>OZ038371.1:117374550-118574550 GCA_964036015.1 Leptarthrus brevirostris | reverse complement strand
CAGGAAATTAATCGAGCCTTGCCGCTATCTTCAGTCAAATAGATATTTTAAGAGTTTAAGTAAGAATCGGTTGAGGGAAGTTGACACATTTGCCGTCACCTATATGAAGACCAGTTTGCTGTGAGGTAATAATTGATCATTTTTATACGTTTCAGCAAATTTTCAAGAAATTATAAGTTTAAAAGCTTGTCAATTAATGCAGAACATAGAAATTACCTACATACAATGAGAAAAATGCAATATATACTGTCATATGCATATTAATTATTCTTCACTATGATCGTGCAGGCTTAAATATTAAAGAAGTTTAATATGGTATCTTGGATTAATGATAACCGGTTGTTCTTTTTGTTTCATTCACACCAACTTCAAAATGCCGTAATAGGAATAAACTTTATTATTTTATTCTTTTTAGGGCCTTTTGTGAAGTCAGTTTATCTTTAGTTTTACAAACTAGACTTTTTAGTGTCTTGAAATATGCTACTCGATTAATGCCGCTCCTACAACAGCTGCAGAGGAAGTGCATTTTATACAAAGGAAACCCAAACATATAAATTAGAGGACACGTTATGAATTAGTTCATACCCTCACTTTAGATACAAAATTCTTAACTTGGATCGGCAGCGTGTTGTATACAACAAAAAAAGAATCCAAATCGGACCAAGAGTTACGTAGTTTGGCTACAGCCCTCCAACAATCCCACCATATGTGAAAAATTTTGCTTTTATTGCAAATATGTTCTGTGGAACAGCAAAAGAGTCGTTTCGAAAATAAGCTTCACCCCTTGCCGCCCTCTTCCCAGGTGCAAAATTTTCAGCTTGCAATGGTGGCTCATTATATACAACTAAAAATTAATCCGACAATTTAGTCAATGCGTTGCGAAGTTGGGCTTTTTTCCTGCATCCATGCTAGGTTTTGTTTTTGGAAAGCCAATTATAAAAAGTGGTAAAAATCGAAATAATATTAATCAATCCCCGCATTGTAAAGTTAGGTGTCGCCACTCACCTATCTCTAGCTTAAGTTTAAAATGTTGAGTTCGGTACAAATGGGACAACACGCTATATACAATAATAAAAGAGTCACACAAGTCAGCCCATACAGTACAAAGTTAGGTTCCGCTACCTTTTCCGCCGCACTCCTAATACCCCCACCAATTTGCTAAATTTTTGTCGAGGAACCAGTGTGGAATCGTGCAACAGTGTGGGATCATAAATAACAAAATAATCATCCAAATCGGCCCACTCGTTATGAAGTTATCGTATGTCGAATTGGGGAAGATTCTACACGAAGTGCAAAATTTTTCTTCTTAGTATAGTCCAGTAGAAATAGGCGTAAAAATGAAAAGAAAAAAATAATAATTCGTTACAGTACTCTGATAGCGGAATATTGTCGAACAAGCTCTTGTAAAAGACGAAAAAATAAATCGAACCGACAGCAGCTATCCGGGGTGGAATGTGGTGGATTTTTAGGGGTTGAAAACAGCTTTTCGCGATTCCTGGCTAAACTGTGCATCCTATCGAAAAAAGTTAAATGTAGAAGTTGTAGGAAATAAAAAGATCTACAACTTTTCTATTTACCATTTTCACCATAACCTCAACATTTTTCGAAAAAATGGCGGAAAACCGGTTTTTTGGCTTTTAATTTTTTTCTTTGACAAAAAAATTTCTATGAAACTGAAACTTGGGAAAAGATACTTTTTAGTGTTGCAAAAAGGCAGTAATTTCAGACGGAAATATTTAGAGTTTTTTGTTAAATTTATTTTTCAAAAGAAAAAAAGCGACATTTTTAACTTGGATTCCTCTTGAAACTACACCTCCTACGGAGTTCTGCTTTGGCTCACTTACTCGTTGTTATTTCTACTTTCGATAAATGGTAAAAAAAGGTATAGGTACCGCAATGGAAAAAATTACCGTAAAATTTAAAAAATCGCTTTTTTGTGGTAATTTGCATATTATATATATTATAGCCAAGTAGTAGTAGCGGTCCCGTCTGCGACATAAAAATTAATATTTATTTACATACGTATATTAGTCCGGGCGCAACGGGGGGGTTATGTATGCAATTTGGGGTCCCCTCGGTAACTTGTCATATTTTTATGTTTTTCGGCACGGAGAATCGATTTTTCGAGGTTACCAGGCTCAAAAATTTGTCGTTTTCGAGATATGGCCCGATTTTAGTCAAAATTGATGGTTTTTCTGAATTTTCCGAAAAAATAAAAAAATTTAAAATTATTTACCAACTTTATGTGAAAGATCTTTTGATTTTAAACAATTTATGTCTGTAGCATTTTTTTCCTAAAGTCCTTGGTTTAGCTGTAATTTGCAAAAAATGCCTCACATTTCTTATAGAGTATTTTAAATAGGATAACTTATATGGGGCAAAATTCCTCAACTGTACCAGGTGAAGAAATTCGATGTCTCCGATCTTGTTCAAACTTCACCAAAATATTGTTACTGGTATAAGTAATTATCGTGCTAAATGATTTAAAAAAAAAATGTGTGCAAAAGTTATAGGGTTGTAAACTTTTGCATTTTTGCAGTTTTTCTCGTGATCATAATTTTTTTGAAAAATCATAACTATCGCCACCATTACAGTAGAACAGTGATCTTTAGTGATTTGTAACGGTCGTTACATGCCGTTCCGAATAAAAATATAATTTGCCAAAAAACAAAATAAAAAAAACAAAAAATTTTTACTTTGAAAAATATTTTTTGGTTTTTTACACAATACTTGATCATGTATTTTTTTCATATTTTTCAACTGAAAGTGTCATCTCAGCTTTAAAATCATCTATCATTTAGAGTGGCAAAGCAATGATAAGTGTAAATTTTTGATTTTTGAAAGCCCGCGAACGCCTTTTTCCCTTGTTTGTTGCTTAGAACAGATGAACATAACATAATATAAGACAATGTAGATGGCGCGTTAAAGAGTATTCTCACAGTCAGTATACAGTCAGTAAGTATACAGTTAGATATCGAAAAAAAATTGGCTTATGGTGAAAGTTGTCGATTCCGACATCTTGAAGTCGGTGAAAATTAAATTATTAGTAGATGGGGTGATAGAGCGAGTTCCCACGCTGGAACGAGTTGGAAGTAAAGTTTAACTTGAATGAATAAACTAGATTGTCCTTTACGTATACTAGATTCGTGTAAAAATCCCTTAATATTTTTCGTATGCTTAGCAGGACTGTTGTGATGTACAATCGCTGCTATCATGAGAGCGTAAACAGTTTTCACATAACTTTAAGTTCTTAATCTTACTTATTCGCTCGCTAGGTGATATTTTCTGAAAGGTCTTAGATTTCTATATAAGATGATCGCGACTTTTAACAGTATTCCACTTTTTAGGATATAAATAGAGCTGTTTGCTTTTTCCGACATCTAAGGAATGGTTATTTGGAGCTATTTTTTGGGAACCCTGCCATTATCTATAAACCTGCAGTATTTAGATTTGTTACTGAATATTCTCTTTTTATGGCCACAATATCATCTAGCTCAGTTCGACAAAGTACATTTTGTTGCCGTATTTAGTTAAAAGGAGATCAAAATCCAGCGGATAGTTTCGAAATTTATCTCGAGTGACAGATTTGGTCTCTGCTGCTGTCTCTCTACCAAACCCGACCTTAAATATTGAAAGTTCTATTAGAGATTTTTCCGTATCAGTGAATAATTTGAAGGATTGCAAAAACTTCTTGCAATGTGCTATGTTGTTGTTGAACGTTATTTAAAAAAATGTTAATAAAACGCTGTGAGCAGGATTAAGATTTCATTAAATATATAGATTTCTAAAGTTTATGGATCAAAGATAAGACGAGCGCAGGTTGAAGAAAATGTTCTAAGCTTCTTTCCATTAAGTTGGTAAATGGCTTTCACTATTTTTAAGAGCAAGTACGTACATATTTGCTCTTTTTTCTGTGTATTCCTAACTTTCCTGCTGTCTGTTATATTTTTCTGGCTTCTTCAGTGGTATTATAGATATCAAAAATCAAATATCCAGGGTATATCACTACGCTTGTTTTTATAGTTTGCTTTATTCCAAATAATACACAAACACAGAACTTAATATATAGTTTTCGTGGAAACAAAGGTGCACACTCATTGGATACGATATGATTTTTTTATCGCTTTTTATCGTATGCCTTTAATATTAATTAATTTGCTCGAAAAATATCAATATGTATGTACATTTACATTTATGTTGTTTTGTTCGATTATAAATCCGCTTTATATACCTCTTCATTAAACCAGTGAACTCTTCAAAGCACAGTCAGTTACAGCCGATAAGAATGCTGATGTTTACCTTTAAACTGCAGCTGTTGATTAGGAAATTTGTTGCGCGGATCTTGACTAATCATCAGATGCTGAATAAAAATACTGATGCCAATAAAATACCTGATGTGGGTGCTAAGTATAACTGCAATTGACAAGCTCAATGATGTAAAATAATGACGTCAGCAGCCAAAATCACTATTTAAGTGATATGATTTTTTTAATGACAAAAACTCCGCGTATCTGAATGCAAAAAATGACTCAATCAAAAAATGACGGAATCTATGTAATCTTTAGGAAATTAAGCTAGTTTTATTAAAGAGTTTCTCCTTGTGTTAATTGCATTTATGTATTTTATTTGTTGAAATCGTCGGTGGTGTAAGTGACAACGTGTCGGCCTACAAATCCTGATGTCCCGGGTTCGAATCCCACCGACGCCGACCCATGGTTGTTTTCTGCTGACAACAGATTACGATGCAGTTATACTTATTGACTGTCCCTCTAGCTCTTGGAGTATTGACTCTCTGGGGCATCGACGGAATGTTGGCTGTCTCTGATTATTCTATCGCTATTTGCGCGGCCATTTTTCTAACGAAATTGCTACCATAATACCTTGTTACCACGTCATAACGCGCGATACAGGAGCTTCAAGTCGCACCCACCCCTGTACACTCCAGGTTAAATTTGGACGTACCGTAAAATTTGTGAAATCTTTTCTAACCAGAACAACAGAAATGTAGAACTGTTTACCATCTTCTGTGTTTCCCTCCCCTCGTCTTATGAGCCTGAAACTTTCAAGCGAAGCGTACATCGATATCGCCTTTACTCACTTCCCTTGCCCTTAATTCCTTTCCTACCAATGCTGTGCTTTAGCATCGCAGGGCATACTGTCAGCTTTGGCATTATTATATAAAACACAAAAAGAATTTTAATAAGTTTCAATTTCAATAATAAGCATTTAAGGGTTTGTTTGAGTTAAATTTCTTTAAATTGCAGGTTTTTTAATATTCCTCAAAAGGTTTATATAAATTTCAACAGCTTTTCTATAACTGGACATATTGTAATAAGATTCCGAAGAAAATTTGGGAAAATTCCGAATTTTAGCTAATCGCAAAATATATTTTTCATTTACACACGTAACTGTACCAGCCAAACTAGGAGTTAGATCAACATTGTTAACAGTTTCGGAAAGGTCATTGGGATAGCAGTTTTTTGCGTTTATTTGATGTCGCTGCGTTGAGTAGATCAAAATATAAAAATAAAAGAGTGATACCATGAAAATTACAAATTTATAACTCACCATATAACTCTCAAATTGTCAAGATTTTTGACCAAGATGTAGGGTTTCTAGAGTTAGGGGTTGTAGAGTTAGGTCTTGAAGAGTTAGAGGCTTGGCTCCACAAGGAATCTGATAACTTTTTAACAGTGAAAGCGGTATGAGCTTATCAGTGTTGGCAACCTTCTTTACATGAAATGGTTTAGGTGGGATTTCATTTATTTTTGCAAGATCCTCTAGTTCTTTGTATTTTTTCGGGCTGTAGATTCTTGTGCGCGAGCCATTCTTTTGTTTCATAGCACACTCTTGTTGTCTGTTTTCCTTGTTGGCTTATTATTTGCGATAAGCGATAAATCAGGGTGGTATTTAGCTATTAATCGATTATATTCAACTATAGCTGACTGTTGTGCTTTACTTATATTAACTTAAAGCAGACTAAATTATCTTTCCAGAAAAGTAAAAACATGTACACTTTATTAATCGAAATAACGAGAGATCTCTGGTTAAACTTGAAATTTTAGTCGCAAACCAAATTTTCGTCCAAACCGCAAGCAGTAAATCATGGTCCGACCATGGTCTGGTGTTTGTATATTTTTTTTAAATATCTCCTTCCGTACAATTCCGCGCTTTTAGGCTTAAAAATGCTTTTTAGTTTCTTAAATACGGTAGGACTATTTTCACTTCATTCCAAAGATTGTTTTGTTAATTTCAGGTAGAACAAAACAATCTTTTTATAGAAGTAATAGATTAAGCACTAGGACGAGTTTAAAGAAAAATCACCCCCGGGCGGCCCTTCGTTCTGGCATAGTCGGGTAAAGAAGGTATTTCTTGCATGTCAGCAGTTCACTTTTTAGTTGTTTTTGTTTGCTTTGATATCAAATTACAGCTTTCTAGAACTTTTGGAAGTAACAGACCTGCACGCCCTTTATAAAGGGTTGGAGGGTGAAAGTTATAGATTTCTTAATTTTCTCGTTGTTTGTGTCCAGACTCTAGCCTGCGCACCAAATTTCAGCTTTCTAGGGCTTTTGAAAGTTTGGAAATTATCCTATGAGAAATTTATATATAATACAGAACCAGACCCCCTTTTCGAGGCGATGGAGGATGAAGATTTCTTAATGTTTTCGTTATATGTGTGATAATCGTAGCCTGCATATCACATTTCAGTTTTCTAGATCTTTAAGAAGTAATCAGAAATTTTAAATACAGACCTGCACCCCCGTTTATGTGGGGTGGAGGGTAAATGTTACAGATTTCTTAATATTTTCGTTGTTTGTCTGCTAATCTTAGCCAGCATACCAACTTTTAACTTTCTAAGACTTTAGGAAGTACCCTAGAAGTTTTGATGACGGAGGTTTTGATGACGAAGGTTTTGATGACGAAGGTTTTGATGATCATGAGTGTCGAAATCGACGTATTTCAGGTATTAATAAAATCTAAAGTATAAAAGCTGGACAAATGAAACTTAGTGTGTTTCATTAGTCTGGTAACTACTATTCTAAGAATTTGGGCTCTCTGATATTATCCAGACCGAAGCTATGAGGGTTCGAAAATGTGTCGAAACGCTTCTAGAAAAGATGGGTAGTCCCCAGTCAGCATAGCAAACTATTTGAAATGCATTTTGCTTTTACTTCGGGCCGTTTTTGTCGACATCAGGCACATTACCAAGTAGATGTATCATTTACAAGCGTTTTTAATAATTTATATGCCACATAAGAACTGTAGTTGGTAATATCCTCTCCTTTTCTACGTTGTTTTTATAGGAAACCCTAATTCTAACGCGGCAATATGTCGAAAAATGAGAAAAATGGTCAGTTTGAGGATTAAGTCTTATGCATATATGTACATATAAGGCTCGTAACCTGACGAACTCTAACTACATATTTTACATAGAATAAATTGAACTAACTGTAAGTTTGCTTTAATGCTTGCTATTTTAAAAATTTTAAGATTTTTAGAAATTAAATTTATACTTACACTAAAACAAATCGAACAGGACATAATTTATCAAAATCCTTCACGTGGATAAGAATTTTAGCGGAGAATAATGATAAATAGAACGTCAAAACCACAATCCTATTTTAGCTTCGACGTAGCCGGATAAAAACATATTTTTATCTTGCAGGAATGTTTATTCACATTATTAATTAAACAGAAGTCAAAAATTTGCGGAAATCCTATTGTCAATAAATAATTTTTTAACTGTAGGTACAACATATATAATGTCATTTTATCATTTTTCCAATTTTATGGTGGAATTAAAAGGTTTTCTCCTGCGTATTGACGTTTTTGTCGGATCAATGACAAGGGGTTCAGGTGACAGTCTGGAAACCAAAAGACATAGATTGATGAGATTGGTTTGGTTTGGAGTTACAAACCTTGAAATGTTTACACCTTTCGCTGCGTTGTGTGCGTGCAGCCAAAGCTTAAAGGATACCTTTTGATGCTACATTACATACAAGGTTCCGTTTTTTCTTACAAATAATATGATATTTGAAAGTTCATAATATTTTGTAAAATTATCCTCACTGCATATATGTATATCCAGATGTAGCAGAAGGAATTGCTGATAAGTAGCCACGCCATTTTTGATGCAGGTACATAAGCTAGAAAAATTATGAAGATTGCTATGACATAATACGAAATTATTTTGAAATGTAAATGAACAATTAAAACACAGTTTTTGTAAATACAAAACATTTATTTAATTAATTAATTATTATTATTTTATTTTATTTAATCTTTTTGTGATGGGAAGTTTTTAAAGCACTGCGAAATGAAATCATTATATATAGTAGTACTTATTAGGCAGAAGATGGATTTTTGAAGCAATCTCGATGTCTACATTTACATTCTGCGCTGTAATTCGTAGTGGAAGTAATATATAGTAGTAAGCATTACACAGGTCTACAAAAAATAGGGTCATGATTGTTGTTGGGCAACTGGAGGTCAATTCCGAAGTAATTTGCTGCGTAAAATCCGAATCCGAGGTCAGAATTGGGCCATCTCGTCAGGATTTTGAGATATTTGATGTTATGTATTTAAAAAAAATTTTTGGCAACTTTTGAGGTTATGTACAGGATGCACAACATTTTTTGGTCATTTTTTCTAATTGCATCATTTAATACTAATCTTAACCTTTAGCTGCTCAACACAGATTCTTGTAGACCTGTGTTATCAGATTAAGTTGAGAATATTTCAAATTAAACTGAGAAATGGCCGAAAAAAATTATAAATTTCTGAGTGGATTTGAAATTTGTTTTGGTAGAGTTGAGATTTGCCACTGTAGAAATGAGATTTCTCTTAATTGAATTGAAAATTAGTTGAAACAATTTAGGAATTATCTAAATGAATTTGAGAAATGTCCCACTTGGTCTGGTCGGAAAGAATTTCAAAATTTAGAAAGTGTGCCAACTTTTCTGAATATGAGGTATATGACATTGTTCGCTTCTCGAATCGATTTCTGATCTGAGATCGGAATCGCTCTTGAAGGCACAGAGATATAGATACGCCTTCTTACAAATTATATGAAGAAAAAGGCATGAGAACTCTACACATCATGATCAAGCTAGAGATTTCGTTAAAGAAGTAACCATGGAAGCAACGTTAAAGAAGTAGCCATGGAATATCCAACTTTAAGTCGCTGTAGCAGAAAATCAATATTGGAAGAGATGGTTGGATCGCCAATAATCATAAAAGATTATTTTGGAATTTATCCTACTTGTACAATACAGTATCCACGTTCTGCCCTAGCCTATATATGTGAGTAGTTATATTCAAGTCTAGGGCTTAAACCTCGAGGGTCCGAACGGTTTCATGCAAATACGTACCATTAGCGGACTCATTTTTTCTTTGTGGTCGTGCTACAATTGTTTGTTTTGCAGATCGTTCTTCTTATGGATCTGCTCCACGTATTGTTTAGGCGTCAGAATCGGTATCTTCCTTGGGTTTCTTCCGTGTTCAGTACTAGAGCCTATTGACCGATATTGCTTAGCTATTTCCTCAGTGTGTGGCCTATTCTTCGTCACTTTTCACTTGAAATATCGATGCCTATGCCATCTTGGCCTGTGAGTCTATCTAGGCCTTCGTTGATAATGACAAACGATGCGCCGGAGATAATGGTGGACAATGGCTTGAATATTATTTGACAGGTTACCCTCCATGTTTATTTGTTTATTTGTTTATTTGTTCAATACAGATTCATCCAAAATGACTATTACAGCAGTACATATATATATATTAATTATTAAACTAAAACTAAAAATAACTATGGGGCAGCAATCAACAATTTTCAAATCACCCACATCAGCTTAGGCACTGCCTGAGTAAGCCCTTCAGCCGCAGCCTAGAGAAGTCCATGTCGAAGTTGGTGAAATGTTGATTGAAGAGGCGAGACATCGACGTGATGGGCTCGTGCATCCCATATAGAGTTCGATGACCAGGGACGTGCAGGAACTCTCGATTTCTTAAGGAGCGTTGCGGGATCGAGATATTAACCGCCTCCAGTAGTTCGGGTGAGTTTATCGTTCCCTGCAATATATCAAACAAAAATACTATTTTGGCAATATTGCGCCTCTTTTCGAGGGTGTCGAGAGAAATCAGACACAAATGATCGGTGTAGGAGGGGAGAAGCAGAGGATTAATCCAGGGAAGTCCGCGGAGAGCAAACCTAAGGAATCTACGCTGCACTCCCTCGACGCGGTTGACGTGCACGGCAAAGTAGGGGGACCATACAGGGCTAGCGTATTCCAAAAATGGCCTAACAAAGGTGCAGTAGAGAAGTTTGGTTAGGTAGGGATCATCAAGCTCCTTAGACCATCTTTTAACAAAACCCAGCATCGAACTAGCCTTAGCAACGATCGAGTCCACATGATCCTCGAAAGAAAGACGATAGTTAAGGACCACGCCCAAGTCCTTCATCCTGTCCACCCTACCCAAGACAACACCATCGACAGTGTAGTCGAAGAGGAAAGGAGATCTTCTACGGGAAAAGGTCATAACGGTGCACTTGTCTGTGTTTAACGGAAGGCGGTTGCGTGAACACCAATCACAGAACGAAGCCAAGTCAGAGTTCAGGAGACCACAGTCTATTTCGCGGGTAACAGTGCGAAAAATCTTGGCATCGTCTGCATAACACAAAATTTTGCTATGGGATAGCAGAAGCGAAACATCATTAATATATATGATGAACAGGAGGGGGCCAAGAATACGAGGCAATACTGAGGCACTCCGGAGGTGACAATGATTTGGTTGGAAAGAGCACCACGGAATAGGACCCGCTGTGTACGACCAGACAGGTAAGAGGACAGCCAATCCACGAAGCCATGAGGAAACCCAAGAATAGACAGTTTATAGATTAGGATTCCATTGTCAATCCTATCGAAGGCCTTACTAAAATCCGTAAATACGCAGTCCACCTGCCTCCCCGCTTCGATGATCGGCAGAGAATGGTTAACGAATTCAAGAAGGTTCGTAGTCGTCGATTTACCCTTAAGGAAGCCATGCTGGAAAGACCGCAAAAAAGGACTGCAGTGAAATCGGAGTATGTCGCTGACGAGAGACTCAAAGACCTTCGCAGTATGGCACAGGCTGGCAATCGGTCGATAGTTGGAAACATCAGATTTGCTTCCTTTCTTATGGAGCGGGATCAAAACCGAGGTCTTCCAAAGTTCGGGGAAGCGACCAGAACGCAAGGACAAATTGAAGAGATAACAGAGGACACCAGCTAGAGGCAGTTGGCATTTCTTCAAGAAGCAAGCGGGAATACCATCGGGACCACTCGAGAAGCCGTCTGCCAAATTAGATAGATGTTCAGCAACACAGGCGTCGTCAAATACTAAGTCCTTAGACTCAAGGGAAGTAGGCGGGAGCCGCGTCAAATGGTCGAAGTCAGAGGTAGATATATCACAGGTGGAATCACAGAAAGAAGTTCGGAAAAATTCCGCGAGGAAATTAGCAATTGTAAACGAGTCATCGCTCTCACAGTCACGGTACCTCAAGGAGGAAGGATAAGCGTCACAATTACGTTTCGAATTGATGAACCTCCAGAACTGTTTAGGGTCGTAACGCAGCGTGGCTCTCATGTTAGACAAATACTCGGCGTAGGAGTCCTGTATCCGAGCGGAGAAACGCTGGCAGAGATCAGAATAAACCAAGTAGTCATCGTGGCATCCAGAAGCACAAAACCTCTTCCAAGATTTGCTCTTTAAGTTCCTCAGGTGTCGCGAGTTACCGTCAAGCCAGGGACGAAACAAATGTGGTGAACCCGATCGAGAAGTGCCGATGGGGACAAATCGGGTAAAACAAGCGTAAAGGACATCGTAAAAAGCGCTCACAGCCAGGTCGACATCACACTGCCCCAGCACGCTCGACCAATCACAAGAAAGAAGCCAGTTATTCATGGGCATGAAATCAGCCCGTTTAAAGTTAAAATAGAAGTCACCTAATAGGGAGGGAAACGTGTCAGCGGTGTCGAAACACATGACAATCAGAAGCGCGGGGTGGTGACTTGATTCAGGAACCAAGGGGGTCAGGCATCTCATAACAGTCGTACAGTCAGGGTCAGACGAGAACACAAGGTCCAGAAATCTGCCCGAATCATTAGTAATGTCACAGCATTGAGCCAGGTTAGAAGCGGCTACAGAATCCAGAAAGGATAAAGCAAATTGGGGAGCAGACGTGAACGAGGGTAAGAGACCATCAGCGTCAGGAGAACGTGCCCAACTAATGCAGGACAAATTAAAGTCGCCACAGAGTAAAAGGTCGTCCGAGGGAAGCATGGAGTCTGACAAACTGTCGACAGACGCCGCAAGCAGCTCATACACAGTGGAGGGTGATCAAGGGGGAACATATGCAGTTAGGACAAATAAGCTTCTGGTGGGAAATTTTAGAACCACGCATAAGAGCTCAAGATCGCGGGAGGCCGAAATGTCCACGACCGAGCACGGGAGACCCCCCCTAACCGCGCACAGAACACCACCACCAACAGGTGAACATGGGTCAGATAAGTGTCGATCCCGACGAAAGACCTGGAACTCAGGGCCGAACAATTCAGAGTCAGAAATTCCGGCACACAGCCAGGTCTCAGTCAGGCAGATAATGTCAGCATTGGACGCAAAGGAAGAGGAGAAAAGCTTCGCGGTTTTAGAGCGCAACCCGGTCACGTTGGCATAATGGAAGGAGACCCGCCTGGCAAGTTTTTTGGCTGCGAAGTCGGAGCCACACGGGGCTTCGGGATGAACTCACGAACGATAGCACCGGAGGGCCATATACTTGGAGAGATAACCGCCAGGAAGGCGCTCTCTGGGACAAATACCTTGAAGGAAGCCGTGTATGAACGGCCGTTGGCAGGACTGATTCGTCTACAGGCAACCATATCACAAGGAACGCCCGCTTGAAGAGAGATGTGGTTGACAATATCGCCCTCAAGAGTATCCCGGTGGACCCTGGATACAAAGATACATTTAGGCCGCTGTGCTGGTCTAAGTGCGGTGACAGCAGGACGAAAAGGTGAACAGTCGCCCACTCCAGCCCGCGCAGGGCGATCCATGGGGCCGTTGTTCAGAGGTTCAGACAACAAGGCGGGGTCAACAAGAACCTCAGACTGAGAAGGTGGAAGGCCACTCACCCCCGAATTATGAGAGGGGACCATGTCTGGAGACTCCACGACAACAGCAACAGCGGGCTGACCAGTAACGGCACCGTTGCGGTGCTTACGCCTGCGGGGTGCCCGAGAAACATTAGAAGGCTGGCGTCTGGTACGGCTTAGCGTGGGTGCGGTGCAGTCTTCAAGGTGAACAGGGTCAGGCATTAGACCGTTGGAAACAACTCCGTGCAGCTCAGGAATAACAAGTCGAGAGGCGGCACTCACGACTGCAGGGGAAGGGCAACCAATGGGAAGGTGAGGAGAGGTGTGCTGAGGACCAATGCGGACGCGTCCGGGGGAGAGGGATTAGGAGGGATCAAGAACCGCGTAGATAATAACTTAACATCAGAGGCAATGGAACCCAGCAGCTCGGAGTTGGCGGAAACGACCGAGGACCAAGCACCGAGATCACACTTCACCTGTTTGACCCCGCGACGAATATCGTCAAATATTGGGGTGATGGAAGAGGTACCCGCAAGAGGAACTGGGCAGGGGCTGGGGCTTGCAATCGCATTGCATCGTCCAGAGAACCCGACAATAACGATATGCGGGAGGAAATCTCATGCGACTTCTCCAAAAGAACACCCGAATTGGACACGATAGAGTCCACAGAACCAATCAATCTATCCATCTTGGCCGCCAGAGAGGTAGCGTCATCAGACAATATTTCCAAGCTCCCCCAGCGATTCGCGAAGGATCCAACCTTGTCAGCGACAAGAGACAAGTCGCCAGATAGGGCCTCCATCATGCTCCTGACAAGCCTCAACACATGGCAAGGTTTGATGTCACAGCATTCACTACATGTCGAGGGGCGCGAGGATCGGGTACCGCGCTTCAAGCAGTCCTGATGGAAAGTCAGGCCACAGACGCCATCGCAAGCAACAGCATCCAGGACTATCTCACCCGAACAGGAACCGCAGACAACCATGGTCGAAATAGAGACAAGAAAAAATAAATAAATAAATGAAACAAAAATGAAACGGAGAAAAATAAATGACAATAAAATAAATAATGGTCAAAAAAGTAAGAGTCATTAAAATAAAAATAAATAATACGCAAGTTAAAATGAAATAAAATAAATGAAGGTCAAAAAAGTAAAAGTCAGAGAGGACAATGAGCTAACGAATTGTAGAAGACAAGAAAAAAGCAAGACAGGACCGAATAAATATAAATAATAGATACAGACACGAAAGAAACGAGTAGGTAAAAAAAAACAAAAAACAAGAATGAAACAGAGAAAAATAAATAAATAGACAAACAGCCAATAAACAATACGCAAGTAAAAATGTACTAAAATAAAATAAATAAAGGTCAAGAAGTAAAAGTCAGAAAGGACAATGAACTAACGAATTGTAAAAAAATTTTTAAAATTTAAGAATAAGAATGGAACAGAGAAAAATAAATAAATAGACAAACAGCCAATAAATAATACGCAAGTCAAAATGAAATAAAATAAAATAAATAAAAAAAAGTAAAAGTCAGAGAGGGTAATGGACTAACGAATTGTAAAAAACAAGATAAAAGCAAGACAAGAACGAATAAATAGAAATAAGAGGTTCAGAACGGACGCAATGAAAAAGTATAAAGAACAGAAACGAAAGAAACGAGTAGGCCCAAAAAAAAATGTTAAACAGCAGTACTGAAGAACAGATCACATGTAAAATTTAAACTATCCCCAGAAAGGATTAAAGAACCAGAGAGTCTAAGTGCTTACCATTATCCATTCTCTAACCCCCTTGATCACCTGACCACGGACTACTTGATTTTCATTAGTTTGGAGCTATTTAAGAGATGTAGTTTAAAGTTCAGTTATTAGTTCAAGAGAAGATATGTGGAATAAAATACAAAGTGCTTGTAATAACATTAGTAATAATATTACAATTTAGTTACAGTAAGGCAATGTTTATATCGTGGAGTAGAATTATAAGTATAGTTATTTTGTTTATTTAATTTGCATCGATTTCCAAATGTCATAATAAATATAAAGTTAAATATTATTTTACGCTTTTAGCGCTTTGTATGACCGGGAATAATTTTGTAACGCGCAGACCGATTTTGGTGATTCGTTTTTTGTTGGTTCCATGTAAAAAAAATTGTTGAGGGGTGCTGGAGGGTCATGAGGGTGAAACCTAACTTCCCATAGATGGGAGGTGGGGTGAAACCTAACATTGCTAGTAATGAAAAAATATAATGATTTTTGGATGATCCTTTTTTTTGGGGTAGAGTATCAAATAAAAAAACTTTTTGGTAGGTGAGGTGGGGGGTGGGGGGAGGGGGAGGGGTGAAATCTAACTTCGTAATGCATGAACCGATTTGGATAATTCTTTTGTTGTGGTGTAGAGTATGATCTCCCCTTGCTTATAATGAAAAAATGTGTTCCTAGAGTGGCGTGGGAAGAGGGAGGGGTAGTTTAACTTCGTAACGCATGAACAAAGTTGGTTGATTCTTTTCCTGATGTATATAGCATGTTACCCTATTGGTATCGTGATAAAATTTTAAGCGGTTGGGTTGGGTTGGGGAGGAAGTGGCTGCTTAACTTCTTAACGCGTAAATCGACTTGGATGATTTATCTTTTGATGTGTAGAATATAATGCCCTATTGATATCACCACATTGGGGTGGGGTGGCGTGGGAAGGGGTCGTGTACTAACCGCAAAGGTTAGCTTGTGGTTTCGGTTTTAATAAGTCTAGCGAATTACCTTGCTTCAATACAGCAAGATTTGACTGCTCAGTTCGCAATAATATTCTGTCACTAAACTACTCTATTTGTATAATTTCGAATACACAAAAATGGTATAAATTCAAACCAGCCAATATCTAAGACGATGTTCAATGATGAACGAAATTACCAGAAAATGACGTATTTGTATTAAAAAATACAATTTGGCCTTTGAGCCACCTAGTCGAAACTAAGTTAACTTCAGTGTCATGATCCTTTAAATACATGCTTAGGGCAAAATGATTAGCTTTGCTCTAGCTGTTTGCAGCGCAGGCAGCGGAATGAATTGAAATGTAGTGCTGCTGCTTATAAAGTTTTGACCGTTAGTTGAACATAAGGCGCGGCATCATGCTATTAGCTGGTATAATATACATATATGCTTCAAAGTTTCGATTACCAAAAAGTAAAAATTCCAAAAAACTGTTCCTAACTCGAGCAGAGCAAAAAATTTAAAAAAATTTGTTTATATCGATCGCTCAACAGGCTCTTAACTTGAACCCGTAAGTGACCCAAAGAAGGCGTCAAATTGAAGACGGAGCTGGATTAATTCGTTGCGCGGCACGACCACCATGCCATTGGTTTCGGGTTCGAGACCAGGTCTCCTCGTGAGTTTTTACTAAGAAATGAAAATAATACACTCCCTCTCCGGGCTGTTGTCTAGCTTGCAGCAATGCAAAGACAAGAAATTCAAGTTTCCTGACCTCCCTGACCCTAAATTCCCTTCCGGTCAAAAGCATGTTATCGCATCAAAGGCCATATCGTATAAAAAAGGAAAAAAACACATGGAGAAGATGGCAACACGTAACACATGGAGGATACGGAGAGAGAGTAGGTACACAAATCGCCGTAACAACTGAAGGCGTTGGCGCAGCACCGGACCAGGTGAAGAGTCGGTGTAGTGGACGCCCTATGCTCCACAAGGGGTTAAAGGAACCAGACGTTTTCTATTTTTAACCGACTTCTCAAAAACAGAGAGGTTCTAAGTTCGACGTGTATGTTTTTTTTTTTAATGTCTGACCGGGCATAATTTCGTAACGCGTTGACCGATTTTGATGATTCTTTGTTGGTTGGGTAGAGTATGTTCGCCGATTCCCGATGACAAAAATTTATAAGTTGGGTGGTGTGCGGAGGAGGCATTACACAATTTCTTTATTCACCGACCTATTTGGAAGATTCCCTTTTGTTGTGTGATCAGAATGATCATGCCGTCACAAATTTAATTCAGATTACCTGAACCAAAAGCATGCGAAGCGGCGTCAAATATCAAAACACTACAAGCGATCAAGAACCCGACGTAATGCTGATCGCGTGAATGAACTTTGTTGTTGTTTATATTAAAGCAAATAATATGAACTTTGTTATAGCTAAGTAAGCAATATTTGCATTTGTCAATAAACTTTATTGCTAAGATTATAGCTAAGTAATCAATAATTGTATATAAAAATGAGAAATAAAACTGACTTGGGTCACTGATTATTCATTCCTTGAATCGTTAGTTTCATTGTTGCGAATTCCCCCACCCGCGATAAGGGTTCCAGCAATAGCGGTACAATAAGTAATCTCCCCCACCAGTGGTAAGAGATTCACTAAAACATTTGTACACTGTGTGTTATATAATCGCCCATTGCTACTCTATGAAAAAATATTGACCTAGGGTTAGGGTGGGAGGTGGGGAAATCTAAATCAAAACTTGTAACACGTACACTGATTTAGTTTATTCTGAATGCATAGAGTATCTATTTGTATTCTGACAAAAACTGTGGCTTATGGTCAGAGTTGGAGGATGGGCGCTGCCTAGCTTCATAAGGCATAGACCGATTTTGATTCGGCTGTGTAGAATACGTTTCCTGATTGATAACTGATAAAAAAAAATTTTACCTAGAGTAACTACGATGTTTCTTTGACTACGATAATTCAGAGTACTAAATGGTGACCGTGATTGAGGGTACTAAACCGTGAGGGTGACCGTAACTAATTTCGTAATATGTTGCCGGATTTGGATAATTTTCTTAGTGCATTTTTGAAATTGCTTTGTTCGTACGAGCAGCATTCTTCGAGTCTTATATATGAAGACACTAAAAAGTAAAAAATAAAATAGCTTTTTAAAAAAAATTTGAACCGACTTAACAAAAAGCGCTAAAAAGCATAAAATAATTTTTCAATTTATATCTATTACGACATTTTGAAGTCGGCGGAAATTAAACAAACAAAAAATCTACCCAACCACAATTGAAGATAATATATAAAACTACCTGAATATTTCAGTTCACGGAATCATAAGGAAGGACGATTAAATATTTTTGTTGTAGTTGTTTGGTTTGTTTACTTTGCTGCGACTTGAAAATGTTGTAATAGATATAAAATGAAAAATTATTTTAAACTTTTTAGCGATTTTTGTGAAGTCGGTTAACATTTTTTTTAAACTATTTTTTGTACTATCATAATAATAAGAATAATAATTTTAAACGTTCCTGAAAAATAAAACAAAGTCAAAATAGAGAAAAACGAAAAAAAGAAATAACACAAGAGTAAAGTAGGTACCTGTAAATGTCTGTTATAGTTTTTTTTATGTTATTTATTTTTTTATTATCGGGCCGTCGAATAAAATAAAAAAGGAGAACTTTTTACAATGCCGTCTTTTTTATCACAAGCCGCAGAATGTACAACACCATTAGATATTATTTATATCACAGTAAAATCTGGCATTCTATACCTATAACTATTAATATTAATACACTCACTTTTCTAGCTTCACCATTTTTTCACTGTATAAAGGAACTTTTATTATTATATTTTGAATTAATTTAGATGAAGACTTTGGCTAGAACACTTCAAAATTCCATCAGAGCACTTAATGGGCTGTCTGGTTTTGACGGAACTAGAATTATTCTACCAAAGGATTTTTCTTATAACACCCATCGCACTGCTTGGAATTTAAAATTTTATAGAACCCATAAAACCTCTTTCTCTGTGGATCTTGAGAAACGCATTTCGCACTTAACTATTTCTTAGTTGTCTGGCGCCGACTAATTGGATATATGGTAATATACACCAGAAAAAGTATTTGTATTCACAGCTTCAATGATCATTACCAAAACGCAGATATTGAGGGATACAAATCTTTTCTTAAAAAGTTATCAGTCGTTTTATAAAGGTAATTTAAAATGTCGTAAGAACTATCGGCTCATTTAAAGATGTTCTCGTGGGCATTATTTATAGGTATTATGCGAATACACATAAACATACATACTATACCCATAGTTTTAGGTAAGATACAAAATTGATAGAAGTTTTCTTTTCTCTTTAAGAAATGAGAAGAAGAGGATTATTATTAGTTCCTGTAATGGAACCCTTTAAATTAGTAACTTTGGATGCAGGTCAGTTCATTTGGGCTCGTAAAAAGTGAAGTCTCTTTCTTTGGTTGGGAACGAAGCTACCAGTAATACCAATAAGTTTAGCAGCAAACACTTTTTAAATTACATAATTGTGAACTACGAAGTAATCTATGTATGCCAACATAACTTTCAATTAACTTCACGTATATTTGCAAATAACTTACCATATACATATATACATTAAAAATTCAGTTCGCATAAAAGGCGGTGTCAGAGTATATTTGGAGAAATAATATTTCTTTGGGTCAGGTGTCCGACATTTGCAATTTGATAACTCAGCAAATGTCCTTTTCGTGAACTGGCCACCATTTATATCAATTTTACAGACGACATACGTTTGTTAAATATGTATCACATGAAACACACATTTTTCTTGATGTCACTTCTCGGTAGTCCTTTTTCTTTCATATTGCTTTCGTCAGCCACGGGATTTAATGGAAGATAATGTTTCACTATTTTAATATTGTTTTTTCCTTCTATATCACAAGCTTCAGACAGAGTGATAGATTGCTTTTGTAAGTTGATTTAAACACAAATTAGGAGAGAACGTAAAGAAAGCTTTTAGTATTCGATATATGCAAGAATTTATCCTGAGATAGTCTTTCACATAAAGAAAGCTTTTTAAATTTTTTAAATTGATGAGTGAAATTAAAAACGCAATTTATAACTTAATGTCGTCGCACTGTGATTGAGTGGCCCCCACTTTTTAAACAAATATGTAACGAAATATATCTTGGTAAGGGTAAATTTTAACATGCTATACATAAGAATTTAAAAATCAAAAACGTTAAAATTTTATGTAAATGTATGTAACTGTATTCAGTTCGAATTTTAACTCGAAACTATAAAAAATCTTCAGATTTACAATTATAATTATTCTTAAAAATCATTTGAATTTTTATTAATATATTTAAGACATTCTTTTCGTTAATTGTAATGGTCCTTTAACTTGAAATTGGTATATTTCAACTCTACAAAACTAATTTCCTTCCTTAATTCCTTTCCCACAATTAGATAAAATGCCATTCCACCTAATAGAATATTGCGAAATAGACTTTGCCATATGTCCTGACCTCATTGAGTGGTTGTCCAACTAGGAGGCATCTTTCTTGGGTCCTCTTCCAGGAGCTTTAATTAAAAGTCTGTCGAACGAAGTTATTAAGCTTTTTTCCTGATGGGTGCCAACAGCATTTTCGCACTTCCTTATACATATATCTATGGAGGTTTTGTTACCAAGAACCTTTGGCTAGTAGATTTCCGGGATATGACGTGATCACTAGTTTAAAAAAGCTTGTAGAGGTCATTTGGCAGATTCTTTCTATAATAAACAGTTGTACAACGAGCTTTGCTGATGCTAGTCTGAACAAGGTTGAGGCTGCAAGTTTTCACACTCCATTTACTGCTCTTTAAATTTAATTTCGTTTCCAAAATTGCAGTCGACCTGTATAGGTTTTGTTTCACAACATCTGAAGTACTGTTTGGCTACATTATTTGAAAGTTTTGAACATTTAATTTTATGGATATAACTACACATCATCGTCAGGGGGCATTTAAGGGTTTAACCACTTTAATACTTTGACTACGACTATATAAATATATTTGTAATATATTATTTAAATTTTCATTATTAAATGGGTTAAATTAACTTTAATATCTAATTTTATTTATTTACAAACTAGTCTTCGTTTGCGTAAGAGGTGAAAATCTCTCAAAGACACCGAGAAAACGTTTCTGGTAGTATGAGATTTTTACTCAATAAAACACCTCTCTAGGGATTAACTAAATCGGACTACTATATTTGAGACCCTTTTTGTCGCAGATTTCCCTAGTTAATGCTAGCATTTGCTTGTGAGACAATTCTCTGAGCCTTTCGGCTTCTTTCCAGTCCTTCTGCTTGCTAAGACAGGATCCTGGGACACAATGTACACCGTGGTCTCCTGGTCTCTTGCCTACAAGTAATATCACCAAGATGTTCATCTTCTTTAGATGTCACCTAAAGTAGCCATGTTCTGTTACCAATGGCGTCCGCCATCTCAAGGCCCTCCGATCCATATCAGGGAGACTTCTCTGTAATGCCCTTCTGAGCGCATCTTAGCCTGTCTGCACGAGTACGCGACGGTTCACTTATTTCAGTGCTTTTTGCTACGAGGAAGTAGGCTTTTTATCTCTTTCCTGCGTCTAACATGTCACCGTTTTCATACATTCTGCACTGTCGGTACACAATTTATTATTTAGTTCCGGCCTTTCGCTTATGAGATTGTATGCATGGGAATCTCACACAAGCTTAAAATTGCCATGATTTCCTGAGCTTCTTTCTTCTTCCTTAGTTACATTCTCGTAGCCTGTATCAGTTTGCGCCTCGGTCCATACGAAGAGCTGTTGACGCTACCATCCTTTTCATATTGTAACATGCACTGTAGTCTGGCAAAGAGTACAGGATGAAAACGAAATTAAGTTGTGCAATGCGCATGTCCCGAATTTCGGAAACCAGGAAAACGTTAGATGCCGCATGATGTCAAGTCCGACTCAAACCTGTGGTGACTTAGTGTGGTGAAAATGAATAACGGAAATTGCTAGAACTAAGTTATTGAACTTTCTAGAATTAAGCTAAGTAGTATAAATAGGGCTGAGTAGCAGCCTAGTGACTCAGTTGTATTTTAACCAGTGCAGTGATATGTGTTAATTATTAAAGTGAAACGTAATATTGTGAAGAAATATTATCAAGAAATTTGTGCAACGAATTAATTAAGTGAAGTGAATAAAAATTCTGAAAATTTGTGACTGTAAATAAGTGTCTTAATTAATTCATTGATCCCGAAGAGCCCCACTTACGTTACAATATATAAATCTAATGGGAACAGTCCTAGCAGCATCTTAAACGCCAAAATCTGTGTGCAGCGAAAGGCACCTGGTATACCCGCATAAACTAGTTTCTAAATCGTTCCCAATTGCTTTTTTACAGTGATCAGTGACGCCCTTGTCCACCAGATCACGTCTTCAGATGGTCTCCCCATTATAGTGTAGATCCAGTATGTGGCTTTTGGTGATACTCCTCACCTGCACACAAATTGTGTTGGCTTTCTTCCCCAACATATCTCTTGCAGCTAAGCCTTGAATATAGAAAACCACCAGATAGTTAATGACCCAGAGATTGTTCTTTTTTAAAGAGGTCTACCGGTCTAAAGTCTTGATTCGTTCTTTTCATAGTGAAAATGATCGCACTTTTTCTCCATATGGTGTCTGCTCTCTCTAGTTCCCGTAACCGCTTAAGAGTTTTGGGGTGGGAGAAGAACTTCACCCGATTCGATTCAACGATTGCAAGTGTACTGTGATCTGTGATTGTGATCTGTTGTCAGCAAAAACCACAACCACGCATCGCCGCCGGTTGCACTCGAACCTGTGGCCACCGGATTGGTACGCCGAAACGATATCACTTAATCTACCGACTGCCTACTTCACCAAGCGTGCGAAGTAAAAAACGACAGTAATGCTCCACAAAATAGAAGATACCAAACTTCCCGCAATATCGATTCTCCTCTCTGGATATTTACTTCTTTTATCTTTAACATTTTTCTTATCCATTTCCTCACGATAGTATTAGCTCTTCTTCCGGCCATTTATATGCCTGTGCTATTAAGCTCCTCTCCTGCTACTCACACCACTTTGTGCAGCTCCATTTGGGTACATCTACCAGGACAATAAGCATACTGGTTCCTTTTTAATAGATTTCTATCGAGCATCGTCCCTTTGATGTGATAGGCCATAGTCCTCTCCATCGTTTTCAATAGAAAGGAAATTTTACGGGTCTGAATGAATTCAGTCCCTTACAGTCTTCTCGGTGTTGTCAGAAATATTAGTGTCTCTCCACGAAACTGGAACATACACTTGCTAAGCAATCTCACTACCCCACTGGAGCAGTTTTAAAAATATACCATCTCATTACGCTCCCTTGAATAATTTAAACGACTGTATAATCCCTCCAATAACACAATCCCTCCCGCCTCAAACGGATCGGCTGCATTGATATCGTGCTTCTTTAAAGGATACGGCATGTTCGATCTACAGCTTCCCATGGTTTCTTCTATTCTGACACCAAATTACGATAAAAGGCCATTGTACAAGAACAGAGTGTTAGCCCTATCTCAGATCCCACACGAATCACTGTAAGGTCTGGCGTACTGGGTTCCTCTCCTGACTAAAATGTAGCATCTAGTAGTGCTATCAGACTTTATGCAAAACAGATCAGCGAGACTTCTGATTTTTCTCCTGAATACCCACGGTTTCTGTAATAGCATTATAAACACAAAACAGCGGCACTCATATACTATCTGATTTTAAAAAAATAAAGAAATAGATTTTTTGACACCTTCAGGGTAAGGTTAAACGGTCTGGATCCTAATTAAACAACCGAATTATTGTCTGGCAAATAAATTTTATATATTTTGATAGCTGACTAACATCATATTGAAATTTCAGCCATACTGAAATTCTTTAAAAATAATTTTTTTTAATTACAAAATAGTATCTGGCACAGCGTCAACAACAAAAGTGTCTGGCAATAATAAATTTGTGTTACTGCAAATTAATAAAAACGAATTAAAAAAAAATAATGTACCTAAAATTATTTTAAAATTAATATTTTTACCTGTATTAGTGTTACGCTCCTAGGTAAACGCAACGTCTCCTGCCAGCGAGACTGTTCCTATGCCTACCGTAATAGTGAAAGAGAGCGGATATCTAAAAACCAGCCTACCTGAAATTCCCTGTCGAAAACGTTGCCAGCTCTTATACTTTTACAAGATATGTACAATATGGAATTTTTTGGAAAATATGAAATTTCCAGTAGAACAATAAGATCCCTTTAAATATCAACAAATCTCACTTTGAAGAAGAGTAATAATCCATTGCGCTTAATTCTCCTTTATGCTTTATCTTTACCGAACAAAACCTTCTAAACAGAGCCAGCCTATTATTTGCTTTCGATTGTTCAATAAAATTGTGTTTCTCACAAAAGGATATTACAATTATGACAAAATGTGCACTCAATTGCAGTTTTCATCCTGTTTATATGAACCAGGAAGATAAACCAAGCACCACATGTACCTATATAGACAGCTATGGCAGGTATAAGGACTTCACTTAAAAGAACAAATGAAAGAGGTTTTGAAGCTTGAAATTGAAGTGCCTTTGAAGTGAAATTGCTCTACAACAAGGGTTATTGTTGAGAGATTCCACTTATAAATGAACCTTATTATTGAAGCTTAAAAATTGCTGAAATGGGATTATGTATGGTCGTTATATCAAGCTATCAGTGTACTCATATAGACAGGCTCACCCATCACAATCTAGCGGAACGAACACGTATATTTGCTTTTTCGAAGCTTTATTCAAAAGGAAGGCGGAAAAGTTTCTAAGAAAACAAAACCTGCAATCGTGGAATTTATTTCACAGAGTGCTATTACTCGTCGTTCTCAACGAGAAGTCTAAAATATTGACTAACTGCAACGAGAACCCTTCACACTACAATTGAATGCCCTCTGAGTTTATTAAAACTTAAATTAAGAAACACTAGAGAAACGAGAGGTAAGATAATTTAATTTCGTAATTTTCTTAGTGGCATGGAGAAAAGCTAACAAATCGTTAACAAAAATTAAAACAGTTTCCTCTCAACTCCTTGTCAGTATGTATTTAAAGAAGCAGCGCAACTATATAGTCATACAAATGCTAATTAAGTCGTGGGTGAGGAATACTCTATTTCGTTTGCTACAGTTAAACAAACGGAAACAAATCCGTCATAAGTATTGGGTAAAATATTCTTTCATAGGAGATATTCTTGAATTTATTAATTTGAATATGTTCAAATAAATATAAATGAAGTGTGTTGTTAAATAAAAAATTTTCAATCAGCACTCACGTTACGTCTTCAACTTAAAAAGTAATAATTTTATAAAATAATTTTTCAATTATACATTTGTGTACACTTCTTGTCAGTCAATACGTTATTTCGTTACAGAAAATAGGTAAAATTATTTAAAATTATTAAAATCAAACTAATTTTTTGATAGTCCCACACAATTTATTGACAGCCGATTATCTAAGTATCCATCAAGGTGAGATACGCAATGAGTCGGACGTGTCATGAAACGGACTGTGTCTTTTTTAGGAAAAGTTACTGAACGATTGTACTCTAATTTTGTTGTTGGGAATACTGATCTCCACAGACTAAGCCCATTTGTTGCCGACGACACTAAGACGCACTGTGTCTGACAATGCCGATTGCCTACTCTTAAATTCTGACTTGGACGCCTTTCAGAATTGGTGTTCCATTAACGACCTTCCCCTAAATATTAGCAAGTGTACATCTATGTCTTTCTCACGAAAAAGGTCTCCATTTCAATATCACTTTACCAGAGAGGGTTGTCCTTTAACAAGAGTCACTAAGACTACGTACCTGGGTGTCTGGCTCAATTCTCAATTTTCTTTCCAGGATCATTTTGATGCCATAGTCAACAAGGCTAATATAACTCTTGGTTTCGTGAAGAGGTGGTCAAAGGAATTTGATTACCCTTACATTACAAAGCTCTTATATTGCACTTTTGTCAAGGCCTATTCCGGAATATGCCTCTCCAGTCTGGTCACCGCTCTATGTGTCACATATCAATCGCATTGAAGCTGTTCAACGGAGGTTCGTTAGGTTTGCCCTTGGAGGCCTTCCTTGGAATAACTCCCTTATATTACCTCCTTATGTTGATAGAATTAAACTCCTGCACTTGGACACACTTGAAAAGAGACGCCGTAACGCCGGGATCCTTTTTGCTTTCAACTTTCATGTGAGGAGTCAGGTTTGTTGAGGTTACTTTTTGGTTTTTACTTTTAACTTTGTTGTGCTTTTTACTTGTTATTTGCTTTTTATTCACTTTAGCACTATCTTTTAATCTACCCAATGCAGCGACATCAAACAAACCCTTACAAACGACTATCCCAATGACCTTTCCAAAATGCTCAACAATGTTGATCTAATTTCAAGCATTGCAGGTACACCGCCTCCAAAAGTGAAAAAAAATTTTAAATTTTCAAAAATTCAGCATTTTTCTTTTACTACGTAACTGTTAAAGTTATAACACAGGACTGCGAGATTTTTCCCCCTGGAGAATGAATAGTTATTTCCGAGGTAATTTTTGTCGCTGAAACCGAATCCGAATCAGAATATCTCGGCAAAAAAAAAGATATTTGAGCAAACTCAACGGCATTTGAAAGAGGAAGACTTGTACTATAAGATTCCAAACATAGATTTTTGAAAAAAAATCTCGATGCTACATAACCTCAAATTTGTCAAAACGGCGTTTTTGCACTTTTAGGTCAGAATATCTAAAAAACCTGACGTGATAGAGCAATTCTGAGCCCAGATTCAGTTTCAGTGGTAAGAATTAATTTGGAAACAACAATTCATTGTCCAGGGGGAACAAGTTTTCAAAATTTCGCAGGCCTGTGTAATTAGTAACGAAATTTTAACAGAAATAGTAAAAAAGATCAATAATTTAGGAGACATGTTACATATTTGCTTAAAATGGAAGATATTAGCTGTACGTGTGGTCATGTAACTTGAGAACGGTAAAAATTTTTTTCGCTTCATGTTTTTTTTTGAAGGAGAATACATTAGCCACTATTTTAAACCCAAAAGTAAAAAAATAATAGGGAAATGTTTCAAGATATGCTGCTTATTTCAGTACCTTTTGCATCGACTTTGAAAAGACCTTTTTACCGACTTCCTGATAAGGAGACCTAAGGTCTGGGTGGCGATGGAGAGCCTAACCCCGGAAAGCGTGAATTAATTTGGAGAATTTATTCTTTTCTTCTTTTGTTGTATATGATATGTACCCCTACTGCTAATTAGATAAAAAAAAATTTCATCAACTGCGTAAGGGGTTACTGGAAGTGCAAAGCAATCCGATGTGGACTCATTCTATGATGTCGCCTGAAGGAATGAATATAAAGAGCAATTTGAAAAATCTGGCAACATACTTCTTTTTGAAATTTTGTTTAGACGTTATGATCCCATTAATTCTTTTTTTAAGTGTCGTAAACGAAGCTATAAAGATAAATTTAATTGCGAATAAACACATAAAAAATACGCAAATTTCGCTAAACAAGTGGGCAGAAATATTGAAAATCCCGTGCTCTACGGTTCAAAATATATTTTATAGAAAGACCCCGACTAGAATTTTTGGGGTGCAGCTAGGGTCCCTATGAGGCTAGCCACATTGCCTCGTGTGGACCCCATGAGGCTGCCCTATAAGGTGCACAAAGGGCATATAACGCCTTTCCTCATTCACGCATCATTAGGAATGCCGCATGTGGCCCTCGTGAGGAAAAATTATTGCTACCCGATTCAAACGTTGTAAAGAGAATCAATCGGATTACACTATTACTACGAAAATGGTAAACTTAATTGAATTAAAAACATGTTTTACTACTGAGATAATTTTATTAGGATTAAGATTAGTATAGTAAAAAGCTTAAATATAAAAAGTTATAAAATGAAATAAAAAAACAAACACATTCAAATTTGAAATACTATTATGGTTGCTCATTGTATGCTTAAATATCTGCTTCAATTGGTTTTTTAGAACGAGCAGTTCTTCCACCTTCCCAGTCTTTGCAATTATGTAAAGCTGAACCTAGGGCATCGATGATATCTTGGTCAGGAACATCTTCACCTGATTTCGAAAAGGCTTTTCTAAGCGTTGCTAAAAAATATTCATTTATTATATTTAATCATTATTTATCTTAATGTTGTACAACAAATAAAATTCTATTACCCTTGATGACCTTATAAATAGTAGTATCCTTAAATATATTAGGTTTTTTTTTTGGAAGCTTTAACTGGAGCAAACATGAGCCCCATATCACGAGATATACAATATCTTAATAACTCGCCAAAATTTCTGCTCATAGGTAGTCGTTTGTTAACCTTTTGGAGCAGTTTTCGAGTCTGAAAGTGTGGTTTTGTATTCAATAAATATTCAAAGTCATGATGAACATTATAAAAACTTTTCAAAAAGCTGGTACTCACAATTTTTGTCTGAAAAGCCTTATCTTTTTCGAGTTTTTCGTCAAACCGATCAAAATCTATCTTTGTCTTACAAGGAAGTTTCACATCTGCATTTTCGTTATCACTATCGATTTCAATATCTGTGTAATTCATACTTTTCTCTTTCAGTTGATGTTGAATTTCTATAATTTTTCCAGTCAGTTGTCCGATGTGTAAAGACAACGAATTACACTGAGTATTGACTTTAGCAAATTTGTCTGATATTTCATTTGAAATAGTCTTAAATCGGGCGTCAATCATATGGTATAATTTTTCTATAAAGTAGTAAAAAAACATTACTTATTTTACAAATTTTGATAATTTAAATTAATATTAAGATTTTCATCCAATTTCCAATACCTACCAAATTGACCTTCGAATTTCTGAATTTTATGTTGACTTGTCGACGGAGTCTGTGATACTGGATTGGATGCTATTTTTAAACTTGAATCAGATTCACAGGGCGATGGTATTCGGGAGTTCTTTATGATTTTCCTATTATAAATTTTTTTTTTCTTCGGTGAAGTTGACACGTTATGATTTACTTCATCTGAGCTTGTTGAAGAATAGTTACTATCTTCTTCATCTAACAAATGCAAACAGTATAATAGTTTATAAGAAAAGAGATTACAGTTTATTTAAAAGTATTTTATTAATAAACTTATATCATACCAATTGCTTTCTTGGAATTTTTTAAAGTTATTTTCTTTGAACTTTTAGCTCGTTTTTTACCCTTTCTTGCCGATTTATTTGTTGATAACTTTTTTACTAGTAGTTGATGATCTATGAATTTCAAATATATCATTTTGGACGGATTCAATTGAATAAAACAATTAAAAATAATAATTTTTATTATATACAGAAATAAATGTTTTTCAAGTGAAGATAACTTTTGTTCTTGATAATTTTTCTTTCGAGTGTATATAGATAATAATAGATTTGATAGTAATTTTATAAGACTTACCCTTATTTACAGGCATTTTCGCACTTAAATCAATATTGACATCATTTAACAATTTTAACGATTCGTCCCTAAATATTTTTTTATTTTTAAAAAAATTCACATCATCAGCTGACTTTGATTTAGCTGTCTCCTCATTTTGTGTAGAATAAGCAAATGGCTTAAATTCCAGTTGGGCAGCCAATTCATTAGCTTCTTGATAAGTGTCTAAACATTAAAACAATGTACTTAATAAAATTGATAAAAAATGAAAACTGAGAAAAGCAAGTTTTAGAAAGTAAGGAAATTTTTTTATCGGTACACGGAATTAATTTTTTTAATTAAATAATATTTGAATCATTAAAAATTATTTCTAATCATTACAAAGAATATTATGTTAGAAATTTTAATTAAGAATTTGTTGTTTACTAGAATAATTATTTTAATTGAAATCGCTAAAAAAACATAAGAAAATAAATATTCCTTTGCTCTATTTATCAGACTTTCTCAGTGTACAGAAATTCAAAATAAAAGTAATAAAATAAAAATCACAACTTACTGGCCCTTCCTCTGATGTCCACTAAGTAAACTGGCCAATCATCCATTGCCGGTTCACAATTTTGCACCATTTTTGACAAAATACTCCAACAGTTAGCATCATACGGTGGAGGCATAAATTTACACTTAATTGTTTCTGTTTTTTCATCATGGAAAATCCAAAACGAAGGCACTATATCAATCTCTTTTTTCTTTTTATTACTTACAAAAACGACAAGTCTATACTTGTAATTCAAAACCGTTTTTGATACACTGATATCAGTATTCATGATGATAAAGTTTTTACAATATTAAAATTGTTTTAACAATATAACTACTGATGTGTGTAAACCGATTATAACGTTACGAATGCACACTAACTACTGAACTCACAACTCACAAACTAAACTTAAACTAATTCTTGATGTTGGCGACACAAAAAATCCTTCTGAAATGATCACCATTCAACCCAAAGTATAAACACAAACAATCCTCTTCGTAATTTTTACATATGTAGTAGTGGCATAACACATATTTTTTCTTTACGTTCGTCGCTAAAATTTCAACAAACCAATTTTTTATCAACATCTGTGATTTTACATGTCACGATATTCTCATTAATTCCAGAGACATTAAACATTTGTAAAAATTTAGAATTACATGGATATGTATAAAAAGATTTTCTTTTACTGAGTACTTTTCCACACATTTCAATAGAATTTATATCACCGTCTGGAGGAATGTATATATCAGTTATTTGCAAAATTTGCTTATCCGTAAGTAATATTGTGTTATTCGGCTCTTTTGTAGTCAATAATACTCCTCTAAATTCAAGTCGTTTTATTGTCGTTCGACCTGATGAGTCCGGTTTCATTAGGAGGTATAGCTGTAGGTTCGTTCCAAATGTAAAAAATTTCATTGAATCGACGACAAAATTGTTACCATTTCTACTAAGTTTTTTCATTTTACCTAGAGCATTTTCAAATGGATATGAAGATATATCGTATAAAGGACAATTCATGTGCGCGACATCATCAGCTAAATGATTGAGATTGTGAACATTTCCTATAAGAAATTCGGGTTTATATATAGCTGGTGCTATAGTGACGAATAATGTTAAAAATTCTTTTGCCGATGGCCATAGCTTCACAGCTAACTGTTTAGAAAATAAAATCCTGCATGCTGCATGTAATAACATGAAATGTTTAAACACTTCATCTTGTAAAACTTTTTTAAAAATAACTGGCCCTGCATACAGCAATAGAAATTGAAATTCAGTGGCTTTGAATTTATGAAATTCCATTAAAGATCTTGTAGCTCTCTGGAATTCGTCAGGCACTTTTATTTTTGATAGCATATCAGCCAATTGTGACTTATACCTGCTGTTGAGTTTAAGCTCCCTTACATCACCATCTATCCAACATCCCAACAATTTCTTCATTATTCCAAGAAAAAGAAGGTGCATAGAATCTAATGGAAATTGTTTGACCAAATCGATTTCCGGGTATATATTAAGTAAAGGTGATACACCTTGATGATGACCTGGATTAGTCTGATTTTTGAAAGATTCGTTTGTTCTTGGTTCACCACATATTGGATAAATTCTTCTATTATTGTATTGTTGACCCTTTGTTGAACATCTTTCACACGCCCAGTATCCACCATGACCTACGATACATTTCAAAAAGGAGCGAGCAGGGGTGTCACAAATAAATGCCTTTACAGATACAATTAATTTTCGATTATTTATGATAATTCCTGTTCGCTGCAAATTATTGAGTTGTTCTATCAATTTCTCTAAATATTTTTGAACACTTTGTGGTTTCTGATCTCCACAATATACAGCAACAGGGAATGGTTTGTAAATATTAGGATCATGATGGATTTTACAGAGTACTGGCCACAGTTGTTTTCTACTAGATTTGAGCAATAATAAACCATCAACATTGAAAATCAGTTCTACATTATCTAATTCATGGATATTTAGATTTAATTGAATTCTTATAGTTTTCTCTATGCCAAAATATACAAACTTGCCAGTATCACCAAAAACTTCAATATTATAATTTTCTGACGTAGTACAGAGGAAAGTTTTTGCGTTTCGTGGTAAAGTTGGATAAGATCTTCTTCTTAAAATAGCCAGCAATGATTCCAAACGACTATGAGATATGGGTGGACCCATTAAGGCCCACCTGCGAATATCCTCTATATCATAAATAGATTGATCAGTATCATCTACCTCTTCATCTATCGCAGCATCAGTCTCGTCTTCTGGTCCATCATCTGAACTAACATCATGAAATAAGGACAAATCTTCAATTTCATGATGACTATTTTCTTCACCACTACTTTCCTCATCCATCTCCTCCTCTTCTGCCGCAGCTGATATTTCATTATTCACTACCTCTTGCTCACTATTTTGCACTTACTCAAATTCTATTTCAGCATCTGAATTGGAAAGACTATAATCTTCTGGATCAGGACTATCACTATCACTACACTGTAAAACATTTTCAAACAGTAATTCCTGTCGAATTCTGCTAAATCTTTCTGCTCTTAAACGTCTAAGCTCGCGTTGTATAAAACTACTCATTTTGTTAAAATAATATTTGTAGACTGCGAACAAAAAAAGGTGACAAATTAAAATAAATTACGGGCGTTCTTAACTTGCCGAGACTTTATTACGGAGTGCCGTAAAAATTTCTCGTTTCGAAATAGTACCCTCCTGATCACATATTGAAAATAGTGAACCGCTGACAACAGACGTAACAAATAAAGGAGAATGCACCAGCTGCATTTTTAAGTACATGTAAGCAAAATAAATTTTCGAAAATCACTCTTTCAGTGAGTGAGCCACTAGATATTTTTAATCAATAAAAGACTTATTTAGATGTTAAGAATAAAATATTATAATGTACATTTGTACAGCGGACGTATGGTTGTAACTGCTGATATATGATGCACATAAACGATATACTTCAGGTTCTATAGTATGGGGTTTTAGTAAGATAAACCCGATAAGTCTCCCATTAACAACACTGGGATTTGTGCTATAATCGAGTACAGCTAATAATTTTCAAATACGGCAGATAGCCGTTTGACCAAAAAGGATATTTGATGTTTGCCTTATCGAGTTCAAATACGGCAGACACTGGAATTTCCCTTTTTCTTATAAAGTTATATAAGTGTTAGGTTTGCCTCATAAGGCCCTTATGACAAACTTCAGTATCGCTGATTTTTTTTTGTAGGGCCCTCATGAGAAATCTACGGGGAAATCCCTTTATCGGCATGCCCCTCATTTGCCACATGAGGCCCACACGCTACATGAGGCATTCCCCTTTTAAATTCTAGTCGGGACACTAACAGATCGTTGGGTCAAAAATTTAGCTAATAAATAATTGTCAGTTACAAATGGAATTAAAGCCTTTCGTGGCGGTCAGAGTGTTGATCGCGTTAAAACCAGAGCAGTGCTTAAGAGCTACAAAGTATAAAAAATTGCGAATAGGGATGAGACACCTGCCAATACAGCAACAGAAAGCCAAGAGCTTTATAGGGCAAACAACCATAATATTGTGTCAAAAGTGGGGAACCCTCCAAACTACTCCGAGTTGGTCCAATTGCATGCCACTTGGTTTAAACACGGAAAAAATTTAAAGGTACAAAATCTACAGCGGCTAACATTCAACAGTTCCAATTGGTGGCGGAGTTGGAGACGGAATTGGATTAATTAGTTCGAGACAAGGTCTCCCTGTGGGTTTAAAAAAAATTGAATTAAAAAATCCACTTTTATTCCATTCAAGTGTCCCCACTCCCCTTAACCTAATTTCCTTCCGGCCAAAGTCATGCTAACGTACCAAAGGGTTGCCCCTAGGCTTTGGCCACAACGTAAAAAAATTGGCGTAAAGAGATAAAATCTTTCTCGGAAGCCGTTGTACAGGTACAGGCAGTAAAATTAAAAGTTCGAGAATTGGGGAAGCAGTAACAATTTTATTATGCAAAGACAGGTTTTCATTTTAATTATTTAACTTGACTTGTTTACCACTGAGTCCAAGAAAATATTCATTTGATCCCTCCCTTATAGCTTGGCTTTCCAAAAACACTGAAATAGAAGTTTCTTTATGTCTATCCGATAGTCTAATTACACATTTAATTATTTTGAAATTATCATACAGTATTTTTTTCTATAAAAATTTTAAAATCGTCTTTCACTCCGTCGAATTTCGAAGATTCTTTTTAAATTATAGCCTATCTGACAAATTTCCAGTTTGTATACTTTATCGATCCGGAGATTTCCTTGTGGATGAGTTTTTCACTTTTATATAAAGTTATAAGAACGCTATCAAGAAATACATGTTACGATGTATGGGTATCTAATTTGTCCAAAAATGTAACCTACTTAAAGGTCTGTGCACTGTGCGAGAGGTTGTAGAAAAATGTGATTGGATGAAAGTTGCCTATATTTTCTATGCTTTTTGATGTATCAAAGTGAAACTTTCAAATTATTTGAAAAATTACCTATTTCGAAGAAAAGTGTGATAAGGTTTTTAAAATATGCTTTAGGTTAGGTTAGTATGAGAACTTAACCCATAATTTCCCATTGTGGCAACACGTTGGGATTAGCTCATTATTCTACCTTATAAAAGATATCTAAACCATCTGGAGCTCCTGGTGAACAGAACTAGGTACTTGTTATCAGAGATCCTAATTCTAAGTCGTATATAAGTCTGTACTAAATTTAGCCTAATGGCAGTTAAGGCTGTATTTGCTTGTATAATATAAAAATATAAGCTTTCATTTGAAAGACTGGTATTTATCCATTATCTTTTACTGCATTTAAAGAAAAGTTAAAAAGGATTTCGGACTTATCAACAAGTTGTTGATAATAAACTGATTCAAAAAGTTTACTTGAGTAGAACTAATACCATTTGATTCAATAGTATTCAATTGAGTAGTAGTTGCACGTCCTGTCGACAGGGAGAAAAAGTTCGATTCAATTAAATCACACCCTTAGTTATAAATAGATTTCGCAAGAACCTAACTTAAGTAACGTAGTAAATTAAGGGGTCAATAACGTTAATTGGATGAAAAAAAGAAAAAATAGTAAAAAAAAAACAATTATGAACGGTGTTTGTTAAAATATAAACAATAAACTGGAGGAATAATTTGATGAATTTGAGCAGGAGAAATTTGGGATTTAACGCAAACATTGTTAAAAGAACTTTAATCAACAAAAAGCAAACCCCTCTCAATGATTAATGGCTACTGCTGGTATTAGGACAGATGACTAGAACAATTTATCAAAGTAGATGAAATACAATTATCATTTATGTTATAGGCGTCGACGAAACATTTAGACCTGGCCTTGATTTCATACTGACATATGACACTCCAAATCTTGTTTGGTGGTAGTGTGGGATTAATTTTACTTAGATAATAAGATTTTTGTTATCATCAATGTAGTCATGATTGCCTTGCTAAACATCTTTTTTATCAAGCTTTAACTACGTAAACAAAACGATATAGTTTTTTAAGAAAATTTGCAGATTTATCTTATTTCAATATTCTGCAGGCAGCGAGGAGTGAAATATTTGTGTGACGACCGTAAATGGTAACATTCTCTTCATTTTTGTTTATTAATTATGTTCTTTCCATTATTATGTCATTTACGTTGGAATGTAGCAAACAAGAAATTGCAAAATTCATTATTTTAGATTTCTCTCCATTAAAATATTGTAGAAACAAAAAAAGTAAAAGGGGTTTTAAAGATATATTAGAAGCTAAGCACTGAACCACTATGCATTTTTTATTGAAACGCCAATATTTATCGCTGTATTCAAAAAAGTTCGAAAAATCATTCAAGTGGTTCAATCTCTAAAAGAAACAATTTCGAATAGAAACTCAAAACTACAAGCTAATTGGATTTATAGTTTTTTCTAAATTATGTGCTCTAACTTCGAAAACGTCATTTCGTCGAAAACGCTTTTAAGGTTCATCATTCAGTTATTTAATGCTCAAAATAAACAGTACCAAATTGCTTAAAAGTTATATAAAGACTTTTTTAAGTCGAATTTCTTAAAATCCTTTTAGGAGCTATAAAAAACACCGATTTATTTTCTTTTCATCATGTAAATAAGTTTGCCGAAAATATATTTAAGAATAATACTGGAAGTGAATTTTTCTGCTTACTTCTAAAATTATATTGATTTGATTCCATATATTGTGATCGATATAAACTGTACTACACAATGTGGCCTCTTCCTATTACTTATTTGTGACAAAAATATTAATAATTATAATTGGGATAATAATATTTTTTTTATGTATAATGGCAATTTATTTGGCACAATCGTTATAAACAAAAAATCCTACAAAACTCTAGCTATCCTAAAAAATGTACAATATTCAAAACAAAAAGACACAATAGTTAACGATCAAAAAGAACGTAAGAAATGACACGGGACGTTACTCTAAAAATGTTTCGTAAAAACGACTCTAAAACTTGAAGGCAAAAAAAAAGTTAAAAAAACTGTAAAAAAGGAAATACAAGAAATTTTAAAATGCTTCCAATGCCTCTAAGAAAAGTTCCCAACAATTTTTCAAAAATTCCGAAACTAATCCTAGAACTAAACAAAAATCACCGAAACCGTGAAGAAACTTAAAAAAGAACATGATTGTCTGAGTGTTCTGAGGGTAGATGCAGCACCGGTCGAAGTTCCTACTTCGGGAACCACTGCTCCCCAGCAAATGCCCTCTCCGTAGAGCCGTTCGCTACTTTTCTAGTCTAGGAGTTCCACCTAGCCCTCATCCAAACATGTTCTAAACGAACGCACGAAAATTTCGAACCGATTAGAGTCCCGCGGGACCAGTCTGCAGAGTCATTGACGTCTGTAAACTGCTCCCATCATCCTCCCAGTTCTACGATTCCAACGTGAGACTTGTCCTTCCCGCAGCACTTGCAGCAATACCAAAGCGAAGAGAAGCTTTGTGGACAAGCTGCTGCAAGTCTGCGGCCTGTTATTCCCAGTGAAAGACGAGGCTTCCGTTCCGTACCGACGATAGAGGTTGCCAGGTGCAGTTGAATGTGACGGCCTTCGTTGCCATGAACTCTAGACGTAATCGCCTCTTCAATCTGTCAAAAATCTGTCTGTCTTTAGTGCATGTGTGTGAAACTGTGGATTAGTGGGCTGTTGCCCATGCTCGATCCGCATGCAGTATAGATGAATTGTAGATTTAGCAAGTGTTAAGATAAAGCTTATCAAGCAATTCACCTGGTTACATGTCCTTGGCCCCAGTAAAAACGACGTTCTCGTCTATTAATGTCGCACAAGGTCGGGCATGCGAAGTATCTGTGGAACAGGGTTCCTTCACCACCACAAACCGTGCAGGCTCTTTGAATTCGTCAATCGATATGCGACAGCTGGTTTGGATGCACGAGGCTGTGATTGAGCACTTTGAATGCCACATCAGAGTCTCTGTAATTGGACGAATAACTATAGATGACTCTGCTAGTTATAGTCCGTCTTTTACCGTTTCAATGTCAAAAAACCTCTCAGCGCTTGCGATCGAAATTGGTAAATTCAAAATTTTTCAATAATTTATGTAAATAAGAGTAAATTTAGATGTCACACGTCTCTATATAGTGCACTGAAGTTGACACAATATATAGTTTTCAATTTAAAGTTACAGGACTAGAAAATCGTCGACGAAGGGAATATATAATCTTGGAATATCAACTACGTGGCTCAGTCTAAAAATTACCTTCAATAAGGAGAGATGATTACCAGCCAAGTACTTTTTGTAGCATCTATATATCTAATCATAACAGCCGATTGCCCATCTGACCCTATTCTCTGGCATGCTATCTAGGATATATCAGCGCCTTGTAAAGTTTTGCTTACTTTTATTAGACTCTAAGTTCTTACAACCAGGGAAGAAAAACGCTTGCCTTCTGCCCTTGTTCAAGTAGCATCAGCGTTATATGTCAATAAAGGACTTTTCGAAACTATCTTTCTTCACCTTGCCGTTTTAGATTTACTTTTTGGATTTACCTGAAAAAGCAAACCCAGCTCTTCCTCCAGTTCTCTCTTTCTAATTCCTGTAACACCTTGAGGGGCATGGGGGTGGGAAAACCTACAATTTAAGGTTGAATCCGAACCACTGACGTTTTCTCTGCAACACCCATGACCTTTTCACCGTAATTTGTTGTCAGTAGCAAAACAACCATGGATCGCCGTCGGTGGAATTCGAACCTGGGACTTCTGGATTTGTAAGCTGGCACATTATCGCTAACCCCACAGACGGCTCCTAGTAGTTAGCAAACTTAATTTTACCTTGCTTGTCCCCAGTCGATCCTTGCCACGTTTTTAATTGTTTTCTACATCAATTCTTTTACTATAAAACTTACATAGGGTCTGCAAGGTCACAGTTATCTTTCCCAGTAAATAGGGTTAAGTCGGAAACGAAATCATTGTTTGCGTCACTGTATTTTGTTACGTGGCTCAGGTTTTCATTGTTTTTTGTTGATATTTCTGCTACCCTACAATATGCATTTCAAAATAATCAGGTGGAACTAAATTCGTACGAATTCGTTCCCTTCGAATCGTAAAGGCTGATCAACATTCTTTTTACTTTTGACTTCTCCAAATGGCCTTTTTTCGGATAAGGCTCATCTGGGTGCTTTCATTCTGCACGTTGGCGCTTGGTTTCTGGATCGTATTCAAAGTACCACGTTTCATCGCCAGTTTCAATTTTGTACGAGAAGTTTCCGTCTTTTTTTGACTCATTGATAATTGAATCCTTCGAATATTGAATTCTATTGAATTGAGTCATCAGTCAATTTGTTTTTTTTATACGATGTCGAAAAAGCCTAAGTAACAACCCTTTAATGCGTTAGTGAAGAAGCTTGAACGTCGTGTTTTTGCATTGCTGCGAGCTAGACAACAGCCCAGAGACGAAGTAGACTCGGCATCAATAGACCTTAAAATGTAGCTGCTTTCGAACGCTTTAGAAACAATAAAATGTGTCTTTTTCTAAAACTTGTTCAAATAATTTTTTTTTCTAAATTATCGATTGTACATAACACAAAGTAATACGATGTTTAGTATATATAGTTCAATTTTAACAGAATTAAAATGAAAAAAAAACACTATTTTCAGTAGAATAGCGTCTTTTTACATAAATTGGATTGAAAAAAGAAAGATGTTTCTCTAAATGAAGGGCAATCATATATGTATAAAACAAAAAAATTCATTTCATTTCATTTCACTAAACATTACTTCAAACGAGGCTTACCTAATTAGAAAACTTTTAAATACAAATAGCGCACAAATTTTCAGCTATGCAATAAAATCAATTAATTTTTCCTCACCAACTATTTGCAGCACCTTCGGAATTAGGAACTAACACTTAACCTTTAATAAGCATTTGAAAATCAAAGTATACTATTCGTGTTGAGCAATAAAACATTGAACAAGTGATATATTACAATCGTTTGGCATTCGCTCAACTATTTCTATGGGCTTGAGTAATTAGCTGCAAGTTAAATTAGAAAAATGAAGAAAAACAAAGGGGCAATACAAACATGACCGATATTTTGATCCAATAATAAACCAGAGAAAGGTGCATACATTTGTGTCTGGAGATAGGATGAATCCATCGAGCACATCGAATTTCTTCAGAGAGACTTCTGCTCTGGCAAACAAGTTGATTTAAAATTACTTTTCCGTTGATGCTGGATCTTATATAGTTTTAGTTTAGGATTAAATATAACATTTGACATCTGCACGCATACTGTTTGTATATGTATTACACACTTGACGTTATATTCTAGACTTCGCGAAATTCCGACAGGGTCTAAATGACTTATTACACCATATTTATATCACCTACCAATTACACTTTCAATTCAGTATATATAAGTGTATAAATATTTGCGAAAATGAATTTATTTGTTTATGCAGACATCGTAGCCTGAGAGAATTTTTTTATACATATAGAAGCCTCAAAGAAATTATTTAAAATTTTTTAAATTGCCTTTTATTTTTCAATATAAATAACAATATAAAAAAAGAAGTGTCTATACGTTAGTACACAATAATGCAAATAGTCACTTCCATATTCATATTACTGATAATAGTTTATCATAGCCTGATCTAGATACATCTGGTGGGGGGAGGGGCGCCCCCCCCCCATTAAGAAAGCAACTAAAAGTCTGATTAATACACCTCTTTCTCCCAGAAAGTCTAATAAAAATTTGACGTACTTTCCGTGTATTTCTGTGTACTTACATGGCAATTTGGGTGTGGTAAATAGGCACTGCCGATAAAAAATTCTAAAGTACAAAACTAAAGAATGAAAATAGTACACAAAAAAAGAATACAAAATTAAAAAATAAGAAAAGAATACAACAAAAAAACAGCAAGAAAGCTCATATGATTAAAACAGGATTTAGCAATTCGTGACATGGATGTGATCGGCTCATTCACCCCATAAAAATGCCATGTAAAGCCTGTTTTATCTATTGAAGAAGCGCTGTATAAGGGGCCGTTCAAATATTTCGTAAGCAGATTTATTACAATTATTTACCCCCCCCCATCCCTCTTGTCAGCAAAAGTAAGCAAAGCTCTTACCCCCTCCCCCCATGCTTACGTAAACATTTTTCAATTATAAATGTATTTTTTTATATTATAATTATAATGTTATAATTATAATTTTAAAAATAAGAAAATAGATTTAGGATAGGGATTAGATTTTACTGATACAGTATTCAACATAGAGTAAGAGACAAAAATATTATAATCTTACTTTAAATTTATGGTACACATAATAAATTCAAATTAACAGTCTTCAGTCCATGAAACCCGAATCCATGATTCTAAGTTTTCGATGACATTGGATTGCTGCTCAGTGTTGTGAGTCTGCTAACTTTCATCCGATTTTGGAATGTCTACGTCGTTCTCATCGAGCCATTCAACATCATGGTGCTCTAAATTCTGAATAATGCACATCAGTTCATTAGCACGACGAGCAGCGACTCTTACAGGTCTAACTTTCCTATCAGTGTGCGTGTTTACTTTTTTATGGATCTTCTCGATGTGACGATTTAGTGACTTGACGGAAGCATGATAAAGACCACACGTTTTGCATGTTCGACTTGATAGCCTTAATTTTACCGTCGGACAAAAATAATCGTAGGGCATTTGCAGGAAATCTTTGAGTGAAGCACTTAAGCGTAGAGCTAAATTGACTGGAAGATCAAGAAATTGCCCTCCTTCATCTAAAACCAAGTCATCAACTGTTTGTTTTACTTTTACAGGTGGTGGAAGAAACTTGTTGTCTAGTAATCTGAATAGGCCACTTCTTGGACGACAGCATTCTGTATTTCTACATTTTACAATTTGAAGCAAGTATTGGCTTTCACGCACATGTTCTGAATACCATTTAATGTCTGAAAAATCAGGAACATCTTGTTCACCATACTTCAGCTAATACATTTCCTGCAAATTCGAAATTAGATCTTTCTAAATGTTCATCAATTGTAACGCCACGTTCATCCAAATGAGACCCAAAATGGTCATGAGGCAATATTAAACCAGCCAGTTCCCGACTAAGAGGAGCCATTCTGCGCTCTACTCTGTTATACGCACTTCTTCCAGGAGCATTGGTAGCTAAAAACAATGCATCGAGATCATATCGCTTAAAGTGTTGTATAGCAAACCCTATGACTTTTTGATAACGCGGATTTTCATCTGGCCCTCCATCAACCGTCATGATTACCACTGGTTTTACTAGTCCATGGTCAGTTTTAGCTAATCGTCGAAACTCTTCAAGTTCGAGAAGCGTCTCAAAATCCTGAGCATGAGTATTACCAGTAGATGAACTATGCTTTCCACTTCGAATAGCGATGTATGTTGGTCCAGAATATCCAACGGCTTGCGGCTGTCCTAGCATACTGGAAGTGATTTTGATACCAGCATAAACAGATGGTATTAATTTATGACGCTCAGCGATTACCCAATCGTGGTCAGGCAATTTAATTCTATATTCCATGTGCATTAGAAGAGGTGCTTGCTTATTTGCCGCAGTTACGCCAATAGGGACTCGAGCTTTATCATCTTGAGATATGAAAAATACTTGATCTGGTCCAAGTATGGATGCTATGTTCTCTAAATAATGGATTGATGTTTCAGCGAACTTGCTATCTAAGTGGCTCTTGTGGTGATCAGTTTGAGCCCGAATGAGCTTAACAGGGACTGTCGATACATGTCTTCGTCCCTCTGCAGAATTAGATTTTCTGGGAATCAAACGAAGATATGTCCCACTGCGACTAATGTAAAATCCTATTTTACGTAATTCTTGTGTGAGTTCATCAAGAGTTTTTACGCTGCGAATAGATTCCGTTCGTCTTCTATCATCTGCTGCACTCCCAAATAAAGCTATATCCGCAATTGTTTTCAATAGTGATGGTTGATTGCTTTCAAGATTAGGACGTCCCACTGAATCCCTCAGAGATAGTCTTTTTTTATTTCTGGATTTTCATGACAAATATCTTCTAACTTTCTTTTCATACTATCCCTGTGTTTCTTCTGGGCAACTGCGTTTTGAATCTTCCTGTTTAAAGACTGTTTTGCTGTTTTTATTTCCTCGCGCAACTTAATGATCTGTTTATCAACTTCAGCTCGGCTTGGCATAGTATCTCTGGCAGAATACAAAGCATTCAGATTTTTTTCGAGTAGAGCAATCTTATTTGTCATAGCTTCCTGAGAAGGTTTTGCTCTCTGTTTATCTGCATTATCATTATTTTCGCATTGCTGTTGTGATTCATTACCGGGTTTTATTTTATCTTCTTCCTGCTTTTTAATACTTGAAGCTGGCTGTATAATTTGTATTTTTTCTGCAGGTTTACAGGTAGTCGTTGCCTATAAATAAAAACTTTCTATAGGTTCTGCTAAAGATTCTCTTATTAAGCTACATAAATACAAAGTATGCAATAAAAAAACTGCATTTAAAGATTATTTAAAGCCCCATGGCTTTAATTAATCTTTAAAGCCGGGAATCGAACCCATCACATACAGAAAACTAACACCCTGTATTTTGTGACCAATTGACGGAGTCAATCTTAAGAAATAAATCTATATAATGATTATTACCTCTATACTTTGAGATAGGCCATAATATTTTCTAATCATAAAACGTCTAAATTATTGTTACAAAATGTAAAGAGAAACTTTTTGGCGATTTCTAATATTTCTAGTACTCATAGGTACCTAAAAAGATTTCGTCACTCACCTTGGAAAAAAAATGTAGTAGATTGGATTTACTCTTAGTCGCCGCTTGCAATTCTTTTTCAATTCTCTTAGAGACAATAATATCTAGTTCCTTGTCGGACTTTGCTTGTAATTTATAATTTCGCCACACTTCGTTAACTAACTTTTGCACATTTTGTACTCTCGTACTTGTATGAGATTTTTTAAAACTTTCAAACAATTTTTGGTATAACTTGGATTTGTCTATTTGAAACGACATCTTATTTAAACGTTAAACTTTGGCTAATGGAATCAACGGTAACACAAATGTTAACTTGCTTTGCTATGCTTCCAATACGTCTACTCGCTATAGTATCCAAACGAAACAATACACTGACGGAGGAAATTTAGCAAGTGAATAGCGCGCGGTAATTCCCCTAATCGGTTCTAAAGCAAGTGCCTAAACGTATGCATTATTTGCGGGAATCCCTGAAAATGCGTTTCGTTTTCAAGCATAGACAATGTGAGGGTTGCCATTCGTGTAAAAAAGTAAATAACTACCGATGACGTAATCATCATCTAGACTCCCCTACCCCCCATGTCATCCAAAATAAGCAAAACAAGGACCCCCCACCCCCCATAGTGCTTACGTAATACTTGAACGGCCCCTAACCGAATAGTCTAGATTAAAAGTACGTTTGATGAAAAAACTAAAAAATTTATGATCCCGCAGACTATCAATTTTTAATTGGTCGGAAGTTTAATCGGTTTCTTAATTACAACGAAGACTATAGTTAACTGTTGGAAAAGTTTAACAAGGTGCCAGACACCCCTTTAAATTATAATATCTACCAACTATCTATCTAACTATCGGCCGACCGCTTAACCGGTATAACTATGCATACGCGCAGACTCGCCGACTGTTTAGACCAGTGATGTCCAAACCTATGCCCGCGGGCAAGTGAGCTTTTGAGCTTTTAAATTCGGATATGCACTTGTTTGGCTGTATTCGTGTTTCCTGTTTTCGCGTTTTTTAATCGTTGAAGCATGCAAAAGTTAAAAAAATCGTCATATTTAAATAGTTTTGTAAGCAATTATACAATATCTTAAGGTATACAACCTTTTGCAAACATTAACACAACATTAAACAGGTTCTAAATTAAACAAACAGTACGAAATGCTTCTAAAGCTTTTAAGCATTCCTCACATTAAGTAGTGTGAGTTTGGCCATCACTGGTTTATACGCAGCTCAACTCGCCTCGGCCTTCTGCCTGAGATACCAGTGGGCGGACGCGCATTATGTCATTGGAAAGCAACCGGAACTGTTAAAAAAAATTGTATAGATTAATCCAATACTCCGGTACCACATGATTACTTTCCTCCAGAATATTTCTTTATCTGTATGTGCAATTGCTACAACAGTTTGGCCTTAGAGCAATAGCAAAGATATCGTAACGTAATCATTTAACTGCAGTTTCCGGTCTTATGACTTGTCCGAAGCTATTGCTTTGTCTTAAATTTAATATTATTTTTAATTAATTGACGTCACATCCAGCAAATCGATCGGAAAAGAATTGAGTGTTACTTTGTCGTGTAACATACCTTTGCTTAATCGAGTCAAACAGCTCCTGAGCTTATTCAGTGGAGTACAGGTTATGTATGTTACTGTTATATTTTGCTGGACTTATAGTGAGAATTAATTTAAGCAAATCAATGGATTTAAATACGTCCACAAAATAGAAAAACATACAAACCCTTTTTAGTGAGTAAAACAATGTTTCTTACTTTACTATCCTGTGACAGGGGTGAGCCTTGTCGTTTTGGAAAGCAAAATCGAAAGTGTCCCTAAGGCTTTAGTTTTTTTTTTCAACATTACTTTAAAGCTCATAAAGCACTCTAGGTAACAATCCCGAAGTCATTACTCTTTTCAACGAATGTGTCCTCTCTCCAAAAAGTGTGTTATTAAGGCCACTACAGGTTTGTTTAGGATTCCAGTATGAAAAGAGTGAACCCTTATACTAGTAGGAAAACTCTATCTGTCCTTGCGAACCCTTTTTTTCAGGAATGGCTAGAGATATTGAGTTTAAATTAATAACAAATACTTAATTCTACAGCCTCATAGTCGAGTAAAAAACTTATCTTGCTAACTCAATGCAATAAAAAGATACGGTCTTTCAAAATGTATTGACATACTATTAACTAATTCACTGACTGAGTGTCACATCAAAACCTATGGTAGTTCTTGTTGACCTAGACTCTTGAAACTTGGCACGAAAGAAGATCTCAGGTTTCTTTCATACACGCCCCAGACTAATATCACCCATTAATAAATGCACTAAGATTAGGTTAGAGTGGCTACCTAAAAAGGTACAATTAGGCCAAAGTGCCCATTGTGATACCACCGGGAGCTCCTCTTGAACCGAACTAGGCCAGTGCAGCCTATTTAGGTTAACTCTTCAAAAAGGGGGAGCCTAAAAGCCGGTGCCTGTAGTGTATAGTTTCCTCTTCCACTGCAACTCCTACAGAAGTCGTTTGAAGGCGCACCGAGTTATCGGCGTGTCTGTCTAGAAGACAGTGGCCTGAAATAATGGACGCTAATGAATTTACGTCCGAGTAAGATGAGCTCTCTTGACAATTTAGGGTCAAGCTTTAGCCATATCTGCCGGGTGATTAGGCACGTGTCTGCCTCCTTTCATCTGGCGTTTGCAATTCTGAGGAATTGCTGAGAAATCTCCAGCTTGCAACTGGCCAGCGGCTTTCCAAGCCGGTGGTTTCTAAGCCGAGTCCGGACGAGTAGTGCTAATTCTCGTTAATTCGTCGGCTCTGCAGTTACCCGGAATTTCTCGCGTGAGGGATTTAATATCAGCCTAACTATCTGAGAAAAAACAGATGCTCGCCGTAGGCAGCGTTAAATGTTTCAGATGGTCTGCGGCTATCTTTATAGCCGTGATTTCCGCCTGAAACATGCTGCAGTAGTCAGGTAAGCGAAGTGAAAAATTGAGGTCAAGGTGTTTCGAATAGACACCCCCACCTACTCTGCCTTCCAGTTTGTAACCGTCAGTGTAGAGATGTACTGACTTCCCCCATTGAGGTGGACCTTTCTCCCGCTCTGATCTGGTGGGAAAAGAAGAATTAAATTTCTCTCCAAAGAAAGTGGTATAGTCGATACTGGTAGCGGCTCTTCCGTCCAGGATCTTGGAGTGACAGAAGTCCGCTCGTTTCCAGTTCTGGACTGAGTAAAGCCTAGTAGCAGTCGAGAATGCGGATTGCTTACCGAAAAGTACCACCGGTTTAAGATGTAGAATAGTATTTAGGGCTTTAGAAAGAGTGGTTTACCTGGAACCTGTTAACAGAAGTACTGCCATTCATTGATTATCCAGTGCTTTGTGATGGGTGACTATATCCACCATACAACCACTCCATACGTGAGTTTGGGTCGTATGATACTGGTGTCGAGCCAATGCACAATACATGGCTTCATACTCCATCATTTTCCTATTGTCCTTTTACGCGAGTACAGCGCCACTGTGGCTTTCCGTACTCTTTCGTGGATGTTGAGGGTAAGTTTTATTTCTAGAACAAGAGCTAGATCTTTAACCTGATTACTCAATTTCAGCCTAACCATGTTAAGTGTATGGAAATTCATAGAAGGAACATTATGTGTCCGAGAGAATTTAGTCTAATTCAGATTTATACCCATCGCCGATCACCGATCGCTTCATGATGATACCTTGGAGACGGCGTGTTGTAGCACTTCAGCCAATACGTTCGGGTGCTTATCTGAACAAAGCAGGGCAATATCATCAGCGTAGGCGATAACATTGTAACCAGAGTGCTCCAGGTCTATGAGCAACGCATCCAGAGTTAGGTTCCACAAGAGTGGTGAAAAATACCTCCTTGAGAAGTACCTCTACTGACGACTCTTTTTATGCTAGATCCTCCCAAACTGGAGTCGATGACCCTGCTTTTAGATTAAGGGCAATAAGTTCGATGAAAGGATCGTCAAGTTCTAGCCTCTTCAGGGACGCTTCTATCGCCTCTGGGCAGATGTGATTGAAAACACCATCGATGTCGAGCTAAGGTTCTTGTGGTAAGTTTGTGCAAGGCAGTCTCGCCAGACGTACCTTTAGTGTTAGCATGTTGCGGAAGAGATAGCTTGGATGGATTATCTCTTTAATATATTAATATATATATATATATATATATATATATATATATATATATATATATATATATATATATATATATCTAAGAGTCTCTCCAGGTTTTTGGGCAGCAATGAGGAGAGATTAATAGGCCGAAAATCTTTAGGGTTGTAGTGTCAGGCCCTTCCGCCTTTAGGAATAAAGACCACTTTCACTCTCATCCAGGAGGATGAGGTTAAGGCAAGCCTCATAGACGACCATTTGCCACGGAATATGTATCTCGGAAGCTAATTATAGTTCAGCTGGGATGACATCGTGTAATGATTTGTAGGGCTTGAAGCGTTGTATCGCCCATTTCAGTTTCCTCTTATTGAGGATCTTGTGGACCAGTTCATGACCGCTGGGAGTACTCGGCAGCTCAGTAAAGTCAGCTGTTGAGCAGTCCTGAAAGTGAGTATCGACCATTGACGCGAGCGAATCAAACTGGATAAAGTCCAACTGCCATCCCGTTTGGCTAAGAAGCTTGGGGTATTGGGCGTTATTGAGAGGAGTTTTGACAAGCGACTCAGTTGTGCTCTCAGTTTTATTAAAGAAGCCCTCCCACGAGGATCTTTTTGTTTTCTTGATCAACTTTTTAAATTTACTGAGGCATTCCTGATAGGAAGACCAAACATTGGTTCTCTTCGCTTGGTTAAAATACTGACGGGCTTACCTCTCGGGTGCCTGTCGGGGCAAGAGGTCTGCGTCGCCGTATTGCACGGAAGTATCAGGGTGTCGACCACCTTATCGATTATCCATTTTCCTTAGCTGGGGGACCTGTGACAGCTAGACTATTACTAAGGACAGTTTTGTAGAGGTCCCAGTTTGTTCTATACCTGTTTTTCTAGGGAGAACGTGCCGCGAGCGCTATACTGAATTCAATATAGAAGTAGTCAGAAAATTATGTTTTCTTAAAAACCTTCTACTCTGTTATAAAATTTGCTGATTGTTCCGAGACTAGTGTAATGTTCAAAACTTTAGGCCTAATCGAGTTAGTAAAAGTGGGTTCCACACCCACGTTGCATATCTGTAGGTTAGTTCCAAGAATAAAATCAAAAAGGAACTGACCCCTTTCGTTAATGTCCGAGCTGCCCCAGACTGTAAAGTGCGCGTTGTCAGCAACGTCTTCTTTTGCTTTACGGCTTCCCTGACCGCATTCCTAAGTGTTGAACCAGGAATGTCCGTCAGAAACAAGTCTTCCAACTGTTGTCCGATAGGGTAGAGTGTCAACTTCCATTCTTTGGTGAGGGCGTCACAACGGCAAGAACTGCCGCTACGCTGATGTAAACCAGAGGAGGAGATTTCGTCAAGAAAATGGGAGTCTTTAGCAGTAATTTTCAGGGTCGAAGTTGGGATCGTAGTCAAAGGCCGAGGTCGCGATCAAAATCGTGGTCGTGGTAGAAGTCTAAGTTGAGGTCGATGTCGTGGTTGAAGTCGAGGTAGAGGTCAATATCAAGATCTTAATCAAGGTCAAAGTGGTCGAGGCAAAGCTGAATTCGATGCCAACATTGAAACCTACAAGATGGCAAGAGTGTTAGCAAGAGTTAGAGATGAGCAGGAAACGGAAGTGTTTCCCTTCACTCTGTTTGCTAAGTCCGCGAACTGTACTAAAAAATCAAGCTCTGACCTTTTAATCATCTGGCTTTAACCCACAGAGATTCCAAACCTAAACTTAAGAGACCGAAAAGAGTTTTCACAGCAAAATGCAAATAAAATATGTTATTCAAAGAAATGAGCTCAAAAACTTCTGAACCGATTTCGCTCAAATTTGTATGGTATGTTCAGTACATCCGTAGTTCCTGCCCGTACCAGAATAATTGTGATAACTCCCACAGTTTTCTTTTTTTTTAAAGTCGAAAAAATAACGAAAAACGTAATTATGGGAAAATGCCAATTTTTATTTTTTTTTAACTTCAATTGATCAGAATAGCCGAAATCGTTCAGTTCTATTACATATATAGTGAAAATTCTAAAAGAGTGTATTTTCATTATTCATAAAAAAATAATCCCGAAAAGCGAATAAAAAGCAGATGTCGAGCGAGAAGACCCCCTTAAATCTACTTTCAGCAGTTCGACCGCGTTGGCATCTATTAATCCTTTCAATGGGCAATATTGAACTACGGCTATTAGGTCAGCACGTCAGGATTTTGAGATATAACTTTAAAATCTAATATTATTTATCAATTTCGCCGACGAATTCGAATTCTACATTAAAAAATCTATGAAAGTAAGCTAGAATGTTCAAATTTTAGGAAATTCCGTCCGATACAAATATCGTCTCAGAAATTATCAAAAAAATATACCTATATATATAAAAAAAATCTGACATGATAGAAAAAAATTAACACTAAAAAACAAAAACTAAAATTAACACACTTTATTACCTGAAAAGAAACATTATTATTTATGCAGAAAATTAAAAGTTTAAATGTGCAGGCATATGTTATTTTTTCCTTTTGCGAATTATTGTAACTTTCATTACATTGAAAGATTTATTACAAAAAAATTGTGCTGAGTGAATATATATGGAATTTTAGTTTATGTATAACTTAGCAATATTCTAAAAATTTGTTAATCATTTTCTTTTTATAGTTAAGACCGTTTATTTATTAACTGTTAACTATTGTTTATAAACAAATACAATATATTATTTCTAATAAACTAAGACATTGACTGCAGTTGGTCGTCTGTCTGGAGCTGGCAAATTATATTTATTAACTGTAGCTTAATCTGTGATATTTCATGTGTTGTACTCTCTTATTAACGTTTTTCTGTAACTTAAGGCCAATTTTAGGTACCGATGTAAGCCTTCCCAATCTTTACCGTCTAAAATCTCCATCATCTCGTTGTCGCTAAGCACTCGTATTTATTTATTAACTGTTAGCTGTCTAACATTCTGAAATTTTTTAATTATAACCCAAATTTGCCTCAATCTTTTCATCACATTTTGTCTTCGTCTACTTTTGTTTATAAACTTTTCAACAAGATTTAGAAATTAACATTTTTTAAATTAATATTTGATTGATGGAAACAAAAGTTAAATTAATTCCACACCTTCGTCCTGTTATTTTAGGTAGCTAAGAAAATTATCTTATGGATATTAATTTCACTTTATTTGATTATGAACCTTCACAGAATTTGCATGATTTCAAATTACCCTCATCGGTTTTTCTTAATCAGAAAGTTTTGGAGGTGTCATTAGCCAAAGAGGAGCAATAATGTGTTAAGAATTAAATTTTAGCGCAAAGAAGTGTCTTAACTTATCCCCGGCATTGGGTAACTAACCAATACCAACATCTAATACTGACAAAATTTACAAACGGAAAACACCTACAAATATTATTAGAATGCTATAATGGTACAAGCTTCCACCCGAACGAGTGTAAAGGAAGTTGTTTTATGCTCACATAAGCAAATCAATATTTTTATCTTCCAGTGATTGCACGCAAAGTTCATGGAAATATTAATATTCAAATTCTTATACGCCATATTACATTTCAGTCATATGTCCATATCGCTTCACATTGAGTAAATTTCAGCAAACATAAATTTGGCACTAAAGTGTATGATTTCACATAAACCATTCACTTAAATGTGTAAAGTTCAAGGTAGAAGTAATTTAAGAATCACATATGACATTGTCTATTACAATATTGACTGAATTGAAAGTGAGGTTAATAAAGTATGTTATTATAAAACAAATCTTAGATTCGTATCTCGCAATCTGACAACCATTTTAAAACAAATCCAGTGGTTCCACTACATAGCGACAGTACGTGAGTAGCTTTTCAACGAAAGGTATAATATAGCAAGAAAAACAACCCATACCTTTTAACTTAATAGCTCACATTAAAAACCCGTAACTAAGCATACTGATTAGGAAACAGTGGAATAGCATATGATAAAGGGAAACATGAAAACATACATATATTGAACCAAATGAATGATAAAATTTCTAACAAACATTTTGCGATATGGTTACTCACAAACTCTTTATAGGATTTTGTTTCAATTTAATACAATGAATAACTAACTTGCATAAAGCAAGCTTGTAGTGAAACCCATATTTAAAGTATTTAATTTCAATTCACTCGAGGAGAAAATCAAAGTCGTTTGATTACCGTCTAATAAGTCCAAAATATGTAAGATTATGGATCTTCAGAGAATGGAGAACTAAAGTTCAGTTACTCCGTACACTTTTGACTACCATGAAATGACTGGTTTGCTCATGGCCATGATCTCGTTGGATGAAGCAAAGGCGTTTGATAGCGTTTCACACCAGTATCTATTGAGCGTTCTCTATGTGTTTGGGCACCATCCAGGCAAATCGAAATCATCAGTGAGATTCAGTGCTTCTATGCACGAGTAATCGGAATTATAATTACCCGACTGGAAATTAGTTCCGGTTAGGGTCCGATTCGGATCAGGATTGCCTGACGATTGATCAGGGATAAATCAGGCTTCCTTATCCGGATGTGACTATAAAACGTCACACCCTTCAGGATCCGATCTTTATCATAAATTATTTTCAGGAACGGCGGACAAATTCAAAGAGCCTTCATTGCTTGTAATGGTGGACTCTTTTCCATAGAAACTTCACATGCCAAACCTTGTGCGACATTCGGCATAACAAGAACGTCGGTTTTGATAGGGCCAAGGATACCAGGTGAGATGTTTAATTAGCTTTGTCCTAATAGTTGTTAAGTCAACAATTCATCTGTAGTTTAGTTCTGTGACCACTGGGTTTTTTGTATAATCTTAATGTGTCTTAATGTTGTGCACAATCGGAGTTTAAAGAACTTTGGCTGCTAATTCTACACTTAATAAAATCCTTAATAGTAATAGGGGATAGTCGAAAAGCTAAGTCGTAAGATATGTCAGATAAAGTTAATCTGTCCTTATCAATTAGGCGGAAGATGTGCTTTGGGACTGCCCTACTTATGTCTAATGTTGATTGGAAATAATCCCCGAGATGCCTGAGCCTAATTGGGTGGCCTAGCAGTGACAGATGATGCGTTCCTTGTCTCCTTCTCTTTCAAACAGAACCAGCAGGTATCCTTCTCAGCTAGCATCAGCTTCTTTTAGGTCTTCCTGTACTTCCCGTGACCCCTTGTAGAACATGGGTCGGAGAAATACTTCACCCAATTCGAGACAACGATTGCAAGTTGACCTACAATTTAAAATGGATACCGAACCACCGCCATTTTTTCTTCAACCCCCAGTAGTAAACAACCATGGGTTGCGGTCGGTAGGATTTGAACCTGGGACATCCGGATTGGTAGGGTGACACGTTTTCACTTAACACTTACACCATCGCCAGCAAAGTTTTTTTTCAAGGCCAGATACTTATCATGCAAGTGACTATTTGCACTTACGTGTATTTACGCGTACGTACGTGTACTTCCGGCAAAGTTCGGCTTTTACATACTTTATGTACTATGTACAGCCCTCCCCTGTTAATAAAACAACTAACAGCCTGATTAATAAACCTCTTCCTCCCAGAAAGTTTCAATACATACTCGTAAGCCACTCTCAGAAAAGATCCGTACAAATTCAATTTTTTATGCACTTGGCTTTATTCTGCAATGACCAAATTGTGAGTTCATAACACAAAGCTTAATTTAACAGAGGCTAGAGCAAAAACATGATAAACAAACGCAAAGAGTTTTTAACTGTACAAAATCATGTTTTAGGATACAAAATGTTTTCTTTCACTAGGGTTTGTGAAGTGCTGGTCTAGAGAGTTCTCCAATCCTTATGTTTCCAAATCTCTCTATATCTCCTTCGTTAGACCTCTCCTTGAATATGCCAGCCAAGTATGGTCACCTACACAAATAACTCACATTAACAGAATTGAATCTGTCCAGCGTAGGTTCATTCGCTTTGCTCTACGTGATCTTCCGTGGGTAGACAGATTCAATCTTCCATCTTATGAAAACCGTCTGAAACTGATCGACTTACAACCTCTAAGTAAACCTCGTGATGTTTCCGACATTCTCTTCATTCATCAGCTAGCTAACTGGTGCCATAGACTGTCCTTCAATCCTGCAATCTTTATCCATCTATACCAATCCTCGCAATCTTAGGTCCACTCCACGCGAACCAATTACCAGGATGCTAAGAAAAGTCAACGACGGTGTGGAGCAAAAGTTGCCGAGCCGTGGCGCTGAAGTCTGAAGTCTGAAAGTCGCCACGCCGTTATTTGAAATCGCCCAAAAATCGCCTTTTGATTTTATAATCAATCAAGTCTTTCAAATTGTTGTTTGTTCAACTTTAATGTAATATTTATTACAGTACAGGTATTTAATAATGGAAGTGACTATTTGCACTTACGTGTACTTACGTGTATTTGCGTTCCGATTTTACGTACTTTATGTACTTTTAAGTACTACTTTACAAATATATTCTCGGTCGGGGGAGGGAGGGGGGGGGGGCGATAACCCCCATTTAATAAAGCAATTAAAAGCCTTATTAATACACCTCTTCCTCCCAGAAAGTCTAATAAATTTCTGACGTACATAAATACACGTAAGTACACGTAAATACACTTAAGTGCAAATAGTCACAACCTTTAATAATTCACCCAGTCGCTTCCAACTATTTATTACGCACATTTTAATCATTTGGGAATTAAAGGATAGCAAAGGCAACAGCGGCGACGACAGAAAAACAGTTTTGATGTCGGCTGTATCAGAATCAGATATCAACGACGTGACGGCGACATTGAGCATACTTTTATGCGATTAACGTCAGTTTGGACTCGTTCGAAGTTCAGTAAAAATTAGAATTTGAGATGACTCGACAGCAAAAATTGTTCTACTGTCACATCGGGTTATGTGATTTCGATTAGTCAATATGAACTGTGGCTGTAGGCTGCCGTGCATTCTGATTCAGCCTATAGCCCAAAAGCTCCCAGCAAGAATTAAAAAATCGCTCAAAAGCGCCCAGCAAGAATTAAAAAATCGTCCAAAAAAGTGCCTAGCCGCAGAGAGGAAAGTTTTATCGCCCAACTGACGGCTCAAGTAGCCCAATCGGCGAGAAATCGCCCGACTTGGCAACTCTGACTCGAAGCAGCTCCTAGTTTAGCCAATACATCTGCTTTCTCATTTCGACCCCCATGTGTCCTCGGACCCACGCCAGTGTCATCTCATTAGATGATGCACTCGCGAGCTAAAACCCATGCGAGGAGCATCTTTCCGTTATATAAGCAAGAATCAATCTGCCATCTATGGCAGTAGGCTTACTAAACAAAGGATCAGGATGTTGGCGTCTCCCTAAGAATTCCCAGATGTTAAATTTCTCAGTTGGAAGTAGTGAAATGAATTTGCAGTTGGCATCAACCATAATACGTTTGGATCTGTCAAAGTGTGCTGACAGTTGTAACTCTACGTTACATTTTGTAAATCCCGTTTCGGTCGAAGCAATTCCACCAATTTCAATTTCTGCATGTATTCTTTTCACAGCTAAACGTTGAACAAATGACGCAGCGACGAAAGAAATTTTAGAGCCAGAGGGTCCTTACCCCCACCCTGCAGGAAAATATATTTCAATAGTTAGTTAATAAAACAACTAAAATATTCGAAATTTTTTTTGTCCCCCTTCCCTTACTCGTAAGCCTCGTAAGCCCAAAATCCTTTCAGATACATTGATTTTACATATATTTGGGTGTACCCACAAAATTGCAGATGATTCTGAGGGTTCCTATTTTCGGAACTCCAGCCTTTTGAAAATATGATATAATTCAATCTGAATTTGTTTGATTCCGTCACCTCCCGCACCTTGGTCTCGAATTTTGTTCCCTCAATGACCGCCGAAGATTTACTAAGGGCCGCTCCAGTATAAAGTCATAAGACGTACCTGTCAATTGAATAGAAAATATAAAGGAATCTATATAAAGACCACTGATTATCTTGACTCGCCTGCCCACAATCCCGAACACATTGGCTACACTCAATAGGTATTCGTGCGAGACGCAATCTGCATTACTGTGGCAATCATTGAAAGAAGTCGTAGTAGAGTATTTTGTAGTATACGTTGCACGGAGTTACTGGCCTCTAGTTCACTATCCTCTGAAGAGCTCTCTTCTTGCGTATTAGACGCATAACGAATCTCTTCCAACTGGAAGGAAATTCATAAAGAATTCTGTAGTTAGCCCAGCATAACAAAAGGAAGTTTAACATCGAAGATCCTTCATTGCGGTGAGCATAACTTCGAGAGTTAAATAGGAACATTATGAGAGAATTTATTATTGGACCAGACCATTAGGGACGTCAGTGTAGCATATCGCAGCGTGTAGTGGTTACAAATATAAATTACCACTTCTTCCCGTGTAAAAGTTTCCCAGATTCGGCAAGAACCGAGTCTACTTCACAAGAAGTAGTACGCCCAGGGTCGCCAGATGTGGCGATTTTTCGCCAAATTGGCGATTTTTCATCAATCCTGGCGAAAACAAATATAAAATTGGCGATGGCGATTTTATTGGCGATTTTTTATAGACTTTAGGCGTTTTCATGGCGATTTTTCTTGAAAGAAAAATTGACAGATTATTAACCTTTTAAAAAATAATTTCTATAGTTTTACTGCAAGTGACACTAATGAGTTATTGCCGGCTTAGAATAAATGGAAAACGGTTTATTAAAAGTAAGAGATCCTACTTTAGCAAAAAGTCGTATACTTTTGGGAAACCTACAAACATGTACCAGAGAAGAACTCGAAAGTACCTGTAATAGATGCGCAACAATTCTTGGCTATGTGGAGCAAAAATATTTCGGATTTGTACAATTTGAACGAGAAGCGATTGCTTATAAGGCAGCTCAAGCCCTCAAGTCCTCAATGTATCTTTGTTTAAAGGGTACAAAATAACAGTCCGGAATAGGTAAAGGTAAGAAACCATATCTAAAGAACGAAACTCTAGAGGCAACTCAAGCCAATTTCCAATAGCTTCGGCAGCAGTATCATGCTCACGTCCCTCCTGATTACAATGATTGTGAGATAATTGTCGTTAACCAGGCACACACGTAATTGGAATTTTGAGTATGTATAGATTCATTACTTTTTTTACCTTTTAAAGAGAATATGCCGAATATGAAAAGGTTATATTTAAAAGTTGATTTTATTTTCCCAAATAAAGGGCTACCAATTGGGAAAGTAAAGGAAAATATTTTATGACATGGATGTTTATATGCAGTACTTGTCAACGCCCAAAATTTCATGACATGGATGTTTATATGCAGTACTTGTCAACGCCCAGTCGAATGCAACTTTGCTCAAATGGGAAATTCATGCGACATGATTGCTACAATTTAACGACTTATCAGTCGACGACTCCGACTGAACTTAGACTTTGCTCAAAGTGCAAAATTGTAGTCACAAAACTCGACTGCGGCTAACTCCATTTGAAATATATGTGCAAATATGTATCTCTGAAAATGACAGAAGCTGAAGCTAAAATTTATTTTCAGATTTGATTTTGGCGTGGACTTCGGACAGTTGCAGTTAACTGATCAGTCGGAATTTTAATTCGGGCCTAATAGCGAATGATCGTATGATTTTCAAATCAAATTGCGCTCAGAGAGGCAGAAATTACTGCCGACAGCTTTGCCAACCACTCCGCCAAATAGCTCAGTTGCTCAGTTAAAAGAATGTCATCCAGACGCGATTCAAACTTTATTAAACGCACTTGCTGACAATCGTTTCAATTGTTACAAGAAAGGTGTGAGTTACAAAAAAAGGCAGAGTTAGGCGACACAGCTGACCTTCCAGCTCCTCAACCGAAAATTGTCGAACCTGATCCAGAGATCAAGTTTCAGAAGAATATTCTAAGCATCCTCAATAATCACATGTACACAATGTACAAACTAAACACATGACCCGAGCTAATTTTTCAAAAATTTTAAATAAAAATTTCGAAAAAATAAAAGTATTTCCTGACGCGATCGGCGTTTCTAATAAAGAAAAGCTAAATTCCTTTGGCTCTTCGTCAACAGCAGCACCAAAAGGTTAGCTTTTCTTTAGCTACTGGACGCCTTCAAAAAAACCGAACACTAGATGGAAAACCAAAATCGATCTAGACAGCTGTTTTTTATTAAGAATCCTCAATAAGTCATATATAAGGGAGTCAAAATCCGATCTATTGTATGCAAATGTGCAATCATTGCAAAACGATTCAAACACAACTGAACTTCTAAAAGATATAAGCAAAAGGTGCAACGAGCGTTGGATTCACTGATCAAAGCGTTAGTATCTACAATTGACAATCACTTTAACTATAGGTAGATAATGAAATATATTTTATTGGAAGTCTTTAATTGTTTGGCGTTTTTTTCGAACTCTTTCATATAGGAAGTTGATATTTGGCACGAAGATTGGAATTGGTGGCAGAATAACAGCCGTGTAGTTAAATTTTGATGTTTGGGTCCAATTTTCATTGGGGTGAAATGGGAATCAAATGAAATTGTGCTTGTAAAAATTAGTTCAAAAATATTATTAGTGGATTGCTTTACTAAAAACCAACGAAACTTAAGGTGTGTAATTATTAATTGACCTTAACACAGTATATTGCATACCCAATAAAAAAACATTTCATTGTAGTATTATCGCAAGCTAAAGGAAGTGACTATTTGCACTTACGTGTACTTCCGTGTTTACACGTATTTGCCATCTTGATTTACACTTTGACATTTTGGCTATAATCATGGCTACAAAAAAGTAATAGATTGGCGATTTTGGCGACTTTTTAGTGTCCATTTGGCGATAATGCCTGTGTAAAGTCTGGCGACCCTGAGTACGCCTGTCAAAAGTACTCGCCAGAGACTCGACTGATATCAGAGCACAAAGTCCTCGTCTCTCGTATTGCGGGAGCAGATTCGCGGGCCCAAGCGGAGTTTTCGGCCGTCAACCTCAATGCATAGGTAATTTCTTGCTCTTCTTCGATTTGGCCTTTTCTTAATACATAAGGGAATCTGATGCTTTCCAAAATAAGATTTGAATAAATATTTCTGTTTTTAAGCCATTAGTGACAAAATTGAATGAATTCGTCGATGAACTTATACGAATTCAACAAGTTACTGTTTAAAATTTAGTAAGCAGCTCGCTTTTCTGCACTAGTCACCGAAAGAAGGTAATCACTAAGCGACACTTCATGAGTGTATCTATCGCAAAATCTAAGAAGGTTAGACGAGACGCAAAGTGTCTCTCCTCGAGCCCAAAAAGCTGCCATGGACATTTCAGGAAACCCTTGTGTACCTACTTCATATTTCTTCTGAAAGAATAAGATAAAAAGGAAAATATTTTTGTTTACCTTCATACACTAGGCTTCGTGATTTATTACCTGCTTCGCTATCAAACCTCTTCATACACATTTTTTAAGTAACTTAACTGCGTCGTAATAAATATACGTATACCTTTGTCGTCCCTAAATGTTTTTTGAAAATTTAATGTAAAGATCACTTCATCTTTAAGTAAGACGCATCAATCTATCATCTTATATCATATTTTTCGTATACGGAATTGCCACGACGGATTTTGGAAGAGGTATCTTAATTTGGAACTACATATGATCCCTCCACGTTTGCTAATTTCGTAGCAAACAAAGAGGACTCCATTTTTGTTAATTTATTTGAATTAATAATACAATATTCGATTCGGTGGAGGTTCTAAAGCAAAGGTAGCGTCAAGAAATCCAATTGATTCAAATTAGCGAAATTTCCGCTTCATTAAGAACTAATCTGCCAAACGTTTCTTAAGAAAGTGTAATTTTACAAGCCGAAAGAAATTGAAAATCTACCCTAGCAGAAAACTTAATTATTAAAGTAGGAACCGTGTAAAGTAAGGCTCCAGAACCATTTCCAATATTGCGAAACGACCTTTCCCAATCGTGCACTTTCCTTACATTCATTTCTTCTTTGCAGATTTGAACCTTTTCAACCACATCGAAAATAAAGACAAGAAGAGGCCGAACTACTTCAAATTTCCTTGAAAGAATGGAAAATCAATTTGCTGATAGGACCATAAACGGCGAGAACAGGACAGCCTTTTGTTGAAGCTTCCTCAACTGGCACTAAAACGTTCGAGGGCTGCTGAATGAATGAGGTGGAACCATGAATATTTCAGAATGGCATTTTACTCGTGATGCCTGAGGATAATTCAATGAAACTCTACAATTAGATTTGACTTTTCGTTCAGCTTTGATTTAGTCCACCAAGCCAGCAAGTGCCAATCAGAAGAGCATTTCATTAAAACCGCTGGAATTGTGTTATTAAATCCCAGTAATTCAATTGGCGCAGCTTCTGGAATTTATACTGGAACAGGAGTTCAAATAAGTCGTGATGTAGTTCCCAATTTCTGCTCCCATCCATCATCTTGAATGGATATGAAATGCCCCACTAATGGAAGAACTTCCAATTGTGTAAAAAATGAACGAAACAGCCGATCGAATTTCATAGGAAATATCTTTGAAAAAATGTTATTGAAACATGTGTAAGGGATTTGAACATTTTTTATCGGATACCATTAGATCCTATTTTTGGTATTTGAGGTAAAAAGAAGGAGCATTTATTTGAGGTATTACCTACAGAGCCGCTGCGATATGACTTCCCACTTAAGCGGTTATATATGTATTTACATAGGTAGATTCTGTCAGGGTTTAGAGAACACGTAAACAGACCTTCATTCATGTGAGGGCACGATTACTCACTGAGCCTGAAATGAAATGGTAATGGTACGGGGATTACGCCATCCAATGCTTACGTATGGCTTTCTTTTCAAAGAAAAGCACTTTGTCGGTTTTTCTAAGCAGTGCGGTTTTACTTTTAGACAATTTAAGATTTGTCAGAATATTTTCTTACCCTTATCTGACAGCAATATTTTTATATGTATATATATAGTAGACTCACGTAAAAATGAATTACTGAAAATATCTAAAAATGGGAACATCTTAAAATGTTGCTTTCTCCCTTAATCCTTATCCATCGTTGTTAAGAAGGTTGAATGGGGTCTATTTTGCCAATTATTTTTATAATAAGATACGAGTTATTATCCGGTTTAAAAGCCCCCAAAATAACTCTGAAAAGTAAGCAGAGCTACATTTTAAAATTATATTCTAACTATCTTAGAATTAAGTCCGTAATCTAACAATTAAAAAAAAATTACCTGCACTACTTATTACTGCCAGAGATAGAAGAAAATTGGCAAAAAAAGCTAATTATGAAAACAAAACTCAGGCAGTGAGGATGTGCTTTTTTAATGCTTATTGGGCCATTCCACACGAATACTCTTGCAGCTGTTGTCTAACCGGTTTTCTGGGGAAGAGGTAACAGAAGCAAAGAGGATTTCTACAAATGTCCTGCACTTTGGAGAGAAATGTGCATCAAAATCCAAACCTATAGATGGAGAGCTAGTGAACCCTCTGGGTAATGGTACGTCTGTAAAGCTAGAAATTCTGTTAGTGATGAGTAATAGAATGCTAAGTAGGGTTACTATCACCTGGCAGGCATCAGCCCCTATATTTTTTAAAGTGTAAATAAAATTTAAAAAAAACTTGTAAGCTTACAATTTTATACGATTTAGTTCATTCATTGTAAAGTGTAAAAAAATACAAAAACATTTACTGGCGAGGTTCGATGCCGCCCTAGTCCCTTGCCGATGTGCCGCCCTTTTTTTTAATGTAAAAGTCATTGTCAAAATTATATATTTAATTATTAAATATTTAAATTATCAAATATTATTTTTAATATAACTCTTTATTGGTTTACATATATTGTTTAAAAATAATTTCAAATATAAGTAGTAATTTAAATATAATTTTTTGTATTAAATAGTAAATACATTTTTTAAATTAACTTATGAGATCAATTTCTTTTTCCTCGCTTTGGTTCGCGCAAAAACGTCGATTATATCGTCGTAATCAATTTCTTGCACTAATTGAACCTCGATTGACAATAATGCGAGGGCAGGGTGGATAAAGATGTTTCTCCCGAAGAATTTGTAGCTGGAATGCTTAAAAAAATTCGTAGAACAATGTCTACATTAGGATACCTGACTTGTTCTACAATGTTTACATTTAATTAAATAAGGTGAGATTCAAATGTTTAGGCACCAATAACTTTGGTGTTTATAAACGGATTATAATAATTCTTTTAGCCATTTGTTAAGGGAGGTTTGAAGTATATTAACAAATAGCTAAGATACTTCAGACGGATACAAGTACAGTGGTAGAAAAAAAACACACGACAAAATTACAAAAATAACATGGGTTTTTGGTTAAGTTTATTAAAAATATTTCAATTTTCGAGCGAATGACTACCCTTATTTTAAAAGGAATGAAGATAGTTAGCTTTGGTTTCATGCCGGGATGATACAAGGGTAGTAGCTCGCAAGGGGCGGTAGTATACAAAGGTGGTAGCTCGCAAAGGGGAGGAGGATACAAGGGTTGAGGCTTGCAAGGGACGGGAGGATACAAGGGTCGCATTTCGCAAGGGGCGGAATGATACCAAGGTGGTAGTTCGCATGAACGGGAGGATACAAAGGTCGAAGCTCACAAGGGGCGGGAGGATACAAGGGTAGTAGCTCGCAAGGTGTGATAGGATACAAAGGTAGTAGCTCGCAAGTGGTGGGATTAGATAATTCTATTACTTTGTTTATAGATTAAATTATGTTCTTCCATTTGCTACTAAGGAAAACGTTTCCACGTAAAACAAGGCTATAGTTGGTTTAGTCCAACTTCCTAACCCATGGACCGATTTTGATAATTCTTTTTATGTTAAATAGAGCATGATCCCTCCTCCCAGCTACATACCCACCCATCCACCCGCACTCTCATATTACTAAACTTTTTTTGTAGTATAATATACTACATTTTTTTGTAATATAGATTGTGTTGCTACAATTGTTACTAAGATAAAACTTTTGCACCTACAGTTGCCTTAGTCTATCTCCGTAACGCGTGGACCGATTTAGATGATTCTTGTTTTGTTAAACAGATCATAAACCCCCTATGGCTTTCCTCCACTCTGATCTTCCTATAGTATCATGGCCTGCCGTAGGCGCGGGCACCAGCTAGTAAGTACATAAATGTTGTTTTTTTTTATAAATTGAACGCTTCAAGAAATATTAGTTCAAATTCTTAGTTTTTTTATACGATGTCACCAAAGCCTAGGGGACAACGCTTTGATGCGTTAGCATGGTTTTGGCCAGAAGCGAATTATGGTCAGGGAACTGAGGAAACTTGAGTCAACAGCCCAGAGAGTGGATTATTATAATTTCTTAATAAAAGCTCACACAGGGAGACATAAAATTACGTTGTTTAATTTTTGAAAATATTTCAAATTTGTAGATACAGATTAATTTTTTTTGGGAATTTCAATAATATTCGCCCATTGAAGGTGTTGAAATTTTTTTTTCAATTTTCGATGAAAAATTTTAGTTTTTTATATTATTCTAATGATTCATCAAATTAAATTAGAAAAAGATAAAACATTCAATTCCTTATGAAAAATTGCTTGTATAAGCAAAAATAGTCTGTCGCTTTTAAATAAATACCCAAGAGATTTTTATTAAAGGCTAATATTCAATAATCAAATTGTTTAATATGTTTTACTGAAAACTGTTCATACATTAATAACAAAACGAATCCAAGGCAATTATTCTTGTAATTTTGCGCTTCAAAATTCTGTCGTTCTTAAGTTTTGCAAAATCCAATAATTAAATAATGAACAAAAGCATTCGACATACGTTTAAATCTGTATTAGAAAAATTCAATGAACAATCAAGATGATTGCTGACGAATAGTGACTTCTGATACATCTTTTCAAGTAAATCCGACTCAATGCACATAATAGCTAATTACTTTAAATTATTCTCGAAAGTTTGTGTAAAATGCAAAAGAGCACCTTGTGTAAATCCAGCGCTGACATTACCCAGAGGGTTCACTAGCTCTTGGACTACTATTTCACCTGTTGTCCCGCCCTAATGCAACCAGAGCACAATTTTTCGGGTTTGGAGGGGTCAGAAATTTTTAGCGGAACGCATGATTTCATTTTTGTTTTGAGCGCGACAAGGAATTGATTTCGGTGATTTTGAATCATAATCCAAGTTGATAAAATTGTCGCATGTTGCTAAAATAATAGAGTAATATTATGGCTAATTTCTCTTCAGGCAGAATAGTTTGTCTCTTAATGTAATCTTGTAAATCAGTGCTAATTGCCAATTATTGAGAAAATTGAATGATCTGTTGCACCTAATTGAAGTCCCTTATTAAGTTGAGTTTTATCATCGCCTTTTAGCCTTTTTGCCATTCTTTTATCCAACAGGTTCGGTTTTTTCGGTGATATTTTTCCTGGGTTTCTTGCTCTGTACTGCAAATAAATAACAGATTGCCGTAGTAGCGATTTAGATGAAAGCTTAAAAAGATTATTATGTATATCAAATCTTTAATTTTCATACTGATTTCGAATGAATACAATGAAAAGCAACACACACACACATGCTTATTCGCATGTAAATTTGACAACTGCAGCAAGAATACCCGTGGGGAATTGTTTGGAAAACGCTGACTGTTGTCGAACTGGTTTGACAATAGGTGCAAGAATACTCGTGTGGAATGGCCCATTAAGTGCTCAATGTAAAATGTAGTGTTCTCTTTGTTTTCTTTTTAACCGACTTCTCAAAATCAACAAGGTTCTAAGTTCAACATGTATTTTGTTTTTATTTTTTTATGTATGACCGGGCATAATATCGTAACGCGTTGACCCATTTTGATGATTCTTTTTTTGTTGGGTATGTTTGGGTATGTTCCCGGATTGGTACCATGTCACAAAAATTTTGATGAGGGTGGGAGTGAAACCGATCCATATAAGTATTTTGTTGTTTTTTGTTGTTAGAGAGGGAGTTGAATCAATTCGTTGAGCCGCACGACCACCATGCCATGGGTCCCGGGTTCGAGACCAGATTTCCCCGTGAGCTTTTATTAAGAAATTAAAATATTCACCTCCGTCTCTGGGCTGTTGTCTAGCTCGTAGCAATGCAAAGACAAGATTTTGAAGTTATCTCACCTCCCTTACCCTAATTCCCTTCCGGCCAAAACCATGCTAACGCATCAAATGGTTATCCCCTTGGATTTGGCCACATCGTATAAAAACTTCGTAACGCGTGTACCGATTTGGATGATTTTTTCTTTGTTGGGTAGATTATGTTCCCCAATTAGTAATATGTCAATATGCGGCCAAAGCCTAGCGGGCACCCCTTTGATGCGTTAGTATGGCTTTGGCCGGAAGGAAATTATGGTAAGGGAGGTAACTTGAGTTGTGTTTGCATTGCTGCGAGCTAGACAGCGGCCCAGAGTTGGAGTGGTTTTTCTTTAATTCAATTTTAAAACCCACGGGGAGACCTGGTATCGAACCGACGAACTACAGCATGGTGGTTGTGCAGCTTAACTAATCGATCCAACTCCGTCTCCAGAAAAGTGGAGTCTACGAGGTCAAATGTGAAGATTGTGAGGGAATATGTATTGGTAAAACAAAAAGAAAAATTATGACAAGATTTAATGAGCGTAACTCTGGGATGAAACATAGTAGACCGCATTTGGGCTTTTCAAAACATTGGATTAGTTAGTTGTCAAAAAAAAGTGTAAATATGTTTAATAAATCAATATGGAACTAACAAATGTTTTGGTGTTTCCTTACAAATGGTATCAAAATTCCATATCAAAAATGTTGAGATATTACCGTACATTTACAAACAGTTGTATAATCGTAGTAGATTGCCAAAACGCCGACGTTAACTGGCTTATTTATGAATATGATAAGATCAATTACAAGAAGTTGTGCAGCTGTAAAATTTGTGTTGCAGTTTGTTTTATGCATTTTGGTTTATTCCTTGTTGTTTTTGTTACTCATTTAGTTTTTATTTTATGCATGTGTTTTTGTACGTCGTCTGTTGTTGAAGTTTTTACTTCTTGATGCCTTCTTAACTAAGGCATATTGTTACCTTCATAATTCCTCGGATTTTACATCTGAGGATACCCTAGAAGAAATTTATGTTAATCATGAAATAATGGAATTTGCTAAGTGGCTCTCTCCTTTTTTTATCTTCATCTCAAGGTTAAAAATAGTAACTTTAAGTTCTTAGGAAATTATTTTTATAAGAAATGCAAGCTTTTTTATGTCGAAATTATTGATCATTTTATTGGCTTAAAGGTTAAATTTTGGCTTATTTCATAAGTGAAGTTACACCACTTTCAAAACAAACGGTCCATATAATGTATACAAATAGATGTCGAAACAAGGATTTAAAATTTGAAATAGTTCGCTATCACAGATTATTCCTAGGTCACACAAAGAGGTAACGCTGGTACGTCGGTTAGCGAGTAGACTCTCACGGTGGTGTAAGACGCTTGCATTAATAAGAGTTGGACTGGCATTTGGAGACATTGAGTTCAAGCAAGTTTTTATGTGGTGAACGAATCGAGATCTTTTTGCAGGAGAAGAGAGTCGGTTGTGGAGGAGATATGTTTAATTATTTTCATGTCATCAGCATAAATGGACAGCTCTGAGTGCTTGATCAGAAATTCGGCATCATTTATTGTTAGGATGAAAATCAATGGACCGAGGTGGCTGCCCTGGGGGACGCCGGAATGAGCGACAATAGCGTTAGAAACGGATGAGTTGAAGAGAACATTGTACTGACTGTTGTTGAAGTAGGAGATGAATCGCGGGGGGGGGGGGGGCTAGGCGATCAAGTTTGAACAGGATAACGTTATAGGAGACCTTGTCAACAGCTTAGCTCAAATCGGTGGCGATAACATCAACATCTTTACCGTTTTCCAGGGTACATAGTGTTTTGGAGACGAAGTCGTTAAGGTTGGTGGTCGTAGATCTTCCTTTGAGGAAGCCATGCTGAGAGAGGGAAAAAATAGACATACAGTGGAAGGACATGGAATCATAGACGAATTTTTCGAATAGTTTAGGTATGGATGATAATTAAGCAATGGATCTGTAGTTGGATACATCGTTATTGCAGCGTTTTTTGAAGATGGGAAAAATATGAGTTATATCCATAATTGACGGAAAACCCCTTGAGTGACCGAGAGGGGTTGAACTAGATGCATGGCACACTTTTTCAGAACGATGGTCGGAATACCGTCAGGAGCTGGGTGAAAATCGTCCTCAAGTCCGTTAATACAGGCTGCGATTATTTCGGGGCCAGGGTCGAAAGATGTAAACGACGGTTCAGTGCATTTGTCCAAGAATGAAATGTAGTTAAAATCAGGCTGTAGGGAATTGTCGCTGAAAGATTTACTGAAGAAGTGTGCAGAGAGGTTGGCGATAACCTTAGGATCAGACAAAGAGGTATTCTCGAGCTTTAGGGTGGAGGGGTAACCATTGGATTTCTTCTTGGAATTAATAAAGCTATAAAAACGATTGGGGTAGGATATGAGGTTTGTTTCCATCCGTTGGAGGTACTCATGGTAGAAGGTATCACAACGTTCAGAAAAAGAGGTATAAGCAGACAAGTGGGAAGAATAGACTCCTGTTGTGGAGAGAGCGTAATTCTTTGTCGTACCAAACGGGGGAGGAGGAGCAGTTTTTGCGAGGAAGAAGAGGGATAGATTGTGTAAGACAAGCGTGTATTTCCGAATAAAACGCCTCTACAGCAACTTTAATTGGAAGATGTTGAGGGATAGTGCCAATGTTGGAGTTGATTAGCGAGTGAGTCACCTTTACGAAAATTTAAGGAAAGAGAAGACTCGAAGCTTGAAAGGGCGTGAGGGTGTTCGTAGGAGAAAACGAGAAACAGGGGAGGTTGGTGACGGTCGAGGCAGGAGACAAGATGGTTGCTTTCTGCGACAGCCGAGTTAACTGGGTCTGAAGAAAAGATTAAGTCTAATTGTCTGTCCAGAAAATTCCTGACTCCGCTAACTTGAAAGAGACCAGAAACAGAGAGCTGATCGGTAAAAAAGGCTTCTTTGGTGGAAGAGGCATTCAGGGGGACAAAGTGAGAACAGTTCTCAGACAATTACCATTGAATATGGGGGAGGTTAAAGACACCCAGTACCATGAATTCATCGGAAGCATTAGCGTTCTCAAGCAGGGAGTCTATCGCTTCAATTATGGGCTCGTAGGCTTCTAGAGGTTGAGAGGGACGAATAAAACAACAAAGAATATACAGAATACACTTATTCAGTGTTAATTTGATACATATAAATTCTGATATTGTAGAGTCTTTGGAGGCTTTGAGAACCCCACAACGTGGTGGATCATTGGTGCCTACACAACCGTCAACACGGAAAATGGTATAGTTTGGAGGGAACAGTTCGTTGTCGAGGTGTTAGATTGGTTTCAGTTAAAGATATCGTGCGGGAATTTGTGGGAGTTAAGGAAAATATTGGATGTTTTTGTGCGAAGTCCTCTAACGTTCTGGTAATAGACTGACAAGCTGCTGGGGAGAGGTACTTGATCGGAGCCCGCAGGTGCATTAGGGGGAAGTCAGAAATAGAGAAAGCGTGGGAGTTAGAAGCGAAAGTAGTTTAAGGAGTCGTTGCGACTTTTTTGGAGATGGGAAATGCGGCGAGAACTGACGTACGCAGCATAGGTGGAAAGATCTTGTGAAACCCTATGGGAAGGGGTATTGAATGATTCATGGTACTTAGTGAAACGTTGGTGTGTGGGCAGGCCCTCTTGATTTATACTTAACATGACGTTGGTGCTGGTATTACCATCAATATAGACGGAATTCGATTTGTCGTGCGGATAGGCTAGAAATAAACGAAAGTTTTCATAAATGCGGTTGTCCCGTAAACGGGACAAGAGGTATCGTCCATCGTTGGAATCCGCAGAGCGTAAAGTCAATTTAACTGTAGGTGGGATTCGGGGATCGGTATATGAGTTATGTTCGGATGAAGGAGTTTTGGTTAGCGGAAGGGGCGGATTAGCAGAGGTAGAAGAAGTTTGAGATGGGGCGATAGTGAAGGAAGATGATGGCATGCAATGAGGTGGGCATGCGGAGGAAGTAACGGGTGCAAGGTTTGGTGTATACAGAGGAGAAGTGGGACAGACGAAAATGGAAGCAGCGGTGGTGGGGTGGTCGGAAGATGGTTGCTTGTGGTTAGGTGGGCACACGGAAAAAGTTGGGAGTGCGTTGTTAGGTGGATGCGCTGGATATACAGAACTCAAAACAGTGGTGGTAGGGTTGACGGCTGGGATGGACGTGTTCGAGGGCTTCGGTGTTAGTGGAACCGAGGGGTTAAGGGTGTGAAAATATATAAATTTAGGATACTTGACTGGGGTACATAGATTAAAATTTGGAAATACTCCCATTTTGAGCTGCCAATTGGAGTTAGGATTACTAGGTTTAGGGCCAAAGGTGAGAGGTGCGGAAGAGTGATGAGAGATTATGTTATTACTAGTGCTAAGGTTCTTACTATTAGGCTGAATACTAAATTTAGGTAAAGGAGAAGGTCGCTTGGAATTTCCTCTGCGATAGTTAGTGGGATTCCGTTTATTAGTATTTAATTTAGGGTTAGATACAGAGGGCTTAGGGTTAAACTTAACATACTTCTTAGTCCACTTAGAAATTTCGATAGTCCCGAGAGTGAAGATTTTGCTGGCGGGGTTGCTGATGAGCCACACATACTTGTTCGGGTTGGAGATCTTGAAGTTGCTGAATTTCCTTGCGTACGAGGGTAACTTCAGGCAGCTAACGGGGATGAATGCAAAATTCCGGGAAGAAAAAAGCTAATTACCCAACATAATGACATTAATTATAATATGTTTTGAATTCATTAAAAGGGAGTTAAGTGTTAGTATGAGTTTAGTATCTCTAAATTGACGATTTTTATAATATTTCCCGATACGTTTTCTACGCATAAATTTCTACATTCTTTCATTACGTGGACATGTTGCACCTTTCTCGAAAGATAATGAGATGGGCAATTTTTAGAAATAAAAAACCTGTGTAATAATTATATGAATTTCGGAGAAAATTTGGGAAAACGCTGAATTTTGTTATTTTTTTTGTTATTTCAAAACATTTTTATCACTTTTGGAAGTGACTGTGACTGCCATGGTACAGTAATGTAATTTTAAGGTTTGATTAATAATAGTTGTACGTTATTAAACATTTAGAACAGCCGAAATAAAATATAGCAATATTACAAATTTTTAGTTGTTTTCTTTATGTTATTTATTATTAATTCCTCGTATTTGAAATGAAATAATATACTAATTTAAATGAAACTCAATTAAGCTTGTTAATCTTATTATGTTAAAAGAATTTTAAGAAAAATCCAAAATAAACTTTTTATAAACTCGAGCGACGTGAGAAATATAACAAAATTTCTCAACACGATCAGCGTTTCTGATAAATAAAAACTCTCCTTTTGTAAACTTTGTGCATATTTTGCAAAATTTTAAGAATTTCATTTAATTCATAACTTATTCCGATTCATACAAATTATAAAAAAAAATAAATAATAAATTCTTTCAGTAGTTTTTAATTTTATTTGTATCTATAAATATTTATTAAACCGTTTAATATATCTTTTTTTTTTTAAATTTAGTTCAACAAATTTTATTTGTTTTCAACAGATTTCAGAAAAACCTCGAAACTATTCAAGAAAAAATCAACAATTTACACAAATCGATCAACAAATTTTAAATTAAATTCTTTCCTTTAATTAGAAATCTCAACATTGTTCTTTCGTTCACTTAATGTTTAAATGTTACTTGCACAAATCTTACGGGTCCTAGCTGTGATTTAAAGATCCAAATAAATGCAATAAAACGAAAACAAAATTTAATGGGGTCTACTGCATAGAATATTTAAATAATATCCTATTCATCCCTAAGGATTGGATTACTTAACCCAGTTCTGTTTCCTTTCCTTGAAAGCTTTATTCAAAACTCAGACAAATGATTGCTTTCAGTGCACGTCGGCATTTTCAGCACATACTCGTATGGTAATAGTGCTTGCACTTGTGCATAGCTGAGATACATCTTTCTAACAAAGTCTGAGTAGCATCATTACACATTAAAGAAAGGCACTTCCTTCTCATCTTCCACCTGCTTGTATATTTTTTCTCCTGCGGCAAGGATATTGGAAGCCTTGGAGGAAAACGCTCTTCGGCTTAGTGGTTGAATGGAGCAAAATAGCTTTCAAGCCGGAATAATGACATCAAGCCTTCATTAAGCTCAGTAAATTGCTTGTTGCCAGTTATCGGCTTCCAAAATTGAGATGATGCTAATTGCCATTCGCGGTAATACTTATAATGACAGGAAGGCATTAAATTCATTTCCTTTTCTTTCTTCTTAATATGAAATCGATTTGATCCAAAATTTGCTTCATCACCATTGCATATTATTCCCCAAAAATCTCAATATTATTAGGTACAAATATCCGATCCATTTATTTTTAAATCGTCGAATTATAATTTCTTGATTTCATTCAGGTTCTGAATAACTTAGCCGCTAATAGCTTACAATTCATTAAACTTCTTGAAACTTCCAAACAATTAAGCTCATATTTAATGGGTTCTTATAACGTGCAAATGACTGGGACAAAAGAGCAGCGAATATTCAACAAAGTCTGGAGGTGAATTTTCCTTGTGGAATTAGGGAGCGTTTCTTAATTAGGTCACAATGGAATAGGTTCTGGAAATACATTTTTTCTAAGCCAATTTAATATATCATACCCTAAATTTCTTTTGCGGTCAGATTTCATGACTAGAAGTTTCTCTACTTTCCCTTTTCTGCGGCTACGACGTTATACCCTCCATTAAAAATTGCAGGAAATAAATAAATAAAAGCGGGAAAAATAATCAAGAATATTAAATGTAGGAGTTCTGACATCAATATTTATTTAGAAATTTTTCGTTTCGGGTTTCAAGGAAAAACATTTAAAATCCAAAACCATTTAATTTAATTTATGTGGTTTTCTATTCAAACTAGACACGACCATCAATTATTTCACAAAAAATTACAGGCAATTGGAATGTCCTGTCCCATTACAAGGAGGAGGAGGTTTTGAACACGCAAGGCTGTAGCGTTTCATTAATTTTTTATGATTTCTTTTGTGGACGTACGCTTGTTTGGAATGGAGTACCCTTATCCATAGAAAATTAGAGGTTCATTTTCTTAATTTCTGAACTAATTTGTGTAATTAGTCAAGATTCATCTCTAAACGTAGTAAAGCATCCCAACTTCAGCCTTATGTACACTAAAGAAAAGTCAAACAGTAGAAGGCATTGAGTGGGAACAGTCATTTCTTTATGAAAAATCAATATTCTCTTTTATTCGAAAAATTGGTTAAATTTATGAATGCAAAATTTTTCAAAACTTATCATATGCGTCAAAACCAGAATAATTTTGTTTTAAATATTCCTAAATTAACAGTGATTGTTTTTTATATACGATGTGACCAAAACCTAGGGAATAACCCTTTGATGCGTTAGCATGGTTTTGGCCGGAAGGGAATTAGGGTACCTAATTGTTTTTTTTAGGTCGAAATCCACTTTTAATTGTTAATGTCTGCTTTGTCATCGGTTCGGGTGAACGTATTTCCGCGCTTTATGCCCAACAAGTGATTATGGGAACTAGAGAGAAAGAGAAATAGAATGAATACTTAAATAACAACGAACAACGAAGGTTCAAATGCTTTAAAGGCAACATTTTCAATGAACCCGTAGTAAGATACCTTAAGGTATTGCACGCGCCTGGGTATCTTTTTTTGTGAATTAACGAAAGGGAACATCTAAAGAACATATAAGGATAAATAAGATTGTTACTGGTTAGGTATCTTTCAGTATTCTTTCAGGTATCGTATGCACCTGTGTAACTAAAAGTCACACCAAGTACGCGCCTAGTGTCTGCAAGTTATCTTTAATTGTTCGAATTTTCGACGCAGATAACTTAAAGAGTACTTAGCGATATCCAAAACTCCGCCTCGGTTTTCGTCTTAAAGCACACCATGCATTTGGCTGATAGTTTCTTGAGTAGTCCTGATGAAATTCAGGCATTTTTTCTGAATATTTGGAACTTGTCCCTTATTCTGTCCTTTATTACTTATTTAATTTATCTATTGTCATCGTGTTTTCCCCAAATCTATGATTATTCCTCTTCATCAGAAAGGCAGCACATGTAATATGTTTTATTGCTAGACTTTTTAAAGTTTGGCTTGCGATGTTCTGTACTCTCAATCCAAATCCTTTTCGGGTTTCTTCCACCATAGCTTTATGAACGACAAGTCTACGCCATTTAATTCATTGGAATTCTTCAGCTTCTGTGTTTCTTCCATTGAAGACAGAATTAATTATATCTGTTCTTGAGTTTCTCTATGTCTTTTTCAACTGGATATGTTCTTACTTATCAGGTCGTACGCAACCTGTTTAATTTCGAGGTGCGCTAAATAATTCCTAAGGCGTCCCTCAGGGCAGCCATCTATAACATTTGCTATTCATCAGTTACATCAAAAACATATTTACGATTACGACTTAATCAAGAATAATTTGGTATGCTGACGATTCCAACATTTTCCAAATCTTCTCAAATGAATAATAAATTCTGACCAAAACTTCCTTTAGCTCTTTATTCAGACTTGACAAAACTAAAGACTTCGAGTTAGTGCTTAGCACGAACTTTTTTTGTGAGGATCACATCGACGTTATCGTAAATAAAGCTAACACAACTTTGGGCTTCGTTAAAAGATGGTGAAGTGAGTTTGATGACCAATGCCTAACTAACCGCCGTTATTTGCTGTTTAAATTCAATTCTGGAAGTTTAGTTTCTTTTCTTTATGACTCATATTAATGGTGGAGGTCCAGCGTATATTTGTGAGATTTGCTTTGCTAATAAGGATACTATAATTAAGTATAACCGGAGGTATATTGCAAGCATCAATGTCATGTTTCTAAAATATATCGGCTTAAGTAGAATTGAACGTCAGCTGCAATACAGATAATTGTTACAGACTTGTATTACTTCCGGCAGGTTATTAATACACAGGCTAAATAATTGGGGTCGGTTAATTGATCCTTGAGGCACGGCATAACTTCAAGATAGTTCCTATAAAAAGAGTTCCTAAAGTTCTGTTGAGTTCTACAATTCAAAAAATGTTGAATCAAGTTGGTTGCTGTAACAAAAATGAAATCAGCAAACTTTTTTACTAACTTTATATGGTTGACACTGTCAGAGGCCCTAAAATGTGCAACAAAGCTAAACCTTCAGAATTGGCTCTTTCCAAAATCTTTCGAATGTCATTGGTGATTGATAAAAGAGCAGTGTGGCATAAGGATGTATGTACAGTTATTCAAGTTAGTTTTAGTTAACCACTTTTCTGGATTAATCGATTTCATCAGTTAATTTTAAATTTTTGTTAGCTGATCATTTATCCGATACATTTTTTAGTTAATTAACATTGGCCATCAATTAATTCACTTTTCAGTTTAATTATCCGATTATTTTTGAAGAAGCTATACCATTTAAAGTTGTCTTGTAATCGTCTTATTTTTTTATGATTCTATCAAAAAGAAGAAGAAAAAGAAAATAGTAAAAAATTGTTGAAGTGCCGTAATTAATTCACCGCCAATTTAAACCAAAATTTCGATTAGAATTAATTGATAAACTATACACAGAGCCCTAACTGCCATCTGGAGAAGAAATTGCCTCTTGTCGAAAGCTTCGGGAACTTCTGATTGATGACATCTTAGCTATTGCTAACACAATGGCGTTCTTCTAATAATTAGGAAATTCAGAAGAAGTCAAAGATATATTAAAAATATGCAAATCTTCAGGTATTATATAAATCAAAACTATTTTGAAGAATGAAGAGAATTTCACCAGATTTAATGGAATTAAAATCTGTAATAACTTCATCAACATCAACACGTCGGAAACTGGCGCGTTTCGTTCAGTCATACCTATACATACAAAACCAAATTGGCAGAGTCAGTTGGAAGGAAGATGGAAGCAGCAGATTGCGATGAAGTGAAATGCACAGCTAAATCATTGGAATCCAATTGGCAAGTGGACGTATCATATTATATCGGCAGACATCGGATTTCTTCTAATTATTCCACAGTATTTTATGCGCTACACAACTATGGATATTTAGATTAACCAATTCTTAAATTTCCTTTATAGCAATTGCGACTTTATTCATTCCTAAGACGAAAAAAGTCTTCTATAAAAGTAGTTCCGCTTTACAATCAACGAGTCTATTTCTTGAGAAAGCCATGGGCATCCATTATAATTAATAGTTCGAGTTCTTAAAGGTGCATAATTTATGTGACTACAATATACAAGTCTGTATAAAGTATTTAATTTATCATTTCATAATATTCCCAAGGAAAAGTCGCGAAATTACGAGGTAGTACAAGCTCGTCAATATTGTTGTAGATTCTACAGATAGTGGTTTGTTTCCAGAATTATCAGACTGTACTGAACATTTATACGAGAATAATGAAATATCACCTCCAAATATAGAAAAAAAACTACATTATTATCCGAAGTAAGATGTATGTATGTATAGTGTAGATGGGTTAGAAATATTAAAATAAGAGGGGTAGATAAGATATAAAAGACTCAAAATCCAAAAAAATTTGATGTTTAAAATATACTGGTGGACAGACGCTTTTCGTAGGTCGAACTTACTTTAACAAACAAATATTCAAGGTCAGGCAGTTGTGGCCCCAGAAGAGCCATTACAGATTGAGCTGAACTGCCTGTAACGTGTTTTCTTCGTAGTCAGGTGGGTCTCTGGTTTTCTCCAAGGGATTAAGCTCGCTGACTCCAGGATCAAAGCTTCTGAAGAAAGAGCCCCGATTCCTCACTACAATTTCCTTTTCTTTCAAAGTTCTAGATTTTAACACTGGTTTCTAATTCACTATCTGTCTCTTAACTTTACACTTCAAAATACAAATTTGTGTTTCCCTAATAATTTAATTCACTCTTCTTACTCCGTAACCTCGGTGTACACTTGACGTTGTCGCTCCTTTCTGTGCGAGTGCGTCGGTCGCGATTTAAATACTGGTGTCTCTCTCTGGACAATGACGTGTCTCGATATGGGGACACGTGGTGTCGTTCGGCTGACTCTTGTAGACGGAACGCTGGTTGTCTGGTTTCCTCGGGAAATCATCGGTGACTAGGACGGGTAGGTTCCCGCGGAAAAGGACGGAGACAGATAACTTCGTAAGGCCTAGATTATGGACAGCCACTGACAGAGGAATATTAACTATGACGCACGTTAGTGTAAGAGTGAATGAGATAATTAGGAATCACGCTAGTCGACAGTCGTGCCCTGGTAGTCACGCCAGCACACGAGCAAACTGTAAAACCAGGAATAACGCTGGTTAGAGGAGTGTCTTGCACTGGGAATCTCGCCAATACAAGAGAAGCCAGAAAACCCGAAATCACGCTGGTTAGAAGAGTGTAAGAGTAAAAGAAATAGCCAAACTTAATTCTTACCCAGCACCAGTGGATCCACTCGGGTCAACAGAACAACTCAGTTGTAGTCGGGAATCACGCCGCCTACACAAACTTATATTTACTTGCAGTATTCTTGACTTTACTAACTTAAAGAACTCCAGCGCTGGCCACTGTGGTCTGGTTGACAGCTGGTCCACAACTGACTACCATAGGAAGTTGGACTTGCTTATGCAGCCCGTGGTGGCAAGCTCCTTACTCGGACTAAAGTTCCTCGTACTGCTCAATCGGTTTTGGTCCTGCCTCGTTTGGTTTGGCTCGTGTTGACCACCGGATGACAACTACCTAGTGTCGGTCTCGCCTCGGTTTCCAAGTCACTCTGCAAATATTCAAATAACTTTTTGGTTACTCAGTTCCTCTGATGTTTCCAGTCATCTGCTCGGTTCTAGCATTGGTCGAAGACTGACTGCTCTACGCTGCCAACACTCCTTATATAGTGCCGGGGGGCTATGGCGGCGAACTCGATTTTTGATTTCTCACGTTATTGTTGGGAAATTTTACCTGTTGCTGTTACGGGGAGTTTGGCAATTACCTAATTCCATGAAGTTAATGTCGGGGAGGAGCTTAAAAACCCTTATCTCCTCCGGTGCTGTTGACAGGTTTTGTCAATCAGTTATTAACAGGTTTTAGGCCCTTTAAGTTGTCATAGCGATTGCGGAGATTTGGGAATCGGTAAAACTTAACTAGTTTGGCGCCGAGGGAGGTCCAACAGTGTTGAAAAAGAATTTATTTCCTCCGGTACTGTTGTTAGGTTTTGCGGCTCCATGTGACGTCGTTACACGCCAATACAAAAAAAAAATCATACATACAATAAAATCATCATTGCCTCCATAATTTTGGAAAGTCCGAAATCGTTGCTCTTGACATTTCAAAAGCTTTTGATAGACTCTGGCATGCAGCGCTTCTACACAAACTTCAATCTCTGAACTGTAACTTAACCTCTTAAAATTAATAGAAACTTTTTTGTGAAGCCGTTCAGTCGGTGTTATAATAGACGAAGTTACATCTCACTCCTCGGAAATAAAGTCTCGTGCACCTCAGGGTTCAGTTCTTTCGCCCAGCTTATTTCTTTTTTTTTAATGACTTATTTTAAGGATGTGGCCAAAGCCTACTGGAGAAACCTTTGATGCTTTAGCACGGCTTTGGCCAGAAGGGAATTAGGGTAAGTGAAGTGAGGGAAATTGAATGTCTTATTTTTTGCATTGCTGCGAGGTAGACAACAGCCCAGGAATGGAGTGGATTTTTAAGTTCTATTTTAAAAATCCACGGAGAGACCGAGTGTTGAACTCCGTCCGTGTTTTTTTACTTTCAGTCCTATAACTATTAACAGTAGACTTGAAGAGAGAACAAGTCAATTAAGGTCTGTCGATCAGAAAACTCTCATTATCACCGCTTTATATATCCCAGAACTGAATTACAAATAGAAACTAAATAGTTCATGTGCAGAGTGAAATCGTGTTTTTTGTCAAGCTTCACACCAATGTCTGTAATGCAAGTAATGACGCATTTAGTTTAGGTATAATCAAAGACGTGCTGATTGAGGTTCCTGAAGAACTTCACATTTTTCCAAGTTAAGCTGCAGACTATTAGATCCACATCATAATTAGAAGGTATTTAAATCATCCTGAATGCGGGAAGAATATCATAACTCTTTCAAACGCAAGAGAATATCTTCATATTGTCCGCACAGATAAAGACTTTGGAGGGCCTTATCAGGGTGACAATTTTGTCAATGGCAAGAATAAACAACACAGATGCCTACCCTGATCTACACCTGATAAAGCCCTAACGACTCTGATAAAGTGTTACAGACAGATACCCGATTTGGCTTATCTTTTAAGTAAGAGCAGATCCAATCGAGTGGTAAGGGAAGGAAACTCAACGTTCGAAGTTTGAGCATAATCTCAGAGTGAGGAAGTTTATAAAATAACTTGCTGAAGTCGGTGTAGACGCAGTCTGTCTGGAGGCCTAGTTGAAAGGCAAAGATTATGTGGGAGGTAAAATCGATCAGGTTTTTTGTCGTTGATACCATCAGGACCAAAGGAAAAGTCCAGTTTCAGTTCCCTTGATATAACTTCTATTAGATATAATGAGCATAGGAATGGAGGCAGCAGGACGATCTTGAAGACGACCAAACTCTTCCGGAGAAGCCACAAAATCGCAAGAAGAAAAGGCGCCCTCAAAAAACAAGACTTGTGCCTAACATTTACCCATTTTTGGTTATTATGGAGCGCTGTACGGATTGTACTGATGGGCAAATAAAAATGGAATGAACGTACTGATTTTCTATCAAATTGATAAAACTTGGAAAAAAATTATTTTCTATCTCTTTTTCTTCAATGCAATGGGAGAAAGACAAAACTCCTTCAACAAACCAGTGTGACAAACTTGTAAAAATGTATACGCCGACTAATTTGGTGTCCGTCCTGAAAGTGCTAGTCTTTGTCACGTGACTGCAGTTTTCCCAGTACCCGACAGTGATGTAAATACGCAACGCATTATTGGATATTTATTATTTAATATAACGCAATATTTAAGGAAATATTTTAAAGAGTTTATGTATTTTTATCTCAGTCGCTTGAATTCAAAGCAAATAAACCAAGGATTTACAGAAAAAGGATCCTTGTTTCAACATTCGCAAGTTAAATACCGAAGTCAAATATAATATTTTATCATGATGTATGTAGCTAAAGTTTAAGGGACAACCCTATGGTTCGTTTTAGCATGGCTGTGGCCTAAAGAGAATTAGTTTTTACATTGTTGTGAGTTAGACAACAGCCCAGAGACAAAATTGATTTTTTTTAGTGAAAGAAAAACTCGTAGGAATGCCGAGGCTTGAACCTGCATCCATCTCGTGGTGACCGTACCACTAAATCATTCAATTCCGTTTCCAATTTTTATTTCTGTTGCAAATGCTGGTGTGCACCTAACTAATGATCCTCAAGATAATAAATTGTGTACTTTTTATGTAAAAGTGATTTAGAAAAGCACATTGGTTTAAAGAAGCATACATCCACGAATCTTCTGCAACTAGAGCAATCACTAGATTCATAGTAAAAACGATGCTTGACTTTAAAATTTTTGTGCCAGAAGCAACCTTTCCTTTTACACCGTTTCAAGTCAAGCTCAACTGCTTTGTTCTATTTTTGGTGACTCGGGAATTGCCAAGAAAGAATCTGCATGGACAAAAAATGAAGCCATCATAACCGGTGTTTGGTCAGATCACATCGACCAGTGGTCACCGATATCAGCAACCACCGGAATCCAAAATTGTTTCCGATTCTTGTGCACTACTTTGACCATTCCATAGATGAAATGAAAGTTTATTGAATTTTAAGGAAAGTGATGACAAGAAAATCATGTGATGTTATGTCATGTCACAGCCTACTCTAGATACAAGCCCGGAAAACATGAGAGTGTCACCACTAAGCGTTTCGTCATTATTTCATTTTTGATGTACCACAGATTAACCAATCCTTGCATACACAAATAAAACTGCACTCTCGTAACCACAACCAATGAGAAATGCTCATGTATTTGACGCATTTTTAGCTCAATTCTTCCACAAAACGAGCACAAGAGAGTTTTTCCTTTAAAACACATGAAAATTGTATAAGAGAGACACTTTTTATCGTATTCACATGTTCAGAACATTTGTAGGTTAATCTCAAGTAAAATCCAATTTAAGCCTTTAAATATATTGCGAAAAAAACTACGATAAAGTACAATTCCCCAAACTTTACCTTATGACTACTGTGGCAAGTTTTGGTTTATTTACATCACTAATGCTCGGCTATTAATCGCTGCGTTCCATTGGGCCATTCAGAGTACTCCGGCGTACATCCAAGTACGCTCAGCTACACTTAATCATAGATAGGTGTAGTTACGCCGAGTTTTTCCGCTAGGGTTTTTGTGCTTTAAAAGCTTTCAATAGGTGGTTTTTTCGCTGCTTTCATTTTTCACAAACATTAAAAGTGTATAAAAAGAAGCATCGGAACGCAGCTAATGTCAGCTGCCGGGCTTGTATCTAGAGTAAAATGTCATCGATGACAGCGTTTTGATTGAAAAATTTTCGCCGTTTTCTAACGACAATATAAATACAAATTTTCGTTGGCTACATCGCCGCGACCAGATGAGAATACATCACTTATTAAAGAAAAATGTTTAAGAACAACTTTTTGGAATCGGCTGCCATAAGCGGGAAATTCAATGGTAACTTTCTCAGCTTTCAACTTTGCCAACTTTTGACATCTCCAGCTTTCAGAACTTTTTGAAAATGGACAGAACACAATGTCAATTTTGCCAACTTTTGACGGTACTATATTTAATGTTCAGCTGAGAGATATTTTTGTAAAAAAATTGAATAATTAATTAAAGAAAAAATAAAGTTCCCTTAAAAGACATTTTGAATTATTAAACTCCATAAAATTCCAAACCTCGCTCTAAATAAATTCAACAGCTGACTGTCTTACTGAAAATAAATGTCAAAAGTGGGCAAAGTTAGGAACTTAGAATATAAAACAGAACAGGAATGGCGACGGCTGAAATAAGGCGACCACCGTCCAAGTTGTGTTGGAAATCATTTGCGATTGTGTGAGAATTTCAGTACAGGTGTAATTATTAAGAAGGAAAGAAGGGGGGGGGGCATTCTAATTAAATTTGAAAATAGTTCGAAGTCACTAATTCACTTTATATTTTTTGTTTAAAGTAATTATTGACATAATTTAAGACGGTATTAGAACGTCATTAATGTAAAATATTAAAATAAATATTTAAAATATTTAAATAAATATAAATCAATTTAAGAGTAAGCCCCCACAGGTAATGTTTTTTCGAACCGTTTGTGAAATATGTGAGTCTGCTTTTTGACATTTGCCATCTCATAAATAAACAAAAAAGAAGCCATCCAAATTAGTTTAGGGAAATAAGCTCCCTGGAGTTCATTCCATCTCACTTTCTCTTGGATATTCGTTCTTATCTGGAAAAAACACGCTAATGTACACGATTCATATACGCTATCGCCATTCCTGTTTTGTTTTATATTCTAAGGTTAGGAATAAGTAGAAATTAGCCCTACTTCGAACTTTGCCAACTTGGCCGACTCAGCCGACTTTGCCATTATCGCTTTCCTAACTTTATTACGTGTGTTTTAGTTGAGCTGTCATAAGTCAGCAAAGTTGAAAGTTGAGAAAGTTACCATTGTGTTCCCGTTTAAAGGTCGAAACCAAATGGCTGCTTTGATTTTGGATTTCATATTGCCATCAGTATTGAAGCCAAGCATACCCTAATGACGGCTTCGTCATTAAGAAGAAGAAATACTTTTCAGAAAGTAAATGTGTTAAACATTTGTCTAAAATGGAAAGACGATAAAAAATTTCTTAAAACATTTATAACCACTCAAAAAGAATTTCCAAATTTTGCCCTTTTTTGCATTATTCTTGGCGGTATTTGAGGAATGCGTAGGGGAAGGGAAATAGAGTTCAACAGTATGTCCTGAATTAAACGAGAGGGATTTTACCCCATGAGTGACGAAAACCTGTTTTTTTCTTGGTGAGAGAAGTGAGGTAGGAAGAGGGTCATCTGTGAGTGTCAATCACGAATTGTAGCGGTTTTGTTTGAGTTTTTCCTTATTTGCTTTTATCCATTTTTCTAACTTCCTCATTAGGGTTCGAAAAATTTTTGGTGTCAGGTTGATTTAGTACTGCTTGAGCCGGTGAATACAAATTGTCAACCCTGCAAAACACTTATGAAACGGTTTTTTAACGTCAATCAAAGCCCCTTTCGTAGCAACACTCTGAGGGTTTTTCTACTTTTGCACAGAAGAAAGTGCCGTGAGTCATGGGATAAAATCCCTCTCGTGTAATTTAGGACTATCTTGGGAACCCTAAGCATCATTGCAAACATAACTAAGTCATTGACATAACTAGAACAACTTTTCGGAAATTAAAAGAGGAAGCAAAGCCGGTTTGCGACCAGTTTCTAGAAAATGCTGGTGTTTGTATACGAAGCAACTGAAAATTAACTGGTCCAAATCTTTTGCTGAGGTTAGCTTGATGATGAAACCAGAAATTGTTTTAAAGGCTTTCAAGTGCAATGTTATCTGACACGTTACATGATAACGATTTCGTAGGTTCTTAAACATTGCTTCGAGAAGCGTTACACTTCTATTTTCCTCTAGTTTTGTTTATACCAATTATTTCAACTACTTTAAATACTTTATTGATGGTAAAATTGAATATGTACTTAAATAATACTTTCTAGAAAAAAATATTCATTCGGCTGTAAACTTGCGGGCACACTTATCATGCGCGCCCTCATAAGCGTAGCGTTGCTTGCGCATGCCTAAATTTTGAAATGAGAGATTGAATCCACTATCTGAAATTACGGATTTTCCGTACAAGCTCGAGGTCGTAAAACCATTCTTTTGGGGTATTAGGCGGGATCAACCGATTTGAGATGACGATTGGAACGATTTAAGGCGGATTCCTTCTGCAACATTACTTTTGCATCTTTTTTATAATCTACTGTTGTTAGCCGAAAACATTCATTGGTCACCACCGCACAGAGGCCGGAAACGCGGTTCTAGCTGAACAAAATGTGTATATTTGTCAAATATAGAGATTAGTGGACAAGAATTCGTATTCCGAAGGTGCTGATTCCAAATTCGTCGTCGGATTAAAAAAATCAAGATTGCGGATCCAATATGGCCCTAATAGTTGAACAATATAACCAATACATTATATAGTATATTCCAATTGTGCATTCGGAATTGAAAGTTAATAATTACTGTTTTCATAATAGAGCTGAGCAGCGGGGTCCACCTGTAAATGATTCTTATAAAATTAAAATGTACTGTGATAACCCTCCTGAGTAGCGTCGTGCCTCAGCTCGCAACTGATTAGTCCTAAAGACCTTCACTTAAGTTGGGTTACCTTGGAGCAGCTTGTCAAAGCTTTTACTCCAGTGGTATTTCCTGGGAGCAGCCGATAGGCTTGAACTCCAATGGTATTGCCTAGGAGCAGCCGATAGGCTTTAACTCCAATTGAGAAGCTAAATTAGCTTTGATTCCGAAATAACGGTCAGAAAGAGCAGCTAAACAGCAGGAACCCTTTAGTCCAAAGACTTGGTTACTGACTGACATTTTTATTACATACAGCTAGGGTTGGCTGTAAAGCTTTTCCCATTAAGTAACATTGTTTATACTTGTTGTTTACACTCGATTTCAGTACTGCTGACCGAAGTTAACGTAGGTCAGGAAATTGTGCACAGAACTTTGAGTGAAGCGAGCTCAAATTTACTTTTGAAAGCAAATGGCATCTAAATTGCATGTGCAAATGCAATTCAGATTAATTATATGGGATTAATTATGTATTATATTTCAGTATTTATTTATTTATTTACAATATTTCATCAATGTACTGATTACTACAAAAAACAAAACTAAATAAAAACAGTATAACAAACTATATAAAATCAAAGAATAAGGAGAGAATACGCAAAATATAATAACAGAAAATAAAAGTGCTAAAGTGAATAAAAAACAAATAAAAAGTAAAAAATACACAAAGTGAAAAGTAAAAAGCAAAAAGTAACCTCAACAAATCTGACTTCTCACATGATTACGCGATACATGAAAATCAATGCAATCAAAAGAGGAATTAAAAAATCGCGACATCGATGTAATAGGCTCATTTAATCTATAACTAGTGCGAAAAATTCTGAAAGGCGTCCAAGTCCGAATTTAAAAATAGGCAATCGGCATTGTCAGACACAGTGCAAAATATCTTAGCGTCGTCGGCATAACAAAGAATATTTGAGTGAGACAGTATCGTAGATACATCATTGATATAAATTATAAATAACAATGGCCGGAGATGGGAGTCCTGCGGTAAACCGGAAGTGTTGAAAAAAGCATCAGACAGAGCTCCACGAAAAGAAACCCGATGAGTGCGTTCAGACAACTACGAATGAATCCAATTTACAAAAACCCAAGAAGGGAGCGTTTGAGAACAAGAATTCTATGATTCTATCGAAAGCTTTCCTGAAGTCACTAAAAATACAGTCAACTTGCTTACCATCTTCAATTGCAGAAATATAGAAGTTTGAAAATTACAAGTTGAAGGTCTTAGTTTAACATTTTTATTTCATGGAGAAGGTGGACTAGTAAGAATTTTTTGTAAGCCTCTCTAAAGGTACCATCTTTGATTTCAAATACAGCTAATGTACCAGAAGCGTTAAGAGTTATTGAATATATGATTCAAATGCGTTTCCTAAGATTATAAGCCCAATTTGATCTCAGTTACTTTGGAAAATTCTCATAAACTTGTTAAAGAGTAACAGCAGTGACGCCAGGAGCTTTAAAGCCTAGTCATATCAATTTGGAGTTCGCTTAACTTAAGGGGCACTTTAATAGTGAATAGTTTTTGGGGCTTGGGTCGGTTTTTTTTAAATGCCCGCACTGGCAGAGAGCACAAATCTTGTCGGAAATGAAAATTTTTTTTTGTAAATGGAGTTTAATAAAATTCAGAAAGAGCCTCGGAATCCGAAATTTGAAAAACAAAATTTCTTTTTCATTATTTCAAATTAAACACGAAAAATAATTTTTTTTACGAAATAGCGGAATGTGGTGTTTCAAGAGGTGTCCACTTTAAGAACCCCTAAAATATGGCAAACGCCCGAAATTTGGAAAAACAGCCCTTTTGATGTGTTGTTTTTGCAATATTCTGAATATTAATTTTTAATAATCTTATAAATTGCCCTTCTTTAATATTAGCTTACAACTATAATTAATTTACCATAAATTGAGTCAAATTTTATAAAACGGGGTTAATCAAATGGGGTGAAAACTACCCTCACTGCCCAAAAATGATATGAAATGAAAAACAATATTATTTTTTAATATTTACTCTCAATGCGAAATTTTTTTTTTCACTTTTAGACAAAAATAAGTTATTTTAACCCCTCTTGGGAGCAAAACTACCCTCAACTGCCCTTAAATACTCCTAACTTCATGTGCAATAAAAAAATTAAATTTAAAGTTTTGTTTTTTACTATTAGATGACAACCTCCGAAACGTAATTTAAGAGTAGAAAATGTACAAAATAGGGGTTGAAAGGGATGAAAATTCGATTCTGAAAATTTCTATTCTAAAAATGAGTATTACCTCACCCGTTTTAATAAAGAGAGCTTTCGAAGATTAAGATAGATGTAGAATTACAAAATATTACTCCAAAATATTCAATGTTTTACTAGCCCAATCTGTTCTCAGCAGAATAGCAAACCTCCCAGCCAACCTACACCACTGACGAGTCATCATCAAAACAAAATAGTAAATCGCAAACTTGTTTCAATGACAAGTTGCACTACTCTTCAACGAATTTGAGTAAACTAGCTATTAGTAGCTCTCTGTAATTTCAACTTTGTGCCGCAAGTACCTACTAATGGAAGTTGGAAATTACTGTTGCTGGTCCGAACATATCACATTTATTAATGTCATTTTGGCTGGAATTGCGAATCATAAGGCGGATTTATTTTGGATTCCTTTTTCTTGACTGAAAATTGATGCTTTCATCAGCGAGAAAGTACGAGAGCACGTACTAGACATAAAGCGAATTGCTGTTTCCACTCCACACGTCACTAAATATTATATAACAACTCGTCGCCTTTCATAACTTTCTCATGGGTATAGCAACTTGCTCCTCCAAAAGTGAAGTTTTTTGCGATATGCCTGTCTTTACCTAAAAATGACACCGATGCCACATTGTATCTAATTACAGATGGCAAAACACAAGTCAATTTAAATTATTTCAAGTAATCTTCCTACTTGTCTCTTTAATCAAAATCAAATATCTGAATAATTGTCCAAAATCAATTCATTCGATAGGTTCCTATTGCTGGTGATTTCATTCTCAGATTTCGTTTACTTTTACGTTTTCTGGGTCAATTGATTTCTCGTTTTCTTAATAACCGACTTTTCTTCTTTTTCTAACAAATAGCCTCATTCGACAACAATAGCATTTAAAGTGCTTTTAAGGTGTTCATGATTGGACATTTTCTGTATATGTGTAAAATTAAATTCTAACTAGAAATTGGTCACAAAGGAAATGAACTTTTTTTTGGAACTGTTGAGTTAAAATTTGTACTTCTATAACGGAAAAACATTGTGTTCAATTTATTTGAAGACACTTAAATATCTCGAAAACAACATATCGGATCAAAAAAATTTAGGATTTAAATTTGTTCGTCTCGGAGGGGGACATCCAATGATACCAAACTCGACCCCCACCTCCTAATGGGTGGCGGATAAAAAACTTAAATAACGCCTGTTTTTTCATTGAAGATTCGTATTCTTTGCGTAAACGTGAGCAGATTTTTGAGGGGAGGAGGGACAAAATTGAAATTTTGGATATTTGAAAATTTTGGAAATTTGAAAATTGTTTACTCGAAAATGGTTAGGTTTACAGAAAAATTGCAGAGGAGTAAAAGTGCTAAGATTTGTACAAGCAATCTGACCAAATTTTGTGAGAACATCATTTAATGTTAATTTAAGTGTTTTTAACCGACTTCCCAAAAGCAAAGAGGTTCTTAGTTCGACAAGTTTTTTTTTTTATTTTAATGACCGGGCATAATTTTGTAACGCATGGACCGATTTTGATGATTTGATGTGAAACCTAACTTCGTAACGCGTGGACCGCGTGATTCTTCTTCTGGTGTATAGAGTATCAGCCCCATTGCTAGATGTGAAACAATTTGGCCCTAGGGTGGGAAGGGGGAGGGGTAGTCTTACTTCGTAACGGATGGACCGATTTTGATGATTCTTCTTTTGATGTGTAGAATATGTTGCCCCCAAACCCGTAGATACAAAATTCGGGCCCGGGGGATACCACATACGGGCCTCCGAAAAAGGGATTTCGGGCCCGGGACTAAGCATTTACGAGCCCATATACAATCGAATGAATGACTTTCAATTTAAAATCTGTCTAGTATATTACACTTTTTCGATCGTGAAACATTTTTTTATATATATAATTAAAATGGAAACAATTTTCTGTTGATGACTTGACGACGGGACCCCTGTTGAAAGCTCGGACCCGGGGGGGGGGTTTACCCCCTTCGCCCCCCTCTCGGTGACCCTGGTTGCCCCACTGGTACGACAACCAAAATTTATGCGGTGGGGTGGTGTGCGGAGGGTACGTTACCCAATTTCTTAATTCGCACATCTCTTTGGAAGATTCTTTTCTGTTGTGTACAATATTGACCTCGGGTTGGGTTGGAGTCAGGGGTAACCTAACATTGTAACGCGTAGACTGATTTAGATAATTCTGAATGCATAGAGTGTCTATTAGTATTCTGACAAAAATTGTGGCTTACGGTGAGAGTTGGAGGATTGGCGGCGCCTATCTTCATAAGGCGTAAACCGATTTCGATTCTGTTGTACAGAATACATTTCCTGATTGATAAATGATAACAATTTTGTACCTAGAATGACTACAATAACTGTCTCTTGTTGTATAGAGAACGTGGCGCACTAGAGTCATGCTAAGAATTGTTTAAGGTGAGAGTAAGAAAGAGTGACCGTCACTAATTTCGTAATGTGTTACCGGATTTGGATAATTCTGTTTCCATTCTTTAGAATGCACTACTTCTGCAACTTTTGAAATTGCCTTATCCTTACGAGTAGCACACTTCGATTCGTATATATGAAGACACTAAAAAGTAAAAAAGAAAAAAAACGTTTTAAAAAAAAGTTTAACCGACTTCACAAAAAGCGCTAAAAAGCATAAAATAATTTTTAATTTTATATCTATAACGACATTTTAAAGTCGATGTAATTTTAACAAACAAAACAACTACCCAACCACATTTGAAGATAATACATATAAAACTACCTAAACGTTTCAGTTCACGAAATGATAAGGAAGGACTATTAAATACTTTTGTTGTAGTTGTTTAGTTTGTTTAATTTGCACCGACTTTAAAATCTGAAGCCGGTTCAACTTTTGTTCTTAAAAACTATTGTTGGGTCTTAACCCCAAATTACTCGACAGTGTCATTATTCATCGTATTGACCCGGAACGGTATGGATTCGACAACAATGTCGGTCGTTTCGATTACTTCTACTATGCATATATTCTGTTCTACTGAGCGAGAGGAGTAGGCGGAACTTACCTTCATAACGCCGGATTGGCTTGCATAATATTTGTTTGTTAATCCGATGTCAAAATGTTGTGAGTGAAGTATGAGTGAGAGTGCGGGAAGGGTGCCTAACCTAATTATCTAACGCGTAAATCGATTTGGATGATTGGACGCGTAAACCGATTTGTTGTTGTATATTGTATGTGTTCCGTTGGTATCCTATTAAAAATTTTAAACATAGGGGGAGGGGCACTAACTAACTTTGTATTACAGGGAGCGCTTTAGATTTTTTTCACTGTTCACAAGTTGTCCCACTGGTAGAAGACTAGCGGGATAGCAATTTAGAGCTGAGTATGGAGTCGGGTTAAGGCGAGTGTGAGGCAAAGAGGATGTGGCGCATTTACATAGGTAGTAACTGCAACGATTCTGACGACTATTTATAGCCGACTTTGCAATAACGAATCCCAGGGGTGTGGAGGGGGAGGTTAACTTCTTAGTGCGTGAACAATTTAAAGACTTCTAATTTTGTTGTATGGAGTATGTTTCACCATTGCTACTACGATAAAAAAAATACACCTAGAGTAAGGGTGGAGAGAAATTCGGGATGATTCTTTTATTGTTGTATTGTGCTTTGTTATCACAAAAGTTTTAATAAGGGTGGGTTTTTTCCTTCGCTTTGTAGTTCCGAACATGTGGCGTCACAGATTCATGGTCTTATGATTCCTTTGTAAGAAGGAAAAACAGAAAGAGCCAAAAGATCAATAATTTAGGAGGCAGGTTGAATTTTCGCTTAAAATCGCAGGATTTAGCTATGTTTGGTCGTGTAACTTGAGTTTCCTTTGAAAAAGAAAACATTGGCCACTATTTTAAGCCCAAAAAAACACAGAAAAAAGGGCAATTTTTCTAAATATTTCCCATTGAAATGAAATTTAAGTTTGAAAATCAATTGATTTAAAACTATTAGCAGTAAAAAAAATTACACAATCTTTAGCACCGTCGTCTCTAGCACTAAAATTATTGAAGACGTTACGTTACGACAGAAAATATTGTACATTTTATACTCTTTAACATGGATTTAGTTTGAACTGAATATCTTTAAAAACCAAGAAGTTACAGCATTTAACACAAACCTCTGTAAAATGCAAAATAGGCTGATGCACCAATACAAATTGCGGCTCAAAACAAAACTAAACATTTAAAAAATAAATGAAGACCTTTTTTCAGCTCTCTGAGTACAGTGAATACTTAGGTAAAAAAATAAAAATTAAATAAATTTGCCAGAGACCATCATTGGTTAATTTTATATATATTGACCCAGTTGAATGCAGAGGAATGTGGCGACTGATACGCTTGCAAAGGAATGCTTTCTGTATAGACAGGTTGGTCGGCGGACCTCTAGAGTTAGTAAAAGGAGCAGTTGACCTATTCAGTTTGCTAAGGAAAGGTTGCTGTGTCTAGGTTGCTGTGACGAGTTTGGGACATTAAGAAAACAAAGGAGAAACCGCGCCGATCTTACTGACCACTGTCTCTTTGGAAGACACGCAGAAAGCTTACGCATCCCTACCAACGACTTGTTGTATGGACGAGGAAGAAGTGGGAAGTACCTAGTATTTACACTGCAATTGCTCGGGCCTGGTTAGAAGAAGGCACGTACTTCTTCAAAGGACTGAAGTAGCTTTTCGGGTTTATTAGCTGTTGTTGTTGGTTCTAAATAAACCCTACTGAATTTAGATGTATCGACATTACTCTGTAAAACCCGGTGGCCTTTTCATGTCAGAAGAAAACAACGATGGGTCGCCGACGGTGGGATTTGAATGGAAGTTCGATACGTTATGACTTTCTCCACCAACGACTTAAAGCATAAAATATTGAAATACAGTACTGACTCGATATTTGCAACTACGTAATTAAAACCCTAGCCTGTTGCAATTATTGGATAAGGTGCAATTACCGAATACATTCCAAGGGTGACAAAAAAAAACAAATTTGCTCTGCCATATTAAGAAAGACCTCACAAGAAATTACATATTTTATTGACGTTATGCTTACATATTATATTTTTGAAAAATTGCTTACTATTTTTGATTGCGGAGAAGGTCCAAGTCTGTTCACGTAATTTTTGAAGTACTGTTATTTCTTCAGGAGAAACTTCATTTTGCTCGGCCCATTCCATGACTATACTAATGCTTCTAATTGAATCCTCCAACTTAACTTTTGGTTTTGTATAGACGCTCCCTGCTTGTTTTTCGTCCTGGAGCACTTGTTTCTTTGAAATGTACTAACTATTTCTGGGGTAATAACTTTCAGAATAATCCGGAATCATCGGCATTGTAAATTTGTTCAATTCCTGTGCCCGAACTTTCTCACTAAATTTTTCTAAAAAGGGGTCAGCCAATTCCGGCTTATTTGAAAGCTTCTCTCCAACAACTTGAATAATGCGAATTCCATGAAGCTTCTTAAATTTTTGGATCCAACCACGGCTTGCACTAAATTCCCTTGGGCGCTCCTTCATCTTTTCATGGAAAAATTTGGCTTTTTCACATAAGATTTCGGTGGATATTGGAACGTTTTTTATAGTTTCAAAACGAAACACGAAATGATAAGTTTTTATGAATGGTTTTTTTTTTTATTACAGAAACAAAAACAAAATTAATATAATAACACACACTATTTGTTGTAGTTGATGGACACCTTCCCAAAATTCCGAGGTTTAGTCTGTAATTAGAAAATGGTTCGTTGAGTATGTTTAAATACTCAGTGGGCAGGTTTAGCTACGTTCACACTCAGTATCACAAATACTACAAAATGGGCAGTGCTCTGAAACTCATGGACTCAGCCTATGAGATCACTCAGAGTTGCCTAAACTAATAGCAGACACACACTGGCGCTTTGACCTTCATGGACACACCGAATCCGGCCATAAAGACACCTACCCAATAAGCGGACACACCAGCTGTATCGGGGTTCACTCGGAGGATTCCTTCAGCTTCACTGGACACACCACGATCCGCTGAAGTCACATCCTCCCGGACACACTAGCACTACTGGTACAAATATAAATTGCTACCCAACTCCACCGGACATACCACGTTCTGCTGGGGAGCATGACAATTTCCAAATATTTAAAAAACTACACTAATAACTACTCTAATAAATAAAACTAAACTACACACAATCTTTTACACTAATTACACAGAAACTACACAATAAATGTACGGGACACAGAACCCACCTTTGCAAATAATTGTGAGATTATTCACTATAAATTTCACTCATTAAGTATACCTTTCAGAGAATCACTTAAGACTGAAATTCATGCAATCAAGATAAAGAAGGAAACCTCAGGAAACTAAAGGGTGATCAATACCTACGAGGTAACGATAATTACTTCTTGGGGAAGTGTCATAAACATGTGTTATTTCAAAGAAAGATGCGCAACTTATTTACAAAGACGCCGATGGCGCCTTTCATAATAAAGTTTTCCTAGAAGAGGTAAAAGGTGCTAAGTGCTGCATCTTTTATTGCGGTCTACTTTTACGTCTAAATATTCAAAGGGATGAAATATTTGTTTGGTTTGTTTACCTCGGATTTAACACGTTATTGGTTCGTTTTTTTATAAACCTATCAAATAAAGCTTTTTCCATTTTAGGAAATTACGCGGATCGTAAAGTTTGCCTCTTTCCCGGACCAGATTCAGTATTCACAAGAAAATCCTTTAAACGTGTTCCATATTGTTCAGTTATTGTTTTAACCGACACTCCACGATATAACTTACTTAAAATTTCAGTTTTTTGCTTTAAAGTTAGGAAATATCTTTTCTTTATTGGAGCCATTTTACTCACAATGCAAAATTAAATTAGACACGTAATATAAAATTAAAATATTTTCACCGTTCTTGATATCTTGTATCCACTAATCTTGCACGCACTACGTCAAACCAAAAGCGAAGACTAAATGACATGCTCAATATCAAGATATGTACGAGTTTCAAAACTAGGCTGTTCGGGTAATTCCCTATTTATCTGTTTTTTATTACATATCTTCTTTAGAATTTGTTCAAAGTTGGGATTTTTGTCGATGCGCTATAAATTCATTTTGGTAAGCGTGCACTACGATGTCGCCTGAACACAGGTGACCAGTGGAAAATATTCATTGGCTCATGCATTTATATGCGTTTGAACAAGTGTTAAGGCCGTGCTACACCTTCAGACTTTTACGCAAAAAAGCCCGGCAAACAAGCCTGCGCAGATATTTTGTTACGTCCCCAAAATCGTATGGTGATGGCGATTCTGCAGGCGATTCTGCAGGTTTGGTCTTTTTCAGATAACCCTCGTTGATCTAGTGAAGGAGATGTTCGAAGGGTCTGCTCAGGACGAACGTTGTTGACAAGCGAACCTATTTTGGATTTTTATTTGTTGGCGTATTTGCGACTATCCCAACAAGTCTTACGTCAAATATTGCCTCAGCGCTACCTATTAGGATCTACAGCTACTAGTATAATCAAGCTCTTCAGCTACACTTTAATACCATGGATTGAAGTCTATGGTCATCCTTCTTCGCTTGGAGTTGTTTGAAAATGTTCCACGTCTATCAGGATTCATTTCCGATACCATTTCGCTACTTATGAAAATCGCCACTGCTCTGTACCATTCAGTAATCATGTTATTATTTTTAACCACTCAAAATTATTCTACTATACCTACACTGGAGGACACATCTGGAGGACATAGATTTAAGCTTTATCCATTACTTATTGAACTATGTAAAAAAAAATACTATATTAACTTGTTAAGGTGATTTTGGTCTATCGTATTTTCTATTATTATGTAATCGTCATTTTTAGATATTCATAAGCAGCATTTTAGTTTACCGATTCTCTATTATTATATAATCGTCATTTTTAGGTATTCATAATTAACTTCACTTTGGCTTGTCGTATTTACTTATATTATCATTATATAAGCGTCAATAACAGATATTTGTAATTAGCTTACCATATAAATTACTTAGGTTGGAAACTTGAATTACGTTATGATATATATTACTTGAATTTTGAATTGTAGCTTAATAGTTTCTTTATCTTGTAGAAAATGGAACATGTAAATTGCAATTATGTATCGATACTATAAGTTGAATTCCATAATGTAAAGTTAGCATCTTTTGTTGAACACAAGCCACCCAGCTGCAATCAAATAATTAACTATGTCGTGCGAATATCCTGAAAGCTCCTTTTTCCACACATGAAGTTTAATTATACACGGAATATATTGAAAACTGAAACCCAGGCTTTCTCAAATAATAAAACAAGTGAACTAGATACATAATGCATTATGTATTATTAATGTGAAAATACTGGACAAGAAAAATATTGAAAAGTATATTAATTATCCGAGGAGTTCCCTGTAAAAGTTCTGAAATTGTGAAGTATAGATAGATTAATTATCTGAACAATTCGTCACAATAAGTGTTATAGACAATAAATCACCTTAAAAGTCAAAACAATTGTGAAGACATGCGAAATACTTGTAAAATCATTGAACGAACTGAAGACATTTGTAAGGCAAAGTAAATGTGAATATTGTCGAAATAGAACTGAGGTAGCCACAGCGGAAGTATATGGCCGAAAATGGACGTGATAGCAGATATTAAAAGCCGGGCCGACAAGGTGACCGCTCCCTTTTGCTCTTCTCTTCTGAGTCTTCTTGGCAGTGTCTTTTAAAAAGTGGACCAGGAAAATATTTAAAAGTTTTGTGCAACAAGTCAAAAAAAAAAGCTAAATTCTGGAATAAGCTACAGGAGAAGTAAAACACGAAGTGTATATAATTAATTAATATAAGGAAGTTTGGATCCGGACGGATTACTTAAATGATATGGCTGGTAAAAGTAACACGTGGAGGAAAAGGACTTATTAGGAATGGAAAGAAAGCTAAGTAAAAATGTTTTTGAATTTCTGTTTATAATTTTAATACGCGGCTGGAAGGTTTGCAACCATATACATTTTTTTTTATTTCAATAATTCGAGAGTTTATCGAGTAGAGTGTTGGATTGATTTGTAACTTTCCTTTTTCTTATTTCACTGATGTATAATTTATTCATTGAGAATTTATATAATAAAGTTTTTTAAGTGGATCTTGAGTATATATATACTTTGGGTGTATTTCTTTATTCATTCCGTGGAAGGAATAGAAGGAACAGAATACGCGCCAGAATAAACGGAATAGAAGCAATATGTAAACACAAAGGAATATTCCTTCCAATTGAAAGTTGAAGTCAGGTTAAAGCAATTATTCAATAAAAAATTTTTGAGGTTTCAGTTCTTTATATTATTTAAAATGAACGAAAAAGACATAATCCAACAATAAATTGTGTATTTATTTACAATTATAACTTTCTTTTCCTTCCCTTTTGATACTAAATTGTTTTTTGACAGTTTTATTCCGTTTATTCCATCTACAACTTCGGTACAAAAAGATCACATTCTGAACGCGCCGGTCCTAATAAAAAAACACGGAAAATTAGGAATAGAATATTCCGAACGAATAAAGAAACACATTCGGCGCGTTCCGCTCATTCGGAATGAATAAAGAAATGCACCCTTTGATAGGTTTCGTGGTTTAACCTGCATCCGCAAAAGACCACGTGGCGCCCTAAATTTTCTTCATATTTTCTTAAGATAAAACCCACACCCATCTACTGAGCTAGTGTGCCCTCACCTGAGTCATGAGGTAGCAACATTTTGAACGTGTAGAACAGCCAATTGCAGTCTGCGTATGTATATATATTACAAAACAAAAATGTCTTACCGTGTGGCGCACGCACTTTTGCTCAGACTTTTTTGCGCAAAATAGTGTGCAGGTTTTTTTGCGTAAAAGACTGAGCGTGTAGTACGCCATTTAAAATGTTAGTTTCAACTGAGTTCGGATAATATTTACTACGTTGCAAATAACGAGTTCGAGGTAAGGGGTAAAAGTTGCGACTTTAGAGTACTTAATGTAAATTTGTGCTAGTTGCAAATATTAGATAATTGCGAATATCGAACATTGCAATTCTATAGTCAGTACTGTATTACAAATAAAGTAGTATAATGCAATTGGTAGTTAGCTCGTTTTGTTTGACCAGAAACTCGACACAATTTGCAAGATACTAATCAGTTATAATTACCTGGTACTTACCAGGTTAGTGAGAACCCTAAATGGAAGACTCGTTAAAGAAAAATGCTGATTACTACAAGAGAAAAAAAAATAAGAACAATACATTAAAAAACTAAATAAAGATAACGAGAGAATATATGAATAGAATATGAAAATACTAAAGTGTATAAATGATATATAAAAAGCATAAAGTAGATAAATTGAGCAAAAAGCGAAAAGCAAAAAGTAAAAAAGCAAAAAGTAACCTCAACAAAGCTGACTCCTCACCTGATTACGCGATAGATGAAAATCAATGCAATCAAAAGAATTAAAAAATCGCGACATCGACGTGATAGGCTCATTTAATCCATAATTCGTGCGATGAAAAGGTAATTGAAGAAGTCGTGGTTCCTCAAGGAGCGAGTCGGAACCGACAAGCCAAAACAAGCCAAGAGAACAGGAGAGTCTATAGACCCCCGAATGCAGTCGAAAGCAAAAAGGATCCTTGCGTTACGTCGTCTCTTTTCAAGTTTATCCAAGTGCAGGAGTTCAAGTCTATCAACATTAGGAGGCAATATACGGGAGTTATGCCAAGGAAGGCCACGTAGAGCGAACCTAACAAACCTCCGTTGAACAGCGATTGATATGTGTCTCATATAACGGCGACCAGGCTGGAGAGGCATATTCAGGGAAGGCCTGACAAAAGTGCAATATAAGAGCTTTGTAATGTAAGGGTCATCAAATTCCTTTGACCACCTCTTCACGAAACCAAGAGTCATATTAGCCTTGTTGACTATGGCATCAAAATTATCCTCGAAAGAAAAATGGGAATTGAGCCAGACACCTAGGTCCTTGGTCTTAATAACTCTTGTTAAAGGACAGCCCTCTATGGAAAAGTTAAATTGAAAGGGAGACCTTTTTCGTGAGAAAGACATAGATGTACACTTTCCGATGTTTAGGGGAAGGTCATTAATGGAACACCAATTCTGAAAGGCGTTCAAGTCAGAATTTAAAAGAAGGCAATCAGCATTGCCAGACACAATGCGAAATAACTTAACGTCGTCGGCATAACAAAGAATATTTGAGTGAGACAGAATCGTAGATACGTCATTGATAAAAATTATAAATAACAATGGCCCGAGGTGGGAGCCCTGCGGTACACCGGAAGTGTTGAAAATAATATCAGACAGAGCTCCACGAAAAGAAACCCGCTGAGTGCGTTCAGATAAGTACGAGTGAATCCAATTTACAAAAACTTGTGGAAACCCGAGAAGGGAAAGTTTGAGAATTAGTATTCTGTGATTAATTCTATCGAAAGCCTTGCTGAAGTCAGTAAAAATACAGTCAACTTGCTTACCATCTTCAATTGCAGAAATACAAAGGTTTGAAAATTCCAATAAATTGGTGGTAGTTGATTTACCTCTAATGAAGGCATGTTGAAACGGTTGCAAAAAAGGCTTGCAGTGGAAGTATAGAACATCGCAAATAAATGCCTCAAAAATCTTTAAAATACAACTGAGATTAGCAATTGGTCTATAGTTCGAGATTTCACATTTATCACCTTTTTTGTGAAGGGGAATAATTAATGAGGTTTTCCAGGCTTTCGGAAAAATACCGCAGCGAGTTGAGAGATTAAATAAGTAACATAGAATAGGAGCAAGAACTGAACAACATCTTTTCACGAGTTCGGCGGGGATACCGTCAGGACCAATTGAAAAACTATCAGTCAAGGTAGAGATTTTCTTCAAAATCGTAACTTCGTCAAGTAAAAGGTCTTTGGATTCGAGAGAAGTCGGTGGAAACCTCGTCAAATGGGTAAAATCCTTAAAGCTAACATCACAGGTATCGTCCAAAAACGCAGTTTTAAAAAAGTCAGCAAAAAGGTTTGCTATCATCAGGGGCTCATTGTTTTCACTGTCTCCGAAAGACAAAGAAGATGGATAGCCATCAGAATTTCGCTTCAAGTTCACGAACTTCCAAAATCGCTTAGGATCTACTCGTAGGGATGCTTTCATTCTGTGAATATAATTATTGTAAGAAGACACTAAGTCAGACAAAAATTGACTGCGTAAATTGGAATAAGCTATATAGTCAGCGTCGCTCCTAGAGCCTCTTCCAGGCTTTACATTTGAAATTTTTTAAATGTTTTAAGGAACTATCGAACCAAGGCTGGTTAGATCGTAAGTTATTCGATTTAGAAATAGGGACACAGTAAGTAAAACAGATAGACAATAAATTATAAAAAAAAACTTACAGCCACATTAATATCTCGTTCATTGAGGACGCTACTCCAATCGCAAGCTGAGAGCCAGTTGTTGATTACGGAGAAGTCAGCCTTGCTGAAGTTATAACAAACGTCATCTGGCATACAAGAAGCTATCACAACTGGATCAGTGAAAAAGTAATATGAAGCGCAGGGTGATGATTCGATTCAGGAACAATAGGCACCAAGCATCGTCTTATCGATGTACTAGCAGGATCAGTAGAAAAAACGAGGTCGAGGAATGTTCCGTGACTGTTGGAAATGCTGCAAGTCTGCGATAAACCAGAAGAAGCAAGGCCATCCACAAAAGAAAGGGCAAACTGATTGGCAGACCGAAAAGAAGGAACCAAGTCATCACTCGAGTGAGAGAGCTCCCAGCCAACGTCAGGCAGGTTAAAGTCACCCAAAAGCAACAATTTGTCGGAAGGCATCAGGGCGTGTGAGAGGTCATCCAGGCAGGAGGCAAATCTTTCATAAACATTAGATGGAGAACCTGGAGCAATATAGGCGGTCAAAATAAACAAAGTTTTACCAGACAGTCCAACAGCGACACATAAAACCTCCAATTCTTCGGAATTCGGGATGTCAACCAGTCTGCATGGAACATCGCGACGCACAGCGCAGAGAACACCGCCTCCAACGGGCGCATTAGCCAAATCAGCGAAACGATCACGGCGAAAAACAATGTACTCAGATCTGAACAGCTCCGCATCCAAAATTCCCTGACACAGCCACGTTTCCGTCAAACAAATTACATTGAAGCAGAGATCGCAGGAGCCATTAAAGAGCCTAGCCGTTTTGGAACGAAGACCAGTTACGTTTGCATAGTAAATCGAGATTTCTAAAATCCGTTTTTTGAGGACGCATCCTCCAAGCCGAGTCGAGTTTTTGGGATGAATTGAGGAACAATTTAAGTTAAGTTAAGTTCTATCATACTCAACGACACTTCAGAATTCCTTCTGCGGTTTTACCAATCCGGATTATATATAGGAATCTTTAGTCGATAATATATCTACCTACTTCTATAATAATTTGAATTCTGCAAGAAATACTGTTCTAAAAATTAAATATTCAGTTGGTTCACTTAAAGCTTAGTTAACTTAAATGTTACATATCTAAGGAGCACTCTGAGAACGATCTCTTTTATTTTACATAATTTAATTTAATAATTTGGAATTTCATCTAGCACATCTTAAAATCGTTAGCAATTTACATTGTATTATGATTTCAAGATCCTCAGATTTAATCAGCGTGGTATGTAGGCAAGTTACTTCCAACAAAAGAGAATTTTTGCCATCCTTAACTGTCGGAATTTTATCAGCTCAATTTTATCAGATTTAACTGATGGGACGTCCCTTTTATTTTATATTCAGAATGAAAAGGCTTACATTAGCATAATATTAATTTTGTATGCGGTTCGAGAAGAGTACCTACATTTGGGCCTAGACTTGGCGTGTGGATCTAAAGTGAAAGATATATTCCCTAGATGATGTGGCAGGTAAAAAGCCGGAGAATTGTACAATTTTCTCATATTAGATTTGTATCGTCGGGTTGGAAAATGTAAACAATATGAATAGTTCTCAAAGGACTTCCGTGAAATGATAGCAAGAGAGCGGTCGGTTTTCAAAGATTTTCGAGTTATACTGGTATGTTAGAGTTAAATATTCACTTAAGAATCTTTTTATGCATGAGGACGTAAATGTACACATTCCTTAGTCAAACTGCAACTTAACGGAATCTGAGCACACATGAGCAGAATAATGTCTGCCAAACATGAGAAATTAACAACTTTAATATTTATGCAAATCACATTACGATTGTTACGTTTAAGATAAATTTGTTATTCAACTAATGAAAAGAGAGAATAATTTAATGAAATTCTGGAAAATTTACATAGATGTTAGCAAGCCAAAAACTAGGATTTAATTGGAGCTAAAAGATAATAAACATTGTAGGCGCTTATGTGTAACCAAATGTCTTCTAAAAGTACTATTAAACTTCTTGCAATGAACATTTTTCTAAGAAATCAAAAAAGAAACAAAATTCGAGTTTTTCTGTAATAAAATGACAACAGCATTGGCTATAGGATAACAATCGACCGTAATCACACCTCTTAGATTCTCACGAAACTTGATAAATTAGTAGAGCAGTAAATGTGGAATTTTTTTTTTAAACTTTATCTTCAACTTTGCAGTTAGATATGTAGGTATATGAAAATTAAATTTTGGAAAATGACGAAATTTTTACATTACTTGGGAATAGAAAATATTTAATTCTACTTACCTTACCTACAGCAATAAATGAGGTATCAAATGAAAAATGACGGTGGATACAAGCCAAAAAAATCTTAGGAGCTGAACTGTTTAACTGTTATAATAAAATTATATATTGTAAAACATCTTATGTATGTAGGAATCGGAGAATCTGCGTTAAAAAAACCATTTGGCTAGCTGGGTTTGAACCGAGACCATGCGCATGATACTCCATTTCCCTAACCACTGGGCCACCAGCGCCGTTGCCGATTCCCCGTTCCAAAGTTCTTTTCATGGAGAAGCCTCGATCCCACATGTATATACATCTACAGAACCATTATGTAGGTTAGGCTAGGGTTAGCCATTAAAGCCAAGAAAACGGAATATAAAAGTGAAAGTTGGTCAATCGATATTGTGTTTCCATATTGGGCCTAGATTCTCAACCTTATTACGTACTTAAAACGAAGCTCTAGATGAACCAGGTATGTCCGCGACATCAATTAAGGCCTGGTACCGGCTCCTCCGGCTCCTATTACGTAATTGAAAACTATTTGCAGTTCCTGATAAACCTAACTAAGCCTCTGAGATCATTAGAACCTAGTTCGGCTAACTACTTAAAACAGGAAATGCCCCAATACCGACTTCAGGGTGGGCTAGAGGAAGTTAGGTAGAAAACACTTCTACAGAAGTTAATTGAGGGCGCGCCGAGTCTGTCAGCATATCCGCCTATAAGCACTGCTAATGTTGCGCTTGAGAAAGATTAGCTCCCTTGATCGCTTGATGTCAAGGATCGGTCAGATCTGTCTGTAGTTGAATTTGGCGTTAAAAGATTTTAAATTTATTCTTGGCCCCACTTTAAATCTGACTTAGTTTACGCCTGTATACTTGCTACCACTACGTTGAGCAGGGATAATACGGTTTGAAGCTGTGTACAGCCCATTTCAGTTTTCTTTTCAAAGGATTTCATGATAGTCCGAAGCCACTATAGACTCGGCTATTCTAGCTATTGAACAGCCTGGAAAGTGAAGTAGTTCCGCTTCGGAGATACCTTTGATTTTATTACAAAAGTTTTCCCACGAAGATCTTTAGCTTTCCAAATTAATTCTTTAAATTTACTGAGGCATTCCTTTTTGCGTGGTTGAAAAGTCTGCGGTACTCTTTTCTAAGGATATTTATTTCAGACGACCACCATTTTTCAGTGTCATGTGGTTTTTTGATATCTTATCATTATTTAAACAAAAAATTTTATTACATACATACAAACAACAAAAAAACGTATTCAATTAAAACAAAATAAACTATTCAATTAATTTATGAAAAACAAAATTAAAATTAATCACTGTCTGATGAGCCCGTAGTGGATGTTGTCGCAAGTCGGCTTTCTTTCACAAAAAATTGGTCCAATGTTTGCTGAACAGCTTTTCTTTTCAATGTAAAATAAATTTCCTTGTAGCAATTGATATTCGTAGCTACGCCTTGGACACTTTAAAACTCCTTCCGCTGTCAAGATCGTTTTTTAAAAAAATCTCCATAGCTTCGTCAATCAAACACATCGCTTTGGAAATTTGTTTGGAGGTTAAATTTTGTTCTGCGGAGATTTCCATTGAACGGTCACTGTCATCTTCTTCATGAGCAAATTGCAATTCCAGTTGCAATAGTTCTTCATTAGAAAATTCTTGCTTGTGCGAGGTTAGCAATTCATTTATATCAGTCTCCTCCATACCTTCAAAATTAGACTGTCTAGCTAAATTAGAAATTTCATGACGAACAGCTGGTGTATCATCAACTTCTGCAGCGCATATTCGGTAAACACATTCAGGCCATATTTTGCGCCAAACACCATTCATGCAAGATGGTTTAACCTCCTCCCACGAATCGAAAATAATTTCTATGGCTTTCATAATGTTGAACTTTTTCCAAAACTCTAGCATGGTAGGCTTATCTTGTCCATCAGTCTCACTTAAAAGAAGTTTAAATGTTCGTCGAAGGTAATAACTTTTAAAAGTCGATATTACTCCCTGATCCATCGGCTGAATAACTGGTGTCGTATTAGGCGGCAAAAATACAAATTTCACTTTTTCTGACAACTCATCAACATAAACTGGATGGCCAGGAGCGTTGTCTACTAGGACCAAAGCCTTTCAGTTTAAGTTTTCCTTGTTGCAATAAGCTTTAATTCCTGGAATAGCACAAGTTGAAACCCAGTTTTAATGATGTTGTCATCCATGCTTTTTTGTTTGCTCGCCAGTGGACAGGAAGCAGATTCTTTGAACAACCTTTCATAGCTCTTGGATTTTCTGATTGATAAATGAGAAATGTTTTAAATTTGAAATCACCATTTGCATTACCACCAAGAAGAAGAGTCAGTCTATCCTTGCTAGCTTTAAATCCTGGCGCAGATTTTTCTGTTTTAGATATGAAAGTTCTGTTAGGTAGGCGTTTCCAAAATAACCCAGTCTCGTCAACATTAAAGACTTGTTTCGGATCATAGCCACCTTCATGAATTAATGCTTTTAACTCTGTCGGGTAGCGTTCTGCAGCAGTTATATCAGCGCTAGCTGCTTCGTCTTTAGGAGCAATGCTGTGCAGATTTGCTCGAATCTTGAATCTCTCAAAACCGCCCTGACTAGCTTCAAATGTTTCATTCTTGTCTGTATTACTACCACTAGCATTATCGTTGGATACTGCTTTACTTTTTATGTCATCAAATAAGCTTTTTGCTTTCGTCTGAATTACCATTTTACTTAATGGTATTCTCTGCGCAACTTGATTTTCAATCCAAATAGAAAGCAAGGACTCCATTTTGATCATCAAAGCACTCCTTGTACGGGTCATCGTTTTAGCATCTAATGATGTTACAGATTTTGCAGCCTCTCTTATTTTATCCCCATCTCGATCTCCAATAGTTCTGACAGTTGTTGCAGCCAGACCAACAGCCTTTGCTATCTTCACAGCCTTCTCTCCCTTATCAAATCTTCGCAGAATATCTAATTTTGTCTCCAAGCTGATAGTTTTTTTTTTATTTTTGGTAATTCTACCAGCAGCGCCCTTTCCACTCATTTGGCTAAACAAATTTCAAGTGTATGTAAAAAAAAAATTATATAACTCTGCTAATAAATAAATTGGAAAAATATTTACCTTTTTTGTAACCAGAAACAACCCGTAAAAATTTATAAAAATTTATTATTCTCCTTTAAAAAAAGCACAACACACTACATAATTGAAACTGAACTATAAAATTAGCAAAACAAAGTGAAAATAAAACTGTATTAAAATTGCGTTGATTTTTAGTTAGAAAGAGAATCCCCGAGTTTTGATGGCATGGCGGAATTAGAAACAAAAGTGGTGCCATCTTTTTGAAAAAAAAAGAAAATTTAAAAAAATTCAAAAAAAAAATTAAAGACTGGAACCCAAAACAACGCAACCTCGAAAATCTAACGACGCGCAGTGAAAATTAGTACTAATTAAGCAGCGACGCAACTTCGAAAAAAATGCAAAACGAAACGACACAAAGCGAGGTATTGGTGTATATAATACTATTTATTATTAACCTTAAACAATTTTTTCCCAAAAATGTGTGTTTAATATTTGGGTTACTCCAGATAAGAGGCTTGGGGTGATGGGCATTGTTGAGAAGATTTTCGGCAAGCGACTCGCTTCAGAGCTACGTTCGATTTTATTAGAGAAGCCCTCCCACGAGGATCGTTTTGCTTTCCTGATCAGTTTTTTGAATTTTTTGAAGCATTCCTTATAAAAAGTCCAGACATTAGTTTTTTTTCGCTTGGTTCAAAAGCTTACGACGCTCCTTCCTTAGAGTCATGATTTCCCTCGACCACCACGAAGGTTTAAACTTACCTCTGGAGAACCTGTCGGGACAAATAATTTGCGTCGCCGCTTTACACACAAGCGTCAGGGTCAGGTCAGGTGGACCAGTGACGGGTAGACTAATACTTAAGACCATCCTGTAAAGGTCCCAGTTTGTTCTGAACCTGTTTTTGTAAGGAGAACGTACCTGTTTTTTTATCCCAAATTCAATGTAGGCGTGGTCGGAAAAAGTTGGTTCCTTAGATACCTTCCACTCTCTTATAAAGCGGGAGGATTGTTCCGAGACTATCGTAATATCCAGAACTTTCCGCCTAATTTAGTTTGGCTAGACGAAGGAAAAGAGCCGTAGATGCCGTCTTTGAGTGGTGACTGTTAATTTGGACTGCCTTTAATATCACTGTGTTTTGGGTGAGGAGACGTCTATCAGAGTGATGTCAGCAGCCTCCGCTTCGTTGTTGGCATCTTCATCGGTGTTGCAACAAAGAAATAGGTCCTCCAACTCTGGTCCGGGATCAGGAAGAGTATCAACTTCCATAGTGGAATTGAACTGCGCATCACCATCTTCTGGTGAGGAGGTGCCGACGGCATAAACTGTCGCTGCACCCTGGTCTTCTTCCTTCTCCGCAGAAGTGCTTGTGGAGGTTGTTGTTTCTTATTCCTCCTTCTTTGTTGCTGTGTCTTGAGTTTCCCTTGATTACGCCTACCTGGGCTACTTTCCAGTAATGGGTAGGTAACCCAGGGTTAGCTAATTGGATAAATTTTAGGATCTCTTTAGGATCCGAAGGTTCAATTGGGATCCAGACCCTTGACCTAGGTCTACACGGGATTTTATCCCTGGGAACAACTTCAATCTTTGCACCAGTCCAGATTTCACCGAGACGGGAAATCGCCTGGTTGAGAAGCTCCACCGACCTTTGGTCGAATCAAACGAGTAGTTTGATGTGGCCTTGATGCCAGCCAGCATCCAGACAACATGGGGGACGGCCAGGGTTCAGTGAAAGAACTTCCATATAGACCTTCAGCAATGCGACCTCCAACGTCTTCCATCTTTCTGGCGTGATGGAGCCGTCCGTGTTGCTGCGATCTATGATCTCACTTATCAAACTATCTTTCGCTATCTCGGTGAAAGATTTAGTAGTAGAGGAAAGGCGACCAGCCGCATTTGCTCTCTTAGAGGATGGCCGCGGCTCTTTAGGCGAATGCAACGTTTTAGAAGTTTAGGGACGGCCAGGGTTCAGTGAAAGAACTTCCATATAGACCTACAGCAATGCGACCTCCAACGTCTTCCATCTTTCTGGCGTGATGGAGCCGTCCGTGTTGCTGCGATCTATGATCTCACTTATCAAACTATCTTTCGCTATCTCGGTGAAAGATTTAGTAGTAGAGGAAAGGCGACCAGCCGCATTTGCTCTCTTAGAGGATGGCCGCGGCTCTTTAGGCGAATGCAACGTTTTAGAAGTTGATTGGGGAACGTTGTTAAGGGTAATGATTTTACTTGCCGTCCGTCTCTCTCTGTAGGCCACCGTTGAGGCATTTCCCTTCTGCTTGGTGGTCGCTGGGTTGGCCACTTGGCCCGTGGGCTGGGTCTGCCTTGACGGCGGGTTGTCCCACTTTTCGGGTGGATGAAGTTTGCTCGGTTTTATCGGAGGCTGGGCGTTATTTATTCATACAAATTTCGTAATCGACCATTTTCGCAACAAGGTTTCAAGATATTGTGGGGTAAAGAGAAGTCACCAATGGTAAAGCCCCATTCCATAGAAAGTAATTCTTACTACTTGAGGCGAACAGGTAACAAGGAGGCTCCGTTAGAATACAGTTCACGGAAAACGGTTAATACCCTGGATTGGGGGTGTTAATAATTTGTTAACGCGTTGATCCCCATGTGAATCTGAAGGCATGTGGTCGACCGATAAGCTTTGACTCCGTTTTAAATAAAACTATATTGTTATGATGATATTAAGGTTCAGGGGATGACCTATGATGCTAAAGTATAGCCTTGGCAGGAAAGTAATTACGGTTAGGGAACATAAGTAAAGGAGGTGAAGGGCTGACAAGACGAGGGAAAAATAGAAGATGTTAAACCGTTCCTTATTCCTGTTGTTATGCTTCAGGAGGATTCCCGAAGTATGATGGAACGTCCACATTTGACATAGAGAGTATATGGGTGGAATCTGCTTAAGTTTTTTTATCGCTCATTGTAAAGTGTCTACAAGGAATCAGACTAGCAATTTCAATAGTCGTAGAAATTGCAATAAAAGAATGAGAAACAACCAATATTCCGTCCATGCTGCAGAGATTCAATTCTCTAAGGGATTGTGGAGTCGCCAATAAGTTTCATAGCTTTTTCTTGAACTTTTTTTATCGTGGATAGTGCAGTATGTCCAATCTCTGTTTAAATAAGGGATGTGGGACTTTTAGATCAGCGCCGATTTTAAATATATCTGAATACCTAAAATGTTCAGAGAAGGCGAATTGGGTTTATTTAGTCCATCAACTGAGATAGATGGAAGGTGGGTTGGGTGATTTTGAAGGAATATTTAACAGAATTGAGTTTTAGATGCGTTAAATACGTTAACACGATTTACTGTGTTCTAAACGAGAAAAGTAGAAAAGTCGTTCTTTAAGCATTCAAAAAATGCATTCTCAGTTGATTTCTGTAGAATTCGCACAATAATTTATTACAGAATCAAGCGAATACGCAAATATGAATGGATGATGATGAAAGTGAAACATAAAATGTCATTAGCAAGAAGAAGAAATAAGATTGGTGAGAGAACTGAACCCTGATGCATACCGAATTTCGTTGGAATCAGATTTAACTCTGCCTGTTATTACACGGATTTAACGGTCGGGAAAAGGGGCGGGGTCCTTTACGTTTTACTAGAATATCAGTGTGCCACACTCTATGAAAATCTTTTAAAATAGCAAGGGAAAGATTTAAAACTCTCCAAAGTTAGGGAGAAAATAATTCCAATGTTCCGTTAGAGCCATCAGTTATGAACGATTGCCGCCAGTGCGGATTTCGTGCTGGCCACTTGACCGGGCCAGCACGAAACCCGCACTGGCGGCAATCGTTAATAAGATGGTTGATTTCTAGATATTTCCTTAACTGGGAGTTGATGAGTGGAAGGGTCGCATGTCTTTCCTTTTTGAGGAATCGACTGAACATGAGCAAGTTTTCAAGCAGACGAAAAGATTTCTATCAAGTGTGACAGCGAAAATGTTTGTGTTATGGTTTAGCCAAAATATTGGCCCTGCATTTTAAAAACAGAGTCGCAGAATTCTTAAACAAGGGAAGAGAACCCATCAGGTCCAGTAGCTTTGATCACGTCGAGTTTAGAGTGTTCTTTAATAAAATTTCCTGGATGCGACAGTGCAGCGACACTGTTATGAATATGGAAGAGGCTACGATACAGGTGGTAAGGGACATGTAGCATCCAAATTAGCAGCAGACATGCTGGCTTTCTCCGATGAACCAGTATAAACATTCCCGTTATTAATTAGTAGTAGTATTCACGAGCTGGTAGATTTATTATTTACTGTTTTGATGAGAGATTAGAAGCCACGCTTTTGCGTAGTAAGTACCTTCCGTCTAAAGTCTAGCCCGACTATTCACTGGCTTACAATTATTGGGCGCATGTCTATAGATATTGCTCAATTCCTCTGATGGACACAATTTATAAGCCTTTGTTTTTAATGAGCAGTTATTATTGTGTTCTTGGCATTATGTTTTTGAAGCTATGAGGTATACCAAGCAATAGGATATTCAAAATATATCCGGTGCTTTAGTTAATGTCTAGACAACACGGTGAGAGTATCAAAAAGGTACTTGTACTCGAATTTTTTTCATTGACCAGATTATTTGTTTAAGATTTGGGAAAAAGGCTTATAATTAAGCATACATTGAACTGACCAAAATTAAATATTATTTAGTTTCGGTTCTTTTATTAAAACTTACTTTTAAATTTACCAATCAACTTAAATATATCTTGTCAACTGTTTAAGCTTACCAAATTTTACCTACTTATTTTTGTTAAATTAATTACACTATTTACAAATTTTATTTCTTACAGGTAGTAAACAAAACGATACTAAAGTTGTTTCTTAATTACAGCAATTATTTGTTATCAAAATCAAATATCAATATATGGTATATTTTATTATAATCTTCAAAAGAACTGACAAATAAATGACTTTTAACTGAGTTTTTCGTCCTCTAAATTGAGTTAGGAGCGTGTTCATAAAACAGCACAAATGTAGATATACATATATTGTAAACCTCAAGATGTCAATATAAAAATTTATATTTAATATGAAATTCTTTGATTTCTGCAATCTAAACAAATGTATTTTCCTCTCTTTCAGAAAGATAATTACGCTTGGAATTATAGAAGAGGGAAGTTACGAAAAAGACGTACTCTTCTACGTAAATCTTGGTGAACCTCAAGTGGTTGGAGGTAAATTTTCAGTCTTCAAAATTTTTTACAAGCCATCAGTTTATTTAAATTTTTGTACATTTTTGGAGCTACTATACATTTGAGTGATGTGAATGACTTTATTTATTAATGTCGCTTATTTTCTTCCCTCTTCTACATATTTTTTTTTGGAAAAAATAAGTGACAATATCATTATGATTGCAAAAAAGTGGATAATATACATATGTAAAAAGACATTTAGTTTGAAAAAATGTAATTGATTTTATAATTTTATTTTATTTTGTTTTCTAGATATATATATTTTTAGATTTTTTATACATACAGAATTACTATAACTATTTTAGACTAGAAGATGAGTGACTTTTCATTTGTGATTTGTAAATTTTGATTTTGAAAATTTTGATTTTGAAAATTTTGAATTTATTGACAAAATAAGTGTATTTTGCTAAGGACATATAAAGTTGATTTTTACTATATTTGTGCCATTTTGCGAGCTTACATTCTATTGGCTTTCTAGTTCTTTTTTCTTCAATATATATTCTTCAACAATATATGCATTTGCCTTTATGTTTGTAGGAATTAACTAACTATTATAAATATCTGAAGCAACTGAGTAAAAATGAGCCAACAATTTAGCCTTTTTGTTTTCAATGATGCCAACACTCAGGATATTCCCTATGATGCTACAACACAGCCTTAGCAGCAATGTGATGGATTACGCATGAAATTGCCAGTCAATATTTCTCATAATTGTTGCTTTATTAGAGATAAAAGGTATTCTAATACGATTACAGGTCCACTATAATTTTATTTTTACTGCAAAAATTTGAGAAATATCAGGTGAAGAATTCAGAGAAAAGAACAATATATAGAGAAAAGGGAAAAACGATACTGGAATGAAAGAGATTTTAAATATAATACTCGTACTAAAAAAATGCCACATAATGTAACCATAGCTCAAATGTAGCGAAAAACCTGCTTTCCACTTTTAGGGTAGAATCTCTCAAAAACCTGGCGTGATGAAATAATTTTGGGGATTCAGATTCCGCGCATCAGAAACCTTCGGAAAAGTAGTCTGATTTTTGGTTTAGAAGGTTGGTAGGTTTGTAGGTTAGTGTTATTTATGAAAAATATATTATCCAAATTTCAACCTTATTTTGAAGTTCATTACTAATTGTTTGTGGCTAGATTTCGATAACAGCTCGATGGATGTTTTCCTAAGGTGCGTTATTACCCCAGTAACAGGATGAGCAGAATTGTGTAAAATATCAAATACAGACTGCTTTAATTATGAAGAAATAAATGGACAAAACCTATTTCCGATGATATGTTTACTTAGACTACTATCTCCATAACACGAAGTTATCATTTTATTCATTATTATTCCTTCTCCTTGAATATTTGTTATATAGGTAGTATTTTAATTTTCTGAACTTTATCCCAATAGAAAATTCAATAAGACCTTGCTATATAACGCATAAAATTCTGGCAAATATTAATGAGAAATTTAATTTATAGGCGATGCACAAATGGCAATTCTTTTACCCAGAGTAGATTTATTTGGAAATAAACATCTTTGTATGTAATGCTAGTTTAACGAAAGAAAAGTCATTGAACTGTAAATATAACGCATGCATGCGTTTGTTTCTATTTTGTTTGCTAAGGGGTTTTCTGAGACAGTCATGCGTGTAATTTTAGATTGGTTGTAAACTTAAGGGGAAGATGATTAGGTTAGGTTACGGTGTTGGCGAAAAGCCCTACATAGACCACATTGAATCCATAACGTTACCACAGCCAGATTGTAGCTAGAGATATACTCTGTTTAAGTCAAATGTGACCGTTATAGATTTCGATTATAGTTCGATATTGAGTCCGAGGTAGGTTAAATAGGCAGTTTGTCTTTTTTTAATCACAGGATTTACACATAGTTTACGCGATTTGACAGGTCGTGGCTGTTTCCTTTTGCAAGATGAAACCACCCATCGTTGAGGGATTTGGTAACAACACGTATCATGACCTAAGCATCCATTTCAGCTTCCCTCTTAGCGAGAACATTTGCTGCTTTACTTTGGGTGATGCCCCTATGTCCGGTTACCCAACATCGTTGTACCCTTCTGTTCACATTCTTACAGTTTACAAGACAAGAGAGATTTAGATGTGAACTCTTTCTGCCCAAGAATTGTTAGCGCGCGCCGCCTGGTAGTCCACATAGTAAGTAACTAGTATACTCGTAGCTAGCTGAATGTGCGTCAACTCTGTCGCCTGATTTATAGCTAAAACCGCGGCCTAAAAGACTGCAGTCACTGGAAGACTTATAAATGTTAAGCTTCTGACAGAACATCGATGCTCCTACTCCGGAGCTCATGTATACGGCATCTGCAGGTTCTTTCATTCTAGTTTTCCAGTACTGCTTGTCCAGTATTACTATTTCAAACTTCCTGTTAGAGTCCTTAATCGGTAGTTTGTAGTCAATGGCCATATTCATATTCTCCCTTAAGCTATTGTAACCGTACCCCTAACCGTACTCCTTTTGAGAAACTTTGACTCTTTGAGGCACAACATTGTCCTCATCGCGGTGTTCTTTGCATATAGGTTTACTACAAGTGTATTAAAAGCAGGATGAGAGTGGTTTTAAATACTCTATTGATTCCCATTACGCTATTCTTTGCGTTTGCTCCAACCTAGAGGGATATGTTTTTTGTCCATGGCTCTTCACCAAACTATGACGCCATACAGCGAATTTGGTCGCAGTATTGCCGTATACACTCAATGTGTAATTGTGTAGTTCAGCCTCCACTCTGCGCCGAAGAGTCTTTTGCAGGCGTTGAAAGCTTTCACATATTTCTCTACATGTACAAAATTTGTACGAAATTAAACTTGATCCAACTGAAAATTATGAAAAAATTACAAACCTTGTCAAAACTCGAGCGGAATAAGAGATATTAGAAATATCTTACCATGTTCGGCCTTTCTGATAAAAAAAAGCTAAATTCCTTTTACTCTTTCTCAACAGCAACATCAAAGAATAAGTTGGTTTTAAGCTACTGAAAACCTTCACAACAAACCGACGCTGTTGATGAAGAGCCAAAGGAATTTAGTTTTTTTAAATTTGTTCGTAGAAAGCTTTATTTGCTTTGGCAGACCCTTCTTCTACGTTTGACTTCCAGGTCAGTTTCTGTCTATAATGGGTTCAAATATTTGGCATGGGGCTTAAGTTGTAATAGCAGGCTGTCTAGGCAGGGTTGTTTCAAGGTTATGTGTGGGTTGATGCCAAGCACCCTGGGTTTTGCTCTGTGATTTCGGTAATTTTGGTAATGGTGGTCAGATATTAGTCCGACACTAATATAACTGCATCATTGACGTAAGCGACCACTGTTACGCCCCTCCTCTTAAGCGGTACGAGTATGTCATTCATAACCAGCTACCTTATGAGCGGCGAGAGAATTCCTCCCTATGGTGTGCCTCAGTCAACCGCTTTGCTGAAATTGCAGCCGCCCCACTTTGAGTTAATCACTCTTCTCCTTAACACGGTAGAGATCTATGGCTTGACCAACTTTGCTTTCTCTAGAACGTCCTCGATTGCCTAGGTCAGAGATGTCAGACGGTATGGAGCAAAAGTCGCCGAGCCCTGTCGCTGCAGTCGCCCAAAGTCGCCGCGCCATTATTTGAAATCGCCCAAAAATCGCCTTTTGATTTTATAATCAGTGAAGTCTTTCAAACTGTTGTTTTTACAACTTTAATGTAATATTTATTACAGTAATCACAGCAAAATTGTGGTAGAGGCGTCGAGAAAAACAAAAAATACCCTTAAGTCGGTATTTAAAATGAAAGTGGCTATTTGCACTTACGTCTATTTACGTGTAATTTTGAATACGGGAAAGTTTCGATTTTACTTATTTTATGTACTTTTATGTACTACTTTACAAATATATTCCCTGGCGGGGGAGGGGGGGAGGTAAGCAACCGCAGGGACGACAGAAAACCAATTTTGATGTCGGCTGCATCAGAATCAGATATTCACGACGTGACGACGGCATTGAGCAATAGCATACTTTTATGTTTGAGCGAAAAAATGCCTTTGCGATAAACGTCAGTTTGGACTTGTTCGGAATTCAGTAAAAAGTTATTCGCGCAAAATTAGAATTTGTAATGACTCGACAGCAAAAATGATTCAACTGTCACGTCGGGTTATGTGATTTGCTGTAGGCTGCCGTGCATTCTGATTCTGCCTATAGCCCAAAAGCGCGCAGCAAGAATTAAAAAATCGCCCAAAAGCGCCCAGCAAGAATTAAAAATCGCCCAAAAAGTGCCTAGTCGCAGAAAGGAAAATGTTCTCGCCCAACCAATGGCATAAGTAGCCCAATCGGCGAGAAATCGCCTGAATTGGCAACTCTGGCCTAGGTGTTTGCAATGTTAAATGCTCCTTCTATATCAGTAAAGGTTCTTAAAATATATTTTTTGTAGTGCAGGGAATTTTTGATCCCGAGCACCACTTCATGCAGAGGAAGTGTCTACCGACTTGCCCTTCGTATATTGCGTCCTAAATAGAAGATTTGGAACGATATTTTTCCCAATAGAACGTTATGAAAATATCGACCAATATGGAGAAAATAACTGTCCGCTCCGTACGGCGATATCCGTCTTGGAGAATAGCGATCCGCCCCGGAGAGGTTCTATATTACAATAACGCTCTAGGCCGAATCGATACGCGGAGCGAATCGATATTTTAGTATGTGCCAAATTTTAATTCAAAACTGATATGTATATGTGCATTATATTAAAGGTCTCTTTCGCTCTTTAATTTTTAGATATAAAATAATTTAAATAAAAGAAGTTAGGATTTAGAAATTATATCGAAATAAATTTTTGGAATTGGGTTTGCAAAAAACTCAAATATCCCCCATTATATTCGTTTTTTTATTAACGTTGCGCTATCATTTTTTTATTTTTTTGAATATGACGGGTTTTTTATATCTTTAAAAAAATATTAAAAACCTTACTACTCGCATATTTATTTGACCGCCATTTAATAAAAAAAAAAAAAATTCAGATGAACCTCGCATTACTGCAAGCTATACAACACCGCAGAAACGAAGCTGACTTCTGTTTTAAAGAGAAACTCGTAAGCAGGCCGAGGCTTGAACTTATATCCATGGCGAGGTGTTCGTGCCGCTCCAGCAACTCTCAACAACTCCACTCCGAAACTCCGTTTCGTTTTTACAAATTACTGTTGTTTTCTCTCATTGCCTAATGTCAAACTATTTAAAAATCCTGTACCCAAAGAATCAAAACTCCTCACGACCCACCCTGGGTGAAAGTTTGACCAATTTATCCGAATCCGACTACATACTTCCGATTAGGGACTTTAATAGGAAGTTCAGGGTGGTGATATTAACCAGAGAGGCTGAGAATCTAGAATAGAGGAACCCTCGAACACCAACAATATGTATACTAGTGGCAGCAGCTTACTGTCAAGATCTTAATATTTACTCGTCCTACCGACTGCCCAGTGATTGTAGCATATTTCAAGCCGAACCGTTGGATAAACATGGGTCGGCCGAAACCGTAATTAAACATGGGGCGCCTCACAGTCTGCTGGCAGCTTTAAAGGCTCAAACGCGCAGAATTGGCGTTTCGATTACCAATCTGTGAGGGCCCTGCCAGGAACCCGACAAAAAGGAAAGGATACAACACCTCCTGTGTGATTGCCATGCGCTTGCAAGAACAAGACACAACTACTAGAAGATATTTCTTCAATAATCTTGAGGGGACTTCTAAGAGTAACATGAAGTATTCAATGGTAGCGCTGTACAAGATTTCTAGAATGTTTGACGCGGAAATGTGGTAAGGCTATCGATCCCTTGCAGTATATGCGAGGCCGCCGCTATAACCTGACCTAACCTATATCTTAATACTTTCAAAAAATAATGGTAAGTCCAGCGATCTTATCTGGTTATCATGTAGGATATTGATTAAGATTATTTCCTTATTTACCAAATTTTAGCAAACTTAATAAAAGCTTTAATTGTTTCTCCTTCAAAAATGGAAAATATGAGATAAGTGACTTCGTATTTTGAGGGACGATTTGCTTCGAAAAAATTTACACTACTGGACATGATAAATTTTAAAAGTTAATACCCCTCTCAACGTATTTTATTTACAATTTAATTCCTGACATTTCCGTAACCTACGTATGTATAAATTTGAATTATGACTTACAATAAAAGCGCGATAAATTTCATAAATTAAATACCAAGGGCTAATTAAATTAACATTCTCACTGAAATGGTTAGCAATCGCAAATTGCGATGTTGATTCCATTTAATCTTTCGGATCTAAATATTTATGAAAATAATTATTCAAAAGGTTTTTCATCCATGAAATTGGGTTTTTGGTTCAATAGGTTGCATTCGTAAAATATTTAAAAAAAATCCCACAACAAATATTTAATTGCAAGTGTGAACCAAAAATAAAACACAATATATGACAAAATATATTTTGACTTGTAAGTACATATGTAAGTTACTTCGCGCATGCTTGCGGACTTTTGACGGTTTAGGCCGTTTAGGTTATCCATACACTTCTGGAGACTGCATGCTTTCTCAAAGCAACGGATCTATCTTTTGACCCTGAGCTAGCTTATTACTTTCTCTCTCTCTCTCTGGTTCCTTTAACCCCTTGTAGGTCATAGGGGTAGGTTCCTTCTCCATGGATCTTCTCTGTCTATTTAGTCGACCAGTTCCATGTCCTCCTTGGCTCTCTTGCGAAATGCACTCTAGAGCCTGTTAAGCAATGTTGATTGGCTGTTTTCACTGTATAGTTTATCCATTACATCTTGGGCTGTAAGGTCATGTAGGACTAAGTTGAACAGCCGTAAAACAGAACAGATTCAAAGATCCCTGTGTACTTGGTCTTCGAACACTTGATACAGGACGGTTTGTTGGGTAGAAAACATACATCGTCGGAATAGTCCCGGTGCGTAAGGTGATTAAAGAAACATATGATTGCTCGGGATGGATGGGTTGTACAATACGTTACTAATAAAATTCAAGAAGAGCAAGAGATATCATATGCATCCTTGTCTCCATCCGTTCAGCACTTGGAAAGGTGTTAACAGTTTTCCTTTATTGAGGACGCTACTAGTTATTAGAAGTAAAGCTGCCTATATAAACTTGCTCAATGATAATTCGGAGAGTGTTCATTTGATTTCTGCACGAAAAATCCTCACGAAAGCCTGCCTGTTCTCCGTTAATACTGCATTAAATTATTTGATTTATTCGCATCAAAGTGAGCTTTGTCATCACTTTGAAAACTGCCGTTAAAATTCAGATACCCCGATAATTATTACAACTTCTAAGATCTTCATTCAGTGGGTTAGATCGGTTTCCCAACTTTGCTGGCTTACAAATAGCAGAATAGCAACCGCAGCAATGTGATCCGCCTTTCGTTATTCCGTTGGTATTCTATTAATCCCTGAGGCCTTTTTTAGTTCCATCAATTTTATTGCGTTCGCCATCTTCAATATTTTTCTTTGATCAATATTTTTCTTTGATCAATATTTTTTTATGATGTAGCCAATACCCAGCGGACAGCCCTATGATGCGTAATGACTATGGCCGGAAGGGAATTAGTGTAAGGGAATGAGGGAAATTGAATGTTTGGCTTCTTATATTTCTGCAAGCTAGACAACAGCCCAGAGATGGAGTGGATTTTTATGCATGAAAAACTATTAGGCAGGCCTGTTAAGAAGAGTAATTGTTCTTAGGATGGGGGATGTTTTTTTGGCATTTTTTTTATTTGATAGGACAACTCTTCAAGAGTATCTAGTTAAACTTTGAGATCGATTGGGGCAAAACTGCCGGAGATACAGAGCCTTGGGTCTCCCTCCATTCGATACATCCCATATACAAAAGAGCAGTGTTAAAACTTTAAACGCGTTTATCTCAGATTTAGTTTTTCAAAGCCGGTGATCACTGTAACTCAAAAACTACTCATCCGATCCTTCTCAAATTTTGCACACTTCTTTTATACATAAATTACGATGTAACAAGCTCGAGATTTTGTATTTTTTATTATTATAATTAATTTTACAACGTAATGAGTTACGATGATCACCGCAAAGTATCTTTTTTTTTGTGTGTACGAAGATTTCCTGTCAGTCGCTTTTTGATTAAAATATTGAAAATTGACCCCCCCCCCCCTTAATTAAAACTTCTTCCTAACGAGTACTATTTATTTTAAAACTCACGTGTTTACAGACACGCAAGCTCAGGTGGCTAAAGCTTTCAGGTGAGAACATTCCGTAAACAGTCAACGTGTTTAAGAAATCTTCGCACACCAAGCATGCGTCAGTCAGAAGCAGCGACCTAATTTGCGTTGGGATACTGATCAGATTAACGTTGTGAAATTCGAACTGTTATTTTAATTTTTATATTTCACAACAGTCCGAGGCTCAAATGTGCATCGATAGCGTGGTGATTCTGCCACTCAACCATTGATCCAACTCCGTCTACTTTCGAAGGTCTGCTGGCCACATACGGCGGTCCTTCACGCTTAGGGGAAGGGGTATTTGACAGTCCGAAGCCGTTGCGTAGGGCTCTAACAAAATAGTCTCTGCACCTCTGCTGTTGATGCCTGTATCAATTAGGGATCCGTCAAAAGGTACCTAGTTCTTAGAAATTGTTTGACTGGAACACCCGTTACAGAATTAATGCGGTTTTTAATCTGCTTCCACTCTTGATTTTGAACCACATGGCGTCACTGATCCAAGGTCGTCTTTCGCTGCTCGTAAAGCATTTCCTCCTCCCTCCCTCGGCAGAGTCGTCGGTGTAATGACGCACTTTATAAATTGTTTGGTGCAATATGGTATTACGAGAGTTGCTACTTAAGTTTTGAGATAGGCAAGTAAAAATAGATATTTATAATTGAAAATGGCTTTATTGTTTTTCAAAATATTCTCCATGAAGATCAATATACTTTTTCATGGGTTTGAACCAATTTTCGAAGCACATTTTCCACTCTGATTGAGATACCTCCAAATCACGTGATTTGAACGCATCAACCGCTTCTTCAGGCGTCGATAAACGTTGACCTCGCATTTTATTTTTGATCTGCGGTTATAAGAAGAAATCATTCGGTGCCCAGTCAGGAGTGTACGGCAGATGACCCATCTATGGAGAGTGATTCGTATTCTGCGATTGTTTTCCCTTATTTTTCCTAATACTTCTGGCAAAACAGTGGTGGTGTACCATTCAGAATTGACCGTTCTACGTTGCTGTAATGGGAGGGTGGCGACATGTCCAATTATTCTGATAAAACAGGCGACCATTTGCTTCGAAGTTTTTCGTGCGCAAACAACTTTTGTTGGATTTGGATCGTCTTGAAAGACCCATGCAGTCAATTGTTGCTTAGTTTCGGGTTCATATGCATAGATCCATGATTCGTCGCCTGTCACGATCTTGTAGACGTCTTTTGACGCACCGCGATTGAATTTTGTCAACATTTATTTGCACCAATCGACATGTGCTTTTTTTGAGCGATTGTCAAATTACACGGTGTCCAACACGAACAAATCTTTTTGGAGGCCAAATGATCATGCAATATTGATTGTAGGCAACTAATGCCCAAGCAGGCCTCAATCTCACGGTATGTCACTTGACGATCTTGCAATATCAGTTCACGCACAGAATAGATTTGTTCTGGCACAACAACCGATTTAGGACGATCTTCACGAAATTCGTCCTGTAGCGAAGTGCGACCGCGATTGAATTCGGAAAACTAGCGAAACGTGGTGGCTCAAGTTGGTGCTTCATTACAAAAAGTAGTAGCGAGTTGATCGACACACTGTTGTTGGTTTAATCCATGTAAAAGTCATAGAAAATCATCGCACGAAAATGTTCACGATTTATTTCCATTTTTTGACTCGTATGACAAAACCTTCTCAGTACGATTAACATTAAAAATTTCACACGCTACAATGATTATGTCAGATTTGACATATTCACACTGGTGTTGCCATATCTCAAAACTTAAATAGCAACCTACGTATATGTATGTGGGATCGAGGCTTCTCCATGAAAAGAACTTTGGAACTGAGAATCGCTGGTGGCCCAGTGGTTAGGGTAATGGAGTATCATGCGCATGGTATCGGTTCAAACCCAGCTCGCCCAATAGTTCTTTTAAACACAGATTCTCCGATTCCTACAAATTGGTGTCAGAAGTGGGATGGAGAAGACCTCATACGACGTAGCCTCACAATCGGTAATTAAAAAGACGTTAAAGATGGACATCTGGCGGCAGATGTCATTTCAGGACGGCCGAGTTGTGGGATCGAGGCTTCTCCATGAAAAGAACTTTGGAACTGAGAATTGGCAACGGCGCTGGTAGCCCAGTGATTAGGGTAATGGAGTATCATGCGCATGGTCTCGGTTCAAACCCAGCTTGCCCAATGGTTCTTTTTAACACAGATTCTCCGATTCCTACATGTATAAGCTGCGGATATTCGGTATTTAAACCCTCTGCATACTGTAATGTATCTTTTTGTAATTCCCCTTGTGGGGCAAGTGGCGGCAAAATAACTTAACGCGATTCAAGGCAACGATTGCAAGCAGACCTGCGATTTAAGGTAGATTCCAAACAATCGATATGCCCCTCCAATCCTTCTTTATTGTATTATCTTGTCCGGGGAACACAACCATAAGTCGCCGCCGGTGGGGTTCCAGGATGGAAAGCCGACACGTTATCAATTACTACAACCAGAATGTTAAATGGCATTTTTGTGTGCTCAGACAACGATCTACTCATGACAACTTCAGCAATTCACCAAATAGCGAGCCAATCTTGACGTTGACATCCCCATAACTATTTTTATATCCCCTTTAAAATCCTTATCGTCGCCAATGAATTAGTAGAGACACATAGCACTTAATAATAGAGAAGTTCCGTGCCCTGGTCCGAAACCCATCGATAATAAGTCGGCCGGATGTTAGTGACCAGCCGAGTAGTGATTGGCGAGCAAGCTGAGTTAGCAACATGCAGGGTATCTCTGATTCCTCTTAGCCATAGTGTAGCAGCAGGTTTTTGGATGTGGGTGATGTAAACTCTCCATTGCCTCTGCCTAGCCTTCAGTTTTGTTTAACCCTAGAATATTTATTTTGTACTGTGCCATTTACCGCTCCACCTGATTAGTGTATACTAGGGCTTCACGGCACCGAGACAAGACCGAGACTTTGGCAGATCTCGGTCTTGGTCTCGTCAAGGTGAAGACGATCTCGCTCTCGATCTCGATCTCGGCGAGATAAAGGCCAGTCTCGGTGCGATCTCGCTCTCGGCAAGATAAAAAAAGGGTATTTCGGTGGAATAACGGGGAGCGAGGACAAGTGATATATCTATGTATATATGCATTTTCTTCATATTTCCATCGTCAAAATAAGGTAGCAAAGGCTCTTGTTTGCTATTGGGGATAAAGCGCAAATATCTGAAGATATAAATAATGTAGAAAGAAGCGATTGGGGAGAGCAGTGTATACTTATATGCCCCATAAATCACACAATTGAAATTTTTCGGAGCGACATAAAAGCTGAAACAACTAAAAAAAATTGTCCACAATAAAATCATAAAAACTAATATCTCGTCCACTCTCGTCACCTCAATCTCGCTCTCGGTATCGTACTGTTACCAATGATATTGGTCTCGCTGCCGGTCTCGGTATCGTGTCGAGACCGATACCGGCAGCGAGATTTATCTCGAGTATCGTGAAGCCCTAGTGTATACACTCGTACCATGGAATTTTCTCGTATGATAGTCCCTACGTATTCCGACTTTTATAGCCGAAGGACGTCATCACAAAATCAGTCCAAGGTTTACGAGACGTACTAGACGTTTCGTGGAGGGTAGCTCCTTTAGGTGTCCTGTGAGTTAACGAGAGTGAATTTGTACGTCGCATAGTTTCTTGTAAGCCGAGATGTTCTGGTTTGCGGGCTTACTAGCTACTGCGGAGTTTAGTAATACTCGAATTGACTCACAAATCGGTTTACGAGTTAACTACAATCCCCAAATTTCAGTTCGATAATGCTTTCGATTTCTGATATATTCGGATTTTGAAATGAAGACCTCTAGGCTACATCCGGTGCAGCTAGAGCAATAAATATTCATATGGAGGAGTAGTTTATAAAGGTAAAAATGTATTCATAGGTGCAAAAAATCCGCTTAAATATATCGGAGAAGACTTCAGTATTAGACCTATTATGTTAATAAATCTTAACAAGTCTGAACAAGTGCGCTCCCGTGAATATATTATGAAAAAAAATAAAAACAAAACAATTCTCCACGCTGAGCCAACTAATTATATATGTTCGGTGCCTTGATCTAATTCAACCTATACATGTTCAGTAAGACTTGAAAGGTTCTTTGTGTTCATTGAGACTGCTTTAAATTGTGAGATTTGATATATGTTTGTTCCTGCTTGCTTTGCTCATTATACTTGACATCTGCTTTTCAATACTTGTTTGGCCATTGAAGAGGCCTACTAAAAGAGGCCTGTTCTACTGACTAGCGTATTAAAAAAATTACTGATTTCTACTTACTTCACACAAATTAGTCATAAAGAGAAGTTGTCGGTAAAGTTAATAATAACGTATCGACCTACCAACTCGGAGGTCTCAGTTCGAATCCTACCGAAGGCAACCCATGGTTGTTTTCTGCTGACAACAGATCATGATAAAAATACCATGGTGATTGCAGAGAAAATATCAGCGGCTCGGAATCCACTTTGAATTATAGGTCCACTTACAATCGTTGTCTCGAATCGGGTGAAGTTCTTTTCTCGTCCCATGCCCCAAGAAGTTATGAGAACTAGAGAGTTCTAAAGAGCACAAACGTATACTATGTCTAATCATAAAAGCCGATCAACAGCAACTTCACCTTAGAAAAACTGGTTTCTGTGTGAACTTCAACTTCTTCCTCGTCCAGGGGATTCCAACAGAGATCGTTGGCAGAAATGCGCTTGCGGACAGCATGACTACCAAAAAAGAAGTGACCCGTCATAACCGCAATGATATTATAGAGATTCCGGCGACTTTTCTCTTGCAAAACGCAGCTCCTCTTTAATTCCACTATGGCCACATGATATGTTGTCAGGCTGATCCACCTGCGCTAGGCGAGTTGAACAGCTTTTAGGTCGACCTTTCTTTTTACTGGAATTAGAGGTCGTCCGATTGATCTGTCAATTTATGAAGCATTCAACTGCGAACCTTCTTTCGCCAGAAAATTGGCCGAGTCGTTTCCCACCACTACGCGATGGTTGGGTACACAGCAAAGAAGAGACCTCAAGCTTTGGCGACCGGTCCGGCATCTGCGCCTCAGCAGTGATTTCATCATGTTTGAGTCGAGCGTCTTAATGGCCCCTTGACTGTCGCCTGCAGTGGTCGAGTTGCTTTCTGAGGCGGTCGGAGAAAATTCCCGCTCTTACCCTGTTCCCCACTTTTGAACCGTCCGTGAACATCGGTATATCTGGCATTGACAGCTACTGCCAACTGTTGGATTCCTTCAGGCATAAAACGCTATCAAAGGCCTTTTCAAGCGCTCCTCAATATTGATGCCCCAGTTTAGTTTGGAATTAAGAAGGATTCCTAAGCATTTCACTTGGCTCTTTATCGTTAATGTGGTCCACCAAAGTTTTAGGTGGTTCAAACTGTTCACTTAGTCGTCTCCCTGTGAACACCACCATTTCAGTCTTCTGGGCATTGGCTACTAAACCGCAATCACTTTCCATCTAGGTAAAATGCTCAGAGCTTTCTCCGTTAGTTCACAGATAGTGCTTAAGAACTTCCCTGATACCGGAGATCAGATAACTGTGCTGACATAGGGACTACATAGGTACTTATGCAGAATTTCAAGGCAATTAGACAAGTGAAGTCGTTCAAAATTGTTGACGTGTCATGAATCGGACAGTGTCTGTTTGAGGAAAAGTTACTGATCGAATGTGCTCTTATTTCGTTGTTGTTGTTGTTTCGTTGCAAAGTGCACCGACACAGAATAAGATTTAATAAAGAAATTATATTAAATCTTATTCTGTGTAAGTGTATTTTGCTAATTTATATTATGTCACCAGAAATTCAAAACGAGTTTATTGAAATTTTAGAGAATAAAGTTCGCCAAAAAATTATAGGTCAGGTTTGAAAGGCCAATTATCATTCCATGATATTCGACAGTACCAAGGATATTTTCCACAAAGATCAAAGAAGCCAAGTATTACGATACGTGTTTATTGAGAATCAGGAAGGACGAGTGGATTTTATAGATTTTATTGAAACCTAAAACAAAACAGCCGAAGGTATTACTGAGATGATACTATAAGTAATCTCGACGCTGATGTGCTCGACATTATGCTACAATGGCCGGAAGACAGACAGGTGTGCAGCAACGAATAAACTATATCAATCCTAATGCCGAATTTGTGCCCTGCTCAAACCGCTCATTGAACCTAGTTTGCTTGCATGCGGTGGGGGTGAATTCAGTGACTTTCTTCGGCATATTGGGAAGTTGTTTGTCTTTCTTTTCTATGTCCACACAGCGATGGGAGGTTCTGATTGCTGCTACAGGCCAGAGTTTGAAAAGGGTTCAGGACACACTTCGGAGTGAGTGCAAGAGGCGATGCAATAAACATTACTCGAAATCATTACAATGAAATTTTGACAGCGTTAGAGAAGCTAACAGAAATAGATGAAAGCTTGAACACACGAACGAACGCAGGAACTTTGTTAGTCGCGATGCAATCATTTTCGTTTCCATGTTTCGTAGGTCTCTGGCAGCCGGTACTGAGTAAAGTTAATGATTCTTAAAATTATTTACAAACGTCGGGAGTCGATGTACATCAGTGTGCTCAGAAAATAAGCGCCTTACAGACGGTATTGTAAAAGATACGAGAGGAAGCACATTTTTGGCAATGGAGGTAAAATGATGCTTTTTTTTGGCAATGGAAGTAGAGATGCCAGCTTATCGTACGAAGAAGATTTAAAACGACAAATATTTTCTTCATTAGATAGAGTAACTGCTGAAATTCGAGAAAGGTTCCAGCAGCTACAGAATTTGGCCGAAAAGTATTCCTTCCTAACGCCTGCAATTATATTGGGTGTTGATGATGAGGAGTGCAACCTCGACCAAGCTCCTCAAGATATTGACAGAAAAGAGTTTAAGCTTGAGTGCGTGCATCTCCGGACTTTCATAGCTACAACAGACTGTAAGAAAGAACATATCGATTCCGGCCCACTGTGCTGATTAAAGTTTATTTTTGAGTCCTAATATAGTTATAATGCTGAGAATATTCCTCATAGCTGCCATAAGTAATGCCAGTTGTGAGAGAAGCTTCTCTAAATTACAACTGATTAAAAATTATTTAAGATCTACAATGTCCACGTTGAGATTAAGCAATCTAGATATTTGGCAATCCAACAAAAGACATTAACATTGACGAATGTATTAAAGAGTCTGTATAGCAAAAAACCCGCAAAATAAAATTTTTATTTAAGAAAGACGTTTTATTTTGAATACATTTGAAATAGTATCACATATTTTTTACAGATTTTTTGCTAAATTGCGAAAATAGGGTGCGGCAAATTTAGGATTACCACCAGGTGGCAGAAATCCACGCTACACCACTGCGTTGATGGCTTCAGTTTTGACGTTGTTAAAGGCACCCGTTATATCCAGAAAAATACCCAATCTAAATTTTTTACATCTGAGTGGTGCTTACCACTATTACCAATTTTATTTTGTCATATGTGACAATACTCGAAGCAACCACTGATTGCTGTCAGGCTCATGAGCAATTCCAGTACCTCTTCTGTCAACTCTTGCTTTCTTGCTTTCTTCAAAAGATAAGACTTCCGAGCCAGTCTACTAATCGGACAGGTATCTCTCAAGGCGTTCCCGATCGTTTCCGATAGTTTATTTACCACTAAGTTAACGGAATTCACATCTGCAAGTGACTCACCGCTCGGTGGTTGGCCAATACTTGCAACACATCCCTTCAACTTTTCCCAGTCAGTTCTGGCTGAGTTTCTGAAGGGTTTGGAGGATTCTCTGGAAAGGTCGATACTGAAATGAATGTAGTAGTGGTCCGAACAAAACCCTTTTCGTTTTATATTTTTTATGTATGAGCGAGCATTATTTCGTAACTCGTGAACCGATTTCGATGATTCCTTTTCTTGTTTTATTGAATATTTTCCCCAAATTGCTACTTTTAGAAAACATTTGGGCCCTAGGGGTGGGGGAGGCGTAGGCTAACTTCTTAACATGTGGACCGATTCAGATGATTCTGTTCTTGACGTTAAGAATATGTTCCCCCATTGGTAGCATTTCAAAAAATTTATGTTAAAGTGGGTGCGGTAGAGGAGTGGCACTTAACTTGGAATAGTGTGAATCAACTTGGATCATTCGTTTATTGCCGAACAGAGTATCTTGCCATTTGACAAAAATTCAGGCTTAGGTTGAGACTGGACGGAGAGGCGGTACCTAGCCGTAGACCGATTTCGATAATTTTGATTCTGTTGTACAGAATACATTCCTTTATTGGCAAATGATGAAAATATGTGCACCTAGAGTGACAACGGGAAGTGGAGGGAGCAGTCCCCTTACCTCGTAAGGCGTGCCCCGATTTTAAAAAGGGTGACCGGATATTACCGGATTTAGAGAATTATGTTTCCTTATAGAGCGCATTGCCTCTGAAATTGTTAAAATTGCTTTGGTCGAACGAGCAGCATTTTTCGAGTAGTATATTTGAAGACAATAAAATATAAAAAATAATGTATAATAGCTTTTAAAAAAAAAAAAAGAACCGCCTTCACAAAAGGCAATCAAAAGCATAAAATAATATCTGATTTTATATGTTTTAATAATGTAACGTAAATGGGGCTCCTCGGGCTCGACGGATTAATTAGGACACTATTATCACAATTTTTATTCACTTCACTGATTAATTCGTTTCATAATTTTCTTTACACGTTTTCTTCGCAATACACCGCTTCACTTTACTACTCATCACTTATCACTTCACTGGTTACAATACACCTAACTATTCACAGTATCGCATTTAAGTACTTCGCAGACTAAATCACGACTAAAACTAACCAAGCCCTATTTATACTACTCAACTTAGTTCTAGAAACTCACTTCAGTTCTGGATGTTACCGTTATATATTTTCACCATACTTATTCACCATAGATTCGAGTCGTCATTGACTTTCTACGTTTGACATTTCCTTGCCTTGATTTCTGGTCACCTGGGGCATGCGCATTACACGGTGAAATATTTCGCTTTTCGTGGCCTACCTCGTGCACGTTACAATACATTTTGAAATCAGTGCAAACAAACAAGCAAATTACCTAATTGCAATCGAAGATACTAATTAAAAATACCTGAACATTTCAGCTCACGAGATCATAAGTAAGAAGTATTAAATGCTTTTCTCGTTGTTGTTGTTATGTTTGTTTAATTTGCACCGACTTCAAAATGTCGTAATCAATATAAAATTAAATACTATTTTATGCTTTTTAACGCTTTTAATGAAATCGGTTAAACTTTTCTTTAAAAAACTATTTTTGATCATAAGCAGTTCTGCGCGCAACAGAGGTGAAAAAATTAGGCTCAATCATAAAGAACTTGGGTATAGTGGTTGTCATCAATTTCGTACAGGACATTAGTCTCACATCTTTTGTCTGGCACATTTCTTCGTATAAACATTCGTTTGTACATATAATAGATAGCAAAATACTGAAACTTTACAAAATACCTGATCAGATTATTTATTATAATCTTTGATGGTCACGGGGTTATTGATATATATGTGGGATCGAGGCTTCTCCATGAAAAGAACTTTGGAACGGAGAATCGGCAACGGCGCTGGTGGCCCAGTGGTTAGGGAAATGGAGTATCATGCGCATGGTCTCGGTTCAAACCCAGCTAGCCAAATGGTTTTTTTAACGCAGATTCTCCGATTCCTACATATATATATTTACTCACTGTTTACTGTTTTGTGATTCGAAATACTCAATCTCCTTGTTAACCTGATAACTTTGCTTCTTCTTCCTGTTTACTTTCAATCATTATGAGACGGAGTTGGATCAATAGTTGAGTGGCATGATTAACACGTCTTCGGTAGTGGTTTAAACCACGGCCTGCCTATGAGCATTTTATTTCATTGACAATAAATAAAAAATCATTCCACTTACCCTACTTCCCTTGCTGCCGTAGCCATGCTAAATGCATCATAGGGTTGTCTCCTAGGCTAGGCTTGGCTCCAACGTAAAATAAATAAATATGTTCTGGAATATTGTGGTACTATTGTCAAGCGCAAAATCCAGAGATAGTGGAGAATTTAAGTCCAGCTTTACTGAAACGATATGCCCATTCATATTTTCATTTTGTTATTTGTTTGTACATTATCCGATGATCAAATAATTATTCATTATTTGATATATTTTTTGTTATTCGATAACCAAATAATCAATCGTTAGGATTATCGTCGTCGGAAGTGGTTACTTTTCTAAAATTCTTAAATATGAGATTTGAGATTTTATATTTAAGGGCCAATTCTTTGATAATCGAATAAAAAATTATTATTTGCGGATAATTAAAATATTGGTGAATTATTTGATTATCAAATACCGCACGATCGGAAAACAAATAATTATTTAAAATTGGAATAATTGGCGCCAATTCATCAAATAATGAATAATTATTTGATTATCAAATAACGCTCGATCACATAGCAAATAATTATTTGCAAATAATATATCAAATAAACTTTTATTCGATTTTTCAATTTACTTGAGGTTTTATTTTTTAAATTTATTCGAATAAGAAATGTCCATCTTTGGTTATACCCCTTATAGTTTTCTCAGGAGTAAGTCGATGGTGATGACATTTTCAGCTCCCCTCCGGTGGAATTGTTTATACCATACCTGATGAAATATCATAAATTAATGACATCGTGCGTAATAGGATTGGCGGTAGAGTATTATGATTTACAGCTTCTAGTAAGTAATTTTGAAAGCTCTTGCAACGCACTGCCTCCAATATTTCGCTTACTGGCATCGTTGCCTTACAAAGCTTTTCGCCTTCACTAAGCGCAATTAATTCTGTAAAGTCTTTCAACGAACGTGCGGCGATATTGCGATATTTCTGCTTTGTTAAAAACCATCTATACACTAAATCATTTTATTTGGTCATCGTTATCGGTTGGGATCCAGAACTTAACATTTTGATTTGTCCAGCGAGCTCAGTCTCTTCTTTCTATCTTTTCAACAGTTTTTTTTCGGTGTACTATGTTACATTTAGCATTTGTTCCACATCTGAGCTGGATCAGAACTGAGTAAAAGGACTACGCATGCATCCACACCTTGCCTGTATGTAATTCAGTTCGATTTTCATCTAAAGTTGGACAAATCGTTTATTTAGTAGGTACACAGAAATCCTCTTTTGCATGTACACATGCTCCGATTCTTTGTCGCGTACTAGGTTTGCGCAGGTAAATCGGGAATAGTATGGAAAATAATTTAAACCTTTTTCTTTAACCATAACTGCTCCTATAAATAGTGGATCAGTAGAAAAGAGGGGAATCAAATTAAATTTTTGTTTAATCAAATACAAAGTTTTTCATATACATATTTTCTTGTATGACAAACCTTCTTCAAATACTTTGTAAAAGGAAAATTATAGTTTTGCTGTACAAATTATACAATACAAAATAATTTTTATCATTAATATTAATATTTATTAAAATTTATCATTAATATTAATATTGTATTGTTGGCCCTGAAAATGTAATGAACTGTGTACTGCACATGTACCAGATGACGAGAAGCAACGAAAGGAAATGTCAAATGTAGGAAATCAAGGACGATTCGATAAATAAATAACGCAAATATTTAGAAATAAGTGGCTGAAGTTTCTAGAATTAGGCAAAGTAATATGTAAATAGCGTTGAGTATAGCAGCCTGGTTAAGTCGTGTTTGAGACCGCGAATATTTTACATGCGATTGATACTGTGAAGATTCAATTCAATTCAATTCAACTTTATTAGTGGATTAAGTACAATAAGAAAATACATTCTTTTAAATAGTACTTATAAAAGTTTTTGGAAAACAGAATTACTTAATGAAAAATCCTTAAAACTATATCAAGTTTAGTACATACTATATATACCTAAATGTAATATTTTCAATACAAAAGAAAAATAGAAAAATAACTCAGTTTCAAAATAATAATGTTACGATTAAAAGCTACAAACCACACTAGAGAAGCCAAGACCGCACTTAACGAGAGAAAAAGGAAAAAGTTCCAAACAAACTTAATCTCTATTAATGCAATACTGCGTTACTAGATCCCTAAAACTCCGCACCGAGCCTACACGCTGCGTATCGGCTGTTAAACGATTCCAAGCACGGATTGCTCGAACAAAGTAAGAACCCTCCATGACTGAAGAACGAAAACTAGGTATCAGCATGTCAGAGCGCCTTGGGGAGTTCAAAAAAATCAATTTTTCATGTAAGTAACCAGGATTCTTTGACGTAATAATTTGGTAAAGGGATGTCATAAGCCTACGCAATAAAAACTGCTCCAGCGAACAACCCAGCAGATGGTTACTATATCCCGACACATGATCAAATCTCCTCAAACGAAATATGAATCTTACACAGTCATTAAAAGCCACCTTGACTTTCCTTGAACAGATAGAACAAAGACGTGGGAAAAGTAGGCTGCCATTAATAAAGTAGGGCAGAAACACCGATTTCACAAGCAACGAGCGTGTATCCGACAACAAAGTAGCAGATGACAACCATAGCCGTCGAAGCCCACCATAAATCTTGCCCATCACATCAGTTATATGGTCACAGCATGTCATTCTAGCGTTGAGGAAAACACCAAGACTTTTTACCCTACCATCAAATGGGAGAATTATATTATTCAGAAAAACAGGAGGGATATAAGATACGTCAATATCCCGACGATAGAATGAAATGCAGTGAGACTTACGCGGATTTAGAAGCAAGCGGTTATCAACCGCCCATGTCGCAATGTTATTCAGGTCCGAGTTCAGCCTTTCAATGCAGTCCTCCATAAGCCCAATAGGTCGACTAAGATATAGCTGTACATCATCAGCATACAGCTGCACCCTGCAGTCCTCAAGAACCTCCGGGAGGTCATTTATATACATGCAGAACAGCAACGGAACAGCTTATATTGTAGCTTACATTATCTGTTATGAATTATTGTTTATTTTAGTTTGTAGTATTTATTTTGTTATTTTGTCTTTTTTTTATGTAATAGCTTGCATTAAGCTTAAATAAATAAACCCTGTGGGACGCCACACGCAAGGGACAGAGGACGGGAAAAGCTGTCTTTCACTCGAACCCGCTGCCATCTATCTGATAAAAAGCTATTTATTAAGGACACAGCGGTGTCGTGGAACTGAAATTTAGTAGCCAGCTTCTTTAGCAAATTGTAGTGATTGACCATATCAAATGCTTTGGAGAAGTTAAATATCTTCGATATAGGAAATCACGTTCGACAATTAGGGACCGAATCTCAGGTGTAAACCAGGGGCAACCGTTGTTATAGATCCTACGTGTCTGAAAAGGGGCATACTTATCATGAAGATAATGTACTGTTTCATTAAATTGTTCAACCTTGTCATCTGGTGATGAATGCGATGATGAACCGTACCATGGTAGGGAATTACACTCATCAGCCAATTGGGACAAATTTATGTCATCATAATTCCTGTAAGATATAGTTCTATACTTACGATAGTTATTGATATTAATGTAATAAGTCAAGAAAAGGAAATCATGATCAAAAGTAGATGGAGGACTCAGTTGATTATGGAAGGAAACAGCATCGCTATCTGCAGTAAAAAATATATCTAGTAACGAGGGATTGGCCGTATTGAAGTAAGTTGGCAGATTATTTACAACACGAAGAGTTAGCGGTTCAGGTGGGAAGATAATCAAATGTAAAAATGATTAAAAATTACCATAGTCTTCAGTGTTGCTGCAACTAATAATTACACTACTCGTGCTTGGAGATTAGCACCCCTAGGGGTGCAAAAATGACGAAAACGACCTATTGTTGCATCCACAGTTTTTAGGGTCGCCGGTCCCGTCAGATAAAATACTTATTGTCCGGGCTTCCCGGGAACACGCCGTTAGTACTAAACAATACTGGTATACTATTTTAATGATATTTCTCCCACATAAAATTCTGTTAACAATTACCCTCAATACTTAGTAACTGATAATTATATTCTTAATACTTCTTGTTTTAGGCTTGAAGGTAATATCTCACATTATAATAACTTGCTTCACTTATCTTTCTGTAAGATAAATGAAATACCTGCAGGCATTCACGATGTGGCGAGTACAGAAATGTGCCAAAGTTGAAAACTTGGATTTTTTTTATGCATAAATATAAAATCAATCCTATTGGTTCGATTTATGTAAAAATTACTATCCAGCTATTCAATTTAACAAATTTTGAAAAGAGTTGAACATCAAATAATTACCTCAATTATTTTTTTGCTTAAATAGTTTTCTATCCAACCTATTTGTTTCACCTGCAAATACGTTAGTAAGTTGTATTTACATCCAAAGGCAAATGCATATATTATGAGATATCTACGTATTAAACAACAAGGCTTTATAAATCACAATTTGATTTGTCTGTCGTTAACACGCTTAAAATTTGTCATGCTCAAAGCTAAAGCACAGCTATTTACTTTCGCTACATTAAAAAAACGAATTTTCATTGCTGCAACATGTGCAAAAATCATCGTCAAAATTTTATTATGTCACAATTTATTTATAACTATATAATATTTTAAGATATCACCAACATGTTAACCGACACTTTGCATTGCTTATATCTACACTCTTTTTCAAAACACGCTTTACTTTAAATATTCTAATATAAAATATATATATTATCTATTCTACTTTTAAAGTTATTCTTCTTTTCCGATATTTTTATAAATAATTGTGACTCATAAACAATCGTGTGCCTTGGTTTTATGTATAAATTGTATAATGTAACAATTTTCTGCAATCAAAAACATTTTTACGGAATCGATCGAACTACTGCAAAAAAAAAAAATACTTTCTTGATAAATACTATAAAAAAAACATTTTTATATGTGTGAAATTTTCGGGTTGTGTTTGGTACGCTGTGAAATGGCTACTATATATAACAACGTTCGATTAAAACGGAATATAATTTTTAAAAAATGAACTCTTAAATGGTGATGAAAAATATTTGTTTGGCTACAACAAAATTCTTCTGTCAAAATTCACCGCTTCCGATGAATTTTGTAAGTAATTTTATATTTTGATTAATTGTGCAATTTGATTGTAGTTCGTACCATGCAAAAATACGTATTTTGAGTTCGATGTTTTAATTGTTGAAATTGTTGAAATTTTTTTGTTGCTATGTTTGTTTGAAAATTCCTGTATATATTTTTTTCAGCTTTATGCATGCACTTTACGAATTTGAATTTTTATTAAAATATTTCAGCAAATGTTTTTAAAGAAGAAGTTACTAGGTGTTTCTTAGTTTCTACAATTGCAACATTTTAAAAAATTTGGGCAGTTAAAAAAATCAAAATTTATATTAAAATTACTTTGTATTTAAATTTAACCTAAACATATAAAATGATTTTATAAAGATCAAAATAATCATGGGTCGTATAGTATCATAATTATTACGTACAATACAGAAAGCGGAGGAGGAGCGTTGCCTTTGACTCAGTTTTTTGTTTTTGGATTTTCATTTAGACACATTTAGGGATCGATTCTCTATCAGGATGTGAGCCGAAAACATTAGAGAAACTTCTAAGTATTTTTAGAACACGCCCGTCCCCAGAGCAAACGCAAAATTTATAAATTTAAGAAAATTTATCAAATTTTAGTCCCTAAAAATATCATCAAGTCAAAAAAAGTTTGCGCTTATAATATTACATTTTTCGTTCTATATATCAGGTTGGGGAATAAGTTCGTAGCGTTTTTATCAAAGATTTTTATTTAAACAAAAATCAATAGTTATAACAATAAATTGATCAATTATGTATTCGCCGTTGCTGTTTACGACCACCTCCCACCTCTCGACCAATTTGTCGATGCCGTTCCGCCAAAAATCGCCCTGTCTGGTATCGAAGAAGTTGTTGAGCCAGTTTTTAAGGTCCTCTTCATTGTCGAAGGTAACGCCCCTCATATGGTTTGGCAGGGAGCGGAAAAATGGTAATCCATCCGTGCAAGGTCCGGAGAATACGGCGGATGCTGAAGCACCTCCCATTCGAGCTCTTGGCGTGCGGCTTTGACCACTTGTGAACTTTCCAAACCGCGAAATCTCATTACTTTAATTTCTGACAGTAAACGTCATATGAAATTGGAGTTATTCGCGATTTTATAAATTTACATTTACGTAATGAGTGCGAAAGAGAAGTACGAACGAAAACGAGATGAAAAAACGCGCAAGAATTTGGATTGAATTCGTTTAAATTTACATTTTTTTTGTGGTCGCCATATTATGGTATAAATTTTAATTAATTAATTCCAGTCTAATTGCAGAGAATTTAATGAGAATACTATGAAATTCCTGTCTATTCGGGAACAATTAAAAATTTCATTATTTACAAAAAAATTTAAGAGAGAGATGCAACTAAAACATAAAAGGAGCATGCAAAGATCAGATCGGTCTCAGTCAGTAGTGGATTTCTGAAGTGATGAATAGCGTTTCTTTCAAAGCGTTTTTTTTCTTTTGTGCAATTTTTATTCGCCATTGTAAATTTTTTTGGGAAAAAGGTTTTTATTTTTTCATATTTTGGAATTGCTCATTTTCGAATGTTTTATTTTACGTATTGTTATGGATTGTTCTTCGTTTAAGGAAACAAGATATTTTTGTGAATTCCCGTTTTTTACAGTGATATTTTTTCAATTTTGAATTCATTTGCGGCCATTTTTTATTGGTGAAATCGTTCCTACCTAAAGTGCAATAAAATAATTAGGTACTCAGGAAGTTCTAAGGATACGGTTTTTCTAATCCTGTGTCTTCATTGCCATTTTGCACCTTTTTAGAAAGGTAATAAGATGGGCAATCCAATAAAAATAAAAAAGAGGTATACTAATTACATGAATTTCGGAGAAAAATTGGGAAAATGCTGAATTTTAGGTAATTGCAAACCATTTTTCTCACTTTTGGAAATGACTGTACCTGCAATGATGGAGATTTAGATAGTTGTTTTTTAGCGTTCGTTTGATGTGGCTGTGTTGAATAGATCAAGAGATAAAAATAAAAGAGTAATGTGCATACCATGAAAAATTGAAATTTATGAATCACCCTGTAACTCCCAAACAGTTGAGATTGTCCCCCCCCCCCTGTCTAGTTGAAATCTTATACCTCGACATTTCTGATGCTACGGGAAACTGTGGAGCTGTCAATGAAGCGACGGAGATCGCCTACGTCAAAATCACAAGGACAATCCAAGAAATAGTAAAACATAACAAAACATCTTCCAAATGGTATGAACACAGTAATGGAGAATTTGTATTCTAATAAACATACATGCTTCCTTTTGGTAAAGGTTTTCGTAATTCGTTATGATCAAATTTTAAAGTAACAAACTACACTAGTTGAGATTGTCGAATGGTATTTTTCGCCATGTATTTTTAAAGGGAAACTTGTTAAGCATTGTGCTTCATTCGGTTACGTATGTCACGATAAAATTGATAAAAATGGACATGGTGGATTGCAAAGTAATGTTGGTGGTTCGTAATCCAACTTTACATTGTAGGTCCACCAATAGTCGCTGTCTTTAATCGGGTGCAGTTTTTCTCTCGCCCCAAGCCCAAGGTAACGCACTTAGATGATTCTGTTTGCTTTATACGGAGTAAGTACCCTCTACATCTGTAACTTTTGTGAAAAATTTGATAATTTAAAAAAATTCGAGGATCCCTAAGCTTTAAAGGGACACGGAGAAATTACCGGACTTTTATATTTAAAATCAATCTAATCATTTACCAGAAAACAGCCATCCTCTCGTGCTTTTTTGATTTTACAAATTTCGTATACATCGTCGGGTTTAGCAAAATATTTAAATATTTCATAAAATTCATGAAAACAAAGTGGAATTGTTAAGAAGTTTAAAAGGTTGGAAAAACTCTCGAATTGGTGTAAAAATTTTTCCATCTCTATTTAAAGCTTAGGGATCCTTGACTTGTTGATATTTAGCTTCTTTAGTCGTTACCCAGAAGATGCCTTAATCAAATAAAACGCATCGGCTTTTCTAATTTTTTGAAATTAAAGATTATAAAAAATAAAATTGTTGTGAAACTAAATACAAGTGCGTTTTTATTCTAAATCTATATTATAAATGAATAATACAAACATGTTTGACCAAGGGGTTTCATCAAGACCAATAAATATTCTAAAACCTTCAGCACTTTCCAATTCTCATTTGGTATGAACGGCTTTTTCCTCTGGAGAAGTTTTAAAGCTCTTTCCGAGAGCACCGCGCCAGGTATATGTATACACGTTTGCCATGGGTGCCGGCGGAATGTTCTCCCTGTCTACTGCTAAATGGGGGTCGCTGCGATCGATTATCGCCACGATGAGATTGTTCTTCACGATTTCGCTTGCCACCGCTTGACTCACCGCTGGATTTGGATTTCTTGCTGGTGTTTGCCCGAGTAACACCAGCGTCCTCAGCTGAACTGCCACTTATTTGACAACGTTCTCTCAACTTGGTTGCAGAGCTCGGGTCCTTAGTCATGAAGGTCCTCCTGCTTTTAAATAAAGCCCTGCCGTTGGCCACAGCATCACTCGCTTAAGACAGACTTTCCTGTTTCTTTGGTGTACAGTATTGCTTCTTTCCGATGGTTTCCTTGAGCCTCACAGTAGCTTTGTATTAAGATATAGCCCTGTGATCCTTCCGCTTTGATCGTGACCTATCGGTCTAAGACCTGCCATCATCCTACTCTTGGCTGGGGGATCGCAAAGTAGTCTCCCTGTCGGAGGTGTTGACGCTTACCCGATCCGACTCTGCTTCGACGAACGCACCGTTAGCGAGCGATTTATACGTGCTTGGAGCACCCCTACAGTTTTCTGTGTAGCCAGTAGTGTTGCATTCGTTACTAAGACCTGCTTCAGTTGTCTCAGTCGGATCTGTAGTGCCACTGGCGAAACGTGGAGAAGGCAAGCCTTCGCCGTGCCCACCAGTAGACGCAGCACTAACTCCTGCCGAGATTTTATTTCTTTAATAAAACTTTCCAGACTGGTTTAGTATTTTCTACCCACTTCGAGGTCACCCCTACTTCGTCTGGCACATCCAGGTGGACCTATTTGCTAGGGATGGGCGATCTTCGATTCGATCTCGAGAGATCGATCTTTAAGCCTTCGATCTGCCGATTTTTGAATCGATCTTACACGGGACCGATTCAGCTCGAATCGATTTATTTATTTCCGATTTCGATCTATTTAAAAAAAAATTAAACAAGCTCACTCGTGAATTTTTTTTGCATATTATTTTTAATTTGTGTTAATGTTAGATGAATGCGTTTGAGATCGATATAATATTTTAGTGTTAATTGTGTAGTTTAGTGACTACTGTATGATTTTGTCATTGGTGGCTTGTTATGATTTATTTCTGGTTAGATGATTCCCCAACGAGAAAAAAATAAGTTATTTAAAGAAAAATCTAAAATAAATGATATTCGAATGTGGGATTTTAAGCTTTTATTCAAATTTTTTTTTCCTGCGTAGTCAATTCCAGTATAAAAAAATCACCTAGAATACACGATTCGACGTGGAATTGCTTCGAAAGTAAGTTGAATTTTGTATATCGATGTCCTAAACGTTATGCATATTAGTTTACGGCTCCTCAAATCTCATCTTTCACAATTATCTTTTTTGAATAGTACATGTTTGAATTTAACGTTGGCAGCTTGCTGCGTTGGCCATGTTTTCCTTTGGCAAGATGAAGACAGGGAGGAAGATGAAGTTGAACTTTCAGCTTTTACTTGCGGTGACTTCCGTTTAAAACGAAAGAATTAAACACTCCTAGTATATTTTCAAAAAACGTCCCCGAAATATACAGTTTTAGGGCTGAGACCAGAAACCTTCCCATTTACGAGAATATTCCTCGTACATACTCATAAAATATTCTGGAATAGGTTCTGAAATTAGACATCGAAATGCTTTGGAGTCGTTTTTGAAAATATTCCTGGCATGTTTCTGCTATTATTAAAAAAAAAAATGCGCGACACAAAAGTTGTGCTGCCCTCTTACTTTTGTGTGTAAATTTTTAGTTGTGTTCCTTTAATGAAGACGAGTCAGAATTAGTATGTACTTTCAAAAAAGACAAAAAACACTCTGTTCAATGTGTTTTTCGATTAAATAAGCAATATTTGTGAAATACCCATTTTTGCTTAGTTAAGATTTGTAAGCTACACAGGCTGGTTTCTATTATTTAATAAATTGGTTTACTTTTGACCCTATATTTTTATATAGAGACACAGTTCTAATTAATTGAATCACTGTGTTCGATCTATATATATCGATCTTTTTAAGGCGATTAATCGATCTACGAAATCGGAAATTAATTACAGATCGATCCGTACTGAATCGATTTTCTCCGTTCGATCCATGATCCCTACTATTTGCCCTCCACTACGGCAAGGTGAGATACACGGAGAAGTCAAGCAGCTCCAACAGATATCGCTGGACATTACACAAGAACCTCAACTAACATTTGGTCAGTAATCCGTCACTTTCTACTATTCGTTTTATGATTTTGCACAACAGTTACGACAAAGAATATTGGTTTTATGGTATCACAAGGCGGCCGAAAGCACAATCACGAGTTAATTCACAGAAAGTGTATTATAAAAACAGGTTGAAATGCGTTTGCTAGTCCTTCCAGGAACTCAAATCATAATATTGTTGCGCGATAGCGAACGAGCTCCTATAAGATATAAAACAAAGAGTATTTAGCATTTAAAGAAAGTGTAAATATGGATTTTCGCTCCGTTTCGTTTTCATGAACTGTTTTTTATTTGTTATCTATCATTAGACATTTTGTAAGAAAATGTTCGATACAAAACGGACCTAAAACGATGTGGTCACAAAATAGAGGATCACATGAGTAAAGTAGAATGAATTGATGATGGACGATAATTGATGATTGATAAAATTCAGCATTTTCCCGATTTTATTAGTTTGTCCAGCAGCGAAGGCAAGGGGTTCCAATAATGGGGCCAATTATACAGCAAAAGACACTGGATTTTAACAAAAAGATACAAAATAGTAATACTATGTTCAAAGCTAGTACAAGTCGGCTGGAGAGGCTCCAAAATTGTCATTGAATTAGGCGGTTATCTATCGAAGGCGAAAACAACATCAAGGCAGTGATTGAAAACCTTTACTTGAGACGAAATCAAGTACATTGTACAAGTATTGCATTGGAAGACTTTCTCTTAAAAAACATCGACTTTATCAGAATTCAAAACGAGCAAATAACTGACATGTTTGCGAATGGCAGCGGTAAACACATATTTTCACTTACATATGTTCAATGGAAAATCAAGGAAATCTTGCGCATTCAAGAACATAATAAATAGTGTTGCCAGTAAAATATCCCAGTAAAAAAATGCCTGGATGAGTCAGGAGATTTTTAGCGATGGGTTTAAATCATGTTTCGTTTTTCAGGTTAGGCTATATCATCGCAAAAATAATTTATTTCAAGAAACTATGTTTTTAATTGATAATGCGCGAATTTTAGCGCTGACAACATAAGATAGGAAGACAACATGTCACTTTCTACCATCAAATACGTAGTAGAAGATCCAAGCTATTGGAAAATGTTCAATATCAAATACGCAATTTGCAATGTCGTTGAAGATGGAAACTGACGGAGATAATTTGGGTTACTAGATGACTGATGACGAACTTATTAGTCATCTGTTAGATTCTGATAAAACAGATGGCACTCAAGCTTGCCTACATGTTTCAGAAAATGTACCATGCACAATAGCTGATGCGGGAGCTAAGAACATTAAAAAACTAATATGAAGCAAATCCTTTCAAGTAATATTATTGTGTTTGTAAGTTAATCATCATCCGGCACAATACCTTACAATATTTTCCCATAACTTCACAGCAGACACAGCATATTTCGACACATCCATTACATCGACCCCAACACATGCCGCATACCTGGAAACCTAAAACACCTGAGAACTGCTGACAACATGTCGCGAATTATTCCTAAGTCATCAAATTATGTAAAACGAATTTCATGAAATAAAATGTAATACCCAGTCGCATTCTGGAGTTCAAGTAATTAAGTTGGTTTTTTAAAAAAAAGCAAAATCGCAAATATAATCATTAACTGGCGCCCGAGCAGGGACCCGCGATATTTAATAAAAAAATAAATTCACAAGTTCCGTGCAATTATTTGTGTTAATTAAAATCCTACGAAGATCAGTGTAATTATCGTGATAATTAGAAGTGCACAAGATCAGTGTAATCATTGTGACATTTTTTCTATTTCGCGGGTGCTAACAAAAATAAGGGAAATCGGCTTAGAAACCACGAAAACTCGAGGAAACTGATCACGGAAGAAAAGAGGCCCCTTAGTAACCAGCAAGGGAAATATCCCGGAGGAAAAGGAGTCAGCAGAAGTACTGGCAGCCGCTTTCGTGAGGATGCGATTCAACATAATAATAGCTTAAGATTTTTTCCTTCTAAAAATAAAAAATAAAAATACTAAGAGTTAGGTAATTAAGACAAGTGAAATACAATTTATTGATTCAAAACCAGATAATTAAAATATTATTATTAAAATACTAGTAAAATAAATCATATTTAGTAAAGTGAAGAATTATATAAAACATAAAAGTGAAATATTTGAGATAAGTTATAACTTATTTGAATAAGAAAAATTTAAATAATCTCTAGCAAACGAAATCATAAATTCATAATTAAAGAGCTTCTAGTAAAGTAAATATTGAATTAAAAGGAAATAAATATTTTAATCAAGTCAGTCAGTCAGTTACTGAATTTATTTGTCACTATTAAAGAAAGAGATCGTTAAGAATAAAAATATAAAGGAAATTCTTTGGAAAAGGAAAGTGTGAGAAAATTAAGGCTAAAATCAGTTTTTCTAAATAAGGTTAATAAGGCAAAGTCCAATTAGCACAAAAATCATTCAATAAGAAAATATAATAAGACAAGATTCAGCTATTTCCACGGAAAATTTTAAGGAAACTTGTAAGTAAATCTTATTTCCTCCCCCTCCCCTCTTTGCATTAAATAAAATTTCTGCTTGATTTACCTTTTCTAAATGCTAATAGATTCAATTGAATTTGCCTAGAATAATTTCGGACTTTTAATGAATAAATAAATTAGCTCCAGTAAGTATTAAACATTCTATCTCGGATTGATTTGATCAATTCAACCCTAAACTTCTGGATACCCCTACGCAATTCCTGAATTTTTCAAAGAAATTAATAATAAAAAAATATAACCAAAAACTCCCTATAGGTACCTTAAATAATGTCAAGAAACGAAAACTTGATACGCCCAGCCATAATACCTATGGCTCAAGGCGCAGTAAATAATGAAGGAGGCCTTGCTGCCCCTCCATCAGCAAACCCCACAACATTGCAAAACCAAATTAGACGTCTAGTATCCGAAGCCATTACCCAAGAATGCCCGAGAATCCTTAACTCAATCCTAAATCCCAGATCTGAGTACGACCTCGAACGTGATCAAGTTATCAACGCAGACCAACAGGTGAATATATCCGACATGGATAAAATACCTGACGTCGTGCGCAGGCTAAGGGAATTTTCAGGTGAAGCAGGAGAATGTAGCTCCTGGAAAAATTTATGAACCAACGAAAGGATCGCCTAAGTATTATTGAAAATACGTAATACGAAATAAGATCGTAGGGTAAGCCGACATCGCGTTGCAATCATACAACACACCACTGAATTGGGAACGAATATCTCGATGCCTTGCATTACATTATGCAGACAAGAGAGACCTTGGTACTTTAGAGTACCAGATGACCTGCTTAGTACAAGGTAGCAACACTCTCGAAGGGTTCTATCAAATGGTATATCATCATCTATCGCTCATTCTCAACAAAATCTGCAGTATGGATATAAGCGGTGAAGCTATGAATGTCATGGTGAAGACCTACAGGGACAAAGCTCTCGACACCAAGGCCTAAAAGGAGATCTACCCAAACTTTTAAGAATAAGAGAACCAGTAGATTTGCCACAAGCTCATCACCTCTGCCTTAAACTAGAGAATATGAATTACTGTATCCAACACGGACATCACAGCAACGGTACTACGCGCAGAATAAACGACCCGTTGCGACCTCTTGTCCCACCACAAAGAATTCCCATTAACCGGTACAACCCTGCACAAATACCGAGACCCCAGTTTTATCCAGAGCTTAGGTCCTATCCCCATCGAACCGCAAATTTTAACAGATCTCCCTTCTGGAATGATCCGACCTGCCAAAATCAAACAGCTTACCTAGGAAACTCATTCAAAACCAACTAGCTCACGCTAGGCCACTCATTAATAATCAACCACAAAATTTGAATACTTATATCAATAAACAAGCTCCACCGAGACCGTCAGCAAGGGTCGAGCCAATGGATGTAGACCGCTCTATCCACTCGAATGTTGTAAACTATCAAAACAGAACTCAATTCAACTTGAAGAGATCTAATCGGTCGAATCAAGTGCATAACCCTACCAAATTCCAAAGAGCATTCCATACTATAGCCGATACCGATGATGACCACACTAATACGGTTCACTACCAAGAACCTAAACTGATCGTACAAGAAAGCCCAAAATTGGATCAATAACCCCAAGATATTCATTTTTTAGGCTAACAAGCTCTTCGCTTCCATATTTCGAGTATAGAACGAAGGGCGGAAACATATTGAGATTTCTTATAGGCACCGGAAGTAACAAAAACTACATCCAACCAAACTGCGTGAAGAATCCGATACCCAACGAGATAACCTTCTCAGCCAACTCAGTTGGAGGGAACGTAAAAATCACTCACCACGTCATACTAAATCTATTCGGACCTCAGAATAGCAACCTCAAATTCTTTATCTTACCAACTCTTAAATCTTTTCATGGTATCATTGGCAATGACAGTCTAAAAGAGCTAGATGCTATTATCTACACAGCGGGGAGTTACATGACACTATGTAAAACTTAAAATCCCCATCAAACAACATCTTTCTCAAGCTGTCTCAAACTTCTAAACTATACAACGTTCTATGAAACCATCCCAGCCTGTTCTCCGAACCGGACGAAAAGCTCACGTATTCCACTGTTGTCAAAGGTGAAATTCGAACCACTAATAACGATCCCGTTTACTCTAAATCCTATCCGTTCCCGATAGCACTCAAACCTGTCGTTAATAAAGAGATCAAGAAGTTGCTAAGCGATGGTATAATCAGACCATCGCGATCACCTTATAACGCCCCAGTCTGGGTGGTAGCAAAAAAACCCGATGCTTCTGGGGAACGAAAATTCAGGTTAGTCATCGATTATAGGAAGCTGAACACTGTCACAAATCCAGACAGATATCCTATACCAGAGATCAACGAGGTTCTAGCTAATTTAGGAAGAAATGAATATTTTTCAGTTATCGATCTGAAAAGTGGTTTCCACCAAATATAGTTGAATGAATCTTATATTGAGAAAACGGCATTTTCAGTGAACCATGGGAAGTATAAGTTCACTCGCCTTCCGTTTGGCCTAAAGAACGCGCCTTCTATTTTCCAACGAGCACTGGATGACATCCTCAGGGCACACATAGGCATCAGGTGCTACGTGTACATAGACGATATCATCGTCTTTGGTACCACGGAAGAGGAACATTTCAAAAACATCGATCTCGTCTTCGACACTTTAGAAAAAGCGAATATGAAGGTTCAGATGGACAAATGTGAATTCCTCCAAAGATCGGTCGAATTTCTTGGGTTCATAGTATCCCAAGAAGGAATCAGAACAAACCCTAAAAAGGTACAGGCCATAGTCGACTTCCGTACTCCGAAAAATCTCAAGGAACTTAGATCTTTTCTAGGCTTGTTATTATATTACCGCCGGTTCATACGCGAATACGCCAAGCTGGCCAACCCCCTAACATCTCTTCTAAGAGGGGAAGAAGGGCGCGGACGTATATCGAAAACCAACTCGAAAAATTTTCCAATACATCTCAACAGACAAGCGCTAGAAGCCTTCAACGAAATAAAAAATGCGCTAACATCTCAAGAAGTTGTACTCACGTATCCAGATCTAAGCAAAGACTATGAGCTTACGACAGACGCATCTAAATATGCCATTGGGGCAGTCCTGTCTCAAGGTAAAAAACCGATCACCTTCTTCTCGAGAACACTCAGTAAAACCGAAGAAGCGTATGCAAGTAATGAAAAGAGATGCTCGCCATCATCTGGGCACTTAATTCCCTACGCAACTTCTTATTTGGATCTCGAAAAGTAAAAATATTTACCGACCATCAGCCCCTAACATATGCTCTCAGCAACAAGAATAACAATGTCAAGATGAAGAGATGGAAAATGATCCTAGAAGAATACAACCACGAAATCATCTATAAACCGGGTAAATCTAACGTCGTGGCCGATGCACTTTCCAGACCACCACAAAAATCTTTAGTAAACTCAGTAACGACGACGCAGCATAGTGACGATAGCTCATCACAGAACCTTATTCCTTCCGTAGAAACACCCATTAATGTCTTCAAGAACCAGCTCATCTTAAGGGTCAATGACACCTCCAGTTACCAGCTTCAAAAGCCATTTTCCAATCATACCAGACACATATCACAGAACCACGGTATACAAAAGAAAATCTAACCGGCATATTTAAGAGATACCTGAACCCCAATGTAATAAACGGAATCAAAACGACAGAACCCGTAATGGGATTAATTCAAGACATTTATTCCCTATATTTTAGCAGCTACTGAATTAGATTTTCACAAATCGAAGTAGAGGATGTTCAAAATGAATCCGATCAGGAGAATATCATCATAGAATACCATAAAAGGGCTCATAGGAACGCTCTGGAAAACAGACTACAGATCATCGAAAAGTACTATTTTCCTAAAATGAACTCAAAAATCAAACAAGTAGTCAAACAGTGCGCAACATGCAAGAAAAACAAGTACGACAGACACCCTAACAAGCCAGCCCTAAGCTCCACACCTATCCCGAAATATCCTGGACACATTCTCCACATAGACATCTACTCGACAGAAAAATATTTGGTACTGACCGCTCTAGATAAATTCACGAAATTTACGCAGGGAAGTATACTAAAGTCAAGAGCAACAGAGGATGTTAGAAAACCACCCAGAGAAATCTTGTTTTTTTTCGGCGTACCTAAATACGTTGTAATAGACAATGAAAAATCTCTTAACTCTGCCTCCATTGTGTTCATGATGAAAGATCAACTCAAGATCACTATATTCAGGACACCTTCGTACCGCAGCGAGACGAACGGTCAAGTGGAAAGATTTCACTCTACCCTCTCGGAAATAATGCGATGCCTAAAAACCGATGGCACCCAGCGCTCATTCGAAGAGCTGCTCGAACGCTCGGTATACGATTATAATTACAGCATTCACTCAACTACTGGAAAAACACCTATTGAACTATTCTACGGAAGAACCGTTACAACCGATCCCGAACAATTCGAAACTTCTAGGCAAAGAAACATAGAACGACTTCAAAGCGAACAAAAGAAAGACCTTAAATTTCACAATAAAAATAAACTACCACCTAAAGACTACGATGTTGGTTAAACTATTTGCTCACAGTTATGTACACAAAAGAAATAGTCAAAGAAAACAAACCTACAACAGTTATAACCGAGTCAGGCAAAACAATACATAAAAGTAATCCTAAGTTTACAATACAAAATTAAACTCATAAAAGAAGAAGTTACTAATACAATTTACGCAATAGAGCTAACAAAATCAAATTCGGCAAGTTCCAACATACTATCAAAAACCGAAATTAAATTTGTTCTAGAAAGCATAAGTAAAGATAACATCCCATATAATAACTTAGAAGATGCACTAAAATTTTCCGATGTTAAAATAGCGCAAAACGAAACACGTCTTATTTATATTGCAAACATTCCTAAGACAGAACCTACCGTTTTCCAAAAAATCAACATAAAACCAATTAAGAAAGCCAATTATGTAATTAAATAATGTAATAATGTAAATAAATTAAATACGAAAACATTGTAAAAAAGGATGAAATAATTTACGGAATAAGAAACAATTGTAAAATAATAAACGATTTAACAATTTGTAAAAGAAATGATGTTGTAGATTTAAGCTAAGATAAATGTATTCCTAACCTTCTTAAAAGCCAACACGCGACATGCAATACAACGAATAGTCACCACATCCCATGGGTCGAAGAAATAGCGTCCGGCATCATCCTAGTAAACAACTTCGAAGGAACGATCGAATTCAATGATACTTCACAAACCATACAAGGAACCTCCCTTTTTAAATTCAAGAATACCACAGTTAATATCAACGATCAACAATTCATATCCGAGGAAATAGCTAACATCCATGTACTGCCACCCCTACTACAGCCATCCCTAGGAGGAACACAACTGGAAGAGATTAATCATAATCATCCAAATTAAGCAGAGAACCTCAAGCACTATTATCGCAATTCTTCCCTCACCAACCCAGGACGAAACTAACCTTCAAGGAAGATTCTCCCAAAGCATCCCGCAGCATCCCAGCAACATCTATAATCTTCCATATTTTTAACTCATGCGAGGACGCATGAAATTAAGAGGGGAAGAGTTAATCATCATCCGGCACAATACTTTACAATATTTTCCCATAACTTCACAGCAGACACAGCATATTTCGACATATCCATTACATCGACCCCAACACATGCCGCATACCTGCAAACCTAAAACACCTGAGAACTGCAGACAACATGTCCTGAATTATTCCTAAGTCATCAAATTATGTAAAACGAATTTCATGAAATAAAATGTAATAACCAGTCGCATTCTGGAGTTCAAGTAATTAAGTTGGTTTTTTTTAAAAAAGCAAATTCCCAAATATAATCATTAACTTGTACAACCTTGATGGTCAGAAATGTAGAGCAGCAATTCTGTAGTTCCCGTAAATCCTGGGCCATTAGGCAAGAAAAGAGCTTTACCTGATTCGAGACAACGATTGCAAGAAAACTTACAATTTAAGGTGGATTCCAAACCATCGACATTATTCTGTTGTTTTTTATCGTAATTTGTTATCAGCAAAAAGCAACAATACGTCACCGCCGATGACGCTCGAACCTGGGACCTTCGGGATGGACAACCACTGCGTTATGACATACTCCAGAAACGACTTAAGTAAGCAATTGGTTTCCATATTAAGCTTAAAAAAGCAACAAAAAGCAAAGATGAAAGGTGTAAAATAATAACTGTTGCACATAATTTTTTTAAATAAATTAATGTTTTTTATAGCAACAATGAACTAACTTTGTTATAAAGCAAGACAGATTGATATTATTATTTTTAAAAATTGTATTCGATTCGCCTTTCAATTTCTTCGATAATATTTGAAACGAAAGCGGTTAAAATCGATAAAGACATCGTACCCGATATCGTGTTTGGGTACCATCTCATACTTTAACTAAAACTTGCTAGAATTTTATGCAGATATCCTTTTAATGAAATAAAATTAGGTAAATTGGCACTATATCAGCCCTGATTAAGCCCTATGTACAAGAGCAGAATCCTTCACAAGATCTTTATCGTTCCAGATTTTTGCAAATAGGGATATATGTTCATATGAGAAAACCAACATCAAAATTAAACAAAAATATTGATTGATTATTAATCAGTTCTAAAACTTAGGAGAGACAGTTATTATTTTACGCATTGTATCTTATATTATCCGTCTATTTCTTACATCCGTTATCTCCTCATCCCGACCAGTGTGGTCGCGATTACACTGTATAATATAATTGTAATAGAATGAAATAATGAAAATGTATGTCCGTGATTGTTCGAACAAAATGTATGTCCGTGATTGTTTCAGCAACTATGAGGTTGACTCAATATCTGCTAGACCTAACCTAGATGGTCGACGGAGAACATTTTGAACTTTATCTGAATAAGTAAAATATCAAAAATGTTTAAAAAAATAACGATAAACGATACACATTTTTTTTTGGCGGGCCCAACTCCCCCCATTAAAAAACCATAATCCGTGACTGTGAAAATATGTGAATATTAAATTCCTATCGTTTTCAAGGACAGCAGACGTCTGGACGCAAGGATAATCTCATAAGAGTCAGTTTTTTTCCTACCTAGTTTTTTTCTAGCTGTTTAACTAATTATAATAATATTGGAATATTATTTGAATTCGCTCTTATTTAATCCTAGATGCGCCACTAAACATCTTCGAGAAATGATGTGAACGTATATGACAAACGTTAAAAAAAGGTAAAACTATGTATATACTAAAAATGGACAAAATTATATTAAGAAAGCCTTCAATTGTTGAAAAGACATATTTCATAGTTAATAAACTTCCTTTAGCCGTGCGCAAGGAATGACTAATTAATACAAAAGGTAAATAAAATTTCGGGATCCTGCGAGCATTTTCATTAATAGAATTTCGCAGTGCCGATTATGTACTCGGTCAATATAGAGAAACGTTTTTAATTAAAGTACGCATCCTTGGAAAGCCAAGAACATAACAAAAATATGCTGAGTCGTCCTTCTAGGAACCCAACAAAAAAAACTTTTCCAATGTTTGGAGAAGCTTAACAAGAAGGGACCATGCTTTCTTTTCCTTACTTCAGACCACTCTACCTATAATTAGAAGGTATTTTTTTGAAGCTTATGTATGAATGCCAGGTTCTTTTCAGAAGGCTTGCAAATACAATACTGAACACCTTTTTGTAGCTGTTAATCTTCGTAGGATTATTGCGGAAGTTCTTTGAATGTGTTGTACTGTTTAAACTTATTAGTATTACTCGCACAAACATCGGCGTCTTTGCGTAATATTATTCAAAATTTATCTTTAACCTTGTTTTGTAATTTCACAATTCTGTGAAATATTTTAAAGTCTTTTTCCAGCTGTGAGGAAACTTGTACCTAACACACATTAATTAAGTTTGCTCCAACTTGTAGATCTTAGTACTTTGCTAAGGCAAACAGGGAAGTTACATTTTATTTTCTTCCAAATGAGTAAATTATCAGGCCCTAAACTTTGTGTTATAACATCGGTGAAAACTTGACTATGTTACTTCACTTTGCAGACACGATATATTAAAAGAAATTAATACTAAGTATTACGCATCTGATGAAGGTTTCTATCATTTTCCGCTGGTCGATAAGTTTTATTTCCGTCGGTTCCAAGCTTGACTTCCTCAGATTTGAATTTTTATATGGCTAGTCGTGACGTTATACGTATACACATCATCAAATAAATTTGATTACAGAATTAAATCATTTGAACGTTTTCCATTGACCAGCTATAATATTTGCGAACGTTAAAAGCTTTGGTGTGTAAATCAAATTAACTTAATCACACTCACAGGAACTGTTTATAAAAAGTCATCCAATAAGAACTATATTAAATATATTTCCAATTAAATAAAGCGCAATTGTATAAGATATAAGTGCAATTTATTGATTTTTTTTTATGTACGACCGGGCATAATTTTGTAACGCGTGGTTGATAATTTTCTTTGTTTGGTAGAGTATATTCACCGATTGGTACCATGTCAAAAAAGTTTTAGTTGGAAAGGGGGTAGGGGTCGGGGTGAAACCTAACTTCGTAACGCGTGGTCCGATTTGAATGATTCTTTTTCTGTTGTATAGAGTATGAGGCTCCATTGCTAGCAATGAAAACATTTTGGTCCTAGGGCAGTGATGGCCAAACTCACACTACTTAACTTAAAAGCTTCAGAATCAGTTCGTACTGTTTGTTTAATTAAGAACGTTAAAATGTTTGCAAAAGGTTGTATATCTTAAGATATTGCATAATTGCTTACAAAACTACTTAAATACAGTGGTGGGCATTATTCGAATAAATTTTCAATCAAATAACGTTTTTTTTTAAAAATCGAATAAAAAATTAGTCGAATAAATTTTAATTCGATTTTTAATTTATTTTAAGTTATTCGCAAATAATTATTTGTTATTTGGTGCTTTTTATTCGAATTTCAAATAATTATTTGTTATTCGATCGTGCGTTATTCGATAATCAGATAATTATTCGTTATTCGATGAATTATTCGCAAATAACTATCTGTTATTTGGTGCTTTTTATTCGAATTTCAAATAATTATTTGTTATTCGATTATTAAATAATTTTTCGATAGTTCATGTCTCTTTATGAAATAATTATTTGTTGTTGGTGTCCATTAGTTCAATTTCAAAAAATTATTTCTTGGTACACGCATTTCATATCACAAGGTGTCTCGTACTTAGGAAATTAAAACTGCCTTGTTATGTTTGGGTGTTTACAGTAAAGATTTTAGTAAATGATACCATAAAACAAATAAGTATTCCATAAAGAGACATCAACTATCGAATAATTACTTGATAATCGAATAACAAATAATTATTTGAAATTCGAATAAAAAGCACCAAATAACAGATAATTATTGGCGAATAATTCATCGAATAACGAATAATTATCTGATTATCGAATAACGCACGATCGAATAACAAATAATTATTTGATAATCGAATAAAAGGCACCAAATAACAGATAATTATTTGCGAATAATTCTCCGAATAACAAATAATTTTTATAATCAAATAAATTTTTATTCGATTTTTCAATCTATTTGAGCTTTTATCTTTTATCTTTATTCGAATAAAAAATGCACATCTCTGCTTAAATATGACAATTTCTTTTAACTTGTGTATGCTTTACCAATTAAAAACGCAAAAACAGGAAACCGAATACATCCAAACAAGTGCATATACGAATTTAAAAGCTCAAAAGCTCACTTGCCCGCGGGCATAGGTTTGGACATCACTGTCCTAGGGTATTGTGCGGAGGGGAAGGGTTGTCTAACCTCATAACGCGTGGACCGATTTGGATAATTTTTTCTTCGTTGGGTAGACTATGCTCCCCGATTGGTACTATCTAAAAAGAATTTGGTGGGGTCGGTATGGAGGTAAGGGGTGAAACCTAACTTCGTAATGCGTGAACCGATTTGGATAATTCTAATTTTAATTAATTAATTCTAATTCTAATTTTAATTAATAATTTTTGGTTGTATGGAGTATGATACCCCTTTGCTAATAACGAAAAAAATCTGGTCGTAGGGTGGGGTGGTGAGGAGAGGAGTAGACTAATTTTGTAATAAGTGGACCGATTTAGATGCTTCTGATGTGTAGCCCACTGGTATGACAATAAAAATTTATGAGCTGCGGTGTTGTGCGGAAGAGGCGTTACCCAATTTCTTAAGGGGTTATATACAAAGTTGAGGGTAAAAAGTGAGCTAAGTTGGTGATTTTTTTAAAGGGTTTTATGTAAATTTTATTAGAAAAAGCGAAAGATAATTTGTTGGTAGTACTAGAAGAAAAAAAAGCAAGTTGAATTATAAAAAAATATTAAAAATTGTCGGAGTTATGGCCCCTCCCCCGAAGCGCGTTTTTTTGCAGAGGCTTGCGGTGAACACTCTCCAAGGCGAACCGCTTAACTGAAATCAAAATAGTAAAAAAATTACTTATGAAAATTGTATTGTGGTGTACTTGAATGGTTCGGTTTAAGAAAATTTTTTTTTCCAATAAAAAAACCATGTTGACAAAAAAATCGATTTTTGAGGTGTTCAAAATTCTAAACAAAAATTTATTGCAAACAATCGAAAATTTTTAGATGAAAAAGGAAGCGTTCAAGTACACGAGATAATAAATATGAACAATTAAAAAAAAATTATGAAAATCGGTTGAAAAGTTTTTGAGATATCACATTCACCGCAACAGTATTTTTCAAAAAACTCTATTCCGAGATAATCGCGGTTAAAGTTTTTGGACGCCGCTCGCCAAGTGCTTATGGATGGAACTAGCGCGCTGCGAACGGTTGTCATTTGAAATCTAGTGCTCCGATCTGGATGAAATTTCACACAGATATTTTCGAAAGCATACTTTCAGAATATGCATTAAAAAAATTTTCGATTTTTTGAGCCGCAACTTTGCATATAACCCCTTAATTCACATACCTATTTGGAAGATTCTTTTTTTTTGTGTACGGCATGATGCCCCATTGCAGATTTTTTGAGCCGCAACTTTGTATATAACCCCTTAATTCACATACCTATTTCGAAGATTCTTTTTTTTTGTGTACGGCATGATGCCCCATTGCTACTAAACTAACTAACTTTATATCGCGTGGACTGATTTAGATGATTCTGAATGCATATATTTGCATTCTGAGTTCGGGCGGCATCTAGCTTTATAAGGCATGGACCGATTTTGATGATTTTGATTCTGTTGTACAGAATACGTTTCCTGGTTGATAAATGATAACAATGTTGTACCTAGAGTGACTACGATGATTCTCTGACTATGATAATTCTATCTTGCTCTATAGAGTAAGGTGGCGCACTAGGTTCAGGAATTTTCTAAGGTGAGAGTATGAATGGGTGAGTTTGTTGCCGAGTTTGGGTAATTCTGTCTTTCTATTCTTTTGTCATTGCTTTGTTCATACGAGCAACATTCTTCGAGTCGTGTATATGAAGACACTAAAAAGTGGAAAATAAAATAATTCTGTTTTAAAAAAGTTGTACAGACTTCACAAAAACCGCTAAAAAGCATAAAATAATTTTTAATTTTGTATCTATTACAACTTATTAAAGTCGATACAAATTAAACAAACAAAATAACTACCCAACCACAATTGAAGATAATACATAAAACTACCTGAACGTTTCAGCTCACGGCATCATAAGGAAGGAGGATTAAATACTTTTGTTGTAGTTGTTTGGGTTGTTTTAATTTGTAACGACTTCAAAATGTTGTAATAGATATAAAATTAAAAAATTATTTTAGGCTTTTTAGTGCTCTATGTGAGGTCTTTTCAACTTTTTTTTTTAAAAGCTATTTTTCTTTATTGGCGAATGCCATTATTTATTGAAAATATTTGAAATGAGTATTTTTCGATAAATGTGTTTTTTATAATTTAGTATAGGATAATTGAAATAAACCAACAACAAATAACATAACTCTAGAAAGAGAAACCTAATAGTATTATGTCGCATGATTTTGGTGGCCAGTTCACAAAAACGTTTTGAGGTTATAAGTTATATCCAACGCTAACATTATTTAAGTATACATACAAAAGTTATATCCAACGCTAACATAATCATGAGAATCCCACGTTTCTTTAAAATTAATTACTAAATAGCTGATCAGACATTTTAATTACCGAAATGAGATACTCTATTTTTCAACATCCTATTTCCCAAGCATTAATATTTCAAGTCACAAATAAAAATTCCAAGAACCTGAAGTATCACTAAAACGCAGACGGTGCATCAGCACCTTTCTTGTAATTAGATCACATGTCACGTCTCTGTGCATAAAGCTTAAGAAGTTATTACGCTAGCGTTGGATGAGTTAAATTTTAATCGTCGGATAGTTAAGTTCGTTTGTAAGTTTTTGGTCGCGAAAATATTAATATATGTCAATAAAGTTAATTAATAAATAAATCGAAAGTGATTGTTTTAATTGTTTTAATTTTTATTTTTATATTGTTTTTGACACGACAAAGGAACAATCATAAATGGCGCAGTCGGTAGGATGCGCTACGGAAAGTTAAAACAAACAAAAAAAATAAGTGTTTTCTCCGGGTTATTAAACCGAAAAGCGCATCAATCGTGTCTCGATAAAACGATATAAAAAACTTTAAACAGCCGAAAGTTTAATTATAGTTGTGTTTAGTGAAAATAAACCAATTTTCAATTTACTCTGTTCAAAGCAAATGAACAGAAACAACTCGGTTGTGTGACATAAAATGTATAAAGCAATAATTGCATGAAGGCGTTTAGCGTATATAAATTCACCAACAAGTAATTATTGTGTTTCCCGACCATTACCACCTGTTTGGAGCGTTTAGTGGAAATAAACGAAATCGCAACTTGTGGAGCAGCAATATCGAAGGACGAACTAATTGATCCGGCATAGCAATCTGACGACAACAAACTACACTGACATCGTTGGACACAAACACGTGTAACACTAAGAGAAAACAGAGTAACGTAAATATTATTTACTTTCTTTCAATCTTTTATCATTTAAAATAACAGTAGAAGAAGATCATACTAACTCCATTTAAAACTAAATTACATTCATATATAGAAATTTACGTGTGAATTAGATTAATAAAAAGTGATCAATTTGTGTGAAATTATAAATAAATAATCTATAAGTGAAATTTTTTTTTATATACAAAAGTTATCTCTGAATGCAATAAAAGGTGCAAGTGAAATTTTTTTTTTGTGAGCTATAAAAAGTCAAATTTTTTCTTAATGCGGAGTTCCCAAAACAACGAGGAGAATTTAAATAAGATTATAGAACAAATAATTGATTTAAACCTAAATAAAGAAACTATCGAAGTAACTAACGAAATCATAAAATTAAATACCAAACCAGACATGACTCAACCAATTTCACTTACAATTGACCCCCTTCGTTACCTCGAAAAATTACCCGAATTTAATGGAGATCAGCGAGAACTCCAAACATTTATCGATCTCATTGATAGAATCCACCCCATACTTCAAAGGTACGACATTCCTTCTCAAGAAATATTTTCTGATTTAATCAGATCAAAATTAAAAGGTCGAGCCAAAGAAGTAATTGAAATAAATTATCATGTAACCACATGGACTGATGTCAAGAAAATTCTTAATAATAATTTTGGAGATAGGTTGAGTGTTAGTCAGCTTTACGAGGAACTAAGAGGAGTAAATTTTAAAACAAATGCAGTGGATTTTTATAATAATATAAAAACCACTCTTCGTAGATTAAATGTAAAAACCAAACTAGAAGAGCAAAATAGTAGCACAGATGTAGAAAGAAATCTAAAATCGAATATCGCGAGTGCACTTAATACTTTCAAAACAAAAATCCCCGAGCCGATGAAATCGATTCTGTTTTGCCGAAACCCTGAAAGCCTGGAAGATGCTATGAATATTCTGTATGAAGCAGGATATGCATACACAGGTAGTGATATTAATGAAAATAAAATCAGTAACCCCATTAGAAGAGACAGAAATATTCGAAATAGATACAATCAAGAAAGACGTGAAAATAACTTTCAACCTCATTTTCATAACTCACATAGGGAATTTATTCCACAAGCCGCGTCAAATTCGCGAAATGGCTTCTCTTCATTTATTCAAAATACAAACGTACCCAATCGTAACCCAAATTATTCACCAAATAAACCAAATTTTGGTAATCACAATTCTTTTCTTAAGAATACTCAAAATAGGAACTTCGACAGAACCCAGAGTAATTATAATAAGTATCACAACAATGACTACAATAACGGGTTCCCACGAAATCTTAATAGTTACAATGAACATAATCGAGGAAACTACAGTAACAATACTAATAACTTGCCTCAACAAACATCTACCGCATTTAGAACGCGTAATCAATCCAATAATGATGTTGAACCTATGGACGTTAATTGCCAAAATGTCGTAGAAATTGGAAATTTTCGGGAAACGGCCTCAACCGATTATCCTACGTGAAACTCCAGAACTACAAATTCTTAATCGATACTGGTGCCTCAAATTCGTTGGTCAGACCAGGAATTTTCAAAAACACAAATCAAATTAAACTAAATAAACCCATAATTCTCAGATCTTTAAAACAAATCACAAATATAACCGAAAAAATATCTGTAGATTGTTTCGAGGAATTTTGCACTAACCAAAATAACGACAAATTAGAATTTCTAGTATACAATTTTCATGATGTTTACGACGGCCTTATAGGTAATGACATCTTAATGAGATATCAAGCTAATATTAATTACAAAGACAAAGTAATAAAAATAAATGATAAAGAAATTAAATTATACTTCTCCCACGAATCCGAAAACACTATTTATCAAATAGATCCCGGCGAATTCTTCTATAGAATCCCAGTCATAGAAAGAGAAGGATGCACTCTATTAGAGGAAAGGAAAATCAACGACCATGTCATTATCCTAGGAGGAGCTTATAAAGTTGAAAACTTTAAAGCATTGGCTAAAATCATCAATACCGATAACAAACCCCACATCCTTAACTTCGATAATCCATTTCCCTCCATTCAAATCCAGGAAATACTAGACTTTAACAATTTGGAAGAATATGATAGGGAAATTAACAATAACTTGACCAAAGAAAAAGCTTTAGAGAAAATAAGGGTAGACCACCTAAACATAGAAGAAAAATCTAAACTGATTGACATTATTATACAGAACCAAGATGTTTTTCGCGATAATGAACCTTTAACATTTACTAACGAAATAAAGCATAAAATCAATACTATCGATAGCATCCCCATTAAAAGCAAAAATTATAGATACCCCTACATTCATAAACAGGAAATTCAAAAACAAATACAAGAAATGTTAAACGATGGAATAATTAGACCCAGTTCTAGTCCATACAATAGCCCTGTCTGGATCGTTCCGAAAAAATTAGATTCTTCGGGTCAACCAAAATGGCGATTGGTCATTGATTATCGAAGACTCAATGAGAAAACCATAGCCGATTCTTACCCTATACCAAATATTGACGAAATATTGGATAAATTAGGGAAAAGTAATTACTTCTCAACTATCGATCTAAAGAGTGGATTTCACCAGATAGAGATGTGCGCAGAAGATATTGAAAAAACCGCATTCTCAGTAGACAATGGTCATTATGAATTTTGTCGAATGCCCTTTGGTCTGAGAAACGCACCTAGTACATTTCAAAGGCTCATGGACAACATATTTCGAGAAAATATAGGAAAAGAATGCCTACCCTACATGGACGACATTGTAGTATTTTCAAATGGATTAGAGGAACATATAAAAAATCTTAAAATTGTATTTAGAAAACTCAAACAAGCCAGGCTCAGAATCCAGTTAGACAAATGTGAATTTCTGAGAAAGGAAGTAGAATTCTTAGGGCATGTCGTTAACAAAGATGGAATACATCCAAATCCCAAAAAGATACAAGCTATTAAAAATTATCATATACCCAGGACCCCAAAAGAAATTAAGAGGTTCCTTGGTATAGCGGGATATTATAGAAAATTTATAAAAAACTTCGCCGACATAGCCAAGCCGATGACCGTGTTTTTAAAGAAAAACGCAAAAATAGACGTGCGTGATAAAAATTACATAAACAGTTTTGAAACACTTAAACATAAATTGATTTCCGCTCCAATACTAACGTACCCCGACTTCAATAAAACGTTCGAAGTCACAACGGACGCAAGCAAATATGCGATAGGAGGAGTACTGGAGCAAGGAAATAAACCAATTTCTTATGTTTCAAGGACCCTTAACGAGCACGAAATTCATTACTCAACTATAGAGAAGGAACTGCTCAGCATAGTTTGGTGTCTTAAACAGTTCAGACCATACATATATGGGAGGAAAATAAAACTGTACACCGACCATCAACCATTAGTTTGGCTCAGTAAGCTAAAAGAACCGAACAGCAAACTAATTCGTTGGAAACTACAACTCGAAGAATACGAGTATGAAACAATATTTAAAAAGGGACAAGAAAACAAAGTAGCCGACTTCCTAAGTCGAATAGAAATAAATCATAACGAAGTTACTACAAATATGTGTATGATAGTGGAAACAGTAACTCCAATCAACTTGTATAAAAATCAAGTAATATTCAAGAAACAAATGTCAGGAGCATTACAAATGAAAACCGAAATTATATTTGATAAAAACCGCAAAACGATCGCCCTAAAAACAGCGGACGACCAAACCCTATCACAAATAATTAAAAATCATCTCAGTCCTAAATGTACAAATGCGATACTATTGGATGATGAGTTATTCGAAAAATTCCGCACCGTATATGAGAAAAACTTTTCAGGATATAACATAATCAGATGTAAAATATTGCTAAAAGACGTAACCGATGAAAGTGAGTTAGAAAAGCTTATCGAAAACGAGCATCTGAGAAATAATCATAGAGGAATAAGTGAAGTGTATGAAGAACTAAAAAAGGAATACTATTTCCCAGATATGAGAACTAAAATTACTAAACTTATAAATAATTGTGAAATATGTATTTTAGAGAAATATGAAAGGAAACCTACGAAAATTCCTTTTAAAATATCGGATACCCCGGATAAACCAAATGAAATCATACATTTGGACGTTTTCTATTCGATTAATAAAACCCTGTTTGTTACCATGGTAGATAAATTTAGTAAAATAGCAATGTTTGTAAAAGTTGATAATAGGAGCGAAAAAGAATTTAGGAAAGCTCTTTCCAAATATATTAGTACGTATGGTAAAATAAAAAAGGTGGTAACAGATAATGAATTAGGCATGAAGTCCAAACTATTGAGGAAATTCCTTAAAGACCAAATTGAAATTCATTACACATCAATTTCTAACCATAATAGTAATGCAGATATCGAAAGGCTGCACAACACTATAAACGAACATTTGAGAATTTTTAAACATCGAAGAGGTAACCTTTCAATAGAAGAGCAAATGATCCTAATTAACGGGTACTACAACAACACTATACATTCCACGACGAAAAGAAAACCAATAGATTTCGTTCAAGGAAAAATTAATGAGGATGAATACAAAGAAATTTACGAAAGAATTCTGAAAAAAAAGAGTAAAGTTATTAATAAATTAAATGAAAGTAGGGATAATGTCAATCTGGAGCCGGGAGTTAACTACATTAAGGAAATAAGAGGAGGTAAAAACCATTCTAAATTTAGAAAAATAAATACTAACTTATTTGACGACGAACACGTAGTAGATAAGGACACAGGGCACAAATATTATAAAACTCATGTAAGAAAAAAAAGAAAATTTCAAAATAGCAATAATATTAGGTTCCCAATAAAAGAAGACGAAAACCGTAATAGACATAAATCTAAAATGCGAAATATAATTTCAGATAATGGCCAAAATCAGTCTGTTGATCCTGACCTACCTTCTACTAGCAGTGGCACAAAAAATTGAAGTACAAGACCTGAGCAACAACAACGGTTACGTAACAATAAAATTAGGAGAAATAAAACTAATTAGGAATTATAAGAAGATAATACACATAATTAATATCACCGAATACGAAACAACAACAAATTGCATTAGGAACAATATAGAAACATTAAGACCAAATTCAGAAGAAATTGGCCCAATATTTAATACAATGGAACATAGCCTTCAACTATTAGAAACCAAAATTCTTAATATCAAACCACATACTAAAACTAAAAGAGGTCTAATAAATATCTTAGGCAAGGGACTGAAGTTATTAGCAGGTACTATGGATAGCGAAGATGAAATAGAAATAAGAGGAAAATTAGAAGCCATTACGAAAAATAATGGAAAATTGATCTATGAAAATAATAAACAAGTTCAAATTAATAAAGATCTTTCAGAGTCAATTCAGAACATTACACTGCACATCAGAACACAACAAAATCTTATAGAAAAATTTATAAACGACTTCAGCAGGAATATGACAAACAAAATAATGAACCTGGAACATAAAATAACTTACATGCAAGAAATATTCCGAATGAATTACGACATAAACCTACTATTAACTCACTTAGACGAGATAGAGCAAATTATTTTCACAAGTAAACTAGGAATACTGACCAAAAATATACTAACTAACAAAGAACTCAAATTTGTAAAGGATTTAGAAACTTTGCAAAATATTAAAATAGCACTAGCTCTTTGGCAAGACCAAATTATAATCATCGTATTTATTCCGACCTTTTCTGAATCCATTTATAACCGAATACTAGTCGAACCTATTCCAAATAAAGAATACAAATCCTTGCACCTATTGCAAAATGAGATACTGACAGATCAAAAAATGAAGCCTTTAAGTTTCCTGTAAAAGATAATATGAAGAAAAATTTAATTGAGATCAAAGACAAATGTATTGAAAATATAGCAAATTTTAAAATAGGTTATTGCAACATGGAAATCAATGAAGAAGAAAAAATAAAAGAAATAAGCGAGGGAATTATTTTAACAAAAAATTTGGAAAACACCCAAATTTTACAAAATTGCAATGCGTTAAAAATAAATATAAAAGGCAACAATCTTATAAGATTCCAAAATTGTACAATTAAGATAAAAGAAAATGTATACAAAAATATTGAAATTAATGTTTACGATACGCCTATTATTCCAAATTTTATAACCGAAATTAAAGAAAACTCCACAATACCGAAAATTAAACTGGAAGAATTACATGTAAAAAATATTGAAAACAGAAAACAAATAGAAGAAATATATTACCATAATGTAAATCAAAACCATATGAACCTAGGTCTTAATATAACAACAATTATTTGCATCATTGCAATTGTTATTGTGTTAATAATATTTTATTGTAAACAAAAAAAGGACAAAACTAATGATATAAATATTGAAATAACTTCGTCGGAGCCTCAGGCAAAGGCGGGGGGAGTTATATCCAACGCTAACATTACTTAAGTATACATACAAAAGTTATATCCAACGCTAACATAATCATGAGAATCCCACGTTTCTTTAAAATTAATTACTAAATAGCTGATCAGACATTTTAATTACCGAAATGAGATACTCTATTTTTCAACATCCTATTTCCCAAGCATTAATATTTCAAGTCACAAATAAAAATTCCAAGAACCTGAAGTATCACTAAAACGCAGACGGTGCATCAGCACCTTTCTTGTAATTAGATCACATGTCACGTCTCTGTGCATAAAGCTTAAGAAGTTATTACGCTAGCGTTGGATGAGTTAAATTTTAATCGTCGGATAGTTAAGTTCGTTTGTAAGTTTTTGGTCGCGAAAATATTAATATATGTCAATAAAGTTAATTAATAAATAAATCGAAAGTGATTGTTTTAATTGTTTTAATTTTTATTTTTATATTGTTTTTGACACGACAAAGGAACAATCATAAATGTTATACACACAAGATATTCTTGTGTGGTTTCCTTCTGCCTTTCTTAACCAAGCTTGAGGTTAGGTTAAGGGGCATACTACCGTATCGGGCTATTTTTTTCATAAAAAAGACTAACTATTTGACTAACTATTGTTTAAAAAAAAATCCAAAAAGTAATAATATTTTTAAAAATTTTCTAAACTGCCATTCTTTAGAAGCCATTGAAAATGTTCAAGCGTAGGTAATCATTGGGGATAGATAATTCTTGAATAAGAAACCCAACGGATTTTGAATCAATAAAAAATTATTATTTGAAAAAAATATGGAACAATTTTTTAACTTCTTAATAATTAATAACAAATCTACTGCAAGCTTAAGTCATTGATACGTAAAACAACGTGCACACATTTGGGAAAAATCGGTCCAGTGGCTTTGTTTTATTTAAAAAAAATAATCGTTCGAGAAAAACGCGTTTGAAGTTTCATCTATTCTTCAAAATGTAATGTCGACACCAAAAGAGACGAGAATGAACGGAACAGTTTATTTATTTATTTATTAGGATATCTCAAATGCTGACTATTTAAAGCTATACATATATAAACTTAAATATCTATGCAAAAAGAATAAGCCTTAACTAAGCTAACTAACAATTGGATTTTTATTTTGCCCTATGACAATTGAAAATCAATATGATCGATGACTGAAATAGATATACAAGACATAACTGTAACTGGTTAATTCAATCTATAATAAGTTCGGTAGTTTTTAAAAAAATTTTTAAAATAAAGTTTATATATTTATTTAAGATTGATCAACAGGCTAACTACTTACTTGCTTAACGTAAATTAATAATATTTGACAAAAAACGTAACAAAACAAATAAAAAAGTGTCAAAAAAGGTTAAAGTGTAGCCTTAAGGGAGGTTTTTCTTGAAAATTGTAAAAATAAGCAAAATTAAATTTCTTTTTTTCTCAAAATCTTTATTAGATAAGTAAATAAATCTTTTTGCATCTTAATTATATATCCTTAGACTATACAAAAAAATTTTTTTTTAATTTATATTTTTCATATATATGGATGGCGTCAAGGTCTACATATAAAAAGAAAATGGAAAAAACAGTATCCACTATATCTTGACTAAGGATGGTCTGAATCAAAAAAAAAAAAAAATATATTAAAGCAGACGCATGAAATAAGGGAATGAACCTATTTTTAATGAAAAACTAAGAAAATTATACAGTTTAAAAAAAAATTGAAAGAAGGCATAATTTTTGATTTACCCTTTATTGCGTTGTAAGGGTTAAAAGAATAGTCAGTAGAATTGCTAATAATATGTTCAATAGAATTAATAATAGGTTCATTCCCTGGAGAATTAGTGCAAAACAAAAAATTTGAAAATCGGTTCACTAGATTTTCTGCAATCGTGTATATATATATATATATATATATATATATATATATATATATAAATACATGTATATATATATATATATATATATATATATATATATATATATATTCATAATTTTTATGGTATTTGTAACTCTTTTTTCTATAAGAATAAAAAAAAAATTCGCTTTTCAAAAAATTTTTCATGAAAAACCTTCCTTAACTCAATTTTTAGAAAGATTGACATCAATGTTGTCAAAGGGAGAATTAAAAAACCGAGGCATTGACTTAATAGGCGCGTGTAAACCTTAATTTGTGCCATGTTGCGGAATTTAAAGAAAGTCTCGATTTCTCAAGGAGAGACTCGGAATCGATATATTAAAGGAAGATAGCAAGGAAAGGGAGTCAATATTGTCTTGAAGACAAGCAAAACCGAAAACATTTTAAGAGATGTTATGTCTAGATTCCAGATGCCAGTTTTATAGGATTGAGCCTATCTAAGTACGGAGGCAAACTTAGAGGGTCACTCCAAGCAAGCCCACGAAGTGCAAACCAAACAAAGCGGCTCTGTACTGCTTCTGCTCGGTCAATATAGTCATGATAAAATGGTGACCACACACAGAAAGCATACTCCAGAATTTGCCTAACAATGGTGCAATAAAGGGGGCGTGTAATATATTTTAATAAAACCTAGCGTTGAATTTGCCTTAATAACTATCTCATCAATGTGGTCGTCGAATGTAAAAAGGCAGTTCAGCCAGACTTCTAAGTCCTCGGTCTCATTAATTTTCTCCAGTACACAACCATTCACAATGACATAGTAGTGCATTTACTGATATTAAGGGCGAGATAGTTAATAGAACACCAATTGTTGAAGGCGTCTAAGTGAAAGCTTAAAATTTCACAATCACTTACAGAAGAAAAAACATGAAAAATGTTGGCATCATCAGCACAACAAAGAATTTTGGAATATTTCAAAAACATTGATACATCATTAATATAAATAATAAATAAAATCTCGCCTGGTGACTTCCCTGAGGCACACCTAATTCGGGTTTAATAGCGAATGATTTTCAAATCAAATTGCTCGCAGAGAGGCAGAAATTATTGCCGACAGCTGTGTCATTCATTCCTCCAACTAGCTCAGTTGCTCCTCCTTTAAAAGAAGGTCATCCAGACGCCATTCAAACTTTAATAAACGCACTTGCTGACAATCGTCCCTTAACGGTCTTACAATATGACAGGATTATTAAATATTTACAAGAAAGGCGTGAGCTACAGTTAAAGGCTGAGTTAGTCGACGCAGCTGACCTTTCAGCTCCTTAACCGAAAATTGTGGAACCTGCTCCAGAGATGCAGCCGAAAATTCTAAGCATCCTCAATAAGTCATCTATAACGGATTCAAAATCCGATCCATTGAACGCAAATGTACAATCACTGCAAAACGATTCAAACACAATTGAACTTCTAAAAGATAATAAGGTGCAAGGAGCGTTGGATTTACTGATGAAAGCTTTAGTATCTACAATTGAAAATCACTTTAACTTTAGGTAGATAATGAAATACATTTTATTAAAAGTCTTTAATTTTTTTGGGTTTTTTCCGAAACTATTTCATATTTGGCACGAAGATAGGAATTGGTGGCAGAATAACAGGCGTGTAGTTAAATTTTGATGTTTGGGTCTAATTTTCATTGGGGTGAAATGGGAATCAAATGAAATTGTTTTTAATGTCATCGAGTGGGGTGAAAGCTTGTAAAAACGAGTTCAAAAATATAAATGTCCTAGCAAAAGTCGTCGGTTATTAGTGGTTGAAGCAACATTTTGGTAAAGATTGCTTCAATAAAAACCAACGGAACTTGGTGTTTAATTAAAGATATTACTCGTACTGTGACACGCTATATTGCATACCCATACATATTGTAATATTATCGCGATAAGCTAAAAGGAGTGACTATTTGCACTTACGTGCACTTCCGTGTTTACACGTATTAGCCACCTTGATTTGCAGTTTGTCATTTTGGCTATAATGATGGCTACAAAAAAGTTATATATTGGCGATTTTGGCGACTTCTTAGTGTCAATTTGGCAATACTGTATGTGTAAAGTCTACTACGCTTAGAGTTAACAAATCTCCAAAACTGCTTATATGAGTATATATAAAAATCCGAGTCGCTCCTTAATGGGCAGTACCGCTTCCAAGTTTTATTTTTTACATTTTTAAGATGCTTGTGTGAGCTATTAAGGATAGGTGGGCTAGAAAAAGAAGCATATGTTCGAGAAATTGGAACACAATCAAGAAACAAGTAAATAGATTGTCATAAAAAGCACTTGCCGATACATCAATGGCTCGTCAAAAGATTAGACGAATTACAATTCAACAGAAAATTTTTCAAAACAGAAATATCAGCCTTTTTAAAATTTAAAGAGAAATCTCACTATATAATTACTTTGCATTATTTGTTTTATAAAATAAATTAAAGTGCTATCAAAAAAAACTCTGTTTTTCAAACAAAGATAATTGAAAGTCCGTTAAGATTTATAGATATAAAATTCCCTTTTTGATCTTGTAGTGTACAATTTTGAGAAAACCACTGCAGATTAGATCTTTATTAGACATCACATTTCTTAAATTCCATTATCCAATTTGTGATTTTCATAGAAAAACGTCAGGAATCGTTGTTTAACGAGCCTTTATTTTGTGGTACGCAACTTATTACAGAAGTCCAGGACTTTTAGCGGTAACGTTCCATCGGTAATAGGTATGTTCCCTAATGAGCCCTTGGGATAACGCGTGCTCACTAAAAGACAATGAATGCATTCCCCAACTTTCAGTGCTCGCTTTTTGAATTATCAAATCAACTTCCCCTCAAGCACTTTTTATCACTGAAAATTTTCTTAGTGCTATTGAGTGCGCCGTGTTATGAATTGTCAGGCACATTGAATTGTCGGTTGACATTTCTCATTCTTGGCACTGAAAAGCACTCTGCGTTCCTCAACTCAGTGAAGTGTTATCCCCACCAAGTAGCACTTTTTATCACTGCACTTTTTTCACTGAAAGTCAGGGAACAGACCTAAAAACTGTACTTCTTGGTATATTTAACACATTCACCCCTTATTACTTAAATGCAGGCGTAAATATTTATTCACGTTTATTTATATTATTAGGCTAGAAATTTAGCAAACATAATTCTCTTATTAAGCTGAAAAATGGTTTGGTAGATTTTAGGGTGTGGGAATAAAATCGTTTATTTTTTATCTTTACAAATATGTCCCATTGATGATTTTTATTTATTTATGTTTCCTTCCACCGAATACTAAGTAGCAAGTACGTGACCTTATGAGTTGAAGTTTTCATTCCTACTTTAGTTTGGTCTCGCGCTTTGACATTCATTTTAAATCCTTTTCAACGCTGTAATTTATACCTGGAATCTTCAATTTGTATTTAAATTCGCATCATATTAAGCATATTGAATAGATCAATCTATAGCATTTTTAAAGGAGGTTATTCTTTTGCTTTATATTGTTTTTAAAAAATTTAGTTGCGATGTAATTTAGAATTTTTTGGCAGTCTTCTTAGAATCCTTTAACACACTCATTTAAATCAGAGAAATCTGAAAATGGCCCTTCAGAGTTGTATATCCCCAAAACTCGAAATTCTGTGATTTCCTTGTTCTTCGTTAAAATCAGCAATCCATTATATAGAGATGACAACTCAGTCGTCAAATCCATTTATGGTTTCCTTGTTTTCACCAGTTCCATGCAAACACGAAAATATGAAATTCGTTTCCCCTTTCAATGACATTTCCAGCAAAAGTACATATTCTGTAGCAAAAAACGTAACGGGCTGAGTAAGCCTTATTTGCCGAGGTGCTCATATGTATTTTCTGTACTCCCTCTTGATCAAATTGAAACGCAACACCAGATGAAGAAGTTCCCAGGATTGTGTTTGAACTACTTTTTGGGGTTGTCTCCAAAATGATTTTTTCGCACCACGTGGGATTTTCCTTTGTTTAGCTTATGGCTTCTTTCGTTCATTGTAAATGTGATGGATGTTTTAGGACTACATACGCAAAAGTGTGATTTCGAAAAGCCCTAAGAAATTTAAGATCTTTATGTTAAAGATGAAGCCATATTTTATACCTATCAGAAAGGGGATATTCTCAGGGTAGATATAAATTTATTTGTTAACCAAACAAAGATGTAAAAATTATACGATTTTTGAAAGCAAAATATCATCTCTTTCTAGTTGCAAAAAGGCTAAGAAAACGAAACAAAACTGGAAACACACCATCATGCATACTGCAGCTTTCTTTGGAAACCAAGAATGAGTGACCGTCACACACCTCCTGTTTTGGCTTTAATATTAACTGCCCACAGGCAGCAGCATTAAAAGTTTCTAAATCCGCTTTTTTCTAGATTTATTGGAAGCAATCAAGGAGTCATGACACACCGCGTAGCAGAAAGGAATTAAAAGTTTTTGTATGTGGGAGTAATATTTTATTTATCCATGCTACATGTGCACATCTTACTCCTAGCTTCTAGGTAAGTGTTTTTTGATGCAACAACAGTAAGGACCCAACTTACTTTCCTAATGGCTACTTTAGCAACTTTGCAAATAAATGATACCTTTGTGTGGGCCATGTGGCATGTTGTGCGCCCTATGCATATGACATATAGTAGAAGCTATAAAAAAAGGAACCCCGAAAACATTTACTTGCGGGGCACTTAAGATTTATGTAACTTAGAAAGCGAAATAAAAATATTTTAATACAAGAGCCGGTTTCGCCCTTATTTTAAAATGTACAAAGCGGTTTTTTCATAATACTTCTTTCATTTATAAAACCCTTAAATGACTGTTTTAATTTGAGGTTAGTTTAAGATTGATGGCGAATTGATTTTAAAGTATTAAAATTTAGGAAAGCTTTACACTCGTGTTTTCTTGTGTATCATGCGTATAGCATCAAGTGAATGCCATTTGTGAAGAAAATATTTAAAAAAAAACATTATCGCACGGAAAGAACGTAGAAATTCCACAGAAAGAACGTAAAAATCACATTTTGATCTGAAATCGATTAATCAAAGAAATGATTTTTTGGGGTCGTACAGATCGATTTGAGCAATGAATCGATCAAGTGAATCGATCTCAGATACCCTAAAATCAACAGTTTTAAAGGTTCTCCACTCTGTAGCAGGATAAAAGAATCATCCAAATTCGGCAACATGTTATAAAGTCAGTCCCAGCCACTCGTTTCACACCCTCACCTTAGCTACAAAAATTTAGAGAATCATCAAAATCGGGGCACCCATTACGAAGTAAAGGAACTATTCCTACTCTTCCCGTAGTCACTCTAGATGTAACATTTTTCATCATTTACCAATGAGGAAGCGTATTCTGTACAACCGGGTCAACAATGGTCTACGCCCTACGCCTTGGCGGCGAAGTGATTAATGGGTATCTTCAGGGGATGCATAACTTTCAATTACGTTCCTCAGTTCTGGGGAGAAGTCAAGGTGGTGTTTATCCCTAAATCTGAAACCAGTTTGCTTGACTTTCTCCTTCGGCAAACGTTAGATAGAACACGAATGTCAAGATCTCAGCACGCCTACTGTAATGGAATATCCACCGAGACTACTCTCCACGAAGTTATACGTACAATCACACACTCAATAAAATAAAATACTCTCCAGTAGCGCTCCTAGACATAGAAGGAGCCTACAATAATATTCGCACTGAATCCCTTCATGAAGCCCTAGCCGAGCTAGGTGTGAAGCTGGGCCTTCGCAGTTAGATACTAACAATGAGAAGATCAATGGTAACGCAGTCCAAACTGGGAACCAGTCGTTTTGTAAGACACGTCTGCAGGGTAACGCCTTACTGTCTGTACTGTCTCCTCTGCTGTGGCGGATGATAATGAACAAAATACTGCTGAAACTCGACCAGGACGGGATCAGAGCTGTTACGTATGCCGATGGTCTGGCAATCCTGGTATTGCGTAAACTCCTTCCAGTAATTAGTGATATTATAGAAAGTGCCATGCCCTAATTAAACGGGCATCATCTCTCGTTATCCTCCAGAGTTAAGTTCTTAGGAGCTCTAGAATAACTAAAATAAAAATAAAAGCTTAACTGAAAGCAAAATATAGAAGAGCGAATCAAAAATGTGAATTTGGCTAATTACTCCTGCACCCGCACTTTTGGCAAAAGATGGAGGCACCATAATTTGGTGGCCGACCATGGGGAAAGGTTATAAAAGAGCTACCCCAACTGATGCTCTCAATGTTCTGCTGCCCCTTTGCCCCTTGGTTTTCTTATCTCCCATCCTGCAGTGCCATTAGACTAAAAGAGTCTGGATGCTGGGTCACTAAACCCTATGGCCATGGTAGCATCCTCAACTCAGCACCGAGAAAACTATCTACTGCGCAGTTACCTGAATTTTACTTTACAAGGAATTTTAGTTTTAGAAATGGAGGAGCACTGAACTCTTTAATTGCTACGACATCATCCTGTTCACCGACGGCTCGAAGATGGACTGTGGTGTCGGGGCGAGTGTGTTCTCTGAAACTTTGAACATATCTAAGTCGTATAGGCTGGCAAACTACGCAAGCGTACTCCAAGTGGAAGTTGCGAAATCCACTGAGTCCCTGCTCGGACTCAGTGAATCTCTGATAACGAACGTTGGTAGACTCAACAGCACCATTCTCTGGGTTTCGGGCCACAGAAACATTCCATTAAACGAGAAGGTGGGTGAACTGGCGAGGAATGGCTTTGCTCTTAATTACTGCTTAATTGCCTCAAAAGGCAATTATTTTAGCACTTCTTAGCTAAAGGTAACCTTAGATGGAGTGGTCTCGTGTTGTAATTGCAAAATTAGTCGCAGTATGCACAGGAAACTGTGTGCGACCAGAATTGGCGATCGTTATAATACACACTGTCGCAGTTGCGGCGATGTTAGCGGAAAGGAAACCATGCTTCACGTTCTAGTTTCTTAAAGTGCCCAGCTTTAGCAGGTGCCAGGAAGAGGACACTGGGACCTGGGAGATTACTTTCTGGAGGATCTTCAGGCAATTTAAGGAGTAAAGATTATGGAGTAAGCTCGATTTCTTAGTTGTTTGGGTTGGCTCCAGCACAGTGGTCTCACATCCTGTTGGAGTGCCAATATTTTACTACCCCTTGCCTAGGCAGCTGACCGACTACCGGGTTCCCTCAGGTTGTCTGATCAAAACGGCACGTGACGTGCTAATTGGGGTGTTTTCCTTGGTGGTTAGCCTCGCCACTTAAAAACACCAACTCCTTACTAAGGTAGGTGCCCAACTAACAATTTGGAAGTCTCAGCTCTTGGAAAAATTGAGGTAATGCTTGTAAAGCTCTTATTAGACTTTCGTAGAAGATATGTTTCGTTTAAAATGTTTATTATGGTTTTTGATAAAAACGAACGCTAATAGCATATTTATATGCGACTGTTTTTAATGCTGGTTCTTATGTGAGCTTTCAAGTTTTTCATGAAAAGTATAGACTTAATAAAATCCCTCAGCAATCAGTTTATTTTTTCTGAAGAAATCTTATTCTGATAACATTCTTCCATGGTTTTGTGCAAGTATTATACGAAAAGTAAGAATCGGTTTTTATAAAAGTTATGTTTACGAATTTCTTAAGAACAATCAACTGGTCGCTGTGACAGAGTTTCTTCGAAGGACCATTGTAAGAGTAAAATCAAATAAATATTTTCTTTAAGAATTATATAAGCGTGCGATATCTTAAATTCTTAAAACAGTCAAGAGTTGAATCAATTGGTTAAGCGGCACTACCACCACGCCATGATCCCCGGGTTCGAGACTCAGTCTCCCTGTGGGTTTTTAAAATAGAATTGAAAATATCCACTCCATCTCTGGGTTATTTTCTAGCTCTTTCTAGCCTTGAGAGAGAATTTAATATGAATGAACTATTGCAGATGACCAATAAGGGCCACAATTACGAGTAATTGCGTAAAATAAGCTTATAAAGACTTTAAATCTGCCATATTTCCACATTTTCGAAAAAAAAAAAAAATGTTCCACCAAGAAAAGTAAAATTTTTAAAATTACATTTTTTTAATTTCTTAAAAAATTGTGCATCTTATTGACGTATTGCGTGACGTATTAATGCGGAAACATGCTGTATATATCACAAAAAGAATCCCCCCTATGAGTATGATGGGTCCCAATTTCTTCACGTTTTAGTAATGGGGAATACGTACCCTATTAAAGAAGATAGGTTCATCCCCCAGGTGGCCCTCCCACACAATCAACCAACAGCCCACTCACAAATGTATTTGACATGGTATCAATCAACAATAAAAAGAGATTCATCATATAATCTCCCAAAATACTATTGTGGGTCACCAAAATCATGGAGTTATGTTAAATCGCTGGTTGTGAGGCGGTCATTTACATGTAAGTATTTTCAAAAAATAATGGCATATTTCAATTTAGATGCACTGTGGCGCAAAACTGATCAAGCTTTTCAAGATTTTAGAAATACCTGACTGATAAATAATAACGAGTTTAAGTAACTACATAAGTTTTTTTATTATTCTCAACTTGGATACTCTTTACTTTTATTATCGTTACTTCATGAGATTAAAATTAAATTCATTTGACCAGTTTTGCACTCTAAACAAAACCAGTGAGAAGGACTGGACAAATAGTAGTAGATCCAACAGTCCTTGTTTTTTTGAAGTTCGGCTAGTCGGTCAGACATACTTTCATAAAGATTTGCAATGAAACCTACAAGAATGTCATCCATTCGTTAAAGTTAAAAGAAGATGCTTTCTCCATACCCGATGCTTAGAATGATAAGCCCTGTTGTGGCGGCCATTTTCAATATGTATTTGCCCCGAGAGTCAGTCGTTTGGCGTAAGGTAGCAGCTGAAAAAGGTCAGATCCCCATATTTGATCTATACGAAGCCCCTGCTGTTCTTTCTCCAGATCTCTCACACCTGTAAGATATGGCACTTCTGTCTGGTCCTTTGTAGTCTTTGGCCACCTGCCCACTACTGCTCTTCTACGTACCTACTGTGCAGTAAACGCAACCGATCTTGATCTTCTGGCGCTCCAGCAGTGTCGCCGCCGCTCCTTCGTCTAACTCAATGATTGCGACCCTCTGGGGTAAACTGGTGTGAGACCAATCCTAACTTCCTCCAGTTCTGAGAAGTCTCGTTAAGGCACTGCCTTCACTTCGAATTTATCCTAGAGGCAGTTATAGTCTCGGATCTCAACGGTGTGTTTTGGATCAAGGCTAGACACTGTGGCCCTTTCTCCAGAATGTTCCTTATCGCCTCTGGAAGGGCGCCATTCTCCCCCGGCTCCCTTCCGATTTTTAAGAGGAGACCACCCGACCGTGTCTACCGAATGGAACGGATTTTGGGCCGAGTATCTTCGGGTATTGGCTTGTCCAGGATTTTCCTAAGAAACTCGCCGTATGATAGCTCCGCTTTTGACCTGATGAGGATCGCCTCCGGGCGAACCTTGATCCCTCTCTTATTGGTGGTCTTCGCCAATGTCGTCACCGAGGCATTTTTGTTTTTTGTCGCCGGAGTCTCCTCCATCTTTCTCCGCGCAATTTATACCTCACCATGTTTCAGATTACCAGCGCCGGTAGTTCGCCTTTCTCTTTTCTTCTTTCCCCTAGGTCTTTCCTACAGCTCGCTTTTTGTTCTTGTCCGTCTTCCGTCAGGGACTAGGGACCCTGTCGGTGTCCTGGTATCCGGAACAGAAAGCTTTTTGTGAATAGGACATGCCTACTAATGGCGTCAGTGATCTCTTCCAGCTCAGCTAGTGTGGTTTTTATTTCCGTGGCTATATTCCGCTATTCGTTGCTGACGGCCTTCATGGCTTTGATGATGGCTTCACATTTGCGGAGCTTTTTCCCATCATCCCAAATGCCAGTCCATCTCTTATTCCCGCAAGCGTCTTACCTCCACCCCGAGAACCTACATGTTAACCAACGTACCAGTCCCTATCGTTACCTCTTTGTGTGACCTAGGAATAATCTGTGATAGTGAATTAAATTTCCGTTCCCATATTGATAGCATAATTAACAGAGCTAACTCCGCGCTAGAGTTTGTGAAGCGCTGGTCTAGAGAGTTCTCCAATCCTTATGTTTCCAAATCTCTCTATATTTGCTTCGTTAGACCTCTCCTTGAATATGCCAGCCAGATTTGGTCACCCACGCAAACAACCCACATTAACAGAATTGAATCTGTCCAGCGTAGGTTCATTCGCTTTGCTCTACGTGATCTTCCGTGGGTAGATAGATTCAACCTTCCACCTTATGAAGACCGTCTGAAACTGATCGACTTACAACCCCTAAGTGAACGTCGTGATGTTTCCGACGTTCTCTTCATTCATCAGCTACTAGCTGGTGCCATAGACTGCCCTTCAATCCTGCAGTCTTTACCCATCTATACCAACCCTCGCAACCTTAGGTCCACTCGCCTTTTCCGACTCGACCGCCATCGCACGAACTACGGTCAACGCGAACAAATTACCAGGATGCTTCGAAAAGTTAACGACCTTCCCTCCTTTGACTTCCATCTGAGTAAATCATCCCTTCACAAAGCCTTATATCTTTATCCCGCCCATCTTGATCGCCTTTCCTAATTCTCTTTCCTCCGAGTTTATATTTATCATAATCATAGCTCATATTGTAGCTTACATTATCTGTTATGAATTATTGTTTATTTTAGTTTGTAGTATTTATTTTGTTTTTTTGTATTTTTTTTATGTAATAGCTTGCATTAAGCTTAAATAAATAAATAAAATCCCTATCTGTGTTACCAATACCTACAATATTAACTGAGATATTTGGGGTGACATGGCAAAATGGCTCTCCCTGGGGTGTCGGGTTTAGGAGGTTTCTAGGTTGAGGGTACTCCTTATCACGCTGGGCGCTTTTACTGGCTGAAGGTGGTGTTTTCAGCAGAGTGGAATTTCTCCTAAAAAGTTTCGAAGCCTCGCTCACTCTCTTCAGAGACGCCGGTGCTGTTTTCTCTTTTATTCAATTTTATTAGTTTTTTTTTTATGATGCGCTTGTAAATGTCCTAACTCAAAGTCGTTATCTCAGTTCGGTATTGTGTAGCACCTATATAACCCCACGGTTATTTATGCAAACAGGGAGGCCATGCAAGGTTGACACAAGCCCTTATGGGAACTTGTGTTTAGAGCCAGGTCGGTGCTAGTCAGGAATGATTCAACTGAGTCTACATCACCAACTCACCGGCGTCGAAATGGAGAGCATTCCGTGAGACCTGTCAATGTCTTAGCGGGTCGGAGGCGATTGCAGAGTTAGCCTGAAAGCCATTTCTGCGGAATGTCACTTCTTCATACTGAGGTAACAGCATATTGCAATTGTCAGCCCATATCTATCTAATAGGTGCCTATAATTTCCTCCAGTCGGTGCTTGGTGTGTTCCCCCCCCCCCCCCCCCTGAACTTACAGCCAAGGGTGACCCTAAGAAAACGTAAGTTTCTGTATGGTATTTGTTATGCTTCTAAAGCTGGGATCCGTCTGACTAGAATATGGGTTGTGACTGGAACTAGGACTGGGATTGAAACTGGGACTGGGACCGGGGCTGCTCTTTGTCACACAGCGACACGTCTGGGTTGGCGTGCCGCCATGCTAAACCCCACCACTACGTGAAGGTGGCGCGGTTGTGGGGACATTAATATACAGCATGTGAACATGGAATTCAACTCAAATGTGGGACTTTTGACAGAAATGACAAAAGTCAGGTTCTTTTTGTTGATCAGAATCGGTGGTAGGGTGTTGAAGTCGAAATTATGCTCATAAATTGTCAAGATTTCAAAACGAGGCTGTTTTGCACTGAACAATTATAAACTTATTTGACCAATTATAAAATGGTTTAAGTTGATCATATATGCCATTGTATAAGATTTAGTTGTACACTACGAATAAAGGAATAAAGAATGGGAATATACGAAAAGTATCGGAAGTAAATTTTAAAGCGGTGTAGATTTTCACTAACAGAAATGGAAAACTACATTGGTGTAAACAATTTTACTGGAGGGGTTCCATTTCACGAATTTTTAAAATTTTCGTGCGCACTTTAAATTAAATACCTCCGCTCACGTATTCTATTTTATTTTACCTTTTACTTAACTTAAGGCAATATACTGAAGAATATGAAAATTTATCATATTTCGAAAAATGTAGAATAATTTTTATTTATGACCTCCCTCTTCTTCTACTAAATTACACTAAATTAGTAGCTAAGATAATAATTGTATATAATAGTATACTCTAAGATTAACTTTGCTTGAAATTCATTTTTTATTCCTGTTCAAAAATATCCCATGAATGCAAACAGTTCTGAAATTTGACTGAAAAAATTACATCATCCACCAAATTTTCCCTTGATTAATAATTACTACTTCCCATACAATAATAAGATTCAATAATCCACTTCTAAGGCCAATATTTGTTTATATTTTCCTGATATAACATTAGATATTATTTGTTTTTATGCTCTTCAGGTTGATTACTTGAAGAGATCTCCGTGATCTCCCAATTACCTGCCACATCAAGGGTAATTGCATCATTAGGTAATTTAAAAAAAATGAAAGTAAACTTTTATTATTTTTTCAATTAATAAAAGAATTCAGATTTTTGGTGAATTGGTAAATTGCATATAACCAATCTGGATTTGTACAGAGATGTTTTTGGAACTGGAAAATCTTTATGATTTATTCGGTCGTACGAAACTGACATCACCAACATTTTTTTATTTCTCCACAGAGATTGAAAATAGAATCAATATAAATTCAAGTCTCTAAAGCCATTTCTACAAGCGCTGCCTAAGAACCTTTTTACCCAAGTATAGTATATATTTAGAGTGTAGTGTGATTGTTCATCTTAATAATCACAAAAACTATGAAGTATTAACACGCGGTCGATGATTTTTTCTGTCACTTCTTTCTCTACGCTAAGTAGTGTCTTACTACCGCAGTATCTAACGGCATCGGGAGAGTTCAACTCAGCGACACCTGGATTCGACATAACATCGGTTGGTTTTGATTATTTGTCAATAATATTGCTAGATTAAGTGCCACTAGCGCTTTATAATAAGTGAAAAAGTCTTCGGAAATGATTTACCACGCTGTTGAAAATTCCGTTTGTTCTTCGTAGCCGAAGCCTAAGAGAAAGCGTGAGCCTTAGAATATAGAACTAGAGGAAACCTTGTACATGTTTTAAGCATTTCTCTTGTGGGCAAGGTGAGGTACGGGTACCCCTATCTCGATGACAGCTCCCCTACTTTTGACAGATCCAAATGCAAAACAATTGTCATTAGTTCTGTGTGATTTTTGTTTTCAATTTATTTGGAATTAAAAGTTATTTCTACAAATATAACATTTAAAATCGAGACTTTATTAGTGGAGTGATTTACGTTTATATCTTTTTGAGACAGATTTTTAAAATGAAGTGTGCAGTGCATTGTTGCAAAAATAATCGACGACGGACTCGTGGAATATCTTTTTTTAGGCAAACAACTAGCATAAATATGTTTATTGACATGTTTAATTTCAGATTTAATGATTAAAATTCTTAAGACCAAAAAAGATAACAAAAAAAATCAATTTTAATGTAACTTATAGTGTCGTTTTTTGGCACTTGGTGGAAATATTTTTCACTTAACATTTTTATTTTTTGAATAAATAAAACACTTGTATATTTTTCCACAGTTAACAATTTATTTGTTTAATAAATTTGAGCTGACGCGTTTCGTCTTATCGGGACATTTTCAAAGCTTCAACTGAAAGTTCTGCTAATTTGAAGTCTACGAACTACCAATTCCGCTAAATACAATAGACCTTCTTCGGGCCTTTCGAAACATTCAATTGACACGGGTCATACGACTAAGATAGACAATCAAATATTTATTTTATTGATTCCCGATAAGACGAAACGCGTCAGCTCAAATTTATTAAACAAATAAATTGTTAACTGTGGAAAAATATACAAGTGTTTTATTTATTCAAAAAATCAAATTTTCTGTCCCCATTCTCAGTTTGTTTACATCTGAGAAATTTGAATTTCTGCGTCGCTTTAGAGATCCAGTGGCAGTCAGCCAAAATATATTGAAATTTCAAAACTTATGTTTGCCCTGTTCTGCGCAAGTCCGTTTTTTACTACTGCTATGGTGAAAACTACCACTAAGGTGCACTTCTAACACATGAAGAAAAATGCTTAACTTTTCTGAGCGATGTGCACTTCCTCTAGTTATATATTCTAAGCGGTGAGCACAGCGACAAAGATTACTATTACTAGATAAACGGCTTCGAACAAAGTAGTGAAAAATGTTTGGTTGATTTTGTAGATTTCCCGTATCGGGCAACCCTGCAGTCAGAATTAAAAATTTGTTTTCCGGGAGAGTTTGTGGATAAGAGACACGTATACTTTTCATATATGCATTTACAAATATCAAATGTACTTCGCCACATTAAAAGATCAGAATACATCGACAGTTTACGCACATAAGGAACTAACTCAGTCATGTGATTCACATGAATTGTTTTTATTGGTCGCACTTTTTGGTACATTTTTCTCTTCGACAATATTTGGCAGTACTTTTTTGACAGTTGTATGTGATTCTCTCCGGATGAGAACAGAATTTTGACAGGAATAAGTGATTCTCTCAAATAATTCTGACAGGTGTAAATGACTGCACACTACCTGTACTCTTTATTTGCATGTATATTCTTATAACTTTAAAATCTGGATATATTTCGTTTTACTGTGGTGCCAGTGTTATTTTTTCAAGACTAGCTGGGTATTTTAGGGAGCCGGTTATCTAGTAGTAAGTAATCTTTGACAGCGACTTAAAGACAGAACATCAAACCGATGAGCGGTACCGCCATGCATTACCTATGCAGATCGACTTTTATACTCCCTAGTAATAAACATGATGTCGGGTAGTGACATTGTAAAATTTTTTGGTTGTTTTGATTAAGTAGTGAGTGTCGCCGTAACCTTTGCTAATAAAACCCAAATTTTGTTGGATTGAGTTTATTATGGGAAAAGAACTAAAGCCAACTAAAGGGATTTAAGAAACTAATATTTCCTTAATCTTTACTCCCTATAGCCTGATCTGACTCTGGCAAGAGCGGGGCATTTCCAGAGAATGTGAATAATGGTTTCTTTTTCGTTCACGTCTTCGCAACGCGACAGTGTGTATTGTAAGGGGCGCCTAGCCTATCTGCCTATTAGACAGTGGCCTGTGAAGACCGCAGTGTTTTACTGCTTACGAAAAATTCTGCAATTCGATTACGTCAAAATGCGAAGAGAAAATATTTGGTACAGGTGTCGAATACCGCAGAATGTCCATTGAAATATTTCACTGTATTCTTGAAAGAGTGAAAAAACCTTTGGAGAAGAAGAGGTTGGGTTTACTACAACAGATTACTCCAGCGAAAGGATTAGTTGTAACACTGAGGTAAGTCATAGTTGATAATTATTAAAAAAGTACACCTTATCTGAAATTCCGAAATCAGTACTTCCACTTCGGCATCGCTGGGGGGAACCTCCTCCAGAAATTAATGTTTTTACATTTTTTTCTTTTGGCTTTACAAATTCATTTACTATCTTAAAAAAATATTTTCAATGTTTTAAGCTCAATAGAAGGTCTATAAAGTCCGTAAATAGAAGTGATGCGCTCCAAAAGTACCGAGAGCAATTTAAACTCTACTTTACAAAAAAGACAACTTAATTCGCGTTTTTCTCGAAACGTATTTTTTTCCGCGGCGCGGAATGTAATTTAAGAAGTAATAAAGCAATCAGCTTGAAATTTTGCACAGATATTCTTTAACTTATTGGCCTTTGCACAAACCTAAAATTTTTTATTAATTGTTATAATAAATATTGTTTTTATAGATTTGTTTATAGACAAAAAAAATCTATTTTTTAACCTTTTTGTCTTTAAATTTTTATTTTTTTATTTATTTTTTGTTAAATTTAAGTTCATGCAAAGTGGAATGACTTATTTTCATGAAAAAAATTTGGTTCGTTGATTTCAGTTAACTGCACGGACCTGGGCGTTTCACAGCGCGAACTCGAGGTGTCACGTTTGATAAGCTGTATCGCCGCCATTTTATTTTTTCACTAATGAAAAAATTTGTGTGTATACATTTAAACGTCAAAATTATTATGTTATTTCATTCATAGCAATAAATTTTTTCAGTTTTTTGTTAAAAATTATTGAAAAACCTGTTGTCTGGAGGAAGTTCCCCCTTAATTAAAGTTTTTTTTTTGCTATCGCGCTGGCAACACCCGCTTCAGGTTACATTGTTAATGCACCTACCGCTTGAGCGACGATAAAAAATATATGTTTCAATTTTGCGGCGCCGCTTAGATTTTTAGCGAAACCGCTCTGCCGCTCACATCCATTGTAGCCGCTTTACAAAAATAAATGTTTAAAATCATAAAAACAAATAAGTTAGCGGTCACACCTTTTCTCTCACCGCTCACCGATTGTATTGTAATTGGAGCCTTATGTGAGAAAAAAATTTCAGTTATTGCATAAACAATAAGTTTTGGTTATGTAATTTAATCGAAATTATTGGAATGGGCGAAGCGTAGAAAAATTACTGATGTAAACATTCGATCTCTTAATATTCTTCATTGGAAAAAAGGAAAAGTTATTCAAATAATAGTGGAGCGCCGTAAGATTTATACCTCGGAATCCAGGGCAGTCAATGAATCTTTATATAAACTTTGGAAACGTGTTTTTAATAGTATATAGAAAAATGTTAAAAAAAATATTTTGCGCGATCTCAATTTTTTAATTATTATTATAAATAATTATTAATTATTTGGAGTTTTCCTTGATTTATATTAGTTTAAAGTTATATTTAAAAAAAAATAACTACTACAAACTTGATCTTGGGTTTCAAGGGACTGCAGGTATAATTATGAAGGGTGGGGAGGGGAATAGAGGGGACAACAGCAGCTGTTGGATGTTGTTAACGCGGGCCCTAACAGAATAGTACACGTGGCAACTTGCTAGGCTTAATACGTAGCTGTTGTTATTCGCTCCGGAAAAAATAATTTCTGATTATTGTTTATTTACAATTAATGTATGTATTATTGTGCAGTGAGTGTGATAAAAGTTAATTACTGAACATTACTGAGTTTTACAAACTTTGAAAAAGAAAGCAGAGGTTTGCAGCCTTCTACTACTATAACCCGCGCACCTCTGAGGTTTCATTTGTACCCACCAGGTGGCTCCAAGTCTTTACTATAAACATTTTTTCCCTCTTCCGTCTCTCATATTTCAGTAAATTGTTGTTAAAAATTGTCGAGATCGGCAATTTTTTTTTAACTTTTTTATTTGAGGTTTTAATAATGCAGTCAAATACTTGCTATACAGATTCATTGACTGGCCCTGGGTTCCGAGATTTTACCATTTTTATGCCTTACTGCACTCCACTATAAGCCCCGGAATCCTTTTGCTTAAATTGTCTACAGTTAATGATGTGTGCAGCTGGTATTTTAAAGAAAATTCGATTTCAGATAAGCAACGTTCTCGCAGACCTAAGAAAATAAATTCTTTTGACTATGCGAAGTAGAAAGAAGTCCTAAGTTGAGACCTACAGAGTTGGCCGTTGGTTTTCGGTCAATTTGGATGGATCTATTTGCCCCTGCCTCAATGTCGCTATGAAATTGATAAACAGAGTCATAGGTATTAGTGATGAGGAGTTCTACGTTGAGAATGAAAGGAAAATCCATGAGATTCTAAACAAAAATGATTTTCCGAAGGGTTTGGTGAATACACTCATAGAAAGGCACAAAAAGACTGAATTGGAGGATAGAGCGAGGAAACAAACTCCCACTTTTTACAATAGCGTGATCTACGTGCCTGGATTATCGAAAAAATGTAATAAAATCAATAAAGCTTACACTTCTAATACAGGATTGGCTTTCAGATCCGGAAAATCTACTAAAGTTTTACAAGCAAAACTCAAAGACAAGATAGAAAAAGGGAAAACGTTCAACGTAATTTACAGTATACCGTGCAAAGGGAACGAAAGCGAAAACACAAAGTGCAAATTACAATACATAGGCCAAACCGGAAATCAATTAAAAACCAGGTTGTCGGGCCATAAATCCAAAATAAAACTGAGGTACGGGGCACTGCTTTGGCTCAACATTGTATTTCCTTGAATCATGTTGCAGATTTCGAAAATACCCGAATACTTGACAGTGAAAATAATTACGCGAAAAGACTAACGCTGGAAGCACTACACATCTACAGTGCCACTAATTCCATGAATCAGAAAACCGCCATTGACAACTTCAACATGAAGTTCTGTGGACACTTTCAAGAAAGAAAACGTAGTTGACAGCTCAGTTGTTGGAGCACTTGCATAGCCGATTATGCCTGCCAAAGAAAAACCTCGGGGGGATTTTTTGGTTCAGTTGGGTTTTTTTTCCATTCCTGGAGGTGTAATTATTGGTGTACCTATCTGTTTTTTTTTCTAATATTTTAAATTATAAATTAATTTTAACAATTGTATGATCCATGAGAACTCAAGTAAGTTTACAAACTTAATTTCTAATTATTGTGGATTGTATTGGATATTTGTAGGATTGCTTTCCATTATAATAAAGAATTCCTGAAGATGTTGTGTCCCTTCACAACGACACGTTGAAAAATGGTGTTTTATTGTGGTAGGGGAGAATAAACCCATCCACATAGACCGAAAAGACCGGGAAAAGTCAACAGTTATTAGAAATTACGGTCGACAAAATTTTAATAGATATTAAATTACTCTAAGCATTTCAAAATAAAAGGAATTTTGTTTTGATAAAACTATTTATCGACAAGAGCTAAATCCACTTATGAAAAAATGTTACAAAACAGGAAAGTATGAGAAGAAAGCCGAACCGAATTAAGCAGAAAAAAACATCAATAGTGCATTGATACATGGAGAAAATTTTGCAGGAAATCTTGTGAACCTAAGTACTACTAAGCACAGAGATGAATATTTGAAAATTTTAAAAAACAAATTAGTACAGTCGGCTTAAAAAATAAATCTAAAAGATTTTTACATCTATCAAGATTACCATTCAAAGATAAAGCTTAGGATGTTCCCAATTTTTTCTTGTAAAACTACCCACATGTAATAGAAACACCACCACAAAAATAAGGCAAACATTCGCAACCCAGAGGAATACCGGATCTCCGAAAAATTGTGGATATTGAATATAGACAAATATCACAATTATATAAAAAAAATTGTCAAATCGCCATAAAAGACAATAGATTTTTTTAGCGGGAGAGGTAAAAATCTTTCAAATGACACCCGACAGCCCGTGCCCTGCCGTGCTAGTTGGGGATTCTTACTCACTAAAAACACCTCTCCAGGAATTCGATGAAACAGATCACATAGGAGCGGGTACCTTTTCGTCTCCTCCCAGTCAACCTTAGCGGGGGCACCTGTGTTATCTAGTTAATGCTAGAATCCTGGCCTATCTGCAGGAATTCATGTTGTTCCACCGTCTCCAGTGTTCCTTCATGGTACATGCGTTAGTCATAACCTTCACGCCCTCTCTGCCCACTGCAGTTAAGGTTTCCGGGGCACGAAGCTTTAGTCCAGAGCCAGGACAAGTAACCTCCTTCGGATTAACTGCAGCTAGCCCTTCGGAAGGCAGATCTACATCTTCTACTGGTGCGTGTACCGCGGAGACCAACTCGTTATAATCTGCCACCTCTGCCACCACCACATGTCAGTAAGTGCTAGTTATGGCACCTTCACCCATTGCTGTTACAGCACTTTCAGCTGGCGCAAGTCCAGCCTCCACATACGCTATAGAACCTTCAGATGGTTATTTTCTCAGAACTGCTTCTGTTGTGAGTACCGTGGATACAGCCAACCTGTCGAGGTCTACCATACTCTCCACATCCACTCCACGCCCAAGGAGACACTATTCGCGACACAATTACCCCTTGGTCCCGCAGTGAGAAGGAGACCACTGCAGACTTCCTCGTCGATTATTCAAGGGGTAATCTTTTCCTGCATTAGTTTCTAGGATACATTGCCGGGTTGGTACCGCTTGGAATTGTAACTAGCACTTGAGAATGTCCAGATGACACTCGACGTATCCTAGTAGGCTTCAACTCTTCTGTCTGTCCTTCAGCAACCAAAAAGAGAGAGAGAGAACAAAATATATCAGACTAACTATTAAATATTACGTACATATTTATTAATCTCTTATTAAATAATGGCAACATTTTAGTCAATTTCAGTTAATTTACGAAAACTTTTTCACATTCTTCTTTGGACACACACAATCAAACGCAACGAGAATCGATATTGTTACTGACACCATACAAGAAGCTCACTTCTTAAACAAAACGAGCGGAAGAGAAAGTCTTTTCTTTGAAACACCGGATCTCGTATAAATAGTAAGAAGTAATGTCAGGTTAAAACTTAAATGGTTGGTTGGTTAGTCTTTAGGACTGTTTTCTGCTCAAAGCACCAAGTCCACTCGGAGGCCATGGAGGCGCACTGTGAATTCTCTTAAAAGTCAGCACGATCAGAACTTAAAACCACCCAGATCTCTGTATAAATCTATTAAGACCCATAAGTGCTATCTCAACTATGTCGTCTAGATTGTCAAAAACATTGCTCCCAAGCAAACGAGTCGTCGTTCTTTTAGAGCCGGAAATTCATATAGCGGATACACTATAAATTCAGTTTCTTCTTCGTATCTGCAACTTCTATAGAACTCATTCGATGATACGCCGAGCCTAATGGCCAAAGCTGCTATGGGGCAGTGCCGGTAATGACGCCAAGGAGTATTCGGATGTGCCTTCTATCGAAATATAAGAGATTATTAGTAATTCAGTTTCGGCCAACAACTCCGTGCTGTGCTACAATTGGTGATACTCGTATTTGCCCACCGTTCCGAAATCTTGATAGAATAGTATATTTCAGTTCAGAATTTCGCTGCGTTATGGGGAGGGTGAACGCTATCCACAAACATGTCTACATCTGTATTTGAACCAATTTTGGTCAGCTCGTTGGTTTTTTCGTTAACCTCTCCGGACATGTCCTGGAGCCCAGCAGATCCTAACCTAATCTCATAGGGCTCTGACACAGTATTTGACACATTTTGAGGTGGGAGTTTCACTCAGTCGGGAACGAAGCGAGTCAGAGCACGCTGAATGTGTCTTTATTTCTAGCGTGGTGTGAACAAAATTCATTACAGTTTTTTGTAGAACCAAATACTTTGACAACTTCAGGCTATTCAGAGCTATGTACTATTAAATTTGGAAAAACTGTGATGCATTTAAGTGAAAAATGTCGCAGCTCACGAAACGAAAGTGGAAGCAGAATAAGCGTAACCCAATTCAAATTGAAGTTGGCCCGATGAGAAATGCGGCACAATGTTGGCACAAACGTCGATGAACTTAATCAAAATGTCGGCGCAGCAGTTTTGGCTGGTCTAAATTTTGTTGGGAATCTTAATATGGTTGTTATATAACTTCAGCTACCCTCACCTAATGTTACAGAAACTCCTGTTTAGGCGATATTCTATAGTACAATTGTCGGTACAGTACTTGTTAATGTGTCGGCTTTCCATCATGTCCGAATCCTACCAGTGGCGACCCATGGTTGTTTTCTACTCAAAACAGATTATGATGGCCTAATGCTCCACAATGGCTTACGGGAACGGGAGAAAGTCTATGTTGGCGGTTAAGATTTTTATATCATTTGACGGGATGAGAGTAAAAGTGACCTATTTATAAGGTTCGGGCAAAAGTGGCTTAGAAAACGTTCCGCGCAAAAACGAATCGCGTGAGATTCCGGGCAAAAACGAATCGTAGAAAATTCCCGGGCAAAAACGATTTAACTACAAAAAGTAATGCAAAGTTAATGTAGTTAAGTAGTTACGTCGTTTTTGCCCGGAAATTTTCTACGATTCGTTTTTGCCCGGAATCTCACGCGATTCGTTTTGCGCGGAACATTTTCTAAGCCACTTTTGCCCGAACCTTATAAATATGTCACTTTTACTCTCAGCCCGTCATATATGTATATCACTTCTGTAAACATCTTCTATACCTAATGTAACACGTGTCGTAGCAGTAAAATACTGAGTAATTTAAATTCTTGTTGTACACGTAAATAATATCCACCCATTTTTTCATCGACCAATTATCACAATTCGAGGTAGCTTCCCACACAATCTATCGAAGACGAGGTTACGTGAAAAATATATTGTGTTTGCTGAATCCTATAATCCCACAAAAACAACTTTCATATGTGGATTGAAGACATATGTTTTTTTTTGATGATTTAGCCAAACCCAGGGGACAACCCTATGCATTTAGCATAGCTTTAACCGGAATGGAATTAGGGTAACGGGAATGAGGAAAATTGAACGTCTTGTTTTTGCATTGCTGCGAGCTAGACATCAGCCCAGAGACGGAGTAGATTTTTTAATTTCTTATTAAAAACTCCCAAGGAGATCTAGTCTCGAACCCTGGTGCATGGCATAGTGACCTAGAAGTCTTGTATTGGTTCTGTGTATTTTTTAAGGAGTTCGCTACGTCACAACAATGCTGAGCATAAAGTATTAGTTAATTAAAATAGCGATTCGTTACTCTTTTATTTTGCGTCTCTTCTTTCATTACAAATAATACTATAAATAATTATTGAAATATTAAACTATGATAAGAACATTTCATGAGAAAGTAATGTATTCCCTGAAGACATTTTTCATTTAATTTTCTGACGGTAATGATTTGCAGCCTCAATTCCGATAAAATAAGAACGTTCCATGGTATGGTATGACCTTAAAGAAATATCTACTGAAAATTAAATTTATCCATCAATCGCGAATACCTTTATACCCAAGCTTTTATCCCCTGCTATTCCGAACGAAGTTATTCATTACCTGCCCTTTTCAAAGTTCTCTAATCTGATTTATGTGTCACCATTTCCTGTCCATGACTCTTTTATTTCATTCTGCCATCAATTCTCTCCCGGAATGTGTTAAATTGATATTGAAAATCTTTCATACAATTATATGTTCTGTTGTCATCGGGCCATAGAAATTCTATTGACATGGGGAACACTATATGCAATGCCTGGCCATTTCTCACATATCACATAATAAAAAGACATTAGTCTATTGTTCTTCAATATCCTGACGATGTCTTCCCGTTTCAATAGATTTCGATGGAGTTGTTGAAAAGGCTTCTTACCTGCCCTAACAATATGCCAAGTGATTATTTCCACTTCAGTTTAATAATGGTATACTGGTATTAATGTATTCCAACAGTCGTCTTGCTCTTTAAAGTATTTTTATGGGGCAATTGAGATGTATTGGTAATCTTTTGAAGCTATTCTCAAGTCTATATATCCTGACTGCTTTATTATGACATGGTATTCCTTGTGCACTTGTGATGTTATCCAGTATTAATCAAATATTTGTGTTGGCAGAGTCGACTAAATTCTCATTGCCTTTGTAAAGTGCATTCGTTTACTATAAAGGCATAAATTTGCTTGCAAAACTTATTGAACTTAAACAGAAAATTTAAGAAAATACTTTATTGAATACAATAACTTAAAGTTTTTATAATAATTTTATATTTTTAATAAATTGTAAAAAGTAAAGAAAAAATTGAGAAAATATAGTTATCATTTCTGACTGAAATATTTTTGGATAATGCCACAATGTTCAAGGATGTCCTAACAGCCTTAGTAGGAAAGTAAATTTAAGGTTGACGAAATAGTGATAAAAGAGAAGGAGAAGCAACATTCCAATTGGGAATTACAGAACGTTCTGTTATTAATGCGTTAAACATTAATAAAAGTAGAAATACGTTTGGTAAAATTACTGAGCGCTGAGGTGCACCGGCACTTATTTTGTAGGGGTCCGATGTTACTCTGTCTTTTATTACAAGAATAATAATTGGCTTTGCCCAAAGAACCAATATGAACTTTTTCATTTTGAATGAGGACTGGTCAAAATAAACCGGTGAAATTATTCTTTACTGTTTTAGCAAGAGACTAGAGTTTTTTTACCCTGATCTGAATCCGACTAGTTGCGAACTCACATGTATTCCTCGCATCTCTATAAATTGAAAGGTATTCTCTCTCGAAGGCACATTTTATGTTATGGAAGGTTTCTTCTTTGTTTTTAATGGCCGTATAGCAGTCACACCAGTTGGTGTTGTTTGGTTTCAAGTATCTAGATTTGTCGAATGAAGCAATTGATTCCAAAACATACTAAGCTTCGAAATATATTCGGTACAATAATTAACAATCCTTTTTCAACTCTCTGATATATTTAATAAATGCAATCTATTCCATTCCGCATTGTTGCACACCAATCTTTTGGTGGTATTATCTGAGTTACCCAATAAAGCTGTGATCGTAACCGAATATTTGCGGGGATAAAATAACTAAAAAAATCCAAAGTGGTCGATTTGGAATTCAGAAACTGAAAATGGAATTCAGGTAGTGTAGGAGGAGTCTCTAATTTGCGTACTTTAATTTTTTTCCAAACAAAGGACCAGGAAAATAAAAAGTGTTTATTGGAGTTAGTAGAGTACTACCTGCATCATCTACTTTGGTAGATGATGGAGGTAGTACTTTAAAACTTCGACGAGTAAAACGATTGAATTTAGATGGCAAAAATGGTACAGGAAATTTACATGCCAAAGTTTTCTTTAGGACTGCAATAATGTCAGTGAAATTTTTCTCAAAAAGTTTGAAATAATTATTACTTTTTATACATTGGGCAACACTATTTCTAATGAATTTCATGACATGTAAAAAACAGTCATCTAAACTAACTAAAGCAAATAAGCGACCAGCGACTGATCAAGAGTTCTGACCGCCCTAGGCTAATTATGAGGACGAGCTAATTATGAGGAAAAAGTAGTAAGTGTAAGTAGAGTAGTAGTGTGAACATTTTAACATGGTTCATACTACCTATAAAAGTTTTCAGATCGATCTGCAATATATATAGTAATTAAGTAATTATTATTAGATTATACAAAAGTCCTTTTTCGTGTTTTAGCGTTTGCAAATCTTTCCACAATTTTTTCAAATTTAATAGTTTGTAAAAAATCACTTTCTATGTAGGTACATTAGCGAGAGCGCTGCAAGTTTTTGCTGGCGGAGTTTGCAGCGCAAGTAATTTTTTACTCTTTTAAGTGCTGAAAAAGACCTTTCGCCGCTGCAGTTGGTAACACTCATTGTCAAAAAAATTCTTAATATTATCTCCACATTCGGGAACATGCATGAAATATTAAAACTTTTTAGTAACTGCAACAAACCCTTTGCGGTTCTGGCAGAAATAGAATGCTCGGCCTCGGTGTCAGATTTTAAAAACTGCGCAAATTTATTCTATTTTATTAGAAAAACAACTATATGCCACTGATTAAGAAGAAACCTTTGCAGAAGAATGCGTCCACTTCTGCAAAGGTTTCTTCTTAATCAGTGGCATATAGTTGTTTTTCCTTTGCTTTGCTTCTAATAAATACACTGTCGTCTAGTTTATGCAGTTTCCATAAGAAACCAAACTATGTGTTTACGGTATTATTAATAATTTGCCGGTTTTTTAAGTGCACTTTAAGACAATCAATAGCTGCATAATAATAATCAACGATGAAAAATCGTCTCCCTTCTAATTCACTGTGCCCCGTTTTAACTTCATCAAAATGAAATTTTGGTTTCTTTCTTACATCTTTTTTGTATGTGGTCACTTCGCATCTCTTGATTGCCTCTGATTCAAAATTTTTGAACTCTCTTTCGTCACGCAACGTATCAAGATAAGCATGTAATGTCTCATAAAGAGTAACAACGTTAGATAAATCAACAGAACTTGCTTGTGGCTGTGCTCAAACGATTTGAAACTTTACGAGCACAGAGTTCCAAAAGCACAACATTATTGTAATTTCTAGAGTTTCAATTTTTTCTAATATTTCTTTTGCTTCTATTTTGGTCTCTTTACTTTGATTTTTATCTTCGCGAATAGAGTTTAATGTTTCCAGAACTTGTTTGTATGAACTGTATAAGGCTTTGCTTGCATCTGCTCGCGCACTCCATCGAGTTTTCGATAGATTTTTTAGTACTGTTGATTTTTCATCCAATTTGGATAACAAAATTTGCCATCTGCTTGTAGATCCAGAAAAAAAATTGTATATTTGTTGTTCCAGTGTAAAAAAAAGCAGCTGACTCGTCACTACTTTCCGCGGCAGCCGATCCCACAAGTTGTAGAGAATGGGCTGCACAAGGAACAAAAGTAGCCAATGGATTTACAGCTTTAATTCTTGACTGAAGACGTTTGTATTGACCAGAAATATTGCTAGCATTATCATGACTTTGGCCACGACAGTCTTTAATATCAAGTTCCAAAATTGTCGCAAGAACAGCCTTCTCCATGTCTGCACCTTTATGACCGCAATTGGGTAAAAATGTGACAAAACGTTCGACAGGTTCTCCGTCAGGCAAAATATAACGAATTATAAATGTCAACTGATCGGTGTGTGAAATATCTGGAGTAGAATCAATGCTAATCGAATAATATTTTGCTTTTTTTATTTCTCCTATAATCGAAAGTCGAACTTCGTCAGCGAGAAGTAAAATAAATTCATCGATTATAGAGGATGACAAGTACGATGGAGAACCTCTGCCTTTTTGTCCAAATCTCACCAAATGTTCAGCCATGAAAGGATCAAATTTAGATATAAGCTCAATACAGCCAAGAAAATTTCCGTTTAGTGCAGATCCAATAATTTCATTTTGACCGTGAAATGGAAGCCCACGAGAAGCTAAAAACTTAATTATTTCTATTACCCGTAGTAATACATTTCGCCAATAAGTTATTTCTTCATTATATTGTTTGACTATTTGGGTATCCAGTCGTTGCAAAAGTTTACCTCTACATACATATTGTCCCAAACATTTACGATGATCTGGAGAATTGTCATGATCAGTTATTAAGTTAGAATTTTTCCAGTCATTAAATCCACTTTTGGCAAATACGGATGTTCCTCCATATAATTTGCAATGACCACAAAACACGTGACCTGTGGATTCTGAGTATACTAACCAGTTTCTCTTCACATTTTCGCCGTTAACAAGCTTTTTCTCAAACATATTTTTAGATAGAAATCTTTTTTGATTTTTATACTGCCTTTCTGATCTGGAAAAATATCTAATTCTTCGTTTTGTTGCAGTCCATTTTTAACAGTCCGCGGTAGAGGAACCAGGGCAAGAAATCGCTGGCGATAGTGCAGCATTCGTCACCGTTTCGTTCCTTTCTGCAGAGTTCGTAAAAATTATTTCTAGTTTACGAGTATGTTTTAAAATGTTTTTTATTTTCTTTTCCTTTTCTTTTGCCTTTTTTCTGTATTCTGCTCCACTTGGCTTTTTTACTATCGAACTACTCTCATTACCACTCATAGTCTTAAAAAAACACGGAAACACTAAGGAAAGGACAATAAATATCAATCACCAAAAACGAATATACGCGAGTGCGTGATATGACAGACGAACGACGATTTCGAAAGAGATAAGACAAATGAATGAAGGGCGGCAAAGTATACAACTATTAAACACACCGGGGAGTCCCCGCACATCGTTGATGATGTGTTTCATTGCGCGCGGCAAGCTGCGCTAGTGATGGGCGATCTTCGATTCGATCTCTGCGATTCGATTTTTTAGCCTTCGATCTGCCGATTTTTGAATCGATTTTTCGCGTTACCGATTCAGCTCGAATCGATTTATTTATTTCCGATTCCCATTGATTTAAGATAAGACGCGACGAAATAAAATAAAACTGAGCAAGCTCACGTGGATATTTTTTTGCATCATCATTAATTTGTGTAATAATCCTGCAAATTTAAAATTTTGTACCTAAAAAATTGTTAATGTTTGATAAATGTGTTTCAGATCTCTAAAATATGGTAGTGTTATCTGTATCACTGCATGAGTGCCTATACTTCCAAACAGTGTAGTTGGCAGCAGAATTTCCCATACAAAATGAAGTCAAAATTTACGCCCGTTATTGCGAGGCGGATTAAACAAAACTCGCACTAGGCACTCTGTTGCCAGCTCACCCACTCGCTGGACCACCGACCGATTCGAGTAACAAGTCAGTCTTTGTTTTACGCGCTCTTTTTAAAATTTCAAAATTTATTGTTTTAGGGTAGATGCAATGATGCTAGATTAGTGCATGCGAAGACACAATTTCAGCGCGCCCCCCTCCGATCCTCGCGCCCTAGGCTTCAGTCTAATTAGCCTAAGTGCTAAAGCTCAGCCTCGGCAGAAAAGAAATTAAGGGCGACTGAAATGAGTTTGAGTAAAATGTATGCCTCGTTCGAAAGTTTTGTGTTTCTCAGACGAGGGAAAGTGGAAACTGTTCCACATTCGCTAGGTGTGGAATTAATCCAGTCTAGGCTTGATGTGGGACTTGTAGATCAGAGCGAAGGAGTGAAATATTGCCTACACTCTGCAGAAGATCCAAGCATTGCAATTTTTAGCAATTGTACATATATATATGATTGGTCCAGCTAAGATTGCTGAAAGTCTCAATACGCAAGATGTTTATACACGGCCATCTCCATCGCCCAGTTTTTTAAGGTTCATTAAACAGAATTGAGTTTTGAATGCGTTAAATATAATACGATTTGCTCTCCCTCAAGTGAAGATCGCGTAAATGTCGTTGTTTAATGATTCAAATATGCGTCTTCTTTTGATTTCTGTAGAACGGCCACGCGAATTTATTATAGAATCAAAAGAGTACCTACCTTAAATCAAGGGTGCTGTTTGCGGCGAAGCTTTTAAATAGGACTGACAGTGAGAGATAAAATATAAAAATTAAAAATAAGGTTAATGAATGAACTGAATTTTAAGGTACACCAGCTTTTATTTTGTAGGGATCAAATGTAATCCCGTCTATTGCTGTACACGATTAAACGGGCTGATATAAAACTTTTTATCCATTTTAAGAGGTGAGAGTGCAGAACAAATACTTGAAGTTTGGCTAAAAGGTCAAAATGCCAGACTCTATAAAAATCCTTTGAAACATCAAGAGCGACGATATCGGACTCTTCAAAATAATGGAGACAATGATTCTAACGCTCTGTTATAATCGGTAGTACTAATTCGGTTGAACAGCTAGCGTTGATAAGATAATAACTTTCTAGACATTTCAACAACTTAGAGCTGATTAGTGGTTCAACAATTTTAAATAAAATTTAAAATTGGTATGTAGTTAGAGTGGTCGCATGCCTCTGCTTTTATAGGTATCGGCTGATCATGCTCAATTTTCCATGTATACGGAAACACTTTTTCTCAGTATGATAGGTCGAACAGATTGCCCTAAGGTTTAGCTGGACCAGAAGTGCAGCATTTTAAAACTGGTGGCGAGAAGCCAACAGGTCCAGTAGCTTTGATCACGACGAGGTTAGAGAGTACCTTAAAACCTTCCCGCGTCCGAAACTATAGGTTTGTTCGATAAGCGGCCGTCTGGAGCAATTCGGGATTTTTTGAGAGATGTCAAAAAAGCCTGGGGCACCCCAGGATTTGAAATCTTATCGAATGCAAGTTTGATTGAGAACTGTCATCGTGGCAAAAGTGACAACTCTAGAGCGCTCCAGGGCTAGTTATCGAACAGACCTTATATCAGCTTTACCCTTATAGTGCTCCGAGATTAAGATGAAGACAACAATGACGGTGACAAGCCGGAAGTAGCAATGAAATTGGCAGCAAGCAGGTTGGCTTTGAATCAGTATACAAATGTCCATTAATAATGATTCGTAGTATTGAAGAACTGGTAAGGTTGTTCTTTACGGTTTTTCGAAAGACCAGAAGCCCCAATTTCTCTGATCAGTATGCCTGAAAGTCTGCTTCTTCGTTTTTATTGGCCGTAAACGTTATACATTTAACTAAACTCTTTGTGATCTTAGTTTTAGTAGAGCTGATAACAAAATATGATTGCCGTCGAAGAAAATTTAAAAAAATATATTCGTGCTCTGTTAGCAAACATATTTAAAATTAATTGTGTTCCTAAATTAGGACTTACTAGTGACAGTAATGGTTTTTCTGGGTCGCCTTCCGCACTTGAGGTTGAGGTTGTATACTTGAACTTACGTAGCCCAATCCCTGTTCAAAATTATCGAATATGAGCAGTAATAGATATTTTGTTCGGAAATTTCTTCAATTATAATTGAAGTTATGTTGACGTTCTCACTGCAAAACCAAATTGTTGCTAAGATTTCGGCTAAAAAAAGACCAAGGAATTCTGCCAGTAACATTTCTAGTAGAAGATATATAACAGGATGTATTCTAAATTTTCTATCCTATCTCGCGAGTTAATTTATTTATCGAATTATCGATTTTTCGAAATTTCATGCTGTTTTATAATGAATATAGCGTAAGATATTGGTTTACAAACGAAACAGTTCGAATGAAAATAACCTCAGACTTAGACATAATTTGTTTTTTTGCAACAGAGTCTCATAGTTAGTTTTTAAAAGGTCGCTGAAGCGCCTCAAAAACTTAAACACGTACACTGCTTAATGGTCCAACCTAAACATCTTAAATTTGGAATTTCCATTGTTGTAGATCAGAAATAAGTAACTGGCGACTTGATTTATAGCACTTCCCGTTTTATCGGAAATGAACAAATAGTAACACTATCGAGATAATAAAAGTAAAACGTGTTTTGAATTCATTTCGATGACTGATTTCAGTATATTTAGTACTACTACACTTTAGAACTTTAAAAAAAACTATTTTGGAAAAATTCGAACGTTAAATCGAGATATAATGACTTTAAACGCGCGCGCTTTCTCGGATCTCCGCGGCTGTTCGGGCAGCTGTCGATTTATTATACAATATTCAATAAACAAAACCTTAAAAAAATTTAAACGCGTTTTTCTCGTAATGACATTTTTTGCAACGGCGGATCTACTGAACTGAATTGAGTAAAGAATTTCCTGCACAATATTGTACCAAAATTTGGCAAAAAAAACATTTTTGGTGTAAAAAGTACCGAAAAAAGGGGGTGATTTTTCACACTTTTTATCAAAAGACCGCCCTTTCTTTTTTTTCATCGACTTTTCAATAACGGTGGTTAATTATTTTGTGAGAAAGCTTTATCTTTGAAACCCTTTTGGAATTTTTTGTTTCAGACGTGATCCTGAGATTAACTGTGCGCCATGGGACAGAGATTTTTCAATGACTCAACTTTGGCGCCGTTTATAAATTAGACAAAAAAGTCAAAGATGAAAAACAATTATTTTTGTATTCTAAAAGACGATATAATGTTTTAAAAAAAGTTTCATGTTCATATCTAATAAAGGAGCTAAGAAAAAAATTCTTGAAAATTCTCATTTTTTTAGCCTTCTGAAGTATCACAGTACCTTAAAAAAATGTGAGATTTTTTAGTCTAGCCATCTTAGCAGTGGATGTGTTTAAATTTTTAAAGGGGCTTTAGCAACCTTTTAAAAATAAGCTATGGGACTCCAATTTTAAAAGAATATTTTTTTATAGAATACAAACTTTTTACGGGAGATGGATCAATTCGTTGAGCCGCACGACCACCATGCCAGGGGTCCCGGGTTCGAGACCAGGTCTCCCCGTGAGCTTTTATTAGGAAATTAAAATAATCCACTCCGCCTCTGGGCTGTTGTCTAGCTCGCAGCAATGCAAAACAAGACATTCAAGTTTCCTCACTTCCCCTACCCTAATTCCCTTCCGGCCAAAACCATGCTAACACATCGAAGAGTTGTCCCCTAGGATTTGGTCACATCGTATAAAAAAAAACTTTTAATTGGATTTTTTTATGCACAATTCAAACCTTAAACTTAAATAAAACAATATTTACTAATCAAACATCTCTTTATTCATGTTGAAAGTGTAAAATATTCTTCCTAATATAGGATAATTCCCTGTGCAAAATTTTCGTTATCGAAAAAAAATAAAAATTAAAAAGCATGGTATAATATTTCACTGGTGTGATATTACGGTGAAAATGTAGAAAAATTTGCCTTTTTAAAAAAGCATCAAAATCGAAAATTTCGAGAACCGTAAGACTTTGTACGAAGATATATTATAGACGACGACCCATCGCGAGCGATTAGATGGAAACTTTTGAACTTCTTACGAACCTCCTATCCATCAAACAGAGTCATGTAGCCCAAATATCCGAAGTCCTAAGCATAGAAGGTCGCAAAACAAAGCTTTCAATGCTGCTAAAATTTATCTGGAAGAGTAGCAAATAGAGCAAGTGGAAAAATTTTGCTATCTCGGAAGCATTGTTACAGCAGACGGCGGAGGTGAAGCTGATGTAGAGGTTCGCATAAAAAGACTCGAGTTGCATTGATTACTCTTGCTGAGATCTGGCGCAATAACAACATCCCCAGATGCACAAAACTCCGGATCTTCAAATCGAACATTCTATTGTACGGCTGTAGAACATAGAAAGTGACCTGTCAAATAACATCTAAGCTACAAGCCGTTGTCTACTAGTGTCTTCGGCGCGTCCTTAACATCCACTGGCCGGACGTCATTACCTGACTTACAGGCCAAGATGGGATAGTCACCAGTAGTAATATTTTTTTGTTTTCACTAAAGATTGCTATTGTGTTTTCTTAATAAAAAAAATTATATTTGTTGTATTGTATTTTAGTCTATTTCGAGCAAAACAAGTGAAAAATGTATGCCAGAGTCTTTCCGGAAATCTTTGCAACAATGCCCGTCGTAGCCTTTTTAAATATGGATAAAAGTTTTTTTTTTCAAACTATCCCGCTCCTTAAATCTATGATGAAAAATCAATTTTTTTCAAGGTTTTCAAGCTTTCTGTCTTCTCTTTGAGCGCGTGTACCCTCGTAAGACGTTGTCCAGTGCAGTTCTACATTCCGTCGGAGTTTGGTTAAATAGGCAATTAGTTTTCTTTCGATCGTATGTTTTCACATTGTCTTCGCCATTCGAAACGTTGTTGTCTCTTCTCATCTTATTTTTAAAGGATGTAACAAGCCATCATTGATAGATTTGGCAATAATTGGTATCTTAGGAAGTATTTATTTTGCTTCCTGAGCTTCCATTAAAGCTGCTCTCTTATCGAAAATATCTGTTACTTCATTTGCGGTATGCCCGGTTACTCAGCAGAGTTGTACCCTTCTATTCGTACATACAGTTCATAATGGTATGTAGCAATCAAAAAAGGATTTAGATTTAAATGCGTTGGACTCAGCGCTGCTTGGCTGTCCACATATATGTTTACTAATTGATCTATTTGTTGCCAGCTGACTGTGAATTAATTTTACCCCCATGTGTATAACCACAATCTCGGCCTAGAATACACTGCAGTCACTGGGAAGTCTGTAGGCAGAGTAAAGATTGAAGTAATTGCAGAACACTGATGCTCTTACTCCGGAGTTCATTTCATTCAAGACGATCTGTATAGATGTTTACGGTATCTGTGGGATCTTTTGTTCTAGTTTCCCAGAACTGCCTGTCCGGTATTGCTACCTCGAACTTCCATTAAGATGCTATGGTCGCGTTTAAAAGGAGTCCCATATATTTGGCCTGAAAGTTGAGCACAATGCATAGTGCCCTGAAGATTGGTATCTTGCACTTCCTAGTAAAGTGTACCATTACAGTCTCTGGTTTCCGCCCGTGAACTTATCTTCTTTAGAGTTTTTTTCAGTTTAAGTAGGATATCGTTCATAACCAGCACCATAGGAAAAGCGATATGACTCCACCTTGTGTCATCATGCTTTATAACAGCCTGGTTATGCATCTATGGCTTCCTCCGCCTTTGTTGTTTCGGAGCGTCTGCGATTACTTCAGTGGTTACGTTGTTGGAAGCTCCTTTTATATCTGTAAAGGTTTCCAAGGTGTTTTATTTATACTAAAGGGATTTCTAGGGCAGTGTCAACCCATCTACCCTTCGTGCATTCATGTCGCATCCTGCATAGTAGGTTGGTGTCGAGATTTTCCCTCTTTGAAGTGCACGTAGATTAGAGAATCTCCTTTCAAATTTCAGTACAGCCGCTTTTTCGTACCAAACTACTACACAGTAAATGTAAGTTATATCCGCGTATTGCCTAAAAGTGAATTCATTCAGTGGCCCGTAATAACGGCCACGGTACTGCTTATTGCTTTGCGTCCGAGAAGGATGAGCTCTCTTGTCCGTTTAGGATTAAGTTTGATAATCAGGCAGGTGTGTTCATCATGCCAATTAATATTTGCAATACTGACAGATACCTGTAAGAGTTCCAGTTTGCAAGTAGCCATCGGTTTACCCAGCTCGTGGTTACTGTTCGAATCAGGACGAGTGGAACCGATTCTCGCTAGTTCGTCGTAGTTACCCGTAATATTACTATGCCCAGGCACCCACATGAGCCGCACTTTAAGGTGCTCATCTATGTCATTTAGTACTGAGCAACATGTTACAACCGTTTTGGAGGTGGTGTATACTCCCGCGAGGGATTTAATAGCGCCCTGACCATCTATGAAAATACATATGTTGTCTCTAGGTAACGTTAACTGATTCTGGCGGTCCGCAGCCATAATTTTCGCCTGAAACACGCTGCAGTAGTCAGGTAAGCTGAATGAAATATCGAGGTCCAAATGTTCCGAGAAGATAGCTCCACCTACTTTGCCTTCTAATTTTGGGCCGGCAGTGTAGAGATGCAATTAATCCCCCAATTGGGGAGGACCTTCCTCCCATTCCGATCTGGTGGGACAATAGGAGTCGAATTTAGTTTCAAAGAAAGGCTTGGGCGAGGTATAGTCGGTATTGCTGGCAGTTCTTCTGTTCAGGATGTTTGAGTGACCGAAGTCGGTTCATTTCCAGGTCTGGATTGAGTTAAGCCTAATGACGGCTGAGGATGCGGTTTGCTTACCAAAGAGATCAAATGGCAGAAGATGGAGAATAGTTTTCAGGACATTGGAAGGTGTGGTTCTTAGGGCACCTGTTATCAGCGGTGTTGCCATCCTCTGAACTTTATCCATTGCTTTTTGATGGGTTGATATATTTAGTGCTGGCCAAGAGGTAATCACCCCATACATAAGTATAGGTCGTATGACACTTGTGTAGAGCCAGCGCACAATGCGTGGCTCCATACCCCATCTTATGGAGCCACGCCCACGAAAATCTTAGTTTTTAAAATGTTGCCAATTTAAAGAATTTCCATCCTGAATTTCGATATTACTTTCCTCAGACTAGCCGTTTCAGAGGTTTTTTTGCGAATTTTTCACATTGACATCCTTGCTACCCCATATAACATGGTGTACATAGGCATCACCTCCGTTCACAACGTTGAGGTTTCTCTGCTTCGCCTTTTGCACATGTGTATGGAATTCTTCTAACTCCGCTTCACTGTCATGTGTCATGTAGGTCGATGCAATTAGCAATTTTATCTCATTCTTTCCAACCTCATACAGAACATTTCTAAGGCGTTGGTACTGAGTAGTCATTTTCCCAAACTTGAGGTATAGTAGAGGCCTTTCGCTTCGTTGTTGACTGATCTGAAGGATTTATACTCTCCCTCCCCCATCTCCAGTGACCTGTTTATCTAGCTTCAACACCTTCCAATCTGATGTTGGTATCGAAGGATTCTATTTCTGGAGGAGTTTCAATGCTCTTTCCGCCAGCGAAATGTTCTCCCTGTCTCTTACTTCGAGAAAGACCTCTTTCCACAGATCCTTCCGGGTTTTGAACCATCCTGCTGTATCGAATAATGGCATTGGTTGGCCACGTTACTCTCCTCATCTCGACGATCTTTCCGCTCTCCAATGATGTCGTTTCATGGCGTTCGCTCAGATCAATTATCACGACGATCTTTCATAACTTCGCTTATCAACTTTGCCGGTGCCTTAAATGTCGATGGTCCCAGTGCCGGATTTGAGCCAGCTCTTTGCGTCTGTTAGCTCGGTATAAATTTTTTTGCCAAGGTTAGCCGTTATTTATTTGGTAGCGATTTGTATCAGACGTCTCTTAGTAGTATTTACCCTTTCCCTTTCTGTATTTTGACGTTCAAATCCTTTTGTACTTTAACTTGGTTTTACTTTGCGATCTCTAGGGTACTGGGTTAGACACAATTTCGTGGTCGCCCAGATTGGCTGTATGTCGTATGTCCTCTTTCTTGTCTAGAGGCGTAGGGTGAAAGGAGAACTTTACCCAATTCAACGACAAATATCTGCAACTTCCATTTAAGCAATATAAATAGCATCACTGAGTCGCTCCTTGCGAAATTTTAACTACCGACCTTGAGCAAAAATCCTAAACTACTATTATTTTCCAAAGTTGCTTGTGTATGAGATTACGCGTTACGCATTGTATAAGATTCAAATCCGCCAATTATTTTATACTGACAACAAATTACACTAACAAATGGCATTGGAAAGAAAAATATCGGTTTTTCGCCTTCCGTCTTCAATTATTATTCTACTGACAAACTTCGCCTTCGAACTGGGTACAGTTTTTCTTCTGCCCTAAGTCCAGTTAGTGGTTATGGAAATTACAGAAATATGATGTGACCTCAGCAAATTACGCTCCATCAAAATCTCTTCACATCTTAATCTCTCCGCAAATGGCTACCTCCGACTTAAAAGGTATTAAACCAAAATTCCAGATTCAAAATATTTCCAATTCATGGACAACACTTTCCCTAGGTCTAAGGGATGAAATTGAAATAATCTTCACCACACAGCTTCCTTAATTACCTCACTGAAACAAGTTTGCTAAGCCCAATTTTTTAATTCATTTAATGTTCCCGGTTAAGTTCCCGAGAATGATATCACTTCAAGTTAATTAGACCACAATCCGTAGATATCCATCTTAATGAAAGGAACAGCACAAGTTGAAAGTTCTGTTTAAGTTTGGAACAAAAGAGCGTTAAGGTGGATATGTAAAAGGTTCATGAATCTCGTGTTATACCCTCATTCTGTATGAAAGCTTGCCTTCGCTCCGTCTACTGTATGACAGATTTTATTGTTTGAGAAGGCAAGGTGCTGGGTAGTGTTAAGTTGGTAATTAAGAAATTGAAAGGGTTAATATTATCAGCTCTGAATTTTGTGCAGCAACCCCTACACGCCTTTATTTATTTTGGACGGTGTAAGCATTTCAACGAAGACCATTTTGTACGTCACGTGTACTACACTGAATTAAGAAGTGCTTAATTTAATGAATTATTCTTACTTCTTTTATCGTATAATTTTGTTATTGAATATACGATTTCTTATATAATGAAGCCCTTACTCAGGGGAAACCCTGTGAAGCTACACTATAGCATCATAGGGTTTTTCTAAGGAATGTCCAAGGGTCCTAAAAGAATGAAAACAAAAAAATGGAAAACTGTTCCACGTATTGTTCTGGTTAAAAACCAAATTTGACTTGTTCATACGACCAAATTATTATTATTATTATTATATTTCATAGGTTATAGGTTTTTTTTTTGTATATAATGGCACTTTATTCGGCACAATCGTTATAAACAAAAAATCCTACAAAACTCTAGCTACCCTAAAAAATGTACAATATTCAAAACAAAAGACACAATAGTAAACGATCAAAAAGAACATATGAAATGACACGCTACGTTACTCTTAAAAATGTTTCGTCAAAACGACTCTAAAACTTGAAGCCAAAAAAAATAGTAAAAAACCTGTAAAAAAGAAAATACAAGAAATTTTAAAATGTCTCCAAGCGAGTGCCAGCTCTAAGAAAAATTCTCAAAAATTTTGAAAAAATTCCAAAACTGATCCTAGCACTAAACAAAAATATCCGAAACCGTGAAGAAACTTAAACAAGAACATGATTGTCTGAGTGTTCCCAGAGGGCAGATGCAGCACCGGGCGAAGTTCCTACTTCGGGAACCTCTGCTCCCAAGCAAATGCCCTCTGAAAGTGGTATTAGGCTTGAACTTTGCCTTAAGGGAATACATAGAATCCAGTCAGGAATTTCGTTGGAACAACCACTGAAGAAGCGACAGAGAAGATTGATAAAGAACAGATGTTACGAATCGCTTTTCTTTGAACTTTATCTAACCGGAGATGTGTCCTACCCTAATCCAAAAATAGAAACATTCAAGGTCTAATATGTAACATTTAGATCAGCGCTAGGAAAAATGGAGTAAAGTATTTCTTGCTTGCTACTAAAAACAACAATCACTTAATTTTTTGCGAAGAAAATATATACTATAAAGTTTTGTGTCTTAGAAGCATGAAACAAGGCACCGAAGGAATATGTTGCTTGTTGTACCTTAATGTCCCAAACATGCGACCTCAATTGATGTTTAGCGTGTTACCACAGGATTCTATTAAGGCCCTTTGAAATATCCTCTGTAAGGGTTTCGGAATACCTAGAGTTCTTGAGGCAATGTTAGTATGCATATCTCCGGCCAGCACGGAAACCAAACTGACGACTATTAGTACTAAGATATTTTATCATATTACTATTAAGAAATGATTCAAAAACCTTATATAAAATCGAAATTATTGCAATAGGTCTGCAGTTCGAGAGATCCTATTTTAAGTAGTGCCTGAACCTGAGCAAGATTCCACTTTACATAGAAACACTGCTGAATAAGAGACAGCTAAATTACCGGAGACTTAGTCAAGAAAGAGAAGTAAAACTTCAGAACTAAGATCGTAATGCCATGGATTTTTGTATACCTTACCAAGTGCGCAAGTGTAACGGCGCATACTTATAATCACATGGAGATAAAGTTTGAGAGGTCAGCAAAGATGCAAAGATGGAATAAATGATAAAGTGTCAGCCTTTCATCCCGTAGGTATCAGGAACCCCACCCGTTGCAACCTATGGTTGTTTTCTGTTGATAGCAGATTACGATAAAAAGCCATTGGGGGTTGTCGGTTAGTTGGAATTCACATTAAATAGCAGGTCCACTTGCAACCATTCTCGCAAATCAAGTGAAGTCCTCCTCCCCCTTTAATGGGTTATGGGAACTAGAGAGAGAAAGAGAGAGAGAGGGGGAGAGAGTAGGAGGGGGGAGGTGAAGTTGGTCCAGCAGTAAACAATTGACCAGAAACCTTTGCTGCTTTTTTCAACAGTAAATATCTTCTGTCCAACGTTTTGATTAGAATTGAACTTAGTCCGCAGATTTGTTGATTTACAGTTGTTATATGCAATCTTATAAATCTGTTTTAATTTGGCTGATGGATGCAGTTTATAGGCTCAAAAATAGCTTCTTTCTCTTTTACGACTTTGTCATATTTACTGTTAAACAACGAAGTGATATTTTGTTTTGGGATTTTTTAAGTTTCTGGAGCCTCCTACGATTAAGAAGATAATTGTGGCATTACCAAAGAACTAATAACTAAGGAATGGCTATAACGTGTGCGTGTAATATGTGTGAGTGAAGCACTTCGAAGGGGAAATACGAAGGAGAAATTTAACCTAATCGCGAAGAAGGCATATTTTGACCGGCGAGTTCCAGGGATTTCTTTCCATAGGTAACTAAATCACAAACAAAAATATTTCTAATCACTCGTATATTTAAAAGCAATCACGTTTTGACGTTTAACCCCATCCAGTGTAGTAGTTAATTGAAGAGAAATAATAAATAGTGATGGGGGAAATTAAATAAACAACTAAATTTAATATGATTTGAAAAATTGTATATATTATAGATTCCCAAAGAATTTAATTAATTTTAAATTAAAATTTGGTGTTACGTGAACAATCGCATGAACCGCCTAAATTTTTTTACAAATTTTTACGCCTACATTGATCATTTTCTTTGTAGAAGTGTAGTTTAGTCGGTGTATGTGAGATGCTTCATGGAAAATCATGTTGTAGCCATTCCTTAGTTATTAGTTCTTTGGGCATTACGAACAAGCAGGCTAGGTAAAATTAGGCAGCGACTTAGAATAAAGAACAAAAAGAAAGGGCATCACATGAAAATATCAGCAAATTTGTATAGGTGGTAGTGCCCGAGCGATATGTCCGTTCGACATGGAGGTGGTAAAATGTTGCTTCTTTACAAGAGGGGATAAATAATTTTGATTATATTTTTTATTTGATGTCTATCATATAATACATATATATATATCCTTACCTCATTTCATTAATAACTTAATTTTCACTATTTAAACACATTTTGATGGGCCCAAATATGTCAGCACTACGGAGACGAATCTGATCTAATCATGTAGCCATAACACGTTATACGGAACATGCAAATTTAATCCTACACAAAGAGGTTCTGTTGATGAATATTTACCTTTTAAATGATTCTATTAAACTTTTGGAATAGTTTTTTATTCTATCACGACTAAAAATTGTGTCAGTTGTAATCACATATGCCTTATATTTGAAAAATATCCAGTATTTTATAGTTTGTAACATAATTTGTAAATTATTCACTAATAATTCGCTAAAACATTGAAATCTCACCAAAAAATTAAAAAAAAAAACAACTTGAGCCAGTCTAACTTCGAAACACGGGGACGGATTTCGATGATTTTTTCTTTCTTTGGTAGAGTATGTTCCCGGATTGGTGCCATGTCAAAAAAATGTTGGTGGGGTGGGTGTGAGGGTAAAGTGTGAAACCTAACTTCGTCATACGTGGACCGATTTAGATAATTTATTTTTGGTTGTATAAGACATGATACCCAATTTATAATAATGAAAAATAGAAAAATGTTGACCTAGGGTTGGGATGGGGGAGTGGTAACCTAACTTTGTAACGCGGTGCACTGATTTAGATAATTCTGAATATATAGTGGATCTATTTGCATTCTGACAAAAATTGTGGCTAGATGATTTTGATTCTGTTGTACAAAATACGTTTCTGATTGATAAAAGATAACAATTTTGTACCTAGAGTGACTACGATGATTTTCGGATTACGATAATTCTTTCTTGCTGTATAGACAATGGGGCGCTTTAGGGTCATCTAAAGAATTTTTTCAGGTGAAATTGCTTTATGCTCACGAGCAGCATTCTTCGAGACGTATCTATTAAGACTTTTTTGAAAAACTATTTTATATTATTATTATTATTTACCCTTTTTTATTTTTTATTGCTTACTCCACGACAACTTCACTGGTTAATTAAAAATTAACTCACTAGATCGCTACTCAGCCGTATTTATACTGTGTAGCCTAATTCTAAAAATATTCTTAAAACATTTCAGATTTTTCCGTTAATTTTTATTCACCACACCAAGTCACCACAGGTTCGAGTCGTCCTTGATTTCCTAAAACATGTGCCCTTTTCCTGATTTCCAAAATCTGAGACCTACGCATTACACACCTTAATTCCATTTTCATCACGTCAATTACAATATCTAAGCTCGTTAATGTCAGTAAAGGTCTAAATCAAACAATTTGTATTACCACAGACAAAACAGACATCCAATATTAAAAACAGAACGTGAAATAACTCGGAAAATGATGCGCAGTATGCCTGCAAGCAGCAATTTTACCAACTAGGATTGGTGAAGGCATTAAAAACAGTAAGGTTTTTATCCTGTTAAAAGTTACCCGAAGAGGGTTTTGTAAAAATTCAAATCATTTTATAAATAAACTTTAAATAAAATTTTTAATTGAATTTGTGATTGCGGCTAATTTCCATATAATTTATACAGTTGGCAGATAATATTTAGCCTAGAAAAGCGTTGCCAAAATTTAAATTTTATATACATATATTATTATATAGGAAATATATTAAATTTCTTGTTCATAATTTATTATTTAGTTCAATATTTTAACATACGCGTCTAAACCCTCGAATATAAAATACTTTTTACCTCACACAAGCTTAAAATTGCCACCATTTCCTGAGCTTATTTCTCCTCCGGTACGTCCTAATTTGACCTGGATAGTATAGGAATGGGAACGACTTGTAGCTCTTGTATCGCACGTTGTCATGTGTCTATAAGGCTAGCAATTTTGTTAGAACAGTGGCCAGAGAAATAGCGATAGAAGAGTGAGAGACAACCGACATTCCGTCGATGCTCTAGAGGGTCAAGGCCCTCAAAGATTGAGGAATCGCCAATAAGTTGAATAGCCTTACGCTGGACTTTGTCTAAAATATGGGAATTATATTCAAATCTAGGCCTAATGTGGAACTTGTAGATGAGGGCTAAGTCAGGTGGGGTGAAGTGTTTCTTACATCTCTGTAGAAAACCCAAGCATTTCATCGCAATTTTGGCAATTGCAAATATATGATCAGTCCAGCTAAGATTGCTGGATATCTGAATACCCAAGATGTTAAGGGAGGGCGATTGGGTATATTCACTCCATCGCCTGAAATAGGTTGGGTGTGAACTGGGCGTTTTTTAGGGACATTAAAAAGCATTACTTTTTTGATGCATTAAACGAAACACGATTTGCTCTGCCCCAAGCGAGTACCATAGAAATGTCATTGTTTAATGATCTAAACATGCGTTCTCGATTGACTTCTATAGAATTTCCACTTTAATTCATTACGGAATCAAATGAGTACGCGAAATCAAGGGTGCTGTCGTCGGCGAAACTATGGATAGGATTGAGAGTAAGGGATAAAAGATAATTAATAAAAAGAAGAAATAAGGTTGGTAGAAGAACTGATCCCTAAGGTACACCGGCATTTATTTCGCAGGAATCAGATTTAACTCCGTCAATTACTACATGGATTGAACGGTCTGACAAGAAACCCTCTATCCATTTAACGAGGGTAGGATGCAGACCAAATGTTTGAAATTTGGATAAAAGGGCAGCATGCCTTTGAAATATCAAGAGCGACGATTGTAAGTCTCCGGTTGAGCGGCCAGCGCGGAAACCGTACTGGCAATCGTTGATGATATGGTTATTTTCTAGATATTTCATCAACTGAGAGTTGATGAGCGATTCAAAAACTTTATATATGATCGAAGTTAGTAGTCCTTTATCCGCCACTGATTCCAATACGATTGAGATACTGCTGAAGTAAGTGTATCTGGTTTGTAGTAAAGGGTTGCTTCCCGCGTGCAAAAATATAGCGACTTTTACCTAATAGCAGAACTATTATAAGCAAGCAGGTTCGCTTTGTACAATTAAAGTTGTAAAAGTATAAACTCTATTATTAAAATAATTTAAGATGATTGAGCCTTGTTCGACGAACCGCCGACTACATGTATTCGGCGTAGCTGTATAGATTCATCTCAACCCCTCTGATGGGCACAACTGGCATTGTTAGTTTTCATGTTTTTAGAGCTATTATATGAGGAATAAAGTAGTGCATCCCAAACTAAAGAATATTCAAGATATATTTGGGGCAATAGGTTAAGTTTTTCTCCCGTCCCATACCCCACAATGGGAAATGGGTAATTATGCCAGTCCAGCCGACGATATATTTCTTAAGTCCAGCCTTATCTGCATTTTTGTAGCGACACACTAATCCTTTGATACAATTTTGATTTTTGGTCGTTAGAGAGGAGGTTTAAAATTAAGAGAAGATTAGACAATGGTTTAAATTACTTAATAGAACTGTTACTAAAATCAAATATTTGCTAGGAAAAGCAGTTGCAAAATCCAAAAATACGCGTTGTTGCAAATTGAGAGATTTGCTGAGACACTGTGTGTTGTCAACGTTGGAATCGCCAACAATCTCATCGATACCTAAACCAGCTTAACTAGGAAGCATATGTGCATTATCGGTGTCAGATGTATTCTGACTGCGTTATAAAAAGCAGAAGTGAGTGACGTACCGATGGACTTTAAATCTAATTCAAATAAAGTAAAAGGCACATTATTTCGAATACGACTATAAACGGCTATTCCCCTTTGAGAAGGAAAGAGCTGTACTAAGTGGTAACCAAGAATGCGATAAGTATCAGAATCGGAAATAATCTTCGTCTCACTTCGTGTAAAAACAGCTGGATTTCCCGAAGATGAACCATGAATGTTGCTTTGTCCGGTAAGAACGCGATTCTAAAATTAACAATTACGTTTTTGACTCAGCACAGGGGCCACGTTCATCCCCGTCAGTAGTCAATTTTTGTATTATTGGAAACGGAAATTTATTATCTTTTATTTGGTACGCTGCTAGGTTGCTTTAATAACAAAATATTAGAAAAAAACGGGTTCACGCAGCTGCAGATAAACCAATAAAATTGCCTTCCTATTCTCTGATATACAATTTCTTGTTTGCCTCAATGAGTAGATACTATCACACCTCCCTTAGTATTACCCTCTTGAAAAGAAGCACCCTGAGGTTTAGAAAATAAACATATGCAGAATCAAGGAACCTGCATTCCACCTTTTCATTTCTTGTATCGGTTAACTATTTTTGTCTGGTATTGATTGCTCATTGACCGAATCATTATTCAAGATCATTGTTGCTTCTTTAATCAATTTGTGATGAAATTCAACTGCGCGAGAGGCAAGTACGGCTAGGTCACAAGATTGTTTTGTACAGCATATTGGTTCACTAAGAGTTGTTCTACCTTAACGTTCGATTTAACGTTACGTTTACGTTTTATAGCCGTATTGAGACATATATAACAATTTAACCAGATTTTGATTGTCGGATTGATTCTTAGTAAATCTTATCTATCCATGAATTCTCTAAATGTCTTCATTCATTTATAATTCAACATAACTTTTCAACTTGAGTTAGTACTGGTCAAAACCGATAGATTAGAGCATGTTATAACATATAAGGTTTGTTAAACAAATTTTTGAATAAATAAAATAAAGGGATAAAAAGAATGCACTTTTTATCTATTTATTTCCTTTAACCATTTGTGGGGCATAGGACGTATACTTCACTGACTCTACACAGGGTCCTGTTCTGTGGCAAGGTCTCGCATCATTCATTTACGTATTGGACGACCTGGATTTTCAGCAGGTCTTCTCATTGTGTTACGCGATCTTCCAATACTTCTTTGCGTCCCGTGCGCTTTCCAATCCTTTTTGATGGTTCACTTAATTCTGTGATATGTTCTCCAAAGAGATATACCCGCTAGTCCAGGAAAAGGGAGTGAGTTATGCCTGAAAAATCTTAAACAAATTGGGCGCAACGTGATCTTGTGCAGAGTTGCAGGGTAGATCGAGAAACCTGAAAAATTTGAATAATAATAGTGAGCGTTGACGATAAAGGAGAACAACTATTTTCAAATTTATTTATACGATACATTCCAAACTAAATTTATTGATGCAAAAGGAAATTCAAATCACTGTCACCACCCCACAGCAAAAATCGATATATTTTCTATGATTTAAAAAAAAAACTTTGTTCTTGCCTTTGCCTTATTTCGGTCCTTTTGCTGCTGTTGTCTGATTAATTGATTGCTTTTTGTCTTCTAATCCTGCTACGTGTCGTCCAAATCCCTCGACTCTTCATCCAATCGGGGGTGTTCCTTTTAGTTCATTTAAACTATATCACTTTTACTTTTTCTTCACTTCTTTGAAACTTTAAAATAAAACTTATAATATTGATGTCTTTCTTGTACGTTTTCGGAGACAAGATCCAGCTAATGTTGACCTTTTCGTAGTTTGGATGAGAATACATTGCCCGTGTCTCCGCCTCTTCTGATCCAGTCATCGTTTCCACACCTTTTTCTGCACAGTACCGCAGAGCTAAGCTTTCCGCTTCCGGTGCGTTCGACAATATTATTGATAATATTTTAACATTACAATTGTTCGATACGCTGAGCAGAATATTTCGTTCTGAACTGTCTGGCACTGACTTTTAAAGTATACTCTATATCGGGTTTGATAAGGTTTTAATTTATATCGTTTATTTTTTTTCTCTCAGTAATTTTAAATGTTTAAGTTTTTAAACTTTAAACTATGTACGACCTTAAATAAATTCGTTAGTGTATATTGTAGTTTTTAGGACTTTACGTGGTCTTTCGATGATTTTAATAGTGCTAAGTGTCTCAATAAGTGATTATGCGACTTCATGAGTACAATCAATTTAAGTAATTCACAATTAATTTCTTTTTTCTACTAAAATGAACGAAGAGAAGAAATAAATTATTACTTAAGCTCTGAAATCGTTCATACCTATCTATTATATAATCAAAAATCTAAACAAGAAAAAAAAACATACATATGTATGTCCGCTGAGGTGTAGTTCTACTGCAAGTTCTTCGAATCTTCAAGTAAGTTAGTTGTATGCAAAATACAGAAAGCAAACAGGATTTGCGGCACTTAAGTAGTATGCATAATATTGAACCATTGAACACTTTCTAAGGTTATCGCATGAAGTAACAAGATAAGCCAGCGAATATTATAAAATCGTTGGTAAGAAATCCTTGGTAAGCCGCTGAAAGTAATGAAACAAGCTGCATAATCAATAGTTCTAATTAAAGACACATATACACATAGGAAGAACATTTACAAAATTATTGGGAGCGTAACAATTGCTTATCAATTCCAACCACTAATGTGAATGAAACCGTGGCGGTCATATCGTTTATGATTACTCTATAATCACTCAATAATCTTCCCAAAATTGTATCTAAACCAGTGACGGCTTGCCTCTCAGCGTTAAGTAAGTTATTTTCTTCTGTTTGTGCTTAGATAAATACATATGTATATTAAAAATTAAAAACTACAAAAATAAAACAGAAAAAATTTAATTTTATACTAAAGGTGCAGCATTATAGTCCTGCACTCATTTTGGATGAGCCGCCACTGATTGCCACATTTGCAGATTTCCTTAAATCAGTGCCAGAATAGGCTGGTGGCCAATAGGCTGGTATAGGCTGCAGCCTATAGGCCTCCACCACAGTGAATAAAAGAAAAATTGTTATGTAAAAAAATTAAATTTATTTATTTAAGTACTCTAACAAAGAATTTAAATTAAATTAATAAATTTTTTTTGTTACCCGAGCTGAAGGTGATGTGGTCTAAGTTTTTCTCCATTTCCCCTCTTTGTGCAATAACTACTTTTCTTTATTTAATGATTGTATCAGAAAGTGGTATCTTTGAAATTTATTCATTTTATTTGCACAAAAGTTCATTGGTTTATAAAAATAATTTTTTTGTCAACTTGTGTACTGGTAGGGCTATAGAATTAATTTTCCCTCGTTTTATTAGCCTTTACTGATTCCTTACATGATTTTACTATTTAAGGTCACATAACAAATTTTTCCTAGGTTAAATAACTAAATTTTTCTCGGTTATAGCACTAATTTTTCAGTGCAATTTATCAGGTTGCTTGCCTAAGGTTTAATTTTATAGAACTTATTTTATCCTAATTTATTAAATTATAGGTCACCTGATTAGAACTTGAGGTTAAAGAAATAATTTTCCATCCGCTTATAAGTTAAAATTAATTTTCCCCGGATGATTAGATTACATATTAGGGGCCGTTCACATATTACGTAACGCAGTTAGTGGGGATGGGGTGTTGTGAAACGTTACGGTGCGTTATAGGGAGGGTGAAGCAACGTGTTACGTAACTCCTAACTCTTACCTCGTGATTCACAGCTCAGTTTTTATGGTATATCTATACTACACATATTTTTTTACATAAGAAAAGAGTCGCGTCACTGATTATACAGAAGTATATGTTATATATGGAAAATAACCACAATAAGCAGTGTACCACGAGTCCATAGTTTGGACTCTAACAGTTCGACCGTTGCGGTGAAGCAAAACCACCTGAACTACAAGCCATGAACTTACGAATTTCACACACACACATTAGGGCCAAAGTGGGATTATTCCTAATATATTCCTTATATCATGTGTGTTAGCCTATAGGCCTCAAAAATGTAAATCCGGCACTGCATCGCATACAAGTTTTTGTTGTTTTAAAAGCTGACGATTGCGACAGTGGCAGACGTGTACTATGGCTGCCCTTTTTGTAGATAGTCTTCTAACTGTAGGCTGGGAGCCGTATTTTTGTTATTGTTCCTTTTACTTTTATAACTCCGATAGGAAAGAGCCAAATGACAAATGTGTTTTTGTAATAAATCCGACGTAAAACATGAAACACACAAATGTTTTTTTGAAACATTCACATATCACACATTCACATATACCGAGGATTTATAATATTGCAAGGTAATTGAGGCTCTCCGGGCTCGGCGGAGTAATTATGACGATTATTTTCAAGACGATATTTTTCACTACACTGTTCAATTCGTTCTACAATTTCCTTTACAACTTGTCTTCACACTGTAACATTTAAATTTCCTTACGAACTTAACTCATCAATGGTTAAATCACAACTAACTCTTCGCAATATTAATCACATGTAAATCTTTCGTCGTTAATCACGACTACAGCTAAACAGGCTGCTACTCAGCCCTATTTCTATTACTTAGCCTAATTCTACAAACTTTAGCCACTTACTTCTAGATATTTCCATTATTCATTTTCACCTCACTTACTCACCATAGAATCAAGTAGTCCTTGACTACCTACATTTGGCATTTCGTTTCTTTGATTCAGGGCCGGATTACCGCATAAGCAGTTGCTTAGGGCCCCCTTCAAATTGGGGCCTCTTCAAAAGACTAGGTTTATCAATTTTTATTCATATTTTAAAAGAAATTTTTTATTTTACACTAACTAATTTGAAAAATTAATATTATCGAACTTATTTAATTTTAAAATATAACAAAAATCCGTGTGCACTTCAAAGTCCGCCGGTATTATAAACAGGACGTCGGTGATGATCAACAAGGAGATACTAAGCTAGAGGCAACAAATATCTCTAAAAAAATTCCAGAATTTGAGTTTGTTTTCATGTTAACAATGTGGAATGACATTTTGCATCACTTTCCTTGCACATCTCAAGCCCTTCAGAGTGCAAAAATTAATTTGAAAGTTTGCATTGATCTCTATAAATCGTTGACGAATTACTTACACGATCTCCGCGAAAATTTTGAAAAGTTGAAAACATGTTAAAAGTAATTTTACGTGATGTTGATTATAAAGACAACTTTACTCGAAAACAAAATTATGTTGTTTTTGACATTCTTGAAACTCAGATGGAAAGCAGAATTTGTCACACAAGTTTTCTTTCTTGTTAAAAATGGATTTATCCAACGATAAGTTTGATTTCATTTCATTTATTCATTTCATGGTTTGTACAGATTAACAATCTTTTATAAATGTACAATACAAATTACATTCAACTGGAAACTACTGAAAAATAAACTATTTATATAAAAAGAAACTTAAGAAAATGTACGCAGCTAAATCCTATAATTTAAGTGCTAAACCAATTGGCTCCCTCATGATAATTTTCAACAAAACCAGAATGAATCCAGAAAACTTTGCTCCTACAGACCTACTTTTGCCGAAAACACACTCTTGCTATAATCAATAACCTCCTGTTAAATATTCAAATAACTTCCTCTTGAATGAACCGGCCATCCATGTCCGTTGAATCACCACCTATACTCTTCAGGTGATTCATCGGACATGGATGGCGGGTGCATCCAAATTCGAAGTACATGGACAAAATTGGAACGACTGTCAAAGTTAGTTGCAAAGCGCGGTAATATCATAATTACATGCCTTGAGGATTGTGTAGATTGTATATATTCCAAGAGATATTCAGGCTTACGGGTATAAATCAGCTTATGCAGAAATACTAATGCCTCAAAGCATAAATACGTTTCGAGGGAACAGCCCAAAACTGTGTTGCAGTAAGGGCTTACATGGTCAAAGCGTCGCATCCCATACACAAAACAAATACAGCTATTAAACGCTACATTTAATTTACGAGAACAATGATGGTACAGTGCCGGAAAGACAAGACTTCCGTAAGTAAACAGCGGTATAATCAAGGCCTTAAAAATTTAAAGTCCAGCTGCAGTAGGAAGGAGATATGCCAAAACCCAGAGTCTTCGTAGAGCGCCGTAATACTAATAATACTTATATATACTACTTTCTTCACATGGTCACAGCATGTCATATTAGAGTTTAACATCACACCAAGATTGGGACAGTTTAGATAAACCTGCACGTCATCAGCATACATGTGAATATTAACATCCCGGACCGCACTAGGCAGGCCATTCACATACAGGCTAAACAGTAAAGGGCCCAATATAGAGCCTTGTGGAACTCCACGCCTAAGCCGTAACAAGTCAGAGTTTCCATTACCGAGCTTAACCTGCTGAAGGCGCCCCATAAAGAAACCAAACTCGGATTCTAATTTCGACAATAGGATTTTATGACATACACTGTCGAATGCTTTGGAAAAATCCAATAGTACAAGAATACCCATATGGTCTTTATCAAGCGCCTGTCGAATATCAGTACTCACTTTTAGTAAAGCAGTTTTACAGCTGTGATGACCTATAAAATCCGATTGCAAGGCTGAAAAGAGTGCACGTTTCTCTATAAATTTAAGCATTTGAGATGCCATTAGCTTTTCTATTGCTTTAGCTAGAAATCATAATAAGCTTATAGGGCGAAAATCAGACAAATCACTCGGAGAGTTGCTTTTTGCAGTCGCAATTACATAGGTTTTTTCCAATCTTGCGGAAAATTAGAGCTTATTAGCATGGTGTTAAAGATATGTGTTATTCCCGGAAGCACTGCTGGTATGAGCATTTTTACGAAACGTGAAGAAATATCGTCAGGATCCACAACATTCGATTTAACTGAACTTATCGCATTTAATGCCTCAACATCATCAGTACATCGAAAAGCAAATCCGTGAACTGGAGCCTGTAGAGTAGTGATGTCCAAACCTATGCCCGCGGGCAAGTGAGCTTTTGAGCTTTTAAATTCGTTTATCCACTTGTATGGCTGTATTCGTTTCCGGTTTTTGGCGTTTTTTAATCGTTAAAGCATACAAAAGTTTAAAAAAAAGTCATATTTAAGTAGTTTTGTAAGCAATATATACAATATCTCAAAATATACAATATTTTGCAAACATTTTAAGTTTCTAAACTAATCAAACAATACGAAATGCTTCTAAAGCTTTTAAGCATTCCTCACATTAAGTAGTGTAAGTTTGGCCATCACTGCTGTAGAGTATCATTATATGCACTATTAACCGTTTCAGGTCTATTAGAGATAGATGAAAAATATGCGTTCAGCTCGTTAGGATCAAACTTACATCCACAGATATCCTTACCATGTATGCCTGCACGCTTCAAGTTATTCCAAAAATTTTTTTTGGCGGAAGATCAGGATTAAGATGTCTACTAAAGTACCTTCGCTTAGCCTCACGCATTTTTAGGGTTACCATATTTCGTAGTTGTTTATATAAACCATGAGACACATCACTTTTTAGACTTTTATAATTTCTAAATAGATCCTCCCGTTCTGCAATTAATATTTCAATTTCCTCAGAAAACCACGGAAATGACTGCGTGCGTTTGCGTACAATTCTTAGTGGCGCATACTTATCATGAAGGTACTGGATTAGTGTCTTAAAAATTTTCACTTTATCATTGACATCAGTACATTCATAAACTATAGACAATGGGAGTTCAGAGCATTTAATTATCAAAGCATCTCTATTTATGTGCCCATAACAGCGATAAAAGTCAAGTAGATTAGCGTTCGGCGTAGAAAAAGGAAATATAAAGGTTAAAAATAGTAGGTTATGGTCCAAAAAACTTAGTGGGCTGAGCTGATTAAAAAATAACACCTGTTTTACATCCGTGACAAAAAACATGTCAATAAGAGATTCGTATGCAACATCGCAATACGTCGGCAGACTTTAACGTTGAAATCTTCAGCAACAATTACATTGTCACTGCGGTGAATTATTGAAGATATAGAAATCTCAAATTCAAGACCATTCTCAAGACTAAAAATATTTGAAGACAATATGAAGCAACAAGTCCACACTTATCAGTGTCTGACTTGATTTCAACACATATATATTCCAAGGACTATGAGGAAGAACAGCCAACAACAACCGACTTTAGAGATTCTCTGACATATATCCCAACTGCGCCCAAACTCGGCCACGTCTATCATTGCGATGCAATTTGAAGCCAGGAATATCAACCAATTTTGTTGGAATATTATCGTGGAGCCAAGTTTCTGTTATTACCACTGCATGTACCTCGGAATCAGCGAAAAGCTTAACTTACTCATCGACATTTGGCCGCAAACTCCTGGTATTTAGATAGCCATAGCAGACCTGAAGCCCATGCGCTCTGGGTGAAAAAATTTTCAGAATAGTTCCTATCTGGTCCATAATATTATAAGTGCAAGAAGATGAACTCAACAAACATAAACAGGGACGCAGTCAAGTAACCAACAACTAATAGAGAAGGCAAGAGTATGATATCAGCATTCGGCACATAATCACAAAAACAAAATAATAAATGAATAACTAGTAAAAGAGATTTAAACACTCTGTAACTTACAAAAAAAAGTTCCATTAACTCAATAAAGAATCCAAGAAAAAACCTCGAAATAACTACAAGCTTAGCACCTATAACTACAGATATATAGAAAATTTTAAGCAACAAAAATATAACTAATATGAAACATAAATAAACTATCAAAAATACTCATCTTCATACTTTTAAGAAGTGCACGTTCCTGGGGTTGGGACCGAGTCATTTCGATCCAATGCATGCAGTACTTCCATATTTAGTATACGCATCGGCAAGTCATCATTCTTCTTCCTCACATAGGCAAATCCATTTCGAGAGCTCACCGGACGCAATTTGTTTTGAGAACGCATCCGACGTGCCTCACTCAGAATAGGCCGTTTTTAATATAACACCACAAACAAATTCTTTAGCAGTAGACCTTGCCTGTCGACATACTCCACTGGTCGTGCTTCTAGTCTGAGGGGTACTACTTCTAGTCGGCTCTTTCTCAGCTCCACTCACAGTAGATGACGTTGTATTGCAACTTCTAACCTTTTTGCAATGTACCAGCAGAATACCGTTGAACCGCTCTAACAAAATTATAAAAATTTCAAATAAGCTCCAATTTCAAGCGAATGCCCGTATACAGGGTGTTTCAGATCTTTCTTCAGGTGCCAAATGAGTGAGGTGATAGATTTCAACTAGACAAACAGAAAATTGTATGTCAGGGGGAGGGCAATCACAACCGTTTGGGAGTTACAAGGTGATTCATAAATTTCAGTTTTTCATGGTATGCACATTACTCTTTTATTTTTATCTCTATACCTACCCAACACAGCCACATCAAACAAACGCTAAAAAACAACTATCCTAATGATATTTCCAAAAATGTTAACACTACTGAACTAACTCCTACCATTGCACGTACAGTCACTTCCAAAAGTAAAAAAATGGTTTGCAATTACCTAAAGTTCAGCATTTTCCCAAATTTTCCTTTACCTTTATTTTTATTTTTATTAGATTGCCCATCTTTAAACCTTTCCAAAAAAGTGAAACATGACAAGGTAGACAAAGGATTAGAAAAACCACATCCTTAGAACTCCCTGAGTACCTAATTATTTTATTGCACTTTAGGTAGAAATTCTTTAAAGAAACAAAATTTTTAAGATAAAAGGTTGAAAATGTTTGTTTTGGATTAACAGGTAATTAATTTTAATTATATTGTGTTAGCTAGAATTCACACCCTTGTATCCTGGAGATCTGTTACTCGTACCTGATGAAAATTTTGCTATAAAAAAGAGTCAGTCAGCAAGATTACCTATCATAGATGAAAAACAAATCAGTAAGTACGGGTGTTTTTAAGCAAAAGATATTAAAATATGGTAGAATTTAAATTTGAGGAATACGCGGATATTATTTACATTTATGATGTAGTAGACGGAAAAGAGAGAGTGGCTGTACTGGAATATCAAAAGAGATCGGGGAATCGGCGAGCATCCCAAAGGGTGGTATTTACACGGACTTTCCGAAGGTTACGAGAAAGAGGAAGTGTAACTTCACACGATAGGGAGACACGACCTGAAACTTCGGGAACTTCTGCCGACGTCGAGCACCAAATAATCACCGTCGTGAGGCAGAACCCTGAGACGGGCACGAAACGAGTCGCAAGGCAATTAGGAGAATCGTCATCTAAGGTTTGGAGGGTTATTCATCGAGGGGGATTACGGCCATATCACTATCACCCAGCCCAAGGACTACTGGAAGGAGATTCCGCGAGAAGACTGGAATTTAGCACTTGGCTTCTGAAACGCGACATTGACGACAGAGCGTTTCTGGACCGAATTCTGTGGACATATGAATGTCAATTCACCAGGAATTATATCAGGAACTTCCATAACCTCCATAGCTGGTCGAACACTAACCCACACAGGGCAAAGGTGACCTCATTCCAGCAGAGATTCAGTGACAATGTTTTTGGCTGGTATCTTCGGCAACCATTTGGTAGGACCATTCATTTTGCTGCAAGTGCTTAATAGTGCAATTTATGCAGACTTTTTGGACAATACACTGTCAGATCTAATAGAGGAGAACCCTATGGATAATCTTAGGGGAATGTTGTGAAGGAAATACTAAGTGAAAAATTTCCTAACCGCTGGATTGGGCGAGGTGCACCGATTCCTTGGCCTGCTAGATCTCCAGACCTTACTCCATTGGACTTTTTGTTATGAGGAACAATGAAGGATGAAGTTTATTCAAGCCATATTAACACTAAGGAGGATTTAGTTAGCAGAATTCGGAATTCAGCGATGAAAATACGGGAGGGGCTGGCTGCAATACGACTTAAATATGGACTTACAAGGAGATTGTTGGCATACCTCCAAAGTGGCGGTGGACATTTTTATCTGCTTTTGTTACTTATCAAGATTAATTGTAATTATTTTTAAATTCAATAAAAAGCATTTTAGAATTAATTTGAGTTTAATTTCTTTAATTTGTTGATTTTTATATTATTTCCGATAGGATTTCGTCGTTTGAATTTCTACATATTTTCTCTACGTGGACATGTTGCACCATGTTGCAATAAGATGGGCAATCTAATAAAAATGAAAAAGTGGTGTTTTAATTCCATGAATTTTTGGAGAACATTCGGGAAAATGCTGAACTTTAGGTAATTGCGACACTTTTTTCACTTTAGGAAGTGACAGTACGTGCAATGGTAAGACTTACATCAGTAGTGTTGAAATTTTTGGAAAGGTCATTAGGATAATTGTTTTTAGCATTTGTTTTATGTAGCTGTGTTGGGTACAGGCCCGTAGAAACAAAATTCGGGCCCGGGGGGTACCACATACGGGCCCCCCTGCGAAAGGAATTTCGGGCCCGGGATTAAGCGTCTACGGGCACATATACAATCGAATGAGTGACTTTAAATTTAAAATCTGTCTAGTATATTACACTTTTTCGATCGTGAAAAATTTTTTTATATATAATTAAAATGGAAAAAATTTTCTGTTGATGACTTACATGACGGGGCTCCTTTTGAAAGCCCGGGCCCGGGGGGTTTACCCCCTTCGCCGCCTCCCTCTCGGCGGCCCTGGTTGGGTAGATCAAGAGAAAAAAGTAAAAGAGTAATGTGCATACCATGAAAAACCGAAATTTATGAATCACCCTGTAACTCCCAAACGGTCACGAGTCAACGAGTTATTTAGTGAGTCTTTTAATTTACAGCAACTGGTTGAGTGTCCGACTCGTGTTCCTGATACTTTGGGGCACAACGCGTGCGATGAAATGTTTGGGGCACAACGCGCATCTTTTAGATTTCTAACATCGCATCCAGAAAAATACTCGGTTTCGGTGACGTCTCCCTTGGGTAATTCGGACCATTGTCTAATCTCGGCCCAATTCTCCATCTCCTCTCTGACAACCTAAACTCCACCAAAAGATTAGTGTGGCATTATAAAAATCCTGATTGGGCGGGACTTAATAAATATCTCAGAGAGCTGGATAGGTCTGATTACTTTTCTATGAAGGACGTTAACAGAAGCACCGATAATATATTAAACATCCTATGGTTTGGAATGCATCGCTTTATTCCTCATAGCTTCAAGAACATCAAACCAACTAACACCAATTGGTTCAATAATGACTGTTTCGCAGCCACTAAAAAGAAGGAAGCAGCCTTCCAGGCATATAAATTGTGCCCTTCAGAGGAATTGAGACGTATCTATAGAGATGCGCGGAATATTTGCAATTCAGCAATTAGCCGGGCTAAGTTCAATTTCGACCAGAGCATCAGACGGAAGGTATTTTCTACACAAAAGGGTAGTAAGGGCTTCTGGTCTCTAGTAAAAACCGTAAAGAACAATTTCACCTGTTTGTCAACACCACCACTCATTTATAATGGGAATGTTTTTACTGACTCATTGGACAAGGCCAACCTGTTTGCTGCTAATTTTGCTGCTAACTCGTACTTGCCACTATCATCGCAGCCAATTCCATCTACATCACAGTGCATTAGTAGGCAAAAGCCTACTAAGTTTTTAGAGTACTTTCGAAACTCGACGTGTCCAAAGCTACTGGGCCTGATGGTTTCTCGCCCCTTGTTTTAAAATGCTGCGCCTCTGCTTTGGCTAAACCTCTGCGCAAACTTTTTCACCTGTCATATTCAACAGGAATATTTCCAAGTGTATGGAAACTTGCTCATGTCCAGCCGATACTTAAAAAAGGAGAGGCATGCGACCCCTCTAACTACAGACCAATTGCAATAACCTCGATCATATCTAAAGTTTTTGAATCACTCATCAACTCTCAGTTGTTGAAATATCTAGAAAATAACCATCTTATTAACGATTGCCAGTACGGTTTCCGCGCTGGCCGCTCAACCGGAGACTTACTAACGGCTCTAACGGAGCGTTGGAATCATTGTCTCCATAATTTCGTCTGGCATGCTGCCCTTTTAGCCAAACTTCAAACATTTGGTCTGCACCCTACCTTCGTTAAATGGATAGAGAGCTTTTTGTCAGGCCGTTCAATCCGTGTAGTTACTGACGGAGTTACATCTGCATCCTACGAAATAAATGCCGGTGTTCCTCAGGGTTCAGTTCTTTCACCAACTTTATTTCTTCTTTTTATTTATGATCTCTTATCCCTTACTCTCAATCCTATTCATAGTTTGGCGACGACACCACCCTTGATTACGCGTACTCATTTCATTCTGTAATGAATTCACGTGGAAATGCTACAGAAGTCAATCGGGAACGCTTGTTTAGATCATTAAACAAAGACATTTCTATGGTCCTCGCTTGGGGCAGAGCAAATCGTGTTACGTTTAATGCATCCAAAACTCAATGCTGTTTAATGTCCCTTAAAAAACGCCCAGTTCACCCCCAACCCATTTAAGTCGACGGAGTGAATATACCCAATTCACCCTCCCTAAAGATCTCGGGTATTGAGATATCCAGCAATCTTAGCTGGACTGATCAAAAATTTTGCAATCGCTAAAAGTGCGATGAAATGTTTGGGTTTTCTACAGAGATGTAAGAAATATTTCACCCCACCCGACTTAGCGTTGATCTACAAGTCCCTCATTAGGCCTAGACTTGAATATAATTCCCATATTTGGGCAGGGGCAGGACACACCGCATTTTCCGCGTTAGACAAATTTCAGCGTAAGGTTGTTAAACTTATTGGCGATTCCTCAATCTCTGAGGGCCTTGACTCTCTGGAGCATCGACGGAATGTCGGTTGTCTCTCACTCTTTTATTGCTATTTCCATGGCCATTGTTCTAACGAAATCGCTAGCCTGATTCCTTGTAGACTCATTACAACGCGCGATACAAGATCTACAAGTCGCTCCCACCCCTATACTCTCCGGGTCAAATTTGGACGTACCGTCAAATTTCGGGAATCTTTTCTTAGCAGAACAACACGAATGTGGAACAGTTTACCATCTTCTGTTTTTCCCTCGTCTTATGAGCCTGAAACTTTCAAACGGGGCGTACATCGACACCTCCTTCACTCAACCTCCTAACCCATTTCCCTCAAACTTAATTCCTTTCGTGCCAAGGCTGTGCTTTAGCATCATAGGGCATCCCCTGAGCTTTGGCAACATCATATATATAAAAAAAAAAAGCGGTCGAGATTGCCCTCCCCCCTGCCATATAATTTTTTGTTTGCCTAGTTGAGATCTATCACCCCACTCATTTTGGCACTTCAGATCTGAAACATCCTGTATAAAACCAAACAACGACAATATTTATAGATTTCGAATTCAAAGCCGGATACTTTACTTGAAGAAAGGCGAGTTAAAAGTGGAAAACCCCGGAGCTCAATTAAAAGCGTCTTTCAGTAGCACATATCGGAGGGAACTATGATCTTACGTTTAAAAGCTTGTCTCATCGTATCCTGAGGATTTAAATTTAAATCTTGTCGACGAATTACAACAATTTCATCATTACATACTTTCAGTAATGGAAGAAGATGAATGTATTCATGTTAATTATACTGATTTCTATAAAATCATTACAAATAATGACCTCCAAACAGTTTTTCCGAACGTAGAAATCTGCCTTTGAATGTTTTTAACATTGTTGATAACTAGTTCTGGAGAGCGATCTTTTTCGAAGTTAAAATGGATAAAAAATCCTCTGACGATGACAATGCGACAAGAGAGATTGAGTTCGTTGGCTCTACTATCAATTGAATCAGATGTTATACATCGCCTAAATTTTGACGATTTAATAAAAGTTTTTGCTCGTTAAAAGTACAGAAAAACTATGTCTTAAACGACTTTTATATCTACTGACATACTATGAATGTAAGTTAAGAGTATTAACAAATGTATTTTTATTGATTGATGAAATTTATTGATTGTGGAAATGTAAAAATATTGTATTGATTTATTACGTTAGTTATATGCATTTCTTTATAAATTTGTAAACAAAATTATAAAAAATTTTGATTAGATAAATTTTAATAAAAAAATTAAGTTAAATTGGCCAAAAAAATATATCGATGGGGACCCAAAATATTTACTGCTTAGAGCCCCGCAGGAAATATATATATATTTAATGCGATTTCGTATTCTCAAGATATCCTGATGTGCACACATTTCAAAGTCCTTGATGTTATGCCCGGCACAACTTTCTGAATGTGCACATCAAATGGCAAAGAAAGAAGGTTATTGCAACTCATGAGTTTTCTCATAAAGCACAACACTGCTCGGATCAATATCATTTTCGGTGGAATATAAAAATTTTGTGAGAAGTTGCCTTTCATATCAAAGCCGCACAGTTTTCTAACTTAATAAAAAAAGGTCAAAAAAACTTGACAAGTGATAGCTCGTTCAACTGATTTCAAAAATGTTTTAAATTTTGTTTTTGTTAAAAATCTCTGAAGCGGAGACACCCTGTCAAAACGTGGACGTCCTAGTTATATAGCTGAATAAAAACTTTATTATCTGGCCTTAAGGAATTTAGTTCCATTAGCTTTGAGACGTAACTCCCAAGTCGGACTCCTTCGTTTTCTCTTGTCGCCCCGTGGCAAGGAGTCGGCCGTAGGTTGTCAAGCCTTTTTGTTTTTTCGTCGACACGACCTAATTTATTTTGGTCACGGTCTGTTAGTGGCTCCCCATCGTAAACGGAAAGAATTCCCTGTCCGCTTGTCCGTTTTATACTGGTTATACATGTATCTATTGATATTCCTAACACGTTGGGGTTTAAATTTCTGCAGAGATAATATGCATAGTGTCCAACACATTTTTGTTTTAGCCACATGTTTTGGAGAAGGATTAATGGCATCTACTTATCGTAAGCTGGTTTATTTAGTTTAATTCTTGAAGCCGTAAACTATCTCCCTATATAGACATAAATTTAAAGGAATTTCCGGTGCAACCTGAATACAGATGAATTTAAAGGCAAATTTTGTGAACCCAATTTAGAGAAGTTAAACAACTTTTCTCGTGCACGTCCCTTAAAACGCGCTCATGTCCTTAATGAGATGAGGAATGAGGAAGTTTATCCTCAAAAGGAGTCATACAAGATTTTTGGTAATAAATATTGTTGAGCTTTACCCGTCGTATATATATAGAGAAAACTACAATCATGCACGAGGATATGACTATAGTTTTCTCTACCCTATGTTTCTCTGGATGTGTCATTGATCCAGATATACAAGTGTATATGCGACTAAAGTAGAAATTATTTATTCCTGCTCACTTTAGGATTAACCTACACCAAGTGGGTACTTTATAACGTATTAAAACTGGTATGAAATTTATATCATATGAGCTCTTCTGTGAGATTTTAATGAGATTTTCTATCTTAATATGGTTTTACACTAGCTCAATGTAGCCATTAACATATTACATGTTTTGTTATGCACTAAAGTATGCACATAATTTTATCAGAAATAGTTAGTGGGTGACATAAAAGTGCGAGTATATCTGAATACTGTTGAAAATATGAGCATTCATACTCAGAATTAGTTTTGAATTAATTTTCAGGAAATCTAATTTCGAATAGAGAAATTTAACATGACTACGAATACGAGTGGCTAAATTCATTATCTCGCTCTAATTGTCCTAGATACCTTAGACAAAGTAAACGAATCCAAGGAATCTTTGAACAAAAATTTTACGTTTCGTTTCCTTAAAATTTAAATTATCCAATCGTGAAAGAGTCAGCATATGGCTGACTATATCTAGTCCATTGATTTTTTTCATTGCGTAAAAGAGACGTAGACTGCCTCTAGACATTTGGCCGTGTTCTTAAAAAAAGGAGTGCCAGCAGATTGTTTACTATAGATAGGGTACATTTTACAGAAATTTGTACAGAAATTTTTTGTTTTATGTCGAATTTTTTACTTTTGCCGCATGGAACTGTATCACAACATATTCTTTTAAGCTCCATAACTTTTTCTTTCAATTTTAACAGCAAACGATGTTTTTTTCATAACAAGTTAATTTCATTCATACTTTTTTATAATTTTTTATTCTGAAGTGTTTTACAGTGCTGCGAAGGGATCAAAGTGATAGATTATTTGTGAGTATACATAACAATTAATATATTGTAAAGTGCAAAAATTTTGCACTGAAAGAGAAAGTAGTGAGCTGTGTAATGCGCATGCCCCAGGTGACAAGAAATCGAAGCAATAGGCTAGGAAGTCAAGGAAGACTCGATCTTGTGTTGTATAATTTAGGTGCGAAATTTGCATATTGACATAAGTGCATGAAAAAATTTCCAAAATTTTTTTATCAAATCCCTGTAAAACTTCAAGCACTTTTGGTCAAATTTCCAAAATTTTCACTTTTTTCCTCGAAATACTCAAAAAAACTTTTCGGACAAAAGTTTCTTATTATACCCAAAGAATACGAAACTGCAACAAAAAGTGAGACTCTCCATTTAAAAAGACAAACTTGACCTTGTGTGACCTTTACCCCCTCCCCAGACCCAACATCATAGTGATACACATCCTCGAACTTCTCCCATCGAGTTCTACAACTTTTGTTCCAAAGTTATTTCTCGGAGACGCTTCCCTTCAGAGATAAATACAAGTCTCACTTTAAAGTGAACACCCTGAATATATTTCATATTATTATATTTAAAAATTTTATTCCATTCACCCTCCTTTCTCCCTGAAAATAGCTTTAATATAGAATAGAACCACTGCTAGCAACCAAAAAAACTAAGTACGCTATCGCTTTACTATCAAAATGTAAGGGGACTAAGAACAAGTTATTTCAGGCTTTTTTTGCCTGCTGTTACGCCGTCATCGCTCTGACCGAAACCTGGCTTCATAGCTGTTTTAATGATGCAAAAATTTTTAAGTCCTATCAGATTTTTCGTAAGCATACATAGATTCTCTGACTCCATGGCTCATGGTGACGGTTGGTTGCATGCAAATCGCACTTGGATTGCGGCTTAGTTGATATTCCGCTCACAATCGAGCTCTTAGCTCTTAAGATATCTCTGGGGAAGATGCACATATTCCTGCTATGTTGTTATATCTCTCCAAACTTGACAAACCATGATGATGCAGATGGTCGCAGTCTTTACGATATTTTAATTCTTAGCCTAGATTTTATTAATAACATAACAAACCCAGAGGACGAAATAACCGTTCTTGGTGACTTTAACTTACCCAGCGTTCAATGGGTATTCAACGCTGATGACAATGACTACCTTCCTTTAAATTGTCTTACTGCTAAAGACTCCCATTTTCTTGACGCCTTACGGAATACCTTGATAATGTTCGCAGTAACTTGCATAATGATCCTCGTATCTTTTTTAAATTTGTAAATATAAAGAGGAAAACTGATAATTATCCATCCACAATGTGGTATAATGGATCCTCTAGGTGTAGCGCGCCCGATATAGCAAATAACTTTGCATTGTTTTTTGAGGGCGCCTTTTCATCAGGCAACTTTGTGCCTTCCCTGGAAGAGCTTGGTCATATCCAAAATCGCCCCGCTACCTCCATTGCTTTGCCCATTATATCTCGTGATATTAATATGAATGATATCAAGGAACTTATATTGGACTTTTCTTCTGATCCTGATGGATCCTGATGCATTCCTGAGATCCTGTTCTGATGCCTTACTCACTCCATTTTAAATCATCTTCAACAAATCTCTTCAGACCGGTAGATTTCCTATGTAATGGAAGAGCTCCTTTATAATTCCTGTTTATAAAAAGGAGCATACAAACTTCATAACAAATTATAGGCTAATCGCGAAGCTTTCCTGCATACCCAAGTTGTTTGAATCTGTTATATATTCACAGCTTGTAGGGAAGTGTAAGGGGTTAATATCATCTAATCAACATGGCCTTCTGCCTGGTAGAGCGACGACAACTAACCTGCTGGAATTTATATCCCACATTATCTCTGCCTTACAACAAGGTCTTCAGACTGACTGCGTCTACACCGACTTTAGCAAGGCATTTGATAAGGCCTGTGATTATGCTTAAGCTTGAAAGGTTCTGCTCTTACTTAAAAGATAGGACTAACCTTTCCATAATACTTTATCTAGAGCCGTTAGGGCTTCATCTACCGTACCGCAAGGTAGCTATATGGGGCCGCTGCTGTTTATTCTTGTCATTGACGACATTGTCCCTCTGATTAGGCACTCCAAAGTCTTAATCTACGCAGATGATATGGATAAATGTGAAGTTATGTCATTTTCTATGAACATCAATCAGCTCGTCTTTGATTATACCTTTGCGGAAACTACTATCCGTCGTGTGGAGTCCGTTACTGACCTTGGTGTAAAGCTACACAAAAAATTCGATTTCACTCTGCTCATAAACTATATCGTATCTCGGAGTAATTCAGTTCTGGGTTTTGTTAAGCGGTGGTTAAGGGAATTTTCTGATCGACAGACCCTAATTCACTTATTTGTTTCTGTAGTTAGACCAATTCTCGAGTATGCATCTCAGGTTTGATCTCCCTGCTATGCTGTTCATTCTAGATGCATTGAATCGGTGCAGCGGAACTTTGTTAGGTTCGCACTAAGGGACCTCCCGTCGAGCGATCCACTCAGGCTTCCTCCTTATGCGGATCGCCTCCAGTTACTTAATATGCAATCGTTGGAGGAACGACGTCGAATTGCAGACCTGGTATTTATTCACTAGCTTTTGAACTTGAATATAGATTCTCGCACTTTCGCAAGTTTGGTTACTTATAGGCAAACCGTATAGCTTAAGGAGATTGACTTTACTATATGTTGTTCATTCTCGGTCTAACTATGGTATGCATGACCCTATAAATTGCATATGTAAGCCGTGAATATGTGTCCTATTTTTGACCAGGCTCTTACTAAGGATTCGTTTAAACGTTCTCTGTTGCCTTTGCACCCCTGATTGGCGTGTTTTATTGCTTTTTTGTTTACTAATATTTTTTTTGCATGTTGGTGTGGGAACCACATTCGCTTCAATATATGTTATATTCTGGTGAATAGGTCAATTGATTCCAGGTTTCTGCCTGTGAAGTGAGCCTTCTGAGTTAGAAGGTTTAATTCTATAGTTCAAGATATTGCTTCAAATCGATACAGTTGGCACGGATGTCAACTTTACGTAGTCAAATCTGTACCTTAACTTAATGTTTGTCGACTTTATTAGTAGTGTTGCTCTGCTTACCGTTCTCCATACTATTGCGTCCCATATAGGCACTTAAGATTAGATACCTCGTATCGATACGGATATATTATAACAGGTAGGTATCACATCTTACTCATCGATATGCTCGAGTTAATCTTATTACGAAGAAGTATGGAATTAATCCAGATCATATCTTTCTGAGTCTGCTATGAATGACTTTTGCCTTCACATTGGCTAAGGAACACTTAACGTTCAGAAGGTTTATACCTTAAATTCCAGAGACCTTTAAGCAGCCAACACAGCTGTATGTAATGCTAACTTTACTGGTTTTTAGTTATTATCCGGCCTTGCATTATAGTGGTTCGTTTCGCGTTGATAGTCCGGCTAGGTCATCGCCGTCATTGGCTTCTTCGTCATCTTCTGAATCGGGTCCCTTGAATTTATTGAGGTAGCACAGTTCGCAAGCACGAATGTAATGTTTGGCACCCATTGGCTTCAAGCATAAGTCGCACGCGGCAGTTGTTTTATTGTCTTTTATTGTCCTGTTCTTTTTACACAGTTTACACCATCCATTTGAATTATTTACCAGAAAGAAATTGCAAGAACAATGTGTACATATGTGCATATGAAATTTAAATACGGAATTTATTTAATGGCTAAATTGTTGGCTTCGATCGTCCTGCGGTAGAAGCTAGGCATTTGATTCCGGTCAAGTCGATAGCAATCTAGATTGATGGTTCTCAACCGATTTTGTAAATGCTTTTCCAGTTCTTTTTAAAACGCTTTTCTTTCCACCTTTTTTGCCGCATGATAAGTTAAAACAAACAGCAACAAATGCAGTAACATCAATCATGTTGGACCAAACGACTATTGGTTTCTCTTTTTCATGTGTAACCACACTGTATTTTATCCAATGTGTCAACGCCACTTTTGTAGTCGTTGTAATCGTACAGCGTGTTTTAAATAAGATCTGTCCAAATAAGTGGTGATAGATCTCACCTCAGCAAACAAAAAATTGTATGGCAGGGGTAATCTCAACCGGTTGGGTGTTAAAGGGTGACTTATGATTCAGTATGACATAATTATGAAATTTGTTTCTTTTGATCACCTTAACACAGCGACATCAAACAAGAGCCAAAAACTGCTATCTCAATGACCTTTTTAAAAGTATCAACAATGTTGATCTAATTCTTACCATTGCAGGTACAGTTCCTTCCGAAAGTGGAAAAAATGTTTTGGGATTACCTTAAATTCAGCATTTCCCCAAGTATTCATGTAATTAACAAACCTGTTTTTATTTTTACTATGCGTCCCATATAGTCGTTTAAGAAGTATCAAATTAATCGAGATCATATCTTTCTGAGTCTGCTATGAATGACTGTCGTCTTAATATTGGCTAAGAAACACTTAACGTTCAGAAGGTTTATACCTTAAATTCCAGCGATCTTAAAGCAGCCGACTCAGCTATATATAATGCTGGCTTTACTGGTTTTTAGTTATTATTCGGCTCTACTTTATAAGGGTTCGCTTTTCATTGATAGTTCGGATTCGTCATCACCGTCATTGGCTTCTTCGTTATCTTCTGAATCGGGTACCTTGAATTTATTGGGGTAGCACATTTTGCAAGCACGAATGTAATGTTTGGCACCCGTGCTTCAAACATAACGCGCGGCAGCAGCCGAGTATGCTTCATGTAATTAACAAACCTGTTTTTATTTTTATTGAATTGCTTATCTTATGAACTGTAACCTAAATGGGGCTCTTCGGGCTCGACGGATTAATTAAGACACTTATTTTAAATCACGAATGTTCACAATTTTATTCACTTGACTTAATTAGTTCGTATAACAACTTCCTTTACACGTTTTCTTCACAATTATCTGTTTCGCTTTACTTATTTACACTTATCTCTTCACTGGTTAAAATACAACTGACTGACTAGGCTGCTAGTCAGCCCTATTTATACTACTAAGCTTAATTCTAGAAAGTTCAGCAACTTAGTTCTAGCTATTTCCGTTATTAATTTTCACCACACTAAGTCACCACATGTTCGAGTCGGCCTTGACTTCAAAGGGCATCTGACGTTTTCCTGGTTTCCGAAATTCCGGACATGCGCTTTGCACAACTTGATTTCGTTTTCGTTGCGTAACCTTTGCCATACTACAGTGCATTTTACAGAACGTAAGGATGTAGAAATTTATATGTAGAAAAGCTTTTGGGGAATATTATAAAAACCTGCAATTTAAAGAAATTAAACTCATACTAAACCTAATATGCTTTTATTGAATTCGAAACTTATTAAAATTTATGTTATTACGTTACAATGTTCGAAATGTCATTCGCCACTGTTTCTAATTTCCTGTTTCAAGCGTATTTTTGCCAACCTCTTCCGTATTTTAATCGGTGTAGTCTCTTCTAATAACTTATTCGTCTCCATCGCTAACAGATCGTGAACAAACTTCAAACTTCATAGTTTTCCATAAAAAAAAGTTCACTGGTGATCTACCTGGCCAAGGAATCGGTACACCTCGTTTAAGCCAGTGGTCAGGAAATTTTTCATTTAATATTCCCTTAACAATGTTGGCAATATGTGCTGGGGTTCTATCTATCTAATGAGTACCAATGATACCAGACCAAACATTGGCACAGAATTTGGACTGAAATGAGATCACGCTTGTCCTGTGTGCGTTATTATCCGACCAGGTATGGAGGTTGTGGAAGTTCGTGATACCATTTCAGGTGAAGCGCAAATCATCCGGCCACAGAATTCGGTTCAGAAACTCGTATTGTGCTCCTTTCAAGGTCTTGCCTGACGAGGGTGATTATTTGCTGCTCAACATCGGCAGAATCTTCCGATGTTTCAGAGCACAAATTCGTGTTGTTTGAAGTTACACATCCGGTTTCTCTTAATCCTTGGAAAGTCCGCGAAAACACACCTCATTGGGGAACACATCGATTAGGGTATCTCTCTTGATATTCCAGTATAGCCGCCCTGTCGTTTCCGTATACTACACACTATCTGTAAGTTATATTCGCGTATTCCTCAAAAGTTAATTTTGCCAGTTTTAAATAATTTTTAAGCTAAAATAGTAGTTATCGGTTTGTTTTTCAACTATGATCGATATTCTTGCTGGCTGATCCTCTTTTATAGCAAAATTTCCATTAGGTGTTAGTAACAGAACGCCATGATTCTTAGGTGTGAACACTAGCTAACACAAGCTTATAACGACAACAAAATAAATTGCACTTACATTTTTCTAACTTTTTTGCAGCAGTAATTGAAATTAGTTACCTGTGCATCCTTTACCAATGTTTTCTACTCTTTCTCTTAGAAATTTAGCTTATTTAACGAATTTCCTATCTACAGTGCAATAAAATAGTTAGGTAGTTAGGGACTTCTAAGGAAGCGGTTCTTCTATTAATTTCCCCACCTTGTTAAACGTTTTTGGAAAAGTAGCGAAATGGGCAATTTAATACAAATAAAAAATTTATGTATCAATCACATTAATTACATTTTTCATTTACGGAAGTAAATGTACCTGCAGTGGTTAGAGTTCAACATTGCTGATAATTTTGGAAAGGTCAAGAGGTAAATAGTTTGTTGGCAGTTGTTTGATATCGCTGCATTGAGTAGAACAAATATAGAAATAAAATAATGATGTGCATATCGTGAATATTGCAAATTTATGAATCACCCTATAACTCCTAAACGGATGAGGTGACCCTCTCCCTGCCATACAATGTTTTATTTGCCTAGGTGAGGTCTATAATCATCAAAATGCGAGAAGCGGCATAATTGCTCAGATCGGCTTAATGATATGGCTGCTCTATAAAATGTCACATGCGACTTGTGAGACAAATCTTCTTTTTGCACCAATTTTGATATCTCAGCACCAGCTGGAAACAATATGACAATATACACATTGGTCTTTTTACATGCTCTCTTTTTTTCGGTGTCTATTTTTCTAATCCCTTAGCTATTTTGTTTCTTTCTGAATATTGAAATACTGAATGGACTCTACTCTATTTTGCAGTTCTGGTTTTTCTCTTTCACTCGACATCGACCAGGAAACAGTTTCGTCGTTTGGCTTTAATCAATATATTATTATTATTGACCACGTTTTGTCTCAATTGCCACATCGTCTACCAGCTGTTCGTGCACTACATCGACTTCCACTTCCGGATCTCAAAGCCGTTCATTTTCCTTCCCATCAAAATCAAAATCTTCGCTATATAGTTCATAATCCAGATCACGCTCTTATTCAAATTCAATTGCGCTCTCACCACGGGCTCCGTTATGAAGGGATGGTTCATAACCGAACCTGGTACCCAAGGTACCCAGCCATAACGCAATTTTGGAAACGTCAAAAACAGCAACACTTACAATCTTAATTCGACATAACCAAATATTGGATCGTAAAATAGAATCAAAACACTAAATAAACATGTATTACACTCATTTTTTTGGGATGAATTCAGTCACTTACATAGCACTTTTCAAACAATCAAAAAAACTTTTCGCAATCGATTTTCAATGCGACGTCTGCAGCTGGCATAAGCAATACCTATGTATACATTTCGGTGTTAGAAAAAAACTGACTTATGTCAAAATACAAACTAACACACTCTCATACTGATTTTTGCCTTTTTTTTAAAGAAATATTCGTTTTTTGACTTCTAAATGATGCCCGAAACTGAAAAATCATCAATGTGATCCAGTGATGAGTTATGATGTACAATATTTTTTAGGAGTATGCGAAAATTTGCTCTCAGCAGATTATTTTTTAATATTTTACGTTAAAAATTTTACTGGATCTTCTTAAAATGATACTGTATTATGTGTTCAATTTATAATTTAATTCAATTACCATATAGTTAAAAAAATTATCAAAAAGATGCTTAAAATGTAGCAAAATTAACCCCCACCCCCTAACGTATTTTGTGATTTCTTTGAAAATCAATTTGCACTTTAGTGACAATTTGACAATTATAAGCAGTGTTATAGTTAATGACTTTTCAACATTATATGGTACATAATTACCATGAAAAAACATCAACATTTTTAAACACTGTAGTAAAAAAAAATAGAAGATGTGATCCACTTTCTGCCGATACCGGGAAATTAAAAAAAAATGTTAATGAAAACCTAATTGAAAATGAGTAAATTTATAAAAAAAATCCGTTATTTCTCAAGAATTTTTGTATAGTTCCGGACAAATTCCGTATTTCAGTCAAACTCAGTTGTAAAATCCTTAATTTTTTCTATTTGTTTGAAAAATCCGTTATTCTCCTTAGAAATCTGTTTTGGCAACACTGGAAATAATCTTATTCTTCTTCATTGGTAAAAACACATTGAATATTTGTACAGCCAACTCTAGACAAGCTACTACTAACAACTGTTTATTGAAGGTGTACGCAGACCGCACTTCCCATTGTAAACCATACAAACAAGTGGGAAAACTCTACTTTCTCATTATATTTTTCTTTGTATTATATAAATTTTAACCGACATTTGCTTGAGGTGAACCTACAAATGTTCTGAATACACAGTATTGCTATACATTTTCTTCTTTCGAATTTTCATTCAAGAAGCGATGTTTTAAAGAGAACAATATCTCTTATGTTCGTTTTGTTGAAGTATTGAAGACATAGGCGCAGCTCTTTATTTGGTTCGAGCATGTCTGAATTTTTGAAATGACACTGGACACAATAAAGCCACTATTGGAAATTATGAATTTACCAAACGAACAGGAGCTCGAAGTCGTGAAAGCATTCTTCAAAAGTGAAAAATCCAATGAGCCTCTCGAAGTTTGTTAGCAACCGGATTTCAGGCATTTGGATACAGCACAGTTGCTTGCGAAATTTCTTTTAGCGCTGTTAACAGATTACATTGGTAGAATCAGATTTCGATAAGCGAAAAGTCTGACAGATTTGTTTTGCAATCCCCTGGAACATGGGACGGGATCAACCGATTCGAGACAACGACTGTAAATTGACCAACAATTTAAGATGGATTCTGAACGACCGACATTACTACTACAACCCTCAGTGGTTTTTTTATCGTAATCTGTTTTCAACAGAATCATAGTTCGCAGCCGCACTGTGACCGGAATCGCGGTTCTTGCTGGAAAAAATTCGTATCTCTCCATCCATTTTTTTGAGGGGATCATCTTCAGCGCCATTTTTTAAATAACTAAAATTTCTTTTTGATAATTATAAAAATGTTCTTGTATGCTTTTTGAGTATTTTAATATACCTACCAAGTTTAAATATCGCTATTCATTATTTACACCTTCAAAAAGAATCCTAAAAATGCCTTAAATTCACGGGTGCTAGACCACCGGGTCCCCTTAAGTTACTTTCAAAACTTGTTCAAAAGTGATATAGGAGATATAAATCCTATTCATAATTTAACTTAATGGATATCTTAATAGTGAATAACTCTATATAGGACCAATATAACCCCGATTTTATATGAACTGTACACTTATAATCTAAAGAAAATCAGTGGATACCTAATTTTTTGGCCAGGGACCTTCTTAGATCTCGGGGAAGGATTGCCAACACGTTATCACTTACTTCACCTCAATATCTTCCAATAAAATCTTCGATTCAAAATATAGTTAAATGACGACGGCTGTCATAATTGCCGGGCTTGTATCTAGAGCAGGCTGTCATATTTCCCAAATAACGAGATCAGTCGGTCATTTTTTATGATAAAATAAACCAAATCCACAAATAACCTCCTGCAAAACTTCCTATATAATTAAGTTGGAATCAATAGAAAATTCGTCTTTTGAGTTGATGTCTGCGTTATTATTATAGTTAGCTCTGAAGGATATACTTTATAATCGTATCCAATGTTCGTACTATGCCACACGCCATCGGTATATGCTGTTCCACCTTGGCTTTAGCTCACTTATCAGTGTCAAACGCACAGAACAATAGTTAACATCTCACACTACGTGCAAGTACCTTGATCTAAGCTTAACGTCTTGATTTTCCTCGCCGCTGGCATAATAGTATTGCAAGTTCTATTACAAACAGGGAAGATGTCTTTGTTTAACGTAATTCCAGGCGAAGCCAATCCATTATATCCATAAAAAAAAAACCTCAGTGCTTGGAAAAAGAAACATTTCAAATTTGACTATGAAAGATTACGATAAAGAAAAAATCTGACACTAATTTAATCCAAATTAGCTCAAGGGAACTTAGGGATGAAAACGAGAGCGAAAACGTTACGAAGAATAACACAATTTTTGCTTTTTGATGTAAATGTCTTCTGCTGTGGTTTTAGATTCTAATTAAATTTCTGCAAAAGCTTAAAGACTTTTAGTAATACATATTTATGGAAGAAGTTATTTAAGAACATCTTTTTCAGCGCTTCATCACCACCTGAAAGGACTTCATCAGCCATGCAAGAAGAAATTTTGCTTTGAGAAACGCTTTACTACTTCATTAAAAAAGCTGAAGTGTTGTTTTCCATGCCAAGTGAAATTTGATAGGGGACCGACTTGAATTCATCTGTGTATTTCGTGTAGAATTGTGTTTGGTAGACAGACACGTTAGAAGAAAATTGAATTTACATAAGCATTGCGTGAAATAACATTTCTTGTAGCTTGACAAGGGTGCGCTTTAAATTGAAGCAATATGACAAAATAATTTTCAGGGGTAAATTCATAATAAACCTTAAAGTAGAGGCTGTTAACTTTACGGATTGGTCCCAATATGAATTAAGATTTCTGTTTGACAGTGTCAACTAGACATTGACGAGAACTATATGCCTTAGGAATTATATACTCATAGTAATGGTAAATGTAATAGGTACTAAATAAGTTTAACCGACTTTATCACATTGTAAGAAAAAAATATTACTTTTACGTAGATTTTGTTTTTTAATAATAACGTGCAACCAATATCAATCAATTGCAATTTATTTAAACGGTTATAGGAAGGGTTAAAAGACTTGGTTAAAATTGACTAAAATCGATTGTTTTACGTTTATTGAGCTGTAGGGAAATGGATTGAATTGAAGCAATTTGGATCAAATTAGTTCGGTAGATCACCTCTGTCCAACTTATTTCAATTTGTAAAGACAATTTTTAAGGAACAAATGCATTCGAGCACATATATTTTTTAACTTCAAAGAAAATTGTATCTGTACTGATGTTATTAAAAAGGGGCACCACTGTTAGGGGTTAAAAAAGTTACGCTTTCTCGAATTTTATTTCTTGTTAACTAAATTACTTATTTAGAATTTGGTGAAAAGATATGTTACAAAGCATATATTAAACTTATATTATATAAATTTTTTTTTAAATAATTTTTAAAGTAATAACATTAAAATCAAACGTCTGCAGGAAAACAGTAGTCCAAAGAAGGATGGCTTCTTCGAGAATGGTTGGCCGGAAAAAAACCCATACAATGTTTATATACTTCTATTTGGAGCACTCGAAAAATACTATTTAAGAAACCCTGCACCTAATGCCATTGCGGTTACAAAAAATTTATTTTTTAATAATTTAAACAATTGTACCTAGAGTTATGAATCCCACAGGTTGACAAAAATTATTTCGAGAAAAACACGACTGAACGTTTAAAGACAGAAATAGAGGTTTTCAGCAAAAATTGATCCTCTAAATCGTAAACTTCGTTGATTCCGAGCCCATGAAAGGAACTTTCTCTGTCTGTGTGGCAGCAGGTATACTATTTGTCGCGTAAAAATGAATATATAACAAAAAAACAATTACGTAGAACATGATTTGATTGAATTGTAATTTTGAAAGAGTTTTGAGATTTGTTGTTTGTTGCAATCAGCTTATGCACAATCAGGTTTTTTTGTTTTGTTTTTTGTTTATTACTTATTCTCATTCTTAAGTTATAAGTTCATGCTCTTTACAACTTCTTCTTTGTTTATTTCTTAAAACTAATTAATGATATTTCAGATTAGTACAAGTAGCAATCAATATAAATTATTTTGCCCCACTCGATACCTTTACAAATTAGAATAAATAATTGTCGAAAAAGACAAAAAAAAGATAAGCTGAAAAAATTGCATTTCATTCAACTATGTTTAATTTAAAAGTTAAAGTTAGGTTAAGTTACAGTGGCGGCTGATAACCCACCGCATAGACCACAACGGGTACATAGCGATAACACATACAGATGCCCTACGTCCTAGATCAATTATTCTCAACCACTGCAAATACACAAATAATCGGCGAACAAAAATTTTACTCCTCATCAATACGTTTCAAAACAGAACCAAAATATTTCCCCTTATTGACTGGCAGAATGGGAAAATTGATTGTTGGTTAATGGAAAAGTACAATCGTCGGTAGAATAAGTGATAACATTGCGGCCTATCAATCCAGACGTATCAGGTTCGAATCCCACTGTCGGCGACCCATGGTTGTTTTCTGCTGACAACAGATGTTTATTCATTACAGATTCATCAAATACATAGATTACTACAAAATATATAAAATTTAAAACAAAGAACAGAAAACTACAGCCAAATGTAACAGTCGGACATCCAGACAAGAAACTCCACATCAGCCAAGGCACTGTCTTAGCAGACACTTCAAATTCCGCCTAGATATGTCCAAGTCGAAACTACCGAAGTGCTGATGCTTAGTATTGTCAGTGGTTCGGAATGCACTTTAAATTGTAGGTCCACTTGCAATCGTTGTATTGAATCGCGTCAAGTTCCTCTCCCGCCCCATGTCCACAAGGAGTTGCGGGATAGAGAATGGAAAAGTATGCTTACTTTTTCTATATAATTCCATTTCTTGTTCTTGTTTCTCTTGAAACAACTCCCGGTACTGAGCGAAATAATGTATTTCAAATACTTAGAATTCAATTTTTATGTCCTATTTTTAATCTACTTCGAAAAGCGAAAAGGTTCTAAATTCGACTAATATTATTTTTTAATTGTTTTTTTATCAAACGGGCATAATTCCGTTACGCGCGGACCGATCTTGATGATTCGTTTTCTGTTGGGTAGAGTAGGTTCTTCGATTACTCCCATGAAAAAAGTTTTATTGAGGGTGTGGGGTAGGGGAAGGGTGTGGGAGTTAAACCTAATTTTTAAATTCAAGTTATTGTTAGTGTACCGCCAAGTTTTTAAATCATTAAAAGTGTACCGTGACGAAAAAATGTTGAGAATCGCTGTCCTAGAAATATCGTTTTGTGTACATCGAAGAGCTACTTTATTCATGTCAGAGGTATCCGTCTCCGTTTGCGAACTTTAGAATGCTTCGCATGCTAATGCTCGAAGCTTCTTTTAAAACTTCAATGAAAAACTTGCCTATTGACTCCTGTCTTACCCTTATGAGCACGGGACAATGGCATAAGAGGTGCTCTATAGCCTCTTTTATATTGGGTTCCCTATTATATAGTGGCCGGTGTTGTACATTAAGCTCTAGTCAGGCTCAGTCGGCATTTAGCCTTTTTAATATAATAGGATTTCCACATGATTTTATCGTTAAGAGATTTGAAAACATCACATATCGAATGAAGTACTTGTTTCGCTTCAACTCCATTCAGCCCCTCTCTTAGCTAGAACATCTGCCGCTTTGTTTTCGGTCACGCCTCTGTGTCCAACAGAGTTGAACACTCCTGTTCGTGTTTACAGTGTACAGAGCTCTGCAGCGGTCAAAGACGGACTTACATTGGAATTCGTTAGAACACCAATTGAAGTGTCCGTGGTCAGCTGACTGTGCGCCAACTCCGCCGGCTTGTAAATAGCCACCACTTCATCCTGAAAGACGCTGCAGTCACCGGGAAGTCTGGAGGACGAGTAGATATCGAGCTCCTTGCAGAACACTGATGCTTCTACTCCGGAACTCGTTTCAAAGCCATCTGTTTAGATGTTTAATGGCTGAAGGTACTTCTGTTCCTGTTGACCAGAACATCCTGTCCGGTATTAGTACTTCGAACTTCCTGTTGAAATCCTTAACCGGTAGCAAGTAGTCTGAAATTGTTTTCATCTACAACATCGTGAATAATATTGCTTTTTCAATACTATTGTGTATTATAAATACTCAATACAAAGTATTATTATAAATTCGTTGAACTTTTACAACTACATTTACATAGTGTGTCCTAGTCCATTGGCCCACAATTCAAGCTGCTTGGTTGTGCAGTCCTGACGATAATATTGCATGTTAGCAAGATGGCTTGGTCCAATAAATATATGTCAAAAAGATAGTGAAAAAATGACTGTGGAAAAAGCACTAAATAAAGGCCATAAAATTATATTAAATTTTATATCTATTACGACATTTCGATGTCGGTGCAAATTAAACAAACAAAAGAACTAACTACTTATAATTTATATTATAAAAACAAACTGCGATCCGCAAACAGAAAGTTAAATGCTCGTCCGAGACCCATGTTTTTTTTCTCTCTCGCATTCACAAAAGAAAATGTTTACTCACAGAGGTAGGTAGATCCAAAAAACTCTGTCAAACACAAAGCTACTTTTCGCAGCCATAAAAACTTCTTGGTGCATCAGTTTCAGTTACATATAGCTATGGACCGATCGGATGCTATTTCATTTTGAGACAACTTTTGTTACCAGTAGAGGGAAACCTTTTTTGTTTGCATTTTTATTTCGAGTATTTTGCTAACACTTTCAAGAGAAAAAGCCATTATTTATTTATTTGAGCTTAATACAAGCTATTGAATAAAAAATACAAAATAAAAATACAAAAAACAGGATATAACTTAATACTATTATATACAGATTAAATTGCCTTCCCTGTAATTATTTTTTGTGATATGCTATTTCTCTGTACTCCTCGTATTTCTTAAAATAAAATTTAGAAATAAAGGGTTATTTTCCTCTGGGATGTTCTTAACCAGAATGAGAGCGGATATATTTTCCTGTATATTCGTCTATTTCTATTACATGTGTTTTCTTGTTTTGAATGTGACACCTACATAAGAACTCAATTGTATTTGCTTGCGGCAATTTAAAATCGAGATCGAGAATAATCGAAAATATCTTAGATCGGCGGGCACTCCTATATCTCAAATTATGAATATAATAAATATTCTAGTTCCTTACACGAAGTATAAGATAATGAGTAAAATTATAAAAAGGAAAATTCGCACTTTAAAACAGAACATTCCCAGAGTCTTCATGTTGCTAACTTTTAGAGTTCAATGAGATGTGCTTATAGGGAAAAGGATGAACATACAAAAGTGTTTCACTTTGCTGCATGTAATTTTTACAGAACTATTCGTCCATAGTTATAAGTCATTGATCAGTTTCTTTCAGTTGGTCGATTTTAATAGATACGCTGTCAGTGTTAATGCCTTCGTTAAATGGTAACACCATTAAACTGATGAATTCCTCCAGAGTTTCAAAATCCGCCAACCTTCTCTCGAATTCCTCGTGTAAATTGTCCAACTATACAGCGAAACTTTGTAATTCGCGATTAGAGTTGTGAATACACTCTTCCTCCATGTTTTTGTAATTCTTCAATTCGCCTCTTCTGAAGCAGGCCATACACGATCAAGTCTACCGTGTCAAATCTGCAGCGGATTTGACGCGGCGTCCAGTAAACTTAATGTGTATGGCTATTATTGGGCCATTCCACACGAGTATTCTTGCAGCTGTTTTCAAACCAGTTCGACAACAGCTAGCGTTTTCCAAACAAGTCCACACGGGTATTCTTGCTGCAGTTGTCAAATTTACATGCGAATAAGAGGCTATGCATGTGTGTGTGCCTTGCTCTTCATTTTAAGTTGAGTGCTGGCCGTGAACGTTTGACAACTTTCATTCTACCTGTTTAATAAACTATTTCAACTGACTACTATGGCTATCTGCTGTTTAATTGTAGATGAATATCACCGAAAAAAGTAAACCTGTTGTATAAAAGAATGGCGAAGGGCTAAAAAGCGATGAAAAAACTAACAAAATTTAACGAGGGACTTCAATTAGGCGCAACAGATTATAACAATTTTGTCAATAATTGGCAATTAGCACTGATTTACAAGATTGCATTAAGAACCAAACTGTTCCGCCTGAAAAGAAATTAGCTATAATATTACTCTATTACTTTTAGCAACATGCCACAATTTTATCGACTTGGATTATGATTCAAAATCTGTTCTTGGTCGCGCTCATTCAATAGCCGAAACAAGAATGAAATCATGCGTTCAGCTAAAAATTTCTGACCCCTCCAAACCAGAAAAATGGTGCTCTGGTTGTATTAGTGCGTGACAACAGGTGAAATAGGTTTGGATTTTGATGCACATTTCTCTCCGAAGTGCAGCACATTTGTAGAAATACCTCTTTGCTTCTGTTACCTCTTCCCCAGAAAACCGGTTCGACAACAGCTGCAAGAATACTCGTGTGGAATGGCCCATTGTGCATGACAAGTCTACTTGAAGCCAAAATCAGATTTCGATTCTGCCGACTTGATCAAGCCTGCAGCGTCATGCAAACTTGAACGTGTGTATGAGCGATCAAGTATGCATGACGTTAGTTGGCATCTTCAGGCGAACGGTTTTTTCTTTTTGTTCTTAATTGCGAGCAATAAGCCTAGGATGGCTAACGCGGCGTCGTCCGCCACTGGGGACGCCATGATTTCAACTGGTGCGGCATCATGCAAACTGGACGGTAAACTTGATCGTGAGTGGTCTACATGGATTCGCTGCAAACTGGACGCCGCGTCAAGTCCGCTGCAGACTTGACGGTAGAATTTATCTTGTATGGCCTGCTTTAGTTGGGATGCCTGCATCTAAATCTTTTCTTTGAATGTTTTAATTGAACTTATCATATGACTTAAAGTTAAGTTTTTCCCTTGCAGGTGTAAATTTAGCTCATTCAGCTTCTCTGTTATGTCGCAAAGAAAAGCTAGCTTGATAAACCATTGTTCGTCTTCTAACACAGCTACATTATTCCTTTTCGTGCCAGGAAACAACATTTTTGCAAGCCTTCATTGAGTAATTCTTCCAAATTTTTTTCCATGCATTCGTTGCGGCGCATTACAGTGTTTCTGGACAGTGAAATGCAGATAATTGATGAAAGCATATCCTTTTTTATTTTTGAAGTAATGAAAACGTGCTTCTCCAGATTTGTACATAGCTTCCTTGATCATTTCTTCATCTTCGAAATTGTGTTTTGTTTCGCTCCACTTTTTCTACTCTACCTGCACTGAATGTGACATTTACGTCAAACGGCGTTTGTTTAGCCCTTAGTGCAAATTAACAGCGTTTCTACACTTGCTTTAGACGAATTGCAATGACTGCAGGCAAATATTTGAAATTTGTCAGACAATTGTCAAACAAACCCAATTTCAGTTGAAGTGATTTTAATTAATTATCAAACGAATCATACGTAATTTTTTGCATAAAAGTCAGCAGTCAGTGATATTCAAAAATTGTAAATATAACTGACAGCAAATTTCACTAAAAATGTTTGTTTCGCTGACGTTAGTGCAGGGCAAATTTCTGCACTTTTGTTATCACATCGATTGCACTCTACACTATTTCTGCACTTTCCATGCAGCGAAACAAACAAACCTTAGGGCGTCAGATGGGTAAGCGAGGTGACGACATGGCGGCGTGGATTATCTTTCACTCACGCCACGTAACGGAAACAAACAAACCTTAGGGTGTCAGATGGGTAAGCGAGGTGACGACATGGCGGCGTGGATTATATGTCACTCACGCCACGTAAGGAGGCGTCGTGACGCAATTTTTTGTAATTTTTTTTCAATTTATTTCACTCTCTCGAGCTACCGAAAATGTCTACGTCTTGGCTATCCCTGCCCTTAAGGTTGATTTCCAATAAAATAAGATATACATATAACATTTTTTTTTTGGAGTCCTTTTACCAAGCTTTTTAGTCTATGGGGCCATTTAATAATGTTTCTCCAACTAAACTTTCAACCCGCTAACGACGCCTTTAGGGGTGAATTTTGAAAGGTCACTTCTTAGTGAGTCTGAACATTATAAAATAACACTGCTGACTTAATTTCATTTTTATTGTTTCAGTGGTTTAGGCTCAGCGATGATGAATCTGTCAGGTAGCACATGTTACTTTATTTCTGCAGAATAAATAAATAATGAGATATAAGTACACAAATCAACGACCAAGGCTCTTTGAAATTCTTTCTATGTCTTAACAATATTTGAACAATTATTTACAAATAACTCTTCAATATTACCTAATAGCAGCATGTTTTTTTTACTCAATTTTAACCCGATTTTCATTACTGCGGCGTGAAAACAAAATCTTCTCAATGCATGCAATAGAAATAAATGGCAATATTCACAATAATTTTATATATTTCTTTCTGTGTAAGCATTTTACATATTCGAACAACCCTTTTTTTGTAATAAACACAGAAAATCTCGAAGGCGAGAATATTTCGTTTGTGCGAAGTTGTTAAATGGCCCAGAAGATATTATATCGAGGGATTTAGAATCCAAACTTAATATTTATGTTGAAAATGTTATAGTATGGTTCACGTTTTATTAACTTTTGCTAAATTTTGTTTAGAGTTTATTTAAAACAATTGATTTTGTTATTATAAGTTGTGTTTTTGCCATTTTGAGCCTTGGCCGGTGACTTTTGCACGCTATTGTATATTTTTAAACACAAAGCCCATATGCATGTTTGTCGGACTTTTAAAGTGGGTAACTGTGCAATGTGGTTAGGCTTTAAAACCTGTGTATTTTTATAGAGGAATGAAATACATCCTGGAAGAATATATATATCAACATTTTGGGAAATTTAATTACATCACAAACATTAAGCGTCACAAGTCATCAAAACGAGCTGACATGGGGCTGAATTAAGAGGATGTTTCTTTACGCGGCTGTCGCAGAAAGCAAGCATCTCCTCTCCTTCCTCGATCGTCATCATCCTCCCCTGTTCCTCGTTTTCTCCTACGGGCACCCTCATGCCGTTTCAACCTCCGAGTCTTCTTTTTCCTTAAATTTTGGTAAAGGCGACTTTGACAAATTAAATCACTTGCTCCTCAACTCGAATATTGGCACCATCCCTCAACATCTACCAATTGACGTTGCTTTAGAGGCGTTTTATTCGGAAATACACGCTTGTCTTACACAATTAATCCCTCTTCTTCCTCGTAAAAACTACTCCTCATCCCCCATATGGTACGATAAAGAATTACGCTTTCTCCGCAACAGGAGAAATAAACGTTGGCAAACTGCGTCTTACTATTCTTCCTAACTATCTGCTTAAACCTCTTTTTCCGAACGTTGTGATACCGTCTACTATAAGTACCTCCAACGGATGGAAACTAGCCTCATCTCCGACCCCAAGCGTTTTTATAACTTTATTAATTCCCAGTGGTTACCCTTCCACCCTAAAGCTCGATCCTAAGGTTATCGCCAACCTCTTTGCACACTTCTTCAGTAAATCTTTCAGCGACAATTCTCTACAACCCGACCTTAACTGTTTTACATTCATGAACAAATACACTCAAACGTCGTTTACATCTTTTGACCCTGATCCTGAACTAATCGCAGCCAGTATTAACGAACTTGAGGACGACTTTCACCCAGGTCCAGATGGCATTGCGGCCATCGTTCTGAAAAAGTGTACCATGCATCTAGTTCAACCCCTCACTTCGCTTTTCCGTCTCTCGGACACTCAAGGAGTTTTTCCTCAACTATAGAAAAACTCGTATATTATTCCCATCTTCAAAAAAGGCTGCAAGAACGATGTGTCCAACTACAGACCCATTGCTAAATTATCAACCATACCTAAACTATTCGAAAAATTGGTCTATGATTCCATGTTCCTCCACTGTAAGTCTATCTTCTCATTCTCCCAGCATGGCTTCCTCAAAGGTAGATCTACAACCACCAACCTTACTGACTTCGTCTGTAAAACACTACGTGCCCTGGAAAACGGTAAAGATGTTGATGTTATCGCCACCGATTTTAGTAAAGCCTTCGAAAAGATCTCCCATAACGATATCTTGTTCAAACTTGATCGCCTAGGCTTCCCCTCCCGATTCATCTCCTGGATTCAATCCTACATCAACAATCATCGGTACAATGTTCTTTGTTGTCGTTCGGCATCCCTCAGGGCAGCCACCTCTGTCCATTGATTTTTATCCTTAAAATAAATGATGTTGAATGTGTCATCAAACACTCAGATTTTCCATTTATGCTGACGACATGAAAATAATCAAACATATCTCCTCCACAACCGACTTTCTTCTCCTACAAAAAGACGTCGATTCGTTCACCACATGGTGCAAGAAAAACTTTCTGAGCTCAATGTCTCCAAACGCCAGTCCATCTCTTATTCCCGCAAGCGTCTTACCTCCACCCCGAGAGTCTATATGTTAACTGACGTACCAGTCCCTATCGTTACCTCTCTGTGTGACCTAGGAATAATCTATGATAGCTAACTCAATTTTCGTTCTCACATTGACAGCATAATTAACAGAGCTAACTCCGCGCTAGGGTTTGTAAAGCACTGGTCTAGAGAGTTCTCCAATCCTTATGTTTCCAAATCTCTCTACATCTCCTTTGTTAGACCTCGCTTTAAATATGCCAGCCAGGTATGGTCACCTACACAAACAACTCGTATTAATAGGATTGAATTTTTCCAGCGTAAGTTCATTCGCTTCGCTCTACTTGATCTTTCGTGGGCTGACAGATTCAACCTTCCACCTTATGAAAACCGTCTGAAACTGATCGACTAACAACCTCTAAGTAAACATCGTGATGTTTCCGACATTCTCTTCATTTATCAGATATTAAATGGTGCCATAGACTGCCATTCAATCCTGCAATTTTTACTCATCTATACCAATTCCCATAACCTTAGGTCCACTTCCCTTTTCCGACTCGACCGCCATCGCACAAACTACGGTCAAAGCGAGCCAATTACCAGGATGCTACGAAAAGTCAAAGACCTTTTCTCCTTTGACTTCCATCTGAGTAAATCATCCCTTCACAAAGCCTTATATCTTGATCCCTCCCATCCTGATCTTGATCGCCTTCCTTAATTCTTTTTCCTTCCGCCTGCTGCCTTTATCTACTATATTTATAGCTCATAAAGCTACAACTATACTATTTATTTATTTTATACTACTTATCATTTATTACAGTTTGTAAGATTAGTATTATGGTTGGGCTTGTATTTTTGTATTTTGTATGTTATAGCTTGTATTAAGCTTAAATAAAAAATAAATAAATTTACACCTCTTAATAAAAGAATTCAAGACAAGTGATCAAAATCTTCAGTTCTGTGTGTGTTGAGTTTTTCACCACAAACAACACCCTAAAAGTGCGCCAAATGGATACTTCTGCCCACAACGTATTTTCTCGTTTCCTACTATAGTTAATCATCCAATATTGAATAGAACGAAAACGGGAACAAAAGGAAACCATAACTCTCTATCTTTATTTTTAGCTGAAACTAAATACAAAATTTTATGTCCGCAGCGTTATTTTTTGGTAACATTATCTCCTAAACTACTAAAGTCACCAACTTAAAACTTCAGAAGATTTCTAGTATAGAAGCCTACTTTGGATACCTAATTTCGCGAATTTTTTCTGGAAAAGTAAAGTAAGTACAATTAGAGACGATTTGGGTTTTTTATTTAAGGGGACATTTACATCAGTTGGGACCAAAAAATTCATTTTTTTTATTGGCTTAATCGATGGATATATCGATCAAAAATAACGTGCCGAAATTCCAAATTGATATCTTGAGTAGTTTCCGAGTTACAGGTCATTAAAGAGGCGTGCCTCCCGTCGAGCGCCCAACTGCTTTCTAAGCGAAAGCGAAGTCGACTGAAATGTTTAAGGCCAAATATCTCAGCTTGTCACATTTTTTCCTCTTGGCAGCGTTTCTGAGCAAACGGCTACTGCGATTTTTCACAAAAGCGTTCTAATTATTCATTTCATATGTAATTGTGGTATAGACCTCAATTTTTTATTTTGATTGTTTTTCTCAAAAGTTAATAAAAAAATAGTACCAAAAAAATGACCAAAAAAACGAGGTTTTTTTTCAAATGGCCGCCATTTTGTTTTTTATTGGAATTTTGGCTTGCCAAACGTCTATACCACGCATTATGGTATAAACTTTAAAAAAATGTTGACTTTTTTGTTTTTAGGTCACGTGTGTACCCAGGAAATCTGCCGAGAACACGACGTGTCCGCCGAGAACGGCAACCTTTGACGGCGCGGAGGGGGGTTAGACTTGGGGGGGATAAATCGGCGACGTAGCAAATGTTACTTAAAAAATGTACAAAAATAATAAAAAAAAATTCAAGTGATTAGCATTGTTCATTCACGAGATATACGGTCTCAAATAATCATGAAATTTTGGTCCAACTGATGTAAATGTCCCCTTAAGAGAGAAGGGAAAAATATTTTTTTCAATAAACCTGATCACGCTGTAGGGGGTGAATCAAAATGCAGCTGCAAGGCCTGCAGTGTATCATCCCTTCCCTTGATAAAACCGGTCAGCTTCTTAAAGTGGAGGCTTGTGGCTACCGCTTTTAACTTTAAATGGCGCGAAATTCAAAAAGGGTTAACAAATTTTCAATTTTTTCGTCTTTGCGGGTCGTAACTTACGATGTAACCAAAGCCTAGGGGACAACCCTTTGATGCGTCACCATGGCTTTGGTGGGAAGGGAATTATAGTAAGGATAGCGAAGAAACTTGAATGTCTTGTTTTTGCATTGCTACGAGCTATACAACAGCCCAGAGCCGGGGAACTTTGGCATGGTGGCCGTGCCGCTCAACCAATTCATTCAACTTCGTCTCCGACTTGTTCTTAATATTCCGAAAAATTTTAATCAAACCACGGCGAGTATCACATATCTGCCGAACAGTTCGATTTTGCGAAAACGCGTCTAAAGTTTTGAAAGTGCTTTAGCATGACCCAGCCTGCCGCCAATAAATTGCGTACAACTCATTTTTAGGGCAAATATGATGAAAAAATTGACATAAAGTTGGTTATTCCGAATATCGAAAATTGAAAAAAAATGTTTTAAGTCAACACACTAGAAATTCCCCTTAACCTATATCTGCTACATTAACAGGGAATACTGTATACCATATTATTATTTTATTTCTAACAGGAAAATGGAAAAGAATTAAAGGAACATTTTTAAAGGGAATATACCTTATACTTAAAGTTTCCAGGGCTATAAATTTGATTACCTTCTGCGTCCACTTTTTCGTTTCTGGCATGAATCGTAGACTATTTTATAGTCTCATCAGTCTCCTTATATCGAGTAACATCTAGTAACTAGCGATACCTGGCGCGCAAAAAAAGTACTAATGTAGGTCAAGGGCCAATTTAAGGCATTTAATGTAATCGTAGATATGATATTTATCATATCACTAGAAAGATGGAAGCACGAATTTACAAATGGGATAATTTGCACACAATCGATTTTTTAACTTCTTTCGAGGTTCGTAAGTACAATTGAGGTCTGTAGAAAAATAAAGATCAGTTTAGTTAACGCAATCGCCGCATGTCGTTGATGATCTCAAAAGTAACGATAATGATGATTTTTAGCCGCCTCTACATTAAAAACAAAATATCTCTCACATTTTTTGACAACGTTGGATTACATAGTAAGTGTCTTGGTAGCAACTGGCAACTTTATGTATTCTAATTTGTTTAATTTAAAATACGTGTAATATAATATAACCTTAGGCTTCCCGTAGTCACCTTTTCTTAGATTTCTTTAATAGAATTTTTTATGAAATTTTGGAAAACAAAGCTGGATTTGATTGGCACCTTTATATTCTGTTTTTTTGTTGTCTGCATGTTAGTCCGCTTAACCCTAGAATAACGAATCTTTTACCTGCTAATTGCTATACCAAGTAGCCAATAAATTGATGTGGAATTTACATCGCACTCTTCCATGTATTCCACGTTTTAAATTGTTAGATTTAATTTATGTAAGTTGTATAATAGACTTTTAATCGAAATGTTAACCTTCCTCTCCTGGTATTTATCTCTTTGTGTTCAGAAATAATGTATTTCAAATAATTTAATGGAAGGAATTTTCAAATTGCTTTCTTTTTCTTTTTCCACGCTTTCCTACTTGATGTCACCAGATGATGAACTAGTGAGCGCCATTCAAGCAGCTGAAGCGAAGCCACCAGAAGAACTAACTGAGGAGGATAAAATGGCCCTCTTAGGGCGTCCAAAGGCCGGAGACATTGTTCGTGCACAACTGCGAATTAAAGAAAGTAAAGAGTTCAAGGTAAGTTTCTTATTATTAAAACCTAACGTTAGGCTGAATTCTAATAAAAGTCATAGAACAAAGGGCAATGGTATCTCATTTAATCACAGAAGATAGCATTGAATCCCTTGTAATTTCATTCCATTAGAAATTTATGGGTAGGTTAATTGCTATTTAGCTACTTTTTTCTTATTAACGAACTCTCCTTATGGACTTAATTTATTGAGACTGTGCATTATGGGGCTAAAAAAATTAGGTTGAAAGCTCACGTAATTGAATTTACTTAATGTGTTAAAAGAACTCGGTGTGCATCGCTTTTTCCTCAAAACAACAAAGGTTTGGATTGTCTTTAAATGAGAAATAATAACCGAATAATGTTGAAAGATGTCTGAATTATTAAAAACTTTTTAGTTTTTTGGTCATTTATGGCAATAAATATAATTACAAGATTATGTTTTTTGCTTAAATAACAGTATATCAGTGTCGAAAGGCTCTTATATCATTTCGTAAAAAAATTGTATTATAGTTAAAAGGGCTGTTTTAAATATGGCGACAAAAAGGAAAATACGAACTTTCAGCTTATAGTTTATTTATTAAGTAAAACATCGCCTAAAAGCAGAACTGATTACTGCAATTACGACAAGAATATAATAGATTAAAATTTTTATTATACAAAAACAGATGAACGGAACTCTAACTGACCTCTTATTTGGTTTCTAAATAAGTTAAAGTTACTGCGGTTAATTCCAGTTGACATCGATGAAAGTGCTTTTCACATTGCATTTGGTACGGTGGTAGGGAATTTCGAGAAGCATTTTACGGAGTTATGGTTCCTCAAAAAGCCAGACAAAACAGATATGTTCGAAATACCTAATAAAAGCAAAATTAATTAGACCCTACAAGCAATAATTAAATTCGAGAGTTGATGAATTCTTTTTAAAATCCTTCAACGAAATTAGTTTTAGTCGGCCTAGATATGGCGTAGAATAAGGGGATTATTCCAGGATTATCCACGTAGAGCATCTCTTATGTATTGTATGTATTGTGATACTACGTTGGAGTTAGATTTCCGTCCGTACAACATACCTTAACTCTCCTAATGAACGGTGATATCAACAACTCACATACTGTTTTGGCCCCACAATACCCTGGGACTGACATCATCGTGCATCGGTTCGCTGAGAGTGAGGTTCCTGGAGGCTCACATTCTGTCTCGATGCAGCGGAATTCAGGCATTGGTGTTGTCAGTGGTTCCTTAAAGCTTAGTACTTTAAGAAGTGACCAAATCACGCAACAATGCTTGCTCTTTCTCCGCGTCTTTTAATATGGTTATTTCTGATCTGTTCAACGCTATCGCCTCTCCTGAGATTTGGCCTACCGGAACCCTTGTCTATGAATTTATTCCAAGAAACCGATCAACCTCTGGAGCTTCCCCAAAAAAATCATCGACGAGATTACGTTCTATTATGCTAATGTAACTGGCTTTTGATCCGAGCTGACCAGACTCTATATTGGCTCGACCTTTGATGTGGTTTGTCTGACTGATACCTGGCTCAGTGAAGTAACCGCCGATGTTGAGCTCTTCGGCAGGCCCGGAATAGATCGTCTTTCATCGTGATCGTCTATACGAAAGCGACTTGCTTTTCTGAGATTTTGACTTACCAGCTATAAGCTGGGTGCCTTCGGATGTTGATGGGTTAATTCCATTGAGGGATTTTACCAGGAGAGAGGGGTTGGAATTCTACATCGAAACATTATTAATACATTGCATGTGTCAAGCGCGGAACTAGGTTTTGGTTGCGACAGGGGGGGGGGGGAGTTTATGATAGTTACCGGTGTTTCTTGAAATTCTTGAATTTAGTTGAATATATATATATATATATATATATATATATATATATATATATATATATATATATATATATGTTCTATTCCTCTAAACGCCTGACAGCATTCGAATCCTCTGACGGCCGGATAAAATTTAGGCATTTAAAAGAATCCCCTAACAGTATAGCGCTACTTTGGTCTTTTTAGAAGAATCCTCTAACGGCTTGACGATTTCACTGGCTGATTTCCTCTCCTTCTTTATGTTCTTTTGACAACCTTGCTTTTCCTGGTTTCTTTACTTCTCGAGAAGCTTCATCGTTCTGCCCTTCAGATTACTCTTGTCTTCGATCCAATGTCTGCAGCATCTTCGATTTACAGCAACTACAATATTAATTTCAAAAAGTCTGATTTTTCCGTATTAAATAATTCTTTATTGAGCTATAATTGGTCTAATGTTGCTGATGAAAGGGATAGCCATTTGGTGGCAAGTGCCAATATATCCAACTGTTTTTTGCAATATGTTGCCATTTATATAATTCGAAATCATTCCTGCAATTTTCATTGCAAACCGTCAGGTGTCAGCGTTTCTATTATTACGATAAAAAGCCATGGGGGTTTCAGAGCAAACTGTGTGGTGTCCACTGACAATCGTTGTCTCGAATCAGGTTAAGTTGTTCTCTAGTCCCATGCCCCACAAGGGGTTACGGGAACAAGAGAAAGACATCGAATGGTTGGAGGAGGGGTAGGGCGGTGGTGTGGGGATGACTTGTACAAATAATCGAAACGATCGAGATTAGTTTCAAATCCAAAGTTTTCAAGGTCAGTACGATGAATAATGACAATCCCAATGCCATTAAATAATTTGGTGATAAGAATAATTTTAGGAATAATGACACTCCCGATTCCGTTAGATATTGCGGTAGATATACACCCCTAGATGTGGAGTTTACACTGACGGCTCGAAGTTAGCTGTTAAAGTGTGTGAAGGAGGGGGTTATAAATTAGAATACCGGGCAGTTGCATAGGAAGTATGGGATTGTTTCATCTTGGTAACATCTTCAAAAATAATTTAGTGTGTCTGCCGATGAGACAATAGCCCGAGATGTTAGCCACGACAACGCTAGTGATATTTCATTTGAGCGAGTTGAGCGGTTTTGACCGCTTACGGTCGAAGGTCAGTCAGATCTACCAAGGAATTCGCTAGTTCATATAAATAAATAAAACCGGGGTCTTTCCGCTCCTTACCTCTTACTTTTTAAATTCTCACTAGAGGACGTCAATGCTCCTAGTTTTACGCGATTTCTTACCAGCAGTCAGTACCTTTATATTGGTAAGCCCCACATTTGCGACCCTTAATTATTTTCCAGCATTTAGTAGGTACACCATCTAATATTTAATAAAGCCTTGTAACTTAAAACTTTTTTTACCAATTTTCTCTTTACATATCACTTTCTTCCCACTCCCATACCTAGGTGCTAGAGGTCTCTGAACCTCTTAGTATCCAACGATATTTAGAGCCAGTGGATAAATATTGTTATCTCGGAAGTACGGTTACAGCAGACGGCGGAGCTAAAGCTGATGTACAGGCTCTCACCAATAAGTCTCGAGTTGCATTTAAAACCCTTGGAGAGATCTGCTTCAAGAATAAAATCTGCAGACGCACAAAACTCCGCATCTTCCAATCGAAAAGTAAAATCTGTTCTGTTGTACGACTGTTTAACATTGAGAGTAATCATCTAAGCTTAAAGCATTTGTCAACTGCTGTCGCATCCTTAACATACATTGGCCGAAGGTCAATACCAACCAAGAAAGAGCCAAACAACATCGCACAACAGTCTCTAAATTAGAATCCGCAAGGTAGCCATGAAGAAGTTCCATATTAATAAGGTAACTACAGCATACGTCGTCGGTAAGTAAGTAGCCATGTAGACCCTCTATGCCACAAGCTCCAGGTTCAGACCTTTACGATATAAAGTCCACCGAAGGTTGCAGAATAATGTCGGTGCTTCGGAATCCACTTTAAATTGTAGGTCCACTTGTAATCGTTATCACGAATTAACATTCGGTGATAATGATGCTCAACAACTTAACATACCCAATATTTTATAGTATTGAAAGTAGAATTTTAAACAACTTATTCAGTGGTTGATTCACAGGATTTTGCGTATCAGTTTCTTCTATTCCAGAATATACAATATCGTAATAATAAATAATAATTTAATATTATTTTTCTTACATTTATGCAATTGGGTTTTTTTTAGATATGAAGAAATAGTAACAACACAAAAGCTTTTCAATTTCTGAGTGGTAAAAGAAACATCAAAGCCTTAAGCACACCAAAATAATGTACTGCATAATTAAACACTTTTACTGATTATACTCGCATGAGTAGCACCTACCATCCAATATATCTCTTCATTTGTCGATAAACGCACAACACCGGGATTAGTTCCATTACTTAGGAGCATTTCAATACTAATTGCCACTAGGAACTACTAGTAAACCACATGTATTCTCTTTAATTGGATAACCATATAATCTACCTTAACCAGAGTAATCTTCTCTGGCAGAACTCTATAGATGTAGAGAGCCCCTCCTGAAAACCAGTAGTGGCTAACGAGCTTCAGAGAAACAACGAACCTTGTCAATTCACCTTAAATGGGATCCGTCCTTTTGTTTGGTAAGTTTGCTGTTAATATGTTCTGTATGCTCCGGAAATTGATTTATTTCTGATAGCTGCCCAATTACATCCCTGGAACATATATTATAATAGAAACGGCTGGACAAAATAATTTATTGCTCTCTGAGATATAAGCGAGCGCAAACCTTTACAGGAAATTGTCATTTGAATAACTCACCGTTTAATTAGAATTTCCAATCACAAAACTCCAGTTGAAGCAGCGCTCTCCGAATCTGTATAGGAGCATGAAGTTCATATGGTCCTACTTTATTGTAGTGATGTTTTGAATGAATGGCTTTGGTGAAATATTGAGAGTGATGCATATTTTACTGGTATTTGCACGGAGTGGTCAAATATTTCACTTGCGAGATTACGTTATGTTTGCATATGTGCTTTCTACAGTTCGGTTCATAGATAACTTTCAGGCTATAAATTGCAGTGTTAGCTTTATTTTTATGAGCAGGAGGAAGATTTTTCGATATGTCGTTCCTTACTTTGAATTTGAGCAATTTACATTTAATTTAGCGAAAAGGTTTCCAATAAGAAAAGCGAACGTTGAGATTATAAAGAAAAGTGCTTGTTTCTAAAATATAACTAGCATTGCTTTAGTAAAAATCAGTTTATTGGTAAACATTAAGAAGAGGAGAATTTCGGTATAACTATATTAAATTCACTACATTTTATTTTGTGAAAAACGTTAATTAACACCACACATTTTTTTGTACCGTTTTAGAATTGAATTATGAAAAGGACTTCTCAAAATTAGCTTTCATTGCAATTAAAAAATACACTCTGTCTGTGGGCTGTTGCCTCGCAGGAATGGAAAAATAAGACATCTAAGTTCGCTAGTTTCCCTTATCCTAATTCCCGCAATAAAAAAAAGAAAATTTTAATTTTTACAACTCGGGTCCACAAAAGTGCTTTATACCATCCAGTTTAAGAATATAAATGTTTTTTTTTCGCACAAAAATTGACAAAACTGCAATGGGCACCTTAAAAGACATATTTATGTAACGTCTGCTTAGAAACCCCCTCTCCCCCCTTTTTTTAAATATTTTTACACGGAGAGACGGAGTTGGATCAATGGTTGAGTTTCCTGTTTTCTAGCGGACAGCAATGCAAAAATACCCAATTTCCCTTATTCCCTTTCCTTAATTTTCTTCCGGCCATAGTCATATTAACGCATCATAGGGTTGTCCCCCTGGGTTTTGGGTATATTTTAAAAAGACAATAGGAAGACTACTGATTTCTATAAATTTGTGCTAGTTATAGATATGGTTTTATTTTTCCATAAACCTTTAAATCTTTCCATTTGCAAACTTCGTTCATAGGGAGGGGTGGAAGGGGGGGGGGTGAAAGAAAGGAATATGAAGAATATATTTTATAATGTCCAATCAAGCACTTTCAGAAAGAATTTTGACCATTCCTTCGACCCACGTGTGCAATAAAAATATCTCTTAAAGACGGTCAATGTGATTACAGGGGGGAGGGAGGGAGGGGGAGGGTTGGCAATGATGTGTTAAGCATCTTGAAGTGCGACTTTTTCTTCTGAAAATGATGCTGTACGGTACTTGAGATTGCTTGGCTCCCCGTTCACGTGGGGACATAAAGCTTCGCTAAATGTTTGTATGCACCATGCACTGGCCATCTTTCGGTGTTCTTATTTTTGGGGCAACACTTAAAGGGTTGGAAATCGCTCTTGCGTAAATATTGTTGTCAAATTTCTGGAAAATGGTACATTTATTGATGCTGTGTGTTTCCTAATATAATAGTATAATAATTATTTATTTTGGAAAAAATACCATCGCCACCCCATTAGGTATTTCGACCATAATCAGGTCAATTCGGGTAACGGGTAGTAGGGGGGATGGCAATGAGTTGTTAACCATCTTGAAGTGCGATTTTTTCATCTGGAAATGGCAATGAGTTGTTAACCATCTTGATGTGCGATTTTTTCATCTGGAAATGATGCTGTACGGTACTTCAGTTGGCTCCTCGTTAACGTGCGGAGATGAATTTCGCACCAAGTTAGCATGCACTGGATCTGCAATTAGCTCCACCGATCATTAACCGATCAAATTCACTTCAGTCGTTGAGAAGATGCCCTTCATGAGAAAATATAAACATTCCAAAGTGACAATAAAAAATTTTGGAATTTATTCCAATAGTCTGTAGATGTACTCCCTATAGAATGTTCGGATAACAGAACTCGTTCGCCCAAGAGTGAACCCTAACCCATTTTCTGTCCGCAACAGTTTTTGGGCTCCAGAAATGGCTTCAACATTGTTGACTTCAGACGAACTTGGACAAGAAATTTAGCTGGTGCACATTCCTGCACAGGTTAAAGCTATTTAATGAAATGTGATTTCTAGCATCCTCTTCTTTTTTAAATGAATTTGCACAAAATTCATTTCATGAATTGAGTTGTGATCAAATTTTCCCTCACCACTTACAAATACGTAAGTATTTTTCCAGGAAATCTTTCTTTTTTAAAACCAATGTCTTTAAAACCAAATTCCACTAAGAAATAGAATATAATTTTTATCAGTGATAAGCTGGTTGGAATTATTTTCAATATTCGTACAAAGAAATCCATTGGGGGCTTATAAAATATTGCTTTCTCTCATCATATTGATTTGCGTTAAGTAATTATTCATCGGTACAAGGTATTGGACCACAATTATATTCTTCAATTTCTCATCAAAATTTATGAAAAATTAATTTTTGTTTTTTTTATATAGATATATTTTTATTGCAGTACCTGGGCCACCGAGCTCGGCTCAGGACATATCTAAAACGTCTAGATAGATCTATTTTGTAGAAGTTATTGTTCTTAGTTTGTAACCCAACCTTTCTTTTCTGCATAACAACATCATTAGACCTCTTTTAAAGCAGGTAGGTAGGTAGGTGGTTTTTTTAAATCTGTCAGCGAAGCGAACATTATGTGATTAATTATTTTGAATTGTATTTTTCCCAATTTTATTATTTTTTTAAATGGTTTTACTTAGCTTCACTTTCGTATATTTGTTGGTTTGTTTCAAATATTTCAACTGACTTTTCAGATACTTCTAATTATTGTATCGATTTGAAATTTTACAGAGTTATTCAATTCCTGTGATAATACAATATTATGGTAAAATCGAACGAGTAAGTAAGGGGTGGGGTGGGGTGACGACCTTTATTAGTGTCGAATTCTGACTTTTCGGGGTCAGTAAGTTGAATAATGATACTCCCGAATGTTAATTGTAGCATCCTCATTATCATTATCGGATCCACATCTTGAATTTTTTGGTTGTGAATTTTGAAAATTAAAACTTTTAAGTTTTCTCGTACGTTCACGAGCCATTATAATATTGTAAGTAATGGCGCGCTTCTCGCTCGACAGATTAATTAATACATTTATTTTTAATTACAAATGCTCATAGTTTTATTTACTTCACGTATTAATTCGTTGCACATTTTTCTTGACAGTATTTCTTTACAATATAACGTTTCACTTCACCTATTTACACTTACCACTTAACTGATTAATACAATTATTAACCAGGCTGCTACTCAGCCTATGTATACTATTTAGCTTAAGGATAGGCTCTAGTCGAGCGGACTGAAAAATGGCTGAAGTTTATTAATTTTTTTCATGTAGAAGAAGCTAAATAATGTATAATTCGACTTTTTCAGCTATTAGTACATTTACTTAAGTTCACAAAAAAATGTTTTTTAATTCTTTAAATTCTAAAATTTGCGCGATATTCACGCGCTTATATTTATATATTTGTTTGTTTAGTTGAAATTTCATTCTTGAAAACAGCTCTAACGAGTTCAGCCCCTCTCTGTTAAAAATAATGTATAAACACATTGGAAAGTATAGTGTCCCATAAAAAGCACAAACACAAACCGAGCACTTCTAGCGGCATCTGGAAAAATCTCGGGCGCCTAAAAGTGCGGAAATGTACAGAGATTAGACCTACCTAGATCTAGATTTTTGGCCCGCGTAAACACTTGTTGTAAATTTCCTCGGAATCGTTAGAGCCGTTTCCGACAACTTGAATTTCACAAAGTTCGACCATTTAATTTTTTTTAAATTTTTTTTTCTAAAAATAGCTAATAGTGTATAGATAATCCTTGCCAAGTTTCATAATGGGCGTAGAAGTCGTTTAGGAGCTAGACTAGTTACAGTTTCGAAGCGTATAATTTACATCATTAAAGCTTCGCAAAATATGCTTTAACAATGCTTTGACTCCATAGAAAAATTCCCACCGTGGGGTGCCGGCCGCTACGCTTCGAAACTGTAACTGGTTTAGCTCCTAAACGACTTCTACGGCCATTATGAAACTTGGAAAGGATTATCTATACACTATTATCTATTTTTAGAAAAAAATTTAAAAAAAATTAAATGGTCGAACCTTGTGAAATTCAAGTTTCAAAAATTTAAATATATTTTTTTTCCGAAAAAATTTTTTTTTAATATCCAAAAAGGCATAGCTTAGTGAAATTTTTAAAGCCATCTAGCTCGTTAAACAGACTTTATACTGCAATAAAAATATGAAGAAAAAAATTAATTTTTCTTACCGTTACCGGTTTATGAGAATATTTTACTGCTTCTGTTTTTCTCAGGTTTTGTAACACTGCTGAGATGTTGGTTTGTTAACATCAATCGATGGATATATTGAAATCTCGTATATGTTGACATTTAGTGATGACCTGAGTTGTGGTTGATTCAGGATCAGAAGTTGAAAGTATCTCTTCGCAACTGTGACTGTCTACTTCTTGATCTCTTCCGTCTTCCAAATAAATTTCATTCACCCAGTCTGTAACATCCCTTTGAGAAAATATTTCTTAGCAATATTAATTGATAAAAAATACGCTTAAAATAATCGTCTAAGTCGTTCAGTTTGTAGTGATGTTTTGTAACCCGAATCGCGTTTTGATCCATCGGTTGTTTAACAGCTGTTACGTTTGGAGGCAAAGGAATGGTTTTAATTTGACCGTCTTCTGTACGTAAATCTTCAGATGTTGCATGACTAGGCGCATTTAAGTGGCAACTCTTTAGAGACAAAAAATGCTTTGACCTATAAAATAACATTAGGAATAAAGTTCAATTGTATTGAAAAATAATCACAAAGGACTTACTTGTTGAACAAAACTTCCATAAAACCAAGACTGGAAGATATCAGAAGTCATCCAAGCGGACTTGCTGTTTCTATAATCCACAGGTAGTGTAAAATGCTTGAAAGCTCGCGGATTTTTCGCTTTGCCAATGATTAACGGCTTAAGTTTATAATCCCCTGATGTATTTGTGCATGCCAAAAAGTCAATCTTTCTTTGAAAGCTTTCCTTCCTGGAGCGCTCTTGTTTTTATTATGGACGTAGGCTTTATCCGGTAAAATTTTGTAAAACAAAACGGTTTTATCCGCATTGTATACTTGTTGATTTGTAAGTCCAAGTTCTCTAACTTTTTCAACAAGTGCTCTTTTAAATGATGATGCACATTCTGTTGGGCATGACAAACTTTCACTGGCTATCCTTAAAAGACGGATTCCGAACCTCTTTTTAAAGTTCTGTATCCATCCATCGCTGGCAGAAAAACCTTTGCTGCCTTCGTTGAACTTTTGTTGGAATCCTTTGGCTTTTTCTTTTATTATCATTCCATTAACAGGTAAATTTTTTCCCGTTGGTTTAAAAACCATTTGTACAATGCACTTTCAGTTTTTGGAAACTCCGACTTTTTAAAGTAATCCGCTTTCCTGGTTCAAAAGAGGTTGATGACAGTATTTTTAAAATCTGTTCTATTTTCTTTTTAAATGCGGAAACTGTAGATTTCGCGATCTTATATTTTTTGGTCAAATAGGAAACACTAGCACCCTTTTGAATTTCCGCTAAAATTTTTTATTTCTTTTCCAACGTTAAAAAGTAACGCGCAATTGCAATATATACGGCAATACTACTTAAAAAACGCAATAAATACTATCGCGATACCGACACTTTAAAGGTACGTAGCAAATTGTCAAGAATTAAAACGAATTTAAATAGGAAATATAAGGTCCGTTACTGCAGTTAATAAAATTCACATTGCCGAATACATCAATTGTTCACACTAAAGAGTTCCTACGGTTGGCTAGGGCCGGGCAGCTACCGAGGAGGTGAAGTATGGTTTCCTCTTCCTCCTCGTCGTGGCAACTCCTACAGAAGTCGTTTGAGGGCACGCCCAGTTCGTCGGCTCTGCAATTACGTGTGGTGCCGATTCTAGCTAGTTCGTCGGCTCTGCAATTGCCCGGAATATCACTATGTCCAGCACCCAGATGAGCCGTAATTTCAGGTGCTCAGCTATGTCATTTAGTGTTGAGCGACATATTATGACTGTTTTAGAGGTTGTGTATACTCCCGAAAGGGATTTAATAGCTGCCTGACTATCTGTGAAAATACATACATTTCCTGTAGGTAGAGCTAGTTGATTCAGGCGGTCCACAGCTACTTTTATAGCCATGATTTCTGCTTGAAACACGCTGCAGTAGTCAGGTAAGCGAAATGAGACATCGAGGTCTAAGTGTTCCGAGAATATTCCACCACCCACTTTACCATCCAATTTGGAGCCGTCAGTGTAGAGATGCACTAAGTTCTCCCATTGGGGAGGACCTTTCTCCCACTCCGATCTGGTGGGAAAGAAGGAATCGAATTTTGCTCCAAAGAAAGGCTTGGGCGAGGTGTAGTCGATATTGCTGGCAGTTCTATTGTGCAATATTTTGGAGTGACCGAAATCAGTTTCAGGTCTGGATTGAGTTAAGCCTAATAGCGGCAGAAGGTGGAGAATAGTGTTCAGGGCTTTGGAAGGTGTGGTTCTCAGGGCACATGTTATCAGCAGTGCTGCCATCCTCTGAACTTTGTCCATTGCTTTGAGATGGGTAGCTATATTTAGTGCCGGCCACCAGACAATCACTCCATACATGAGTCTAGGCCGTATGACACTTGTATAGAGCCAATTCACAATGCGTGGTTCCATACCCCATCTTTTCCCTATAGCCTTCTTACACGGGTACAGCGCTACTGTGGCTTTCCGTACTCTTTCTTGGATGTTAGGCTTCCAGGTAAGTTTTCTATCTAGGACTAAGCCTAGATACTTAACCTGGTTACACAGTTCCAGCCTAACCCCGTCTAGTGTAGGGCAATTAGTAGGTGGTGTTTTATGCCTCCGAGAGAAGAGTATTAACTCCGTTTTGTTAGGGTTTATACCCAGACCACACCTATCACTCCATGATGAAGTTTTGGAGAGGGCGTGTTGTAAAACCTCAGCCAGTGTATTGGGGTGCTTTCCTGAACATACCAGGGCAATATCATCGGCGTAGGCAATAACCTTGTGACCGGATAACTCCAGGTCTATGCGCAACTCATTTAGAGTTAAGTTCCATAAGAGTGGTGAAAGGATTCCTCCCTGAGGGGTGCCTCTAGTCACCACTCTTTGTATATTGGATCCTCCTAAGCTGGAGATGATGACCCTGCTTTTTAGCATGAGGTCAATAAGTTTGGTGAGAGGGTCGTCGATTTCAAGCCTTCTCAAGGATGCCGTTATCGCCTCTGATCTAATATTGTTAAAAGCACCCTCAATTTCAAGGTAGGCTACAAGTGAATATTCCTTCTGTAGTAGCGAATGCTCTATGATTGTGTTAAGTTCGTGTAGGGATGTCTCTACGGACTTACCTTTAGTATAAGCATGTTGCGAGAGAGACAACCTGGAATGATTGATTGTCTCTTTAATGTAGATATCTAGGAGTCTTTCCAAGGTTTTGAGCAAAAAGGAGGAGAGACTAATGGGCCTAAAATCATTGGGCTTATAATGTGAGGCTTTTCCTACCTTAGGGATAAAGACCACCTTCACCTTCGTCCATGAGGATGGAATATAGGTGAGGTTAAGGCAAGCCTCGTAGATGACCATTAGCCACGGAATAAGTATCTCGGAGGCTAGTTGTAGTTCAGCTGGGATGATGTTATCCAATCCCGGTGATTTATAGGGCTTGAAACTTCGTATCGCCCATTTCAATTTTCTTGTATCAAGTATCTTGTGGACCAGTTCATGGTCGCTTGGTGTATCCGGCAGCTCTACTCTTCTGTTCGTAGAGCAACCCGGAAAGTGAGTGTTTACAAGTAGCTCCAGCTACTCAAGACTGGATGAAGTCCAACTTCCATCACTCTTGGTCAGGAGGCTAGGGGTGATGGGCGTTGTTGAGAGGATTTTCCGCAAACGACTCGCTTCAGAGGAGCTTTCAATTTTATTACAGAATCCCTCCCATGAGGATCGTTTTGCTTTCCTAATCAGTTTCTTAAATTGTTTGAGGCATTCTTTATAAGAAGTTTAGTTCGTTAGTTTTCTTCGCTTGGTTAAAAAGTTTGCGACACTTCTTTCTTAGTGTACTATAATTTGACCAGCTTAGTATAATTCAATTCAAATTGCAATTGATATTTCGTACAGTTATACATAAAATTACTCAAAATTCAAGAACAGGAAAGCTAAAAAGAAAAAATGAAAAGAAGAGAAAACAATTAAAGAGATAAATTTCTATACACAATATTGCCGGGCACACGGTCACACCACAAAAAAAGGAAAAGCTGTCAGGTAAATAATAATGGTATTCATCATCCACGTGATATGAAATTGTTCAAGCATAAAGTCTTAAAGTTGGCTAGGGTTCGCGCAGTTCTAATCCACTTAAGGGCGGTTTAGATTTCGAATTTTTTCCGCGAACTTCTCTCTCAGACAGTGAATGGATATTATTCAACCGCTTGACTTTTTATTCAAGCAAGATATTCAAAAAGGTGATGTCAACCCTAAGAATATAGAACTAGAGGAAGTGCCCTTGCCTGTACGTGTAATCGTACGTGTTTAAGCATTTTTCTTACTGGCAGGGTGAGAAACGGGATGTGCAGGCAGGGTTCTCAACCGTCCTATAATTATAGTACGTGTACTATAATTTGACCAGCTGTACTATCCGCAATCCTGATTCCATTATAGTACGCAAGTGTACCTACTTTAATTTCACGTCGTCGTAATTCGCTTTTAAGTTTCACTTAATTAATGCTATCACTAACTAACTAGTCACTCAATCGTTCGATTCTTCATCAAGTAACTTTTTACAGCTGATCGCAAATTCGCGTTGTAAAGCTGCCTTGACATATGCATATTAAAATGTATATTGTATGTAGCATAATAACAACTACATATAATTATATTATAAATTATAGGCCAATCGCGAAGCTTTCCTGCATACCCAAATTGTTTGAATCTGTTATATATTCACAGCTTGTTGGGCAATGTAAGGGGTTAATCTCTTCTAATCAACATGGCTGTATGCCTGGTAGATCGACGACAATTAACCTGCTAGAATTTACATCCCACATTATCTCTGCCTTCCAGACTGATTGTGTCTACACCGACTTCAGCAAGGCATTTGATAAGCTCCCTCACTCCGTGATTATGCTTAAGCTTGAAAGGTTGGATTTCCCGCCTTTATTGCTCGACTGGATCTGCTCTTACTTAAAAAATAGGACTTATCGTGTCTCTTTCCGTAATACTTTATCCAGAGTCGTTAGGGCTTCATCTGGTGTGCCGCAAGGTAGCCATCTGGGGCGTTAGAAACAATTATGATTCTTCCTGCATTCACGATGATTTGAATACCTTCAGGGGATGGTGTGCCTCAAATGGACTGCAACTTAACCTGGGTAAATGTGAAGTTATGTCATTTTCTAGGAGCATCAATCAGCTCGTCTTTGATTATACCTTTGCGGAAACTACTATCCGTCGTGTGGATTCCGTTACTGACCTTGGAGTAAAGCTAGACAAAAAACTCGATTTCACTCTTCACATAAATCACATCGTATCTCGGAGTAATTCAGTCCTGGGTTTTATTAAGCTGTGGTCAAGGGAGTTTTCTGATCGACAGACCCTAATCCACTTATTTTGTTCTTTAGTTAGACCAATTCTCGAGTATGCATCTCAGGTTTGGTCTCCCTGCTATGCTGTTCATTCTAGACGCATTGAGTCGGTGCAGCGGAACTTTGTTAGGTTCGCACTATGGGACCTCCCGTGGAATGATCCATTAAGGCTTCCTCCTTATGAGGATCGCCTCCGATTGCTTACTATGCACTCGCTGGAGGAACGACGTAGAATTGCTGATCTAGTATTTATTCACCAGCTTTTGAACTCGAATATAGACTCTGGCACTCTCGCAAGTTTGGTTACTTATAGGCATACCCCGTATAGCTTAAGGAGATTGCCTTTACTACATGTTATCCACTCTCGATCTAACTATGGTATGCACGAGCCTATTAACCGCACGTGTAGGGCCGTGAATATGTGTCCTATTTTTTGATCTGGCTCTTACTAAGGATGTGCTTAAACGTTCTCTGTTGTCTCTGCACCCCTGATTGTAGTGTTTGGGAGTGTTTTGGATTTTTACTAATATTTTATTGCATGGGTTATGGGAGCCTCATTCACCTCAATATATGCTATATTCTGGTGAATAGGTCAATTGATTCCAGGTTTCTGCCTGTGAAGTGCGCCTTCTGAGTTAGAAGGGTTAATTCTAATTTAAAAATTTATAATAGCGTCAGCGCAACAGCGCACAGAGCCATAATATTGTAGATCATCATCACTACCACTACATACATGTAATGGGGATTTTTACAGTTTTACATTGGTGTTGTCATTTTTACCAAGCATACTATAATTCTTAGGTTGGTACTATAATTTCACCACCACGATACTATCTTCCACTCCAGCCGACCTGAGAACTCTGTGTGCAGGGTTGTCGCCTGAGATTGACAGATGGCAAATTGAAATTGCAATCGTTAGTTCGGTCGAAATTATTCGCGATATTATTCGAAATATAAAGTGATTACTGAAAAGTATTATTGAAATCAAGACTATATTAGTAGAGTGATTTGATTTTAAGAATTTTGAGACAGTTTATGCACTTTAAAAGACAGATTTTTGAAATGAAGTCTGCAGTGCATTGTTGCAAAAATAATCGACGGCGGACTCGTGGAATATCTTTTTTCAGGCAAGCAACTAGCATAAATATATTTATTAACATGTTTAATTTAAGATTAAATCATAAAAATTCCTAAGCCAAAAAAGGGTAACAAAGAAAATCAAAGTTTCTGTCCCCATTCTCAGTTTGTTTACATTCTGATGAATTGGAATTTCTGTGTCGCCTGAGATGCGCAGTGGCGGTCAGCCAAAATGTAGTTAAATTTCAAAACTTATGTTTGCGCCGTCAAGCGCAAGTCCGTTTTTTTACTACTGCTATGGAAGAAATAACCACAAAGATACACTTCTAACCCATGAAGAAAAATGCTTAACTTTTGTGAGCGATGTGCACTTCCTCTAGTTATATATTCTAAGTGTAAACCCCTCCCTGATGCACAAGTGAATTTAATTTCTGAAATTTTGTATCAAAAATATTCAAAATGAAAAGAGAATAAGTTCTAGGCGCATGCAGAATATTCCCCTCATATCAGGAGAGATTAAAATTCCAAGTGTAAACGATCATTCCATTTATTCACGGTCAAAATATTCGTGCGCTGCGCGAGAAGTGAATAAAATTCAAAAACTGATGGAACTACAACTATTTTTGTGGATTTTTTTTTATATGTGCTTCAAGAATAACTTGCTGGAGTAGGATTTCGTTCAACTTTCAGAATATTTTAAAGTGTGGTGATTCACCCCTAAAGCGCTGGTTAATACATATACAGGGTGTTCGGAAAATGTGTCGGAAACGCTATACCAATGGATTCTTTGAAGTGTACTGATCAAAATATGGTTCCATACCCTTCGATTTTGGATTTTGGATAGGGATTACGATATTATATTTAACATAATGGCTAACAATTCCTTCACAAATGAACAGTATGTGGACATGCTGCTCATTTATGGTGAGGCTGGAAGGCATACTTCTTTAGCCCGACAATTGTATCGATAAAGATACCTCGGCTCATACATACATAGCTCAACATTTGACGCTATCCGCCGAAGGTTAGCAGAAACTGGGTCTTTTCGTGCCTGGTCTTTTCATGCCTGGTCTTTTCGTTCCTAAGACAGAGGCAGGCAGCAAATACCTGTGGTGAAAGACCGTATTGGGGTTAGTTGCGGACAATCCCCGCATAATCATAAGAATAATTGCCGTTAGGCTTGATGTATCAAACAGCACAATTCATAAAGTTTTGCGAAGGCACCAGTATCACCCATACCATTTCCAACCGGTGCAGAGCCTTGAGCAAAGAGATTATGCAAGTAGAAATCTCTTATGTGAATGGTTGCTAAATCGAAAGAAAGTGATAGATAATTTATCTCAAAAATTCTTTGCACTGACGAGGCAACATTTACAAAGGATGGGGTTGTCTACTTCCATAATCTCCATTTATGGGCGGATGAAAATCTTAGGGCAATCCTCCCAAATAGTCACCAATATTCCTTTAAAATAAATATTTGGTGTGGACTTATTGGTGGCCGAATATTGGGACCAGTTCAATTACCCGTTATTAATGGGAATACTTATTTGAAGTTCTTACGTGGCTCCCTTGAAGAAGAATTAGACGAGCATATTCCACTAGCCTTGCGAAGACATATGTGGGTTATGCACAATGGCGCTCCTGCCCATTTATCGGTTCAGGCGGACAGTACCTGAACTAAGCTTATGGGTCGAGATGGATTGGTGGAGGCAGACAATGTATTTGACCTGCGAGATCTCCTGATCTGAATCCATTAGACTTTTATCTATGGGGTCATTTAAAAGACCTTGTCTATGGTTCAGAAATAAGATCAATAGAGCAATTGTTCCAAAAAATCTGTACAGCTTGCGAACAAATTAGAAATAAACCTAGACTTAGAGGTGTCATCAAAAGGTCTCTTATTTCGAGAGCAGAAATGTGTGTCCTGTAGGATGGGGGTCACGTAGAACACTTAATTTAAAAATAGCATTTCTCGAACAGCATACAAAAGTCAATAACTGTTGAATGGCAGATATGGAGTTAGTTAATCCTTTTTTTTGTAGCTTACTGAGAACCTCTTAAGGAAAGAAAAAAAAGTGTCCTCTTTCAAAAAAGCTTTAAATATTGCTTGCGGGTCCTTGAAGAACCTGGAAGAAAATTTTGAACAGGACACTTCAAAAACTCCATTGGTATAGCGTTTTGCTACACATTTTCCAAATACCCTGTATATTGTTTTTTGTTTAACGAAATGGAAGGTAAAAAATTATGGGACAGGGAGGATACTAAAAAACTCATTATCGAATATGAAATGTTTCCAACTCTTTGGGATACTAGTTCTCCGAAGTATCATGATAGAGTAGAAAGTAGTGACGCTCTAAATTCACTGGCAAAAAAAATAAGAACCCATAAAAATGAAATTTTCTGTCATTCCCAAGAATTTCCGCTTTTGTATCGGACCTTCAATTTTTAATTCACTCATAATTTGTTTAAATGCTCCACATGCTTCCCTTGTAAATATCCACTTTCGCAACCACGTTTCGTCCGACTACCGAAAATATCTTCCTATTCATCACTATTTAACAAAATTGCCGCAGCAGCTACCTTTTTCTTTGGCGGTCTCATATTTTATGACACGCTATGTGAGTGCTATCTGTATATATAAGTACTGAAGAGATTGAATTTTCGTTTTGAAGTGTAAACCATGTCGATAGTTGAGGTAACCGAATTTTGTTGAATTTCATTCATGTTATTAATCGCATAAATTCAATGTAGCAGATGTAAACCTTTTTGCAACTTTTGTGACAGTTATTCAGCTTAATGTAAACCATCAAGCAATATATTCACGCTAATGACTTATTATACATTATTATTTTAGGGTTAATTATAAGTTTATTTTTAACTGCCCAACTAAACAGTGTTTTTAAATCATAATTTATAATGTTTACTAACAAGTTTAAGGATTCATAATCCGCGTACAATTGCGGCAACAAATATGTATAGTTCACTGTTAGATCATTTACGAATAGAGCAAATAGAATTGGGCCCAAAATCGATCCCCGTGGAACCCCAGACTTACCTGCCAATGAACATGAAAATTTATTTTGTAAGCTAACAGATTGCAGACGTCCAGGTAAATAGGATTTAAATAACATAATCGATAAGAGAGAGAACTCAAAATTACACTTAAGCCTAAAAGGAAAGCCGTTAATGTCTACACAGTCAAAAAACTTGGCAAAATCAAAAAGAACTAAAATTGAGGGTTGCATACCATCAATAGAGGTTCTTAATTTTTCAGTCAAAAATAACAAGGAATATAGTGCTGTGTTACTCACGAAATCCAGATTGGAATTTATATAAATAATTATCCTTGTTCAGGTACTCCTTTAATTGAGCTTTTAAGAGGCGTTCGAGTATTTTCTACGACGCATAGGTCTGTAATTTTCTGGTACGGACGGAATTGGTATTTTTGGAATGTAAATTTTTTTTTAAATAAAACACTTGAGTATTTTCCACTGTATGATTTATTAAATATATTCGAGCTGACGCGTTTCGTCTTATCGGGACATTTTCAAAATTTCAACTAAAACTTCTGTTAATGTAAAAATGTTTTGTAAGCGGTTCAAACAACTGTTAAGCGCAATCAAATAAAATAACAGATGCAATTACATTAAAATGTCTTTACACTGATGATTATAATTTATGTGGGTGTGAAGCTAACTATAAATTTATGATCGAAAAGAGGACATTTGTTCGTGAAATCAATCTGATCATTTACCAAGAAACGACCATAGTTTTTAACCTTGCTTATTTCAATTATTTCGAATTTGTTCAGAATTTGAGTAAAATCAGCTCAGTGAATTAGCTCTAGATTGTCTATCTTAGTAGAATGACCCGCTCCAATTAAATGTTTAGAAAGGCCCTAAGAAGTTCTGTTATATTTGGTGGATGTAATGTGTTCCTTAAACCGAGTTTCTAAAGTTCTTTTGGTGTTTCCTATATACCAAGCATTGCAGTCTTCACAAGTTACTTTATATATGCCACTACTTTTTAACTTATTAAGTGGAAGATTGATTTTGCTATTGCAGATTTTCTTTTTTAAATAATTATCATTAAAAAATCAGGAATAATATTTACTTTGGAAAGACATTTTTTCAAAATAGTACAAGAATCGTCAATGAATGGGATTCTCTTCCACCTCTGTTAGGTTATGAGTTTAAAACTATGTAGTTTAAATTGCTAATAGTTTATTACAATTTTTGTATTATACCCATTGTTAATAGCAATTTGTTTTATTATGTTCTGTAACTTTTATGAAGTTTTCTTTATCTGAACGCAATCTTAGCAATCTATTGATCATGGGGTAAAAGGCTGCTAGCTTTGTACTCCATGGGTGATTAGATTGGCAAGGAATAATAGTATCACCAGAGGTATTTTTTTCTAAATATATAAAATTTTAATTTATTATTAACTATTGAAATCATCAGATCTAGAGCTGCTGATGCACTTATATGTCTTATGGCAGCAAACCCAGTATTATCTCTAACGCCATTGTCGGCGTGGTTCAAAAGACCCCTGTTATCCACACACACGCTAGCCTCAGAATCTTCCTCTATTGCCTTTTTACGGTGGCCTTTGAAGCATTTGGCCGTCAGACCATCAAGGCATATGATATAATGGGTATCACCATCAAAGTGTAGATCCAGTATGCGGTCTTTAGTGAAATGCCCTACCTTCGATCACACACCACACTGATGTAGAGCCCTGTTCGCTCTTTGGATTTTTTCCTCTACATGTCTTTTCCAATAAGTCTTGAATCTAGGAATACCCCCAGATATTTGGCCGAACCCGAGACAGTAAGTTCTTCTCCAAAGAGTTCTACTGGTCTAAAGTCTTCCTTCTTCTAATGAAAACGGTTTAGAATGACGTTAACTAGCTTATCGTAATCTACTTCTGAAACTCTTCCATTTGATACCCATGTCACGAGCGTATGAAGAATCCGTCATCTTGAGGCCTCCGCCATATTGGATTTAGATTGATATTGAATATACTACGTTGTATTGTCATCTGAACCAAAGCAACGTGAGTTAGATTTCAGTCACTATTTGACCAAAAAACCCATTTAAAAAGTACGAACCTAGCAAAGTAAAGACCAGAAATTGCACGAAACATATTAACCGTGATGACAGCGATTTTCTAGCCAGAATCTGCGATGAGAATGATGTCAGAAGTGTATGCTTTTGACTTTATATATTTATTTTTATTTTTTAAATAATTTTACTCTGACTTGATTTAATTTGACTTAATTTTCGGTTTAATTCATTTGTTTATATGTTTCAGAGATATGCCGGACGAAATAAGCTCACCCGGCATATATTTGAAATATATACCTTTTGCTTGGGTTAGTGGGGATCGGCGGGCAAACTTTCTTAAAATCGTGCCTTAATTTGCCATTCGTGGCAGTCTGCTGTGAATAATGTAAACCCTCCACTCCATCTATTAAGTTTAACACTAAAATATTTATTTTATACTGGGCCATTTCCTGCCCCGCCTCTATGACTTTCGTGTATAGGGTTTGCTTCCTTAGCCCGATCGGAATCTGATATTTACAGTCAAAAGATGGCATAACAAAATTAGTTATAAGGCTGCATATCCCATCCTAGAAGAAGGACTGCTCTCTGAGTCGTCCAGGAAATCACCAAGGGGGAGAGAGAAAATTTATCAGAATTTCCGCAACTTCTCCATTTTTCTTTTTTGGAGGATTTTTCCACTTGCTTTTAAAATAAATAGTTTTATCAGATCTATATATATTCTTCTTTAAATTCTTTCTATGGGATGCAGCCGAATGAGGAATAAGTACTTAATAGTCCACAAATAGCTTGCCACACTAATGACTCAGACCTACAATGTTGTCCCTCCTTTATAGTATTTCTAAAGGAGGGGTCATTATGTAATTTTGGCCGTTAAATCGGAATCTGGTCGTAAAATTTGCCTAGCACATCAGGATTTTGCGACATCCTACCCTCAATTTGAGGAAATTGCATCCGATACAAATATCGTCTCTTAAATTATCAAAAACAAAATTATTAAAAAAATCTGATATGATAAAAAAATCAGCACCTTTTTTAAATCAGCACACTGTATTACCTGAAAAAAAACATTTTTATTAAAGTAGGAAATTAAAGGTTTAAATATGCAGGCCTGTGTTATTTTTGAGAAAATGTTGGCAGTTTTCTAATTTGCAATAACCTCTTTTATCTTTATAATATAATATTCCCTCCAATTTAAGCGCATCAGGAAACAATCAAATGCCAGAAATTGGTCGTAAATTTTCCTTTATGTGGTTTTGGCCACCATCTGTTTGACTTTGCCAGCTTGCAAGTTGAGGCTTCAAAATTCCAAAATGTTCCTTATATTTATTCAAAATCAATTTCCATAATTTCATTTGCTTGGACTTCTAGTTCACTGAATAACATTCACCAAATGTAATCAAATTTAATTTTGAGTTCAGTCTGCACAAATAAGGAATATTACGATAAAAACCCGCAAAATTTAGTGTCCTGCGGAAAGTATGCCACGATTTTTAACGGAACAGTTTTTACCCGATTTATTCCAAACCAGTAGTTATTTTCACTACTATCTATCCGTTTAATATCCCGACGAGAAGTATTCAGACATTCATAAAGTTTAAGGACTAAAAGGTCATTCATATGCTTTTAATCCTTAATGAAATTACTTTTACGTTTCATTTTAAACTACATTTAGGATTGAAGGGTTATGGGCGACCTTACGAGATAACATAAAATTTAACCTAATTATTTTTATACTATATGTATTTCCGCCGACGAATTTATTACAATGGGAAGTCCATAGACTCCCTTGTAATAGAGGGTTAATATTGGTTAATACGAAAATACTTTGTTTTAATACTTTGGACGTGCTCTGTATTTAATAAGTCACTGCTACTTTTATGGGTGTTTTTCACGATAGCATGGCTTTTTATTGTCTTTGCTTTTGGTTTACTTTATGACAGCTTCAAAATAAAAATTGGACAGAAATGGTTTTTCGTTAGCTGGTGACAATTTATCCAGGTTGTAATATTTTAAAGGCAATGTGTGTTAACATATATGTAGTCGACTGGGAGTTTTATGAGCCTCTAAAGAAGCAATGCCATCAATGGAGTAAACACAATTGACTCGTGAACTCGAAATCACAAAAGATGTTCAAATATGAACACTTTAAAGCACTTTATTATTTAACGTATGATTAAACATATATTATTAATTCCGTATATTCATAAAATTTTCAAATTGGCGAAAAAGTATTACTTTGGAAAGATAATCGGGTGGAGGCTATTAAAACTATCAAAATTGTATAGGTAATTCGGTGACGATAGAAGACGAGTACAAATACACTCTAGGGAGGCTCAGTTCTCTTAAATTCATTGAAAGAGAGTTTAAAAAGTCAGTTATAACCTGCGGTCAACATCCATACTATATTATAGCAAAGAAGACAGGTGTGAAATGGACAAAAGTACATTTTTGAACAATTCGCTGCATTATACTACTGAATTATATTATTTTTGCACCTTAGAAATTTTGAAAAGATATATTTCCTCCATTTTAGCTGTAATGCGTCCTGTTTGAAAATATACGGATTTCTCTCTAATCTACGAAAATATATTTTCCTTCATGTTTTGTAAAAATTGAATTTTCCCCTTTACAACCTACTTCCCGAAAACGAGACTGTTTTAGGATTTTAGGTTAATTATTACCAGGCATAATATCGTACTGCGTGGACCAATTTAGATGATTATTTTTATTGTCGTATAGAGTATATTTCCCCATGCTATATAAAAAATTTTGTTTATGGGGTGGGGGTGGTGGAACGTAAATTCGTAACGCGTAGACTAAACGCTTCTATGAAATTACAAATTTTGTAATATTTATAAAATGCTTAAGGCATTTTTAATTGTTTTATCATATTCGTAATGATGTATGGGTAAATTTACTGATTAAAATTTGACCCACTTCCCATTATCCAATTGAAATTTGGCACACAATTTGACAACAGTGTACAGTGGACAATATAACATAGTCTTATATCGTTCTAAACCCCTTAGCATTCGTATCAAATGAAAGGGTTTGATGAAACCCAATATGGCCCTATGATAGGGGCTTACGTTTTCCTGCACAACCCCCCGACATGGGTGTCATATGAAAGGGTTTAATGAGTGAAATACGGTAAAATGACGGCCGTCGTTAGATGGCGGATTACTTGATCCTCGAAAAAATTTTGAACTATCCCACCCAATTTCACAGTGTTTGTATGGATAAAAATAACAAATATCGCTAACGTACAACTACCAAAACCCAAGATTTAGGACTTATATTTGTTGTAAATTGAATATATAATTTATTTTTCCAAGTTTAAAAAATTTAAATAATTATTTAAGACAAAAAAGTGAAAAATTAATAAAATAAAAAAAAGTTTAAAACAATGGTTTTTTGAAGCAAATTGCACTAAAAATAAAAAAAACATTTTTTTCAGTGATTATAAGCGTATAACTTTCAACATTTGTAAAAAGTAAATTAATGGGCGGTCCTAGAATATTACTGTTCCTGTTATGTTACAACTACATATTATAAGGATAATCATAATATTACTAGAAAGTGATTATATATATGATTCAATACCTGTACAAATATACACTACTGATCATAGAAAAGGGAACGATGGAATTTCTTTGAATTTTTTTTGCAATTTTCAAGAGATTAAAATAAATGAGTGGATTATTAATAATTTTATGGATGGTTAGTTTTTTAGTACTTATGGGAGTATTGTATATTATGCGGTCGACGTAATTCCATAAATTTTGAGGTTGAGGTCAGGGCTTGGTGCAGACCAGTCCTTTATTACGATTATATTCCTTTCCTCAAACTATCTCATGGTGGTTTGGACTTATGGCAAGGTGCATTTGCTTGTTAAAATGTGAACAGCCTTAAATCCTGTAAATAAGTTATACGTAGGTTGCTATCTAAGCTTTGAGATCTGGCAACACCAGCGTGAATATGTCAAATCTGAAATTTTCATCGTAAAGCTTGACATTTTTAATGGTAATGGTAGTCAGAGCGTTTTGTCATACGAGTGCTATTTGTGTTGTTTACAGGTACCTGAAACATTCATCTTGGTCAAAAAATGGAATTAAATCGTGAACATTTTCGTGCGATGATTTTCTATGAATCGACGTGGATTAAACCAACAACAGTGTGCCGATCAACTTGCTTCGACTTTTGAAGCCAGCGTGTTTCGCTGATTTTCCAAATTCAATCGTGGTCGCACTTCGCTACAGGACGAATTTCGTGAAGGTCGTCCTAAATCGATTCTTGTGCCAGAAAAAATCGATGCTGTGCGTGAACTGATATTACAAGATCGCCATGTGACTTACTGTGAGGTGGAGGTATGCTTGGGCATTAGTTCCACTCACATACATCCAACATTGCATTGAAATTCAATCGCAGTGCTTCAAAAGATGTCTATAAGATCGTGACAGGCGATGAATCATGGATCTATGGTGCTAAGCATAAATCGGCTGTACGGACCTTTCAAGATGATTTCTTCTTATTCCCGCAGATCAAAAATAAAATGCGAGGTCAACGTTTTTCGACGCCTGAGGAAGCGGTTGATGCGTTCAAATCACATGTTTTGGAGGTATCAATCGGAGTGGAAAAAGTGCTTCGAAAATTGGTTCAAACGCATGCAAAAGTGTATTGATCTTCATGGAGACTATTTTGAAAAACAATAAAGCCATTTTTGATTATAAAAAACCCGATGAAGTTGTTCGACACCTTAGGATGAAAAAGAACCCCAAACCATAATTCCTTGACAATGTTTTATTGTCGACTGGATACATTCCGGGTTAAACTGTTCTGTGTTTCGGTATTTTTTGACCAACAGCAACCTGCTCTTCTTATCCTAGAAATTTTCTGTATTCGACGACATCTGAAAGACTTGTATCTTTCCCTTCTTAAATACTTCCGCAGAGTATGTCGGCTGTCTTGCAAACCCGTAAAAGTTCGAAATCCGACGAAAGTTCAACAAATGATTTCTTCCGAGTTTTAAGTGCAAGCTTTTTCAGAGCCTGTGAATTGCTATCAGTTAGCTTGGCACCCTTCCAGTTCCTGCTTTCCTGGTAGTTCTCGCTCAGTTTTATTGATGTTGATTCCTTTGGAAGCGGCAATATCCACAATATGACTCAGCGACTTCCAACTTGTTTGTAGTCCTACTATGAATCCCTTTTCTTCGTTCGGCAGTTGTTTTCTAAAAAAACTAGAAGCAAATGTTCCTAAATTGTCTTGTACACTTAAAACTAAATGATGCCAAACTAAAACCAAAACATGTTATTTCATTATCTACTATTGAATTATAATAAAAAAAATCCAAGAATAAAAAATTTTAATAAAATTTTTTGCTTTCTAATATTAAATAAAAGGTCAATTAGTTTAAATTTTTCTTGAACTTATCGTGTATGTGCAGCCAGTTTGAAAAAAATAATACAACAATTTTCTCGAAAAAATTAAATAATTTTATACCGTTCAGCACTTTTTTTATCTCGTCAACGCCAGATAATAATTCAAACTGAATAGTAATTAAGATAACATCTCTTTATATACCTTTTACCTCCAGCCAATTTCCTAGATAAGGATTGAAGGGAAGAGAGGATCTGAAACATCAGTTAGCTGATAAATTGCCATCGTTTTCTATGATTAGTAGTGTATAATAACTTGACCAGGCTTTACTTATGTATAAGGAAGTGAAACAGTTTACAGGGAATGCTTTGGATTAGACTAAAAAAGCCAAGATAAGTAGGTTAACTATGAGGATTAATAAAGATAAAATTTACAAATTTTTTTTTATTTATTTATTTACAAATTCTACTACAAAAAAAAAAATGAAAAATGAAATATCAAAATAAATTACAGAATCAAAGTGATTGACTAATAAAAGCAAGATGGAAAAGTAAAATAAGTAAATAAGTTTACACATTTGCTATAGTCCGGAAAGGAAAATGTAAAAATATTTGAAAAGGGAAAGAAAAGAAAATACAAAGACTAAGCCGATCTTAACTCTAACTACGATACGTGAATAGTAATTAATTTTGCAATGTTCATCTGGTTTAATGTTACTACCAAAAAAGCAGAAAAGCAACGTACTGACAATAAAAAACGAGATAAAATACAAGAAAAAAATACAAAAGAAAGAGATTAACAAAAAATTAATACAAAAGATAACACCAAAATAAAATTAAAAATATAGAAAAAGAGAAAAGAAAAACAAATTAACTCTACACAAGCCGATCTCTTATCTGTGACTTGGAAAATGAAAGTCAATACAAGCAAAACAACTATTAAATAAGCCAGACAGTGAAGTTATAGACTTCATTCCATAGTTGGTGCGATGAGAATCAGCCCGGGGAAGGCAAGAGCGAATATCACAAATATATGCAGGATAGTCTCAATACGATCGATATGAGTGACATCGAAAGGAGACCAAACCGATGAAGCGTATTCGAAGATTGGTCATATAAGAGCGCAATAAAGCAGCTTCGTTATGTATGGGTCATCAAACTCCTTTGACTATCTTTTGAAGGAGCCCAGAGTCACATTGACTTTACTGATAATAGCGTCAGAATGATCCTCAAAAGAAAATTTAGTATTAATGACAACGCCAAAATTTCTAACTTTGTCAAATCTGTTCAATGGGCTACCACCAATAGTGAAATTGTAAATCAAAGGATTTCTTTTACGAGAGAATGACATAACAGTGCACTTGTGAATGTCCAAAGGAAGGAAATTAATAGAGCACCAATTACGGAAAGTCTCTAACTCAGAGTATAATAGGGCACGGCCATTATCATTTGACACAACACGGAAAATCTTGAAATCATCAGCATAACAAAGGATTTTCGAATGAGACAAAATCAAATATACATCGTTGATGTATATGATGAAAAGTAAATGTCCTAAATGACTGTCCTGAGGCACCCCAGAGGAGTTATTGATTTCCTCAGAGAGTGCACTATGAAATAAAACTCGTTGTGTGCGATCAGACAAATAAGAACAAAACTACTGAACGAAGACTGGAGGAAAGACCAGAACTGAAAGCGTGTAAATAAGAATCTTGTGATTAATTCCATCAAAGGCCTTGCTGAAATCAGTAAAAATGCAATCAACCTGCTTTTCAGCTTCAATTACAGGTATACAGAAGTTGGAGAACTCCAACAGGTTGATAGTGGTGGACTTACCCTTCATTAAACCATGTTGGAACGGGCCCAGTTTGCAATGGAAGTAAAGTATATAACAAACCATAGCCTCACATACTTTGCCAAAATAATGTAAACTGGCATTTGGTCGATAATTAGAGATGTAACATTTGTTGGCCTTCTTATGAAGAGGGGTAATCACGGACAATTTCCAAGGTTTAGGAAACACACCAGTGGAAATAGACAAATTAAACAAGTGACAGAGAATAGGAGCCAAGGACATGTTAAAATTTTTCAAATTTACAAATTTTGAAAGTAATTCATCTTCATATAATTAACATGAAACAAATTATTTTATAGTTTTTCATACAATTTGGTTTAAAAAAAATTATTTACTTATCCAATAAAGAGAACTTTATTTGGCACAAAAGCATGACTTTTCGATATTACAAATGAAACATCTCTTTAACTGCAAAAATTTATTCCAAATGCACACAAGTCATTTACCAGCTTCTGGTGTCACAATTCACTTAATATCAAATCCTTCACCTAGATTTTCAATGAAAACGATAAACATATTATGATTCATTTTCTTTTCTACATATATAATAGTTGTAATAGGGTAATAAATAATACCTCTCTAAAAGGGAAGCAAAGTAAAGGATGTCGCATTGTAGAGAAAGACAAAGAACCTTGATGGACATCTTTACTTTTCGTTTGGCATTAATTTCATGTTGCTATTTTACTGTAGTAAAAATTTAAACTTAAATGGGTTTACGAAAAGCTCGACAGGGACCTGGATATACGCTTTTTTATAGTAGGACCGCTTCAATATTGACCCTCAAAGTAAACAATCTCTATATAGAATCATTTTTAAAATAAAAGCATTATCAGTTTTTTGCAACAAAGTCTCCAATTGTGAACGAGTTGCAATGTGATTGCGGCAATTCGTCGAGCCTGAGACTAAAGCTTGGTAAGTTTATTTAAATGTTCAAAATGTTATATTTGCAATCACAAAATCTATGAAAATTGTTATGTTTCACTGGGAAATGTCAGTAGGAGTATCACCTGGTTTCTTTACATAAACACATCACACTAATATGTTACTTTATTTTTATTGGCTAGTTAATAATTGCCAATTTGCAGTATTAGCAACTTATTCCAAACCTAACTTGTCCTAATTTTCTATTCCTAGCAGAAATTCTTTAGAATTATTGATTATTTCGAGATTTAGTACACTTTTCTTTAATTTAATACACACGGCTTTCCCCGTTTATAAATCTACTCAGATTCTTTATTTTTATTCACGATTTTATTATTTACAAACCGAACTCGCGACTCAACTATTCCACGCTTTCAACTAGTCTCATCGAGTATCTCGGCTAATCCACTGGATTAGCCGCGCCTGCATGAAAGAGAAGCTTTTAAGCTTTTCCTTTCGTTTTTTCTTTTGCATTTCTTGTGAAGGCAGAAGACGATGCAGGGAGAGAGCGCGATTGTCTTCTTACGCGTATATGCCTGGGAAAAACACTACATATGTAAGGAAATGGCTGATAAGGCAGGTTCTGCTTAGGACGAACTTAATTTCGTTTCGTACCTTATCGGTTTTTTTGCTTAGTCCTGAATTACACGACAGGGATTTTACCTACCTAAAAAACTACTATCCCAATGGCCTTTCCAAAATTGTCAACAATCTTACTCCTACCATTACAGGTACAATCACTTCCAAAACTGAAAAAAATGGTTTACAATTACCTAAAGTTCAGCATTTTTTCCAAATTTTCTCTGAAATTCATATAATTAGTAAACCCCTTTTTTCTATTTTTATAAGATTGCTCATCTTATTACCTTTCCAAAAAGGTGCAACATGTCCATGTAGGGAAAATATGTGGAAATTTATACGTAGAAGTCCTATCGGAGAATATTATGAAAATCAATACATTAAAGAAATTAAACTCAAATTTATTCTAAAATGCTTTTTATTGAATTTAAAAATAATTACAATTAATCTTGATAAGGAACAAAAGCCGTTCAAAATGTCCACCGCCACTTTGGATGCATGCCAATAATCTCCTTCTAAGTCCCTGTTTAAGGCATATTGCAGCCAGCCTCTCCAGTATTTGCGTCGCTGTATTCCCAATTCAGCTAACCTTTTGTTAACTGTTCTTGAATAAACTTCATCCTTCATAGTTCCCCATGAAAAAAAGTCCAATGGGGTAAGGTCTGGAGATCTAGCAGCCCAAGGAATCAGTGCACCCCGTCCAATCCAGCGGTTAGGAATTTTTCGCTTAGTATTACCTTCACAATGTTAGCCATATGCGCTGCAACTCCATCGAATTGGTGAAACGTTACCCTAAGATTATCCATAGAGTTCTTCTCTATGAGATCTGTCAGTGCATTGGCAGTGCATTGTCCGCATAAATTTCACTATTAAGCACTGTGTGGCAAAATGAATGATCCTACCAAATGGTTGCCGATGACAACAGCCCAAAAACTTACACTGAATCTCTGCTGGAATGATGTCATCTTTGCCCTATTTGGGTTACTGATCGACCGAGTATAGAGGTTATGGAAGTTTGTGATGTAATTCATAGTGAATTGACATTCATCTGTCCACAGAATTCGGTCCAGAAACGCTTTTTTCGTCAATGTCGCGTTCCAGAAGCCAAGTGCTAAATTTCAGTTTTTTCTGAGAATCTCCTTCAAGTAGTCCTTGAACTGGGTGATGATGATATGAACGTAATCCTCCTCGATGAATAACCGTCCAAACCTTAGATGACGACACTCCAATCGCCTTGCGACTCGTTTTGTGCTCATCTCAGGGTCCTGCCTCACGATGGTGATTATTTCGGGTCGTATCTCCACGTCGTGCGAAGTTACACTTCCTGTTTCTCTTTACCTTTGGAAAGTCCGTGTAAATACCCCACTTTTGGGTGCTTTTGGAAAGGTCATTAGGATAGTTGTTTTTTAGCGTTTGTTTGATGTGGCTGTGTTAAGTAGATCAAGAGATAAAAATAAAAGAGTAAAGTGAATACCATGAAAAACTTCTCTTTTTGGCCGATTTTAATAATTACTTTAACCCTTAATTAAGGGTGTTATTTGTAACATTCTAAAATTATTCCGGCCGATATGAGTGGAGTGGTTCAAAAAATACACCTGAAAAAGGCAAAATTGAAAAATCGTAAACTTATTAAGTTAAATTTTTAAAACAAATTTTCACCCTTCCGGGGATAACTATTCTTATTTGAAAGGGGATGCAAACACCAAATCCACAACTTTCATTTTATTTCGATCCGATTAAATTATTTATACCAATCGTACATTTTTCACTTTTTCCACGCGCTCGGCTACACAAAAATTATTATTATATTTCAAAATGATGGATTTTTTTCGCGAATTATCGCACTCATATATATTTATGTTAAAAATACTCAACGACAGGGCGATGTCATCAAATTCTTAATTTTTTTTTATTAATAATTGTAATTTTTATAAACAAATTTATATTTTTTTCTGTTCGAATAATATTTCATAAATATACAAATCTCCCCGAGTATTGTAGGAAAATTGAAGTAGGTTGATTCGGTCAGAAGATATGGATAAAAAGATATGGATAAAAAATAATCGAAAAAATTCAATTGTTTATAACATTATGAAAAATATTTTTTCTTTAATTTTGGGGATCTTGTTTTGTTTGTTTTTGTTTTGTTTTGTGTTTCCTTAATTTTAATTGATAAGTTCAGAGTTTGGTAAATTTGCAGTTCACTTGTGAAATTTTATCTTATAGGAACGTGAATGAAGAATTTTGTCAAATACATGTTTGCAGATAATAATAAAATATCAGTAAGCCTTAGCAAAGGCACCACTATTACCATAGTTTATCAAGCTGCAATTACTCATCCTCAAATCCAAGAGAGCTGCCATGGTTGTTACATATACGACCGTTTTTATTTAAAGGATATAGCCACAATCCCTTTTATTTATTTATTTTGTTTGTTAAATTCATTCCTGTAAAAGTCCCATGCAAAGAGTATCACAGTTTTCTACTGCACAATGTCAAATGACATATCGCAAACTAATAATCTTAAAATATCCGACTTATTCTGCATTACACACTGAATTAGTCATGTGCTTAAGTGTGCTTATGCAGTCCAGTGCGGGTAAACACCCTGAATTGTTGATGTGCACATCTATCATTCTTAAAGGTTTATTTATGTTTTGACTTTGACTGAATTGCTGTGGACGGAGTAATAGTTTTCTGTACAATTTTATTTTAAAGCTTAGTCAAGCGAAACCTTAAGTTTGACTTTTTTGGTCTGGTTATTTGAATAAATTATATTTATTTAATAACTTAGTCAAACTAGAGAATCAAATCAATCAAACAAGAATTAAAACAGAAAGGACATCTTGAATCCTTATAAGATCCGTAATTTCTGCTGATTACGGCGAAGAAATTGCCGAAATTTATGAGGATTTTTTCGATTTTTATTCTTTCTAGGATTCGGTAACCAACTAGGAAACCCTTATAGTTTCGGCATGTACATCTGTCCATCCATTTGTCGGCATTTACTGAGATGACATTGTATTTCTGAATTAAATTGATGATCCAAAATCAGAAATGCATAGATTTATAAACTAAAAGTGAATCCAAATTAAAATTAGCCTTTAGTTAATATTTTCAATAAAAATTATAACGTGCGCTATAGCAAAAGTATTATCAAGAAACCCTATCAAATATGTGCGCAACTCGTTGGTTTTTTCCAGCTTTTATTTGACTTGGATATCAAATGAGAGGGGTGGATCAGTAAAATATGACAAACTAAGTGCCGTCATTTTAAAATCCAATTTGATCCCGTACCAAAAATGCGGATTACATTTACATTACATTCTTCATAATCTCCTTGACTTGGGTATCAAATGAAAGGGTTTGCCGAGTTTAATACAATAAACTATGTGACGTCATTTACACATTAAGAAATTGGAGTTGTTTTTCTGCATACAATTTTATTTCTCTGCAATGAACATTTCTTTGATAGGAAAACATTTATTATTTACTCTTCAGTAGGTACATATAAAATTTTCTGTTTTAATAAATTTTCACAAAATGCACGAAATATGCCGGAAATATTGATTATTGAATTATGACCCGAGTTACTTTTCAAAAGAAAAATCAAAATAAGCTGTTAAGGACGAGCCAAAGGGGTTTAACTTTTCTTCATTAGAAACGCCGATCGTGTTAAGAAATTTTTATATTTCTTACGTTGCTCGAGTTTAGAAACAGTTTGTTTAGTAAATTTTATTAAAACAAAATTTTTTTTAGTTTTGAGAATTTTAGAATTAATAAAGCTATAAAAACGCTTGGGGTCGGATATGAGGCTTGTTTCCACCCGTTGGAGGTACGCATGGTAGAGGTTATCACAACGTTCAGAAAAAGAGGTGTAAGCAGACAAGTAGAAAGAATAGACAGACTCAGTCTGGGTCAGAAGAAAAGTTTGCCAACGTTTATTTCTCCTGTTGCGGAGAGAGCGTAATTCTTTGTCGTACCAAACGGGGGAGGAGGAGCAGTTTTTACGAGGAAGAAGAGGGATAGATTGTTTAAGACAAGCGTGTATTTCCGAATAAAACGCCTCTACAGGAGCGTCTATTGGAAGATGTTGAGGGCCAATGTTGGAGTTGAGGATCAAGTGATTTAATTTTTCAAAGTCGCCTTTACGAAAATTGAAGGAAAGAGAAGACTCGGAGCTTGAATGGGCGTGAGGGTGTTCGTAGGAGAAAACGAGGAACAGGGGAGGATGGTGACGATGGAGGGAGGAGAGGAGATGTTCGCTTCCCGCGACAGCCGAGTTAACTGAATCTGATGAAAAGATTAAGTCTAATTGTCTGTCCAGAAAGTTCCTGACTCCACTAACTTGAAAGAGACCAGAAACAGAGAGCTGATCGGTAAAAAAGGCTTCTTTGGCGGAAGAGGCGTTCAGGGGGACAAAGTGTGAACAGTCCTCAGACAATGACCATTGAATACGGGGGAGGTTTAAGTCACCCAGTACAATGAATCCATCGGAGGCGTTAGCGTTCTCAAGCATGGTGTCTAACGTTTCAATTACATAGTTTACATACTAGAACTAATCATTTCATCAGTTAAACCCCGACTGAATCATCAGCATTATCAATTGCATATAAATTTTTCGCAGTCTAAGTCACGACTAACTAACCGGCCGGCTACTCAACCTTATTTATACTATTTAACCTACATATCTCTAGAAACTTCGCCACTTTCTTCTAGATATTTCCGCTATTCATTTTTCAGGTTCCAGGCCGTAAAGCTTTAGTCCAGAGCAAGGACAAATAACCTCCTCCGGATTAACTGCAGCTAACCCTTTGGAAGGCAGGTCTGCATCTTCTACTGGTGCGTGTACCGCGGAGGTAGCCAACTCGTTAGAGTCTACCATCTCTGCACCGCCGCACCTGAGGAAGTTCTAATTATTATTTTGTCAATGGCACCTTCTTCCAGGACTGCTACAGTACTGTCAGCCGGCGCAAACCAACCTCCATAGCCGCCGCAGAACCTTCAGAAAGCTGCTTCTGTTGTGTTGTGGGTACCGTGGGTATAGCCAATCTGTTAGGGTCTACTATACCCTCCACCTCCACCCCTACAGATGTGCCTGAGGAAACGCCATTCGCGACCCAATTAAACCTGGGTCTTGCAGAGGGAACGACAACACTGCAGACTCCCTTGGCATGGCCTTGGAGTAAGGGGGATTTTTCAAGAGGTTATCTCCTCCCGCATTAGTTACTTGGCCACGTTCTAGGATGCATTGCCCGGTCGCTACCACTTTGAGGTAGAAGGCTTCAACTCGCCCGTCCATTCTCCAGCAACCTTGCCTAATACATGCTACACAGCTCTCTACTTCGGCTTTCATGGCGAAGCTCGTGTACGTTACACTATTCGAAACCCAATTAATCATTTTCAGAATATATGAGTTTGAAACAAACAACTGCCGTTATAATGGAAATGTTGTCTTATCAGATAAATCCCACATGTTTACTGCTAATTTCGCTGGTGATCCCTACTTGCCATCTGCAACGCAAGCTCTTCCATCTCCATCGGAGTACTAGAAGGCAAAATCAGCTAGACTTTTGGTCGCGGGAAATTTTTAAAGTATTCTCTAAACTTGACGTGTCCAAATCTAAAATGATGGGTTTTCGCCGCTAGCTCTATAATGGTGGGGCCGTTTAGCTAAACCTCTGTGCAAACCTTTTAACTTCTTATACTCCACAGGAGAAAATATCCATTTCATTAACGATTGTCAGTATCACTCTCTAGTTCCCGTAACTCCTTGTGGGACTTGTTGTTGTTGTCAGCAAAAAACAACCATGAGTCGGACCTACGAATTTGTAGGCCGACACATTATCACTTACTCCATCGACCATTGCTAGTATAGTTTTCTAAAATTTTGGAGAAACCGAAATCGTCGCTTTTAAGGGGAGGTTCTTTCAAATTTGGCCGAAAAAAGGCCTAACAAAATTAACAAAATTCAAAATGGCGGCTGAACAATGGCGGCTTTCGTCGATCACTGCCTGAAAAATCTCGTCTTCGAATTTCAAGCCTACAGCCTCTTGTAGTAATCTGAAGTGAAAAAGGTTTTTTTTTAAATGAAAGTAGATAAAATTTTCTATGGCTTATACCTAACTGTAATGATTTTTGACCAAAAATTTACTGAAATATGAACGCTCGAAAAAAAAATTTTATTTGCCACTTTTTTTGTTATTAAACCTTAATTATAAATAACAATTTAATAATAACTTATGCCCGTTTTAGGTATAAGCCATACAAAAAATGATCACCTTTCAAACATGCTTTATATGAAGGAAATCAGAACAATAGATCAAGAGATATCCTTGAAATTCACATGGAAAACGTGGTTCCGAGAAAAACGCATTGAAAGATAGCAGCTCCGAAAATGACATTTTTTGTACGAAACATTTAGCCAGGAAATAAATACTGAGAAACGTTCGAATAACGTTTCAAATAATAAAATTTGAAGATTTCTAAAATTTTCCAAACAATTTCTTGTTGAATATGTTGCATTATACTCACATCAAGATCTTAGTCGCTGTGATTGTTTAAATATCGATCGTATCGAAAAATCCTTCCGTACACATATTCTACGAACATACAGCTTTCATTTTATGTAAAAAAAAAAACACTTTTTTCAAAAAAAATTGAAAGAACCTCCCCTTAATATTTCAAAGCTTTTGATAGAGTCTGGCAATTTGCCCTTTTATCCACACTTCAAGAATTTGGTACGAAAACTCACCTCTTAAAATGGATAGAAAGATTTTTGTCAGGCCGCTTTATCCGTGTAATAATAGACAAAGTTACGCTCATCCGTGCATAATAAATGGCGGTGTTTTCCCTGGGGATGTACTTCTCCCATCAACGTTATTTCTTCTTTTTATTTGTGACCTTTTATCTCCCATTTTAAATCCGACGAATAGTTTTGTCGAAGACAGGACCCTTTTGATTCTGTAATGAATTGTCATGGGAGCTCTACAGAAATCAATCCAGAAAGCAATCATTACATATATAACATAATCATAATATACTATTATATTATATATGTATATATATAATTATTGAAATAATATAATCATATCTCCAAAATTCAAGGCTTCTTAATGTCCCGTAAAAAACACCCAGCGTACACCCAACCTATTTCCATTAACACAGTGAATATTCCCATATCTAAATTTAGCAGTCGCCAAAAATTCGATGAAATGTTTACGCTTTTCACAAAGATGTAAATAATACTTCAATTCATATGACTTGGCGCCAATCTATAAGTTCCTCATCTGGCCTACAATCGAAAATAATTTCCATACTTCGGCAGAGGCCGGACTGTGCGGTATCTGTTCGTATTAAACAAATTTCAAAGAAAGGCTACTAAACTTATTGGCGACTTATAATATCTGTGAGTATTGAGGGAATTTCGGTTGTCTCTCATTCCTGTATCCCTATTTCTGCGGCCATTGCTTGTTTTCTCCGATTTCCACTTATCAGTATTTCCTCCATCATATGAAAGGAAGAAAAATGGCATATATTCTTCTGGCAGATATAATAACATGCCTATACTTCGAATTCTTCTGAAGAAACATATCAAGCTTTGCCATAGAAAATATCCCCTCATCCCACTCTCATCCTAATCTACAATTTCTGTCATGATACAAATAGAGCAAGATACTCTTTTCAGCAATAACCGAATAATCCAAGTTGGTCCACGGGCTACGAAGTTAGGCTCCACTCCTCCACCACCTCCACCATTTCTACTCCACCATAAAATTTTTGACATGCTACCAATGGGGAAACATGTTCTATTCAACAAAAACGGAATCATCTAAATCGATTCAGACGATAAGAAGTCAGCCTAGCATTCCACCACCCTACCTAGGATCTAAATTTTTCCAATAGTAGCAATGGGGATCATATTCTATTAAATAATAATAAAATCAATCGAATCTGTCTTCGCGTTACGAAGTTGGTTTCCTCCTTCCCCTCTCCCACCCCAGCAACACCCTATAAATCTATGTCACTTTACCAATGGGGAACATACAGCAAACATCAATAAAATAATTATCTAGATCGTTTTACGCGTTATGAAGTTAGCCAAGCCCCCTCTCCATACCTACTCTGTTTCAAAATTTGTTTTCATTGTATCAATGGGGGATCATACTCTATACAACAAAAAAATTCATCCAAATCGGTTTACGCGTTAAGAAGTTGTGTAACATCATCTTCCCACCACATAACCATCCTTCCACCTCCACCCATGGTCAAAATTTATCTTCATAGTAGCAATGCCCGCTGGTCACAATATACCCCCACCCCTATTGAAAAAAAATTGTTGAAATTAAATTTTCTGAATGCAACTTGCACAAAAACTTTGTTAATCTAATTTCTTGCATATTTCTAACTGTATAAAATATCAATAATTGAACTTTAAATGTTTAGTTTTAGAAACATAAGTTCGAATCCATAATTTTAACAGTAGACATGTATAAAAATTCAGAAAATGGAATTGTGGTTGTCTGTTATGAAATATTTGAAAAGTTAGCTCGCAAAAGTGAAAAAAAAACGTGAGTAAATATCTGCTGGTACATGTTGATAAAGCAGAGGAAGTATGAAATTTTATTTTATTTAAATGCAAGAAGAGTACTTAATGTATTCGGCGAGAATAAGATGGATGAAAACTGAAGGGGCCAATGTTTGCATCCGTAAACAAATGCACGAATAAAATATTTATGTTTATCACACGTTTCAGTGGTAGGTTATATTGACAGATTAAGGTTATTTTGGCAGTCAGTAGAACTACATAGAATGAAAAAGCACGAAGAGCTATCAATCCTTCGATAACGTAGAATTTCATTACAGGTACTAGGGGCCTACAAAAACTCAGACCCCAAAATTCGAGGGCGCCGAATGTTTTCAAGCGCTACAAGTTTGTCTCGAAGCATTATGCCATCAAATTAAGAGGTAAAAAGATAATCGCAAAAAATTTTTAAAATTTTTTTAATGTCATTTTTTGTTTAGAAAAAAATATATTTTTGTAATGTTATACACATCCTTGGATTCGGGAAACATCTGAATTTTGTACAACTAGTCGTTTAGACGTTTAGTGATTTGTTTATTTATAAAAGTGAAAAACTCAACCAACAGAAAATCGAAAAATCGTGGGGCAAAGTCATCACATAACTGAAATGTTAAGATAAGTAAAAGCAAACATCGGTTTCAATATTTATTCACACAAAAACAATATATTTGCAAAGATATTGAATTGAAAGAGCAAATTTCATTGACGAAATTTCACATGTCATCTTCTGAGTTTGACCATATCTTTGTTTGGGCGTTTTCTCTTGTTGTTTCTTTTTTTTTGCGTTTTCTTGTTCTATCGCCAATTCGTGTATTTCTTCGGGGTATGTAAGTATCGCTGTTTTACGGCGTTTTCTTCCTTTGCGCGTTTCTTTTCGGGGTGCAGCTTTCAGAAGAGATCTTACAGTGTGCAATATTGGACTCAATTCTTCTCCGCTCCCACTGTTACTCGTGTCATGTAAGGCCGTTGGTTTAGCAAATGAGTCTGTGGCTTCAGAAATCTTCGAAGATTGACTTGGCGAAGGGGCCGGGTCCTGATTGTTTTCAAACGTTAAAGCGGTCGCGGTCGGTCACACTGCTCGGCAGAAACTCATTTTCTTGGAATATATCAGGATTGTATGGAGCAATGCCTGTGCATACGAAGCCAGAGACGATGTTTTGGTGTGTCACGGCCACGGCCACGACGGGGATGTCATAAATCGTCATTATTTTTCCTGGATTAGAGATCATCCAATAATCACATTGCGCATTGATAGCTGTTTTCAGAGTGCGGTCCAACGGCTGCAATTTATGTGAGCAATGGGGCAGAAGGGACAAAACAATAATCTCTTCCGTGCAAAAATCGAGCCCAGCAATGCTCAAGTGGGACTCATGCTTGTCAAGAATAAGAAGAGCTGGGGCCTCAACAGACGCTCGAACGTGAGATTGGAAGAATTTGAGGAAACTTAAGTGTTCTGAGTTCATCCATCCGCTGAGATTTGCAACGACGACGCATCCTCCTCTGAAAAGTGGTCCTTATAACTCGGTAACTCGACCAACTTGTTTCGACCCACGTCGAGCAATGACTTTTTGAGGCGTTTGAACCGTTGTTATTCCAGTTTCATCCATGTTCCATATATTAAACGACGACAGGGAATATTTATTAAGGACGTCTTTCAGAAGCTTAAAAAACCCACAAGCATTTGTTTTGTTGAAACTTGTAGCACGAGCCAGACTGGTTGCCTCCGGTTTTCTTAACGTCAAAGTGGGGTGTCGTTGTAGAAATCCACGAAACCAATCGATTCCAGCCATTCGCGGAAGGGGTACATCCAAGTCCAATTTTTTTCCGAATTCGTACGCCAAAATCCGCAATTGTTTGGCCGACAGACCGTGGTACATGTTGTTGCAGGTTTGTACGTATTCCACCAAAATCGACTGAGCTTCCGAAGTAAAACCCTGTGTAAGAAAAATACTTACAAATCTTAAACATTTTTGTGCGCTATTTTTTGGTTATTTATTTCAAAATTATTTATTCCATAAATTTCAATTATTATTTTTATAATTATTTTTCTGTAATAACTTACTTGTGTTTCTACACAAATTGAAAAATCAAAGGATGAGATTCCGAAAATTAGATAAGAACGGACCTTTTTATTTCCACGGACCAATGATGGTAATGCATTTTTCTCAGTCTTTTCCACTGTATTCCGTTTCAGCCAGCTTACTAAAGTTCAAATTTGTCGGCGGCAGTTTTTACAGCCATTTTATCAATTCGAACTACGTGAACGGCTGCTTTGATTTTCTCCTCACTGATTGGAATTTTTTTCCGTTTATAGTTGCCTACCATAATGCTGCGAACAGGACAAAGCACTGAGTAAAAGTTTTGTTTACATTTAACGAAAATTATTGACTTCCTTTCAATTTATTTATATATTAATTTATTTATTGGTAAATGCACTATCCATTCGATTGGAATAATATTTAATAACGATTGATTGGAATAACAATGATGAATTCAAATATTTTACTTTTTTAGTATTAGGTAACGTTTGTGATGACTTTGCCCCACATGCAGTGTAATGTCAATGCCCCATGCGACATTATTTTACACAAACATGAATTATATACCGAAATTCAAAATAAATGTGACAACCAGTGCCGTGGTCGTGTTCGGCAAGCTTTTCTGAATAAAAAGAAATTACCTCGATTGTTTTGAACGCTGAAATATAAACACTAGGCAAAATTTCTTCATGAGTCAAAAATTACTTTTGAGCATCGAAAACACTTGTCACGCTATAAGAATTATAAGAATTAATCCTTCTAACTCAGAAGGCGCACTTCATAGGCAGAAGCCTAGAATCATTTGACCTATTCACCCCATATAACAATATACGGAGGCGAATGAGGCTCCTACACCCACGCAAATGATATTAGTAATTAACACACGAATAAAATACACCACACATAAAAATATGAGGTGCATAGTCAACAGAGATCATTAAAGTAAATCCCAGTCAAGTCAAAAAGAGGATACATATACACGACTCGATACATGCCTTTTATAATAATAATAATAATAACACTGTTTTCATTCAAAATACAGAAGAAGCTGATGCAAAAATATCAAATCTGCAACCCAACGACGCCTCTCAAGTGTAACAAGCTGCAGTAACCCTAAACGCTCCTCATAAGGTGGTAGAATAAGAGGGTCATTCCAAGGCAAACAACTCAGGGCCGATCGCACAAATCTACGCTGGACGGACTCGATACGTTTAATGTGGGATCCGTAAAACGGAGACCAAACCTGACTAGCATATTGAAGCAGGGGTCTAACCAGGGACGTATAAAGATGGAGTCTTATTTGAGGGCTTGGAAATTGCTTGGACCATCGAAGAATAAATCCCAGCATAGAGTTTGCCCTAGCAACGACGTTATTAATATGGGAGATGAAGTTCAATTTAACATCAAGATACACTCCCAAGTCAATGACCCCTTCCACCCGCTTTATAACAGTGCCTTTAAACATGTACTGAAAAGTACGGAAGCTGGAAGACCTCGAGAAGGACATAACCTGACACTTCTCAATGTTCAACTTGAGATTGTTGTTGCGGCACCACCCATAAAAAATGAGCAACTCTGATTGCAAAATCTCACAATCAGCATCAGATTTGATTGGGAGAAAGATCTTAATATCGTCAGCATATATAAGAATTTTACATCTTTGAAGCAAATACGAGATATCATCTATAGATATGATGAATAACAATGGACCCAGATGACTGCCCTGGGGAATACCAGAATGAGCCACAAAATCATCAGAGAGTGCGCCACGAAAGCTCACCCTATAAGTTCTATTAGATAAATACGACTTTATCCAAACAATAAGCGAAGGCGGGAAACCCAACTTAGCCAATTTAAAAGCAATGATAGAGTGAGACAGCTGATCAAAGGCCTTACTAAAATCAGTGTAAATACAGTCAGTCTGGCAACCATGTGTGAAACCACCCACAGTGCAGGAAACAAACTCAACCAAGTTTGAAACCGCAACGCAACATAACCTTAAATTAGATTCATACAATTTACAGTTTCTTAAAAAGAGGCTAGTGATGAATTTGCCCCACTGATGACAATGCCCCACTCTACCCTACTCTAAAAACAATTTAGCTTCTTGGTTTTAACATAATTTAAATACTTTTTTTAAAGTAACCCAGCAGAAAAGTTTGAAATAATTTACTACTTCTATTAATAATTGTTTAATAAAGAAATATATTACAGCGTAGCGCACAGTGTGGATAACGCATTCTAAGTTTTGCAGAGAATTAGACGGAACTTAAGAAATACGTGCTTGATTTTGCTTAGGTTTGCTTAAGGCAGACCATCATTTTCTACCGTAATTGCTATTTATGCTAATGTAAATTTCATCGATATTGTCATCAATGGCTTTAGGAGTAGTATACATAAACATGTATTGCAAAAGCATAGCATTAGCATACAATGCATTTCCTAATAGGAAGCTTCACATGTCAGATAGTATCGTTGTTGCGTACTGTCACCGACTACGTACCCTAACATCTTAGCCCTTCACAAACAAAAGGTTAAGTCTAAGCCTTAAGAACAAATTAATTATTTTCAAAATAATATTCCATGCTATTTTGTTTTATGAGTTGACTGAGCGATATGTCACATTCGAAAGTTGCAGGTTAATCGAAATAAAATTCTGAATAATCTTCTTCTTCTAAAGAGTTCTAATGAATTGGACTTAACTTAATAACGTAAACTACATTTATAATAAATACGAAGTGTATCTACATTCAAAAGAGCCATGTAATTAATTCTTTGCCTGAAGACATGCCTGTATAATTGTTGACAAAATGCTTGCAATTTTTCGTAATACATAAAACTGAATAAAATTACACTGTTGCTGAATGATTTCCATTTACTATGTAATTTCTCCATCCGGGACTACTAAAATTAAATCAGAACAGTCGAGATCCAACAAAACTACTATTCACGTTATTGCACTATTGTCTACCCATAAAACAATTCTTATTTTCCGCTTTTTGCAGTACGAATACAATTAGTGCTTCCTCTAGCTATCGATGCATTTGTTCCACTTATTTTTACGTTGTCTGCTATCATCCAGTGCTCGTTTACTCCTTTCATATTGCCATTGCACAACCCTCGTCCTCAAAATTCACATTAAATAATAAGATGGAAATGCGTACAACTTGCAAATATTGCAGTACGAAGTCCTTGCGTATAAAATATTCGGACGGATAAAAATGGCGCGACAGTTTGGTACAAGTTAAATAGTAAAACCTTAATGTTGCTGGAAATTTTGCCAATGATGGCAACATATTCGATGCCAGCCAACCAATAAATAACACCCAGGTCACCACATTTAAGTTTAAAAGTTTGTGGGAAGTTTCTCGTCCGCTGTAGTTTGAATAGAAACTCTATGTAGGGGGACACGCTATATTGCTATTTCTATATATATATAAGAACACATTTATACTTACGTATTGAACCATTTGATATGGTGGTTTCTCCAGGGAGAAATTCACATTTTCGGGTTCCAGGATTGAATAATATGGGAGCAGAAAAGGAAAAATTCTTGGAAAAAGGTAAAAGGAACTTTTTAATTTCGCATATAATTAACCCTATTGTTCTACCATTCTTTACAAGTCTGGAAAACGTAGTCATTAGTAAGATAGTAAAATTACAGAACCACTTCCAGTAGATAGTCGAAAAGTCTACTTCAAACGACCTAATAACACCGTTGCGTGCACTTAATTTAAACTAAAACACCTAATTTCACCGTTGTTTTATGTAATTTGTTTGAGGTAAGGATTAAGTTAGATGTACTAGATACCTATCGTTTGACCGTATTTCACTTGCCAGTTTTATCTGCAAAATCATCGACAAAGATGCGGTCGTAGTTAAGTGAAAATGATATCAGCAGTTTTTGATTGCTTTTCAAGCTAGAGCTGGCCTATTTTACCAACTTCAAATCAAATTGCAAAAGTGTGGAAACAGGCTATTATTACTTTCCCAGTCAATAAACACATCTATATGCCTACATATTGGGAAAATTCCATCAGTTCGACCGCATGGCCTTGGGAAAAGTGTATGTTCTTTCTTTTGCAAGAACGAATTCTGGATGTTTCCCAGAAAATTTATTACCACTTTTTATTTCTTAGTTAATCCGTGAGGAAGCATTTTGGTAACAACTGACGATGACTTAAATACTAGCATTTAAAGAAATTCTACGTTGTTTCAAAACTTAGAATTTCAAGGATTGACCCAGGATAGGAAGTATTTTTTGCCAAGCAGGTTTGCTGACTGAATTTATCTTAAGGAGCAGCAAACAGAATAAGTGCATACATTTGGATAACTTCGGAGCATAAGGATTGAAACGAATAAAATTTGGAAACTTTGAAATAAGAAAACATTATTTTAATATTGCATATGTACTTATTTCATTTACTTTACATGTTTTCTTTTTTTAAATTAGTTATTAATAAAAAAAATTCTCACTTTTTACTTTAGATCCCAATCTTCTCTTAACTTTTTTCTAATGTCATTCATAATATTTCTGACAATGGTGTCCTTAATCTGTCTAGACGCTCTTTTCCATTTCACACTAAAATCTTCAAGGTCCTTTGCAACCAGCTCACTTTTTCTCAGTTTTCTTTTCACCAAAGCCCAATATCTTTCAATAGAACGTTATTGTGGATTGGTATCTTTTGCCACAAAATCAATGTCGTTTTCGATAAGGACGTTTATTGTTGCACGAGCATAGTGTGCAGAAGCTAAATCCGGCCAGAATAGTGTAGAATCGTGGGGTGGGCTTCGGTTTCCACACTGACAAAGAGCCTGCCACACAAGGTATTTGGTCCCAAATTTTTCTATGCCAACTAATGTTTCCGATTGTGGAAGAACGTTTCCTTCGAATAGAGTATAAAATTGTGAACCTGGAAGTGTACTAAAGTCCGCTCTAGTTTTGATAACTTGCCGTTGTTTTCCCGTTACTTTCGGTATTTTTTTTTCGTGTTTTTAAATCGGCACGTTTTTCACACCTTTGCACCATTATTTGATTTGTTCCACATTTCCGAGCCACATCTCGGGAAAGACATGCTCCGATTTTTAACAATTGCAGTCACTAGTTTCTTGTCCAGCTTTTTGTTATTTGCACCACTTTTTGTTCCACTTTTTGCTTTTCGGGAAATACACAACGTTTCAAAATAACGTTTTAAAACTGAATCCACCGTACTAAGCGGAATTTTCAATTCTTTTGCTATAAGATGATTTGCCTGTTGCGGATTTTCAAGCCATTTGTCAATAATTTTTTTCCGACGTTTTTCTTGAGCCATTATTTCAAATTATTAATGTTACACTACACTCAAATTAAAATTGAATTGCAATTTTTAATATTCGTAAATAAACTTGCACACATAATTTATGATGTTTAACGCACGGACAGCTTTGAATTTTACAGGTTATATGAGCCGTTTTCTTTGAAAGTGGTGTAAGTGTATTTTTAACCGACTTCCCAAAAACAAAGAGGATCTAAGTTCGATCCGTATTTTTATTTTTTTTTTGACCGGGCATAACTTCGTAACGCGTCGACCGATTTTGATGATTCTTTTTTGGTTGGGTAGAGTATGTTCACCGATTGGTATCATGGGGGTGGAACCTAACTTTATAACGCGTGGTCCGATTTCGATGGTTCTTTTTCTGTTGTATAGAGTATGGTCCCCCATTGCTAATAGGAGAATGATTTGGTCCCATGGTGTAAGGTGTGGGTTGGCGGTGGGGGGGTGGGGGGGATGGGTAGTTTAACTTCGTAACGCCTGGACCAATTTGGATAATTCTTTTTCTATTGGGTAGAATATGATCCTTGGATGATTCTACGAGAAAACAAAAGTTGCTGAGGTGGGGGGTGGGTAGGGTGGAACCTAACTTTGGAACACGTAGATCGATTTGGATTATTCTTTTGCGGTTGTATAGAGTGTGATCACCCATTCCTAATAGAAGAATAATTTGGTTCTATAATGGTGGTGGGGGAGGGGGAGCGGTAGTAACTTCGTAACGCGTGGACGGATTTCGATGATTCCTTTTCTGTTCGGTATTGTATGTTCCTTGATTGATACCATGAGAAGAAAAGTTTAGTGGAGTGGGGGTGGGGCAGGGAGTAAACCTAACTTTTAACGCGTGGACCGATCTGGATGGTTCTTTCTTCGTTGTATAGAGTCAAAGACACTAAAAAGTGAAAAATAAAATAGTTTTTAAAAAAAAAGTTGAACCGACTTCACAAAAGCGCTAAAAACTGTAAAATAATTTTTAATTTTATATCTATTACGACATTTTGAAGTCGGTGCAAATTAAACAAATAAAACAACTACAGAACCACAATTGAAAATAATACATAATACTACCTGAACGTTTCAGCTTACGGGATCATAAGTAGCTTCAACTTTTTTTTTTAAACTATTTTATATTTTATATGGAGATATTTAAGCTTTCGCATTTGAATAATTTGAAAAATTTGGATATATGTATGTTATTATACTAGTTTTGTATTTTTTAAATATTAAATTGATTTAAATTTATAATGTAATAATTTTTTAAAATTGTGATTAACAAAAAGTTATTCTTTTAATGACTTCAAAAGGACTTACACCACTTTCAAAGTCAGTAAAAAGCAAAAATCTTACATTTACAAAATATTAACTGCGGGATCTCAATTGAAACAAACCAATTTCTTTTTTGAAATTTTTATTAAATACTTCAACAATAAAAAAATAAAAAATAACAAAATAAAAGGCTTTATTTCAACATTTACCATTCAACCAAAATTATTTATACTATTACCATTAATATATATTATAACTTTTTTCATTATGATCAAGTTTTTGAAAATAGTCATGTATCTGATTTTAGGATTCTTGTTCTTTTTATATTCATTGGGATGATTTCTATGAAGGAAGAATAATACACTATTAAAATTAATTGAAATGTAGAATGACATATATCAATATAAGATTTTTTTCTGTAAATACTCACCTGAATCACTGTCCGAGTCTAAATTGCAATTTTCCATTTTAATAATTATATAATTGAAATGCACACTTATTACCAACTTAACACTTAATAGTTTTAAACGAAATAATACGTCTCACCTCCTTCAAGATAAGTGAAGAATTACGACACATTACTATATTTCATACAGTGACTTTGTATTCTATAATAAACGGGGAAAACCCGAAATTCCGGGTAACTATAAAAATGTTTGTCATTTACAATGTTGCCACACATATAAAAATGCACTAAAGAAATTATGTAGTAGAATTTTGAACTAAATAGTAGTGTCTTTGAGGAAAGTGGACTTACACCATTTTCAATGTAATTATATTTGTAACTTCATAAACTACGAAAATTTGTAATAATAAAAAGAATGAAAATTTTAACAAATTTTTTTGGAAAAAGTTCATAAATAAAAACTTCATAGTAAATTGTATTCATTTTTATCATTAACTAATTTTTTGTCAAAATGGACTTACACCACTTTCAAAGAAAACGGCTCAGTTGTAAAATCTGTTCTCACGCTCAACCAATTGAGCCAACAGCGTCTGAGCAAAAACTGTGAACATTTGTGATTGAAAATTAATTAATCTGTCAAGGCCGAAGAGCTCCAACGACGTTACAATATCCTGTATGTTTTTCTGTAAGACCAACCGCTTTCGCTGTACTCATAAAGCGTGATGATAATATAGCTATGCATTTGCATACGACATAATGTACTCTATGGCAAGGAATATATTTGACTGCTATTCTATATATAATAAATTTAGTGTAATTGGGTTACAACCTTGAGCGGCATATGTTCAGTTACATGACCCCTCATTTTGTACCTGGACTTTGTAATCGTTTGTTGAAAATCAGGTTATTATATTATTAAAACTACCAATCAACCAAGCGAAGTTTCTGTCCAATCGATTGAATAAAAGTAAATTTACTAAAATGCTTATTCGAAAATTGGAGAAGTTAATGTTGCTGTTAGTCAATTACGCCATTGGAAATTCAAAAGAAAATGCTACTGTCACCGTCGGGGAAGATATCCATAAAAAATCGGGACAACAGAATGTTATAAAAAATATATACTCATCTGCTAGTCTCAGCCAGTATCCATTTAGTAAGCAGCTCATTTTGTTTTTACATGCTATTACGAGCTGTGATGCAACTTCAACATTTAACTTTTCGGAATACGTTTTATACTGGCAATATGTAATGCTCCAAAAACTCAATAGAGAATTACTAGGTGTTTGAGTTGTGCTAAATTAGCAGAAGGATCATTGATCCTGATCAATGGTGTTGGAAATTAAAACGTAATATATCGGATCCAATTACAACATTATTACCACCTGCACCGACTGCATTTTTAAGCACAATATTCTGTAATTGTAAAAAATGTTGTGGTGGCAAGTATGAATATAGACAAATAGAGCTACATTGCTTCGCAGCTTGTAGCCACTGTCTTGCTTAAATTTAGAAACTGATGTCGGTGAAGATACTGCCAGTTTTGACATTATAAGCGGCATAAATGCTCTTAATATTCATCAACATATATGGCAGAAAATTAATATGATAACGACGATATCGAGTTGTTTACTGATAAATGAGAAAATCAATTATTTACCGACACAATCCTTTTTTCATTCATCAATTCAATTCATCAATCGTTACAATGTAACATATATTAACAGCAATATAATATGTCATTCTGGATACCATGGATTAGGAATAATGTAAAAACCATGTAAACCATGCATTCTTCCTTCGAGGCGATATGAAAAATAGTGCCAAGTTTCTCCGCGCTCTACAGCAAAACCAATTTTACATAAAATAGTTTTTAAAAAAAAGTTGAACCGACTTGAGAAAAAGCGCTAAAAGCATAAAGTAATTTTTAATTTTCTATCTATTACGACATTTTGAAGTCGGTGCAAATTAAACAAATCAAACAACTACAACAAAAGTATTTAATCGCCCTTCCTTATTATTCAGGTAGTTTTATGTATTATCCCCCTTTCATACCCTCACCTTCGAAAATCCTTAAGGGTAGTTTCTAGTCGAGCGGCCTGAAAAATGGCTGAAGTTTATGAATTTTTTTTCACACTGAAAAAGGTAAATAATGTATAATTCGACTTTTTTAGCTATTAGTACATTTACTTAAGTGCACAGAAAAAATTTCTTTTACTTCTTTAAATTGTAAAATTTGCGAGTTATCCAGGCACTTCTGGAGCCGTGCAACGCGCTGCGCCGTGCAGGATTCCGCCTTTCTCTTTTATCAGAAACACAAAAATCAAAGTTATTTGCAGTGTAAAATAAATTTTTTTTTAGAAAAATTCAGTGATTTTTGATAAAATGGCGACCGTTTGAAGAAAAAAGCCGATCTTTTTGCCCTTTTTTTGTTGTTGTTGTATTTAATGTAAATGGTCCATGGCTCCATAAATTCAATAATCTTTATTTATTTAAAACGTGGGAAAAAGTATAATTTTTGTTTCTTACAGCTAGTCAGCTGTTCCTGGACCATAGAGCAATCCTTTCTCTTCTTTGTGAAGCTGATTTTGACTACTAATTCAAGGAACATTATTTTGTCCAAACAGAACACATAAAAGAATTTTTACACCTGCTGAGCAAACAATACGACGGGCGTGCATCTGCATTTACCCCGAACATAGGCATGATTTTCGCCCTGTAGGCGTTCGCACTAAATCGGCAGTAACTTTTACATTTTTCCGATCTTAGTTAAATCGGTTTTAACATGACCATAGTGCGCCACCGTACTCTATACAGCAAGAGAAAATTATCTCAGTAATCAGAGAATCATCGTAGTCACTCTAGGTAAAAAACTGTTATTGTTTTTCAATCAGGAAAACTATTCTGTAAAAGATAATCAAAATCATTAAAATCGGTCTAAGCTAGGCGCCGCCTAGAATACAAAATACGTCGTACCGGTAGGGTAAGATATTCTAAACATCAAAAGAATAATCATCCAAACGCTCCAAACTGGACTCTGGGACCAAATGTTTTCCATTATTAGCAATGGGGTATCATAATCTATACAACCAAAAAGCAATCCTTACGCTTCCTTACCACGCCCTGGGGTCAAATTCTTTTCATTATTAGCAGTGGGTGTTAATATTCTATACAAAAAAAGAAACATCTAAATTGGTCTATGCATTACAAAGTTAGATTTGACCCCCCCCCCTCCTCTGGAACCACCGCAAGATGTTTGATATGGTACCAATCACAGAACATACTCTATCACCCTCACCCCTCCCACCCTAGGATTAAATTTTTTCATTGCTAGCAAGGGGGAATCAAACTCTATACAATAGAAAAAGAATCATCCAAATAGGTCCACGCGGTACGAAGTTAGATTTCACCCCCACCCACGCCCCACCTAAAATTTTTTGACATGGTACCAATCGGGGAACATATTTTACCAAACAAAAAAAGAATCATCAAATTATGCCCTGTCGAACTTAGAACCTCTTCGTTTTTAGGAAAACGGTTAAAAAAAACGTATAAGACATTTTTTGCAGATAATTTTATGATTTACAATTTTTTAAATAAAGTCTGTCGACCTCCGATCAATAGGATCCGAGATTTCCACGAACAACTGATTTTCGCTAACTTTGACCTCGAATATGTCACAAAGTCGCCTCCGGTACGATATAATTGTCGATGTTATTTATAACAATAAAACGAAGATGTATGCACGAATCCAACTCACTGGAAACTTTTCCGGAGTTAAATGTAAAATTAGTGGGCTTTGGTGATTCCTGTTTTATTAAAAATTACACAGGCCGACAAAATTCGAACAAATTTCAGAACCAGAAACCAGAGTATACTTTTCCGAAGGTTTTCGGTGCGCTGAACAAGAATCTGGCTTTCGAGATATCCTAAGCTAAATGTGCGAAAATCGTGGTTTTTGTCTATATTTGAGGTTAGGTAGCATAACGATTTTAACTTTTACTGTAAAATTACTGCCAGCATCTTAAAGTACAAGCCTTGCCCTTTCAAATGCGATGGACTAAATATGTATGTCAGAAGTGGAAATCCGCAAGATTCTGTCACTAATGCTCTGGTCCAAGGTTTTAAACGCTATTCTAGTATCTCTGGAAAGAGAAGGAATAACGGTGATAACTTATGCTGATGATTTGGTAGTACATACTTGTCTCGGGTAAGTTTTTAGCCACCATAAGCGATATAACTATAAGGGCTCTGCAAAAGGAAACAGTCACTCTCCCTAAGCTGGGTAGTACTACTCTGAAACTAAAAACTCATTCTAAGTAAGTAGGAGTTATAAAAGCATCAACATATAACTGGGACTGAAATATAGAAGAACGTTTGAAAAAATATAAGTAAAAAACTTTTTAAGCTAACCGGTTTTATTTAACATTAGATGATGTGCTAAAAGCTGAAAAATAGTTATGGGTCACAAGTTTGGTGCTTGCCGGGATATAGGTACTGTCTACTAGTAATAACTCGCATTAGACCTAGAGCAGTCACGTTCTCTAGTGTCGGAGGCCAAGATCCACTGTGGATCGACGCATAAGGCCTCCTTCCCTCGGTTTTATTTAAGTTTGACGAAATATCCTACTTACTTACTTATATAATTGCATGTATTGTTCATCTCAGTGATCCCGAAAACTATGAATTTGACATTTACATAGGTCGATTTCGATTATTTTGTTCTGCTCCCACCTCAACATGTCTTACTACCGCAATATATAACAGCATCGGAAGTGTCATCATTCATCGCAATGACACCGAAAACGATGGAATCGATACTAACAATTATTTATACATGTCACTCACTTCTCACCCCCATCTATAATAGTGGAGTCAATGAGTCGGATGTAAAGGCAACAGCTGCAAAGCCAATTCCTTCCACCGTTTTCGGAGTCGCTGAATCCGAATATCATAGTAAAACAGTTTTTATCCATGCCCAGCCTCTCAAACGGCTAAAAACCACCCCTTTTTCGGTTTTCATGCACGGACCCGCTAAAGCACACTTTCTAACGGAGATTGTTGGTGATTTGTCCGGAACTAGGGCTTCACGGCACCGAGACTTCGGCACATCTCGGTCTTGGTCTCGTCAAGGTGAGGACGGTCTTGCTCTCGTCGCAATCTCGGCAAGATACAGGCCAGTCTCGGTCCGATCTCGCTCTCGGCAAGATAAAAAAAGGGTATTTCGGTATGATAATGGCGAGCGAGGACAAGTGATATATATGCGTTTTCTTCATATTCCCATCGCCAAAATAAGGTAGCAAAGGCTCTTGTTTGCTATTGGGAATAAAGCGCAAATATCTGAAGACGGAAATTATGTAGAAAGAAGCGATTGAGGAGATTAGTGCATACTTATATGCCCCATAAATCACACAATTGATATTTTTCGGAGCGACATAAAAGCCGAAACAACTAAAAAAATTTTCCACAATAAAATGATAAAAACTAATATCTCGTCCACTCTCGTCACCTTAATCTCGCTCTCGGTATCGCACGGTTACCAATGAAATTGGTCTCGCTGCCGGTCCCGGTATCGTGTCGAGACCGATATCGGCAACGAGAATTATCCCAAGTATCGTGAAGCCCTATCCGGAACACAAAAAAGGAGGAAGAACTATGGCAAATACATGCCCGTTACTGCCCTTGGGGTCGATTCTATCCTCGCAGGGGGTGGAAAAGTGGTTTCTTCTATCTTCTGAGTTTAAACGTTTACCATCTGTTTTCGAGGATGCTAATTATAAAATAAAATTTTTATATGAATTTAACCCTTTGTACCCCCTCAAGCGGCCAGAAACCTACCCTTTCCGCATCAACAATAATTATAATAATGCTCGACAAATTTTGTTTATATGAAAAAGGATCGAAAATTGATACAAACGGAATAATAAAGAAAGTGAGTAGGCCAGGGAGCATCCCTCAAAGCTTGACACTACCCTTCCAGGAAGTTGAAGTTGAAGTATTGGAAGTTGATCCATCTATCTCCTTTTTCTGAAATCGGCACGTGATCAATAAGATGTAGAAACTTGATAAAGTGATTTGTTTGGAAAAAAAGGGAATCTTTTTGGCCGTTTGAGGGAGTGGGCATGGGTAAAAACATTTTTTACTACTATGTTCGTGTTTAGCGACCCGGAAACATGGGGATGAGCTGGTCTTCAGCTGCCTGAATTCGTTACGTTTTTGGGCCAAAATCCCAACTCATTGTACGCTATGGACGGTGACAACATTAAATGAGGTAAAAATTTAAGCAAGTGACCAAGTTAAATTATTGGATAGGAAACTTAGTTGGAAATCAAATATTCAAAAATGAGTACATAAAATGGCGGCAGCACTACTGAGCCCTTAACGCTATTCTCCATCTAGTGTCGGTGGAACTTGGTAAACCACCGCATCCTCGACACCCAATAGGCTCAATTCAGTCTAGACATGACTAACTACGGACATTGCAGCATTTTGGATGGAAGTATAACGAGAAAGATTGACTATGCCAGACCTTATTTTAACGCCAAATTTTAATTCTCCGTTCCCTCCAGGCAGGAATGGGAGGAAGAATCCTCCGACAGGAAGAATCAGGGCATCTTTACACTGACTTTACTTTGGAAGGTAAAGTGGGCAGAGGTGTTTACTTGGGAAGCCGGAACAATTTGGTTGCCAGGCTCCTGCAGTGTTTTCTAAGAAGAAATTATGGCTATACCGATAGCATTAAGATGTCTGTTGATAGAATATAGTCATTAAATCATACCCGAATCTTCGCAAGCAGTCAGGCTACTATTAAATATCTTACTATCCTCTAAACCTACCAAAATTTGTCACTTACTTTTAAATAACATGGCTCCCTCACCTTAATGTACATACACCTCACATAGGTACTAGGGCAATCCGATCCGGGTAACTGTAAATCCGATAAACTAGCGAAAATTGGCACCACTTTACCAGACTACCAAGTATACTACCAGATATAACTAATCAGCTGGGCAAGACACTAACCACATATAAGCTATATATCAAAAAACATTCAACAAGGTGGCTAGCAAAAAATTTTGGAGGTAATATATGTACCTTCCCAATCACCCGTTAGATCTGACCGTACAGAGCTCATTTCGATAGCTTAGTATTTTCTTGTCTATCATCACCATCACCTCATAGAAAATAACACCAATAGACTCGGCACGCCCTCGAACGACTTTTCCAAAAGCTTCAGGATGTTGGGGAAGAGTAAACAATTCCTTTTCTACCCTACAACGGGCGGCTTTAGCGAACCGCAGGAACCGGTATTTAGGCTGCCCCTATTTTAAGGAGCTTGGATCTGCTGATACTTGCATACTTGGACCTTGGATCTACTGATATCAGAGATCTATTTCAGATCATTATAAACTCCAAGGGGCCCTAGATATCGGATCCAATTTTAGCCTCTGCATGGTATTACAATGGGACTTTATGGGCCTAAGTGTGCCCCCACTTGGGAGGCTGCCACTCCCAGCTAGCCTGACCTAACTAGAGTTGTAGCAACTAAGAGATGATTGCATTATAAAAATTTTAGGAAGCAGACTTGAAAAAGGACTACCTTTTAGAGCACCTCGCTTTTAGAGCACCTACTAATATTGGTTCCAAGTACCTGGGAATGATTTGCATATTTTAAAGTAAAGTATTTTTAATGAGACAAGAAAATATCATGACATTTTTAAAGCTCGGTTTCAGAGAGTAATAGATAAACAAGGTTGTTAAAACTTTCTATGAATTTTATTGAAAAAAGTCTTTGAAAAAAAAACAAATTCTGTTTATGAAAATCCCAAGGTGGCGGGGGTAGCCGATTCGGGAGGGCTCAAATTGCAGGAAAATTCATTTATTGATGTTATTTATCACTTTAAAAGAATTATTTTTGATTAGTGAATTGAAGTAGCTTCTAATTAGATTAAAGTGTTTTGGAACATATTAAAAATTAGACAAACGGTAAGTAAAAAACAAAAATTGTTTTTTTTCAATTTTTCACAAAAAAAAAGGATTTTTTTAATAAAATTGGCGAAAGACTTTGGTTCATCTAAGATTTTAAGTAACGAAAACGTAGTTTTAAGAAATCGCTGTCAAAGATTAAGTAATAGAAAAGCTGTAGGAAATTAATGATTTTTTCAACTTACGAAGAAGACGGTTATTGAATAGCGACGGTTTCCTTTTATTTTTTTCCCCGAGTAAAAATAATTGTGTTGGTGCAAGTACAGACGTTAATATTTTGAAAGGTATTTGCGCGCCCGATCCGAGTACGCGTAGCCAACAAATATGTCCGGTAGTATTATACACGCTCCCGCTAAAGGCCCAACTGTTGAAAAATACGGAAAAAATTCCCAAAATACACATTAATACAATCGAGACTGGTGACTCACCGGGTGCGTTATTCCGCGTATCATTCACGTTGTTCCAAATAGCTGATGACTTTGACAATAATAATGATAGCAGTTACTTGAAATTTGTTATTTTTATTTTTATATATTTTCCAGTTTCAGTTATAATCTTTATTAACCCGGGAAAAAATGACGCTCAGCTATACACACATTGCCGGTTACTGCGGAGATAATTTTGTAATTTCAGACGCCGGCCGGTCTCGAATGAGTTAATCTACGAAAATAATTTTATTGTTTTCATTTTAAATCTTAGTGTAGAAAAAGTGTACGCATACCGTACTTGGGTGGGACAATGTCGTGCGTCTTTTATTGATACGTGCCAGCACCGGGCTGGCATTGGGAAAAGTTTAATTTTTACTCAGGCATACCGTGCCTCATATGAGTGCCAGTCAAGCCTTTTTACGCAGTGCGTGCCTGTTTGAGGCTAGAAATAGGCGAGTCTTATTTTTATTCGGTCTTAACGACTTGCGAAACATCTGTTACTTCCTTAGGTATCAGAGCCAGATATCAAGGTGCCGTCCAGATTCCATAACATCGGTCCTTGGTATGTGCCTCCTGTCGAGACTCTTTATATAATGGATTCCCTAGCCTGGGGTTAATGATCCTGCTTTTGGTCATAAGATCTATTGGCTTGATAAGAGAACTGTCTAAATTCAGCCTCCTTAAGCATGCCGTTACGCCGTTATGTACCCTCAATATCAAGGAAAGCTAGAAGTGTAAATTATTTGTACAAGTTTGATAATCCCATCCATATATGTGAGGTTCAGCCAAGCTTCTTAAATAACTCCTAAGAAGGCTGGTTGAATTTCACCAGACATAATACCGTCCAAGCCCGGTGATTTATGAAGCTTGAAGCTATATATGTACATATAACCCAGTTTAGTTTTCATCTACTGGGGATGTTACGGACTAGACCATGACTGTCCGAAGCTATTGTAGACTCAACTATTCTAGGTTTTGAAAGCCCGTAAAATGAGTGTCAACCAGTAGTTCCAGAGTTTCAAGACGAGATAAGGTTCAGCTTCCATTCTGTTTAACTACGAGGCCGGGAGTACAAACAACCCGCTTCGGAAGTGCTTTTGATTATTTTTATTACAAAACTCTCCCAAAAAGGTCGTTTGGGTTTCTTTATAACTTTTTTTAAATTTAATGAGGCATTCCTTACAGAAAGTCCTTACGCTAGTTCGTTTTGGCTGATTGAGAAGCTGCGACAATTCCTTCTAAATGTGATGATTTCCGCCAACACCCTTGTAGGTATGGGCTTACCTCTAGGATACCGGTCGGGGCAAGAGATCTGAGTCGCCACATTATTGAGGGTCTGCCCACAGTCTATACTACGAGGTCCTTTAATAGGTAGACTTTTTATTACGGCAGTTTTATACATATCCCAGTTGTTTGTTTGTAATGACCAGAACTTCGCGCCTAATAGAGGCCATTTCCTTACCAACATTCCATATCTGGAGGTTAGTACCAAGAATATAATCGAAAAGTGACTAACCTCTTTAAATCATGTCCGATATACATGTCTAGTGTGCAATGGGGCTTACTTCAATAACCCGCCTCATTTGTTGTTTCCTGACTTTTGCAACCGCCTTGCTTAGGGCTATGTCAAGGATATCACTGTGCATTGGCTATATGTCCGTGTTATAAGGTTTATACTTACATAAGGTGTAGTTGTATGGTAGCCTGCACTGAATAAACTAATCCACCAGAAAGCATTAGATAGGGTTCAAAGGATGGCAGCACTGCTTATTACAGGTGGCCTCGGAACGACACGCTCTAAAGACCTTGTCACCATTTTCCAGCTCCTACAGTGGATCTTCTCGGTAAGCAAACCGCATCCTCGACTGCCACCAGACTCAACTCAATCCAGACTTTAAGGCATACTGACTACGCACACTCCAAAATTCTGGACGTTAGAATAACAAATAATATTGACTATACCACATCCAAGCCTTCTTTTAATGCCAAATTCAACCACTCTTTTCCTACCAGGAAGGATGGCCCCCTTCAATAGGGAGGATCGGTACGTCTTCAAACTGACAGTTCCAAGTTGGAAAGTAAAGAGGGTGAACTTAAGCATTTCGTTTCGTTTGCCAGATTACTGTAGTGTTTGTCAGGCAGAAGTCATAGCTATTAAGGTAGAACAAAACATTGTCTTCTGATGTTATATGAATCTTCACAGACAATCAGGTTGCTTTTAAAACTCTCACCTGAGCGTATACGAACATTCCGGGCAATTGTAGGTCCGATAAGATAGCGATAGTCGGCAGTACTCTACTAGACTTGGACATAACTCACCAGTTTGGTAATCGGGTGAGAGGCCGCATCAAAAACGGATAGATGCCACAGGTCTTGCTTTAGTGATTTAAAAGTTTTTACGTAGCTCGTCCCTGGAACATACATTCCACTTGTCTGCATACATTGTACAAAACTGATGGAGCCATTGGGAGCATTTAATGCATTGCAACCAGTTGTTTTATCATAGGAATCAAAACACTCCGCGCAAACATATTCTTCATTTTTTGGGTCCTTATATCTTTTGGCAAGGGGTTTTGCGTCACTGTCACTCCTATCATGTTCAATGCTGCCCGTTTTTTCTCTGTTTGTTTTTGGAAAGTATTTCACCCTTTCGGTAGGATTTTTATAATTGATGGAGCATGATGCGTTCTATTTTCCACAGAGCACAGTCTTGTTGATGCTTCTCTTCTTTATAGCGACTGTATTAGGAATTGCTTTGTCTTTATCCATATAATTTTTTTTATTCTGGATATTTTGCTCCGAATTTAACACACTTACACCTTGCTTACGTCTTTTGTTAAACGGTATTGGTATTTCTCTTTTAGAGATTTCACCAGTTAAGTTAAAGGATCGCTTCAAGCAACTGTTCTTCAGACCACGCTGCTATATTTTGGGCCAATTTAAGTTGATATATGTTTTTGTACTTAGGTATATACAAGAAATGAGCTCTAATAAGCAGTGCGGCATCTACCCCATACCCTTTTTGTTGAGAGAGACGCCGCATGCCACTACCATGCACACCAAATGTCGAAATAGGTTATGTTGGTCTTGAACGTATTAACAATCATTTTAAAATTATTAGATGTTGCAGAAACTCTACATAACAATTCTCACTGAGATAAATCAAAAGTCACATAAAATGTTAACATTAAGATGAATTCTAACCTGCTCAAAACCCGAAGTAAACGCAAAGAAATCACTTGCGCGGTGCTTTCAGGGCGATTAAGATAGCAACTAATATACGGGAAGCGCCATCCGTTGATAAATATGGAAAATAATAGCCATGCGGCGTCTCTCTTACCGCGGCAACTCTCCCGCATTTTATCCTATAACTTTTATTTAATATATTTTAAGGTAAAACTTAGGAAGAAAAGTAATGACTTAAATTTGTATTGTTCCCACTCCAGTTGAAAATCGATTCATTCTGTTATTGTAATATTAACGACATTGTCAAAAACTGCCGGTAGCATGCAGGTGAAAGAGCAATAAATTGTGAAATCTACCTTCCTAAATGGTGGTGCCATCGGTTTTTCCGTTATTTGCAAAGTAAAACAGATATTAAACAGACAACATATTAAATACAAAATATATCAAGAATACATTAAATCCGTTTCAAAGCGTCAAAATGATATCAAGTGAACACTGTCCTTATATCTCTAAAGCATTTCTCTAGGGCATTATAAGCAAATTGCAACTAAAAATCAATTGAACCAATGTAAAAGTCAACATTTTCTGCTGCGGTCCCTTTCAGCAAGGCAATCTAAGGAATTCACATGGAAGCAAAAGGAGTTTTGCTGCAATTCAAGACGTTAACAAGTATTTTGTTTTGGCTCGAGGCCAATGCTTGCGGTTATGGTCTGTTTAGAAAAGAAATAAGAATTCTTCCTTTTGAGTTATATCATGTTGTACCTCCTGTTTGATCTCGGCTAAATTTTAGACTTTGCTTTATTGCCAACGGCAGTTGTTTGAATTTATTAAACAAATTGCAAAGGGAGATACTATCTGTTTCCTTGGGCTACTGTTCATCAATCTGTTTACCGTTCAAACCCGAACCATTTGGTACTTTTCCGCTACATTTGTAAGCATGTATAATATATTTCGTCAGGGTTCGCACACGTTCAATGGTAAGGTCAGGAAGTGATAGATTTACAAGGTCGAAAGGATAGAAAATCAACAAAGACATAATTAAAGGATTAGTCGAACAACTATTTGTTGATTAGATATTTAGTTTGATTATTGTTTTGCCGAAATAATAAAGCAATTTAGAATTATCTTGTGCACTGTTGAGTAAGAAGTTTTGTTACTTGAAACGAAACTTGAAAAACATAAAAAAAATGTTGTAAACCTTAAGTTGCTTGACTATAATTTTAAAACTTTTCCAGGTTTAGAAACAGTTTTATAGAAGAAACATTTAACCGAAGTTTAAAAGTTAAGTGAAAATGAAATCGTTATATTTAAAAATATCCGCGCAAATTAAAGCAAAAAAAACGCCTCCAAGTTGCGCAGAAATTAAAATCAATTAAATTAGGATAAAGCTGGCGAATTTGTCCTTTACGCTTAGTTCACTGACCAACCTAAAACAAACTGTGTAGGTGGACAGAAGAATGAGCAAGTACCATTATTAGCGTTTTTTCAAATCGAAAATAGAATAGTAATTATCGTCCAAAGCAGCTTTGAACTAGCTTTATAGATATTCTAAATAACTTGTACCATCTAACACTATCTAAACTAACTAAAACAGTGTTGTCTAAGATACTACGCGAAGTATTGCTTTTAAAAATTCCTGGTTACTGCCTTTAACGACTGTTCTAAAATTCTTCTCTGCTCACAGGATAAGTTCTCAATACCTTTTGAATGTTCCTTTACCGGTTCAATGGTTCTTAAAAAGAAATCAAAGGAGAAATAACATAATGCCTATAGCCCTATATTGTATATTTGAGTCATATTTAGAAAGTAAATAAAGCCTAAAGAGAAGGCAATAAAACCTTTTTTTATAGTCATTTAAAAAATTTAATCATTTCTGTTAAAGACATATATATATTCGAGTTTTACTGTAAACTGTAAGAAAATAAGATTTTATTTCGAAAAAAGAAAAATATATACCACTTCCAAAAAACAATTTACAGCTTCCCATTAAGCAAACTCTATTCTCATTTCGAAAGCATATTCTATAAATACATTATCAAAAGTAAGTGGAACTATTTTAAAGTGAAAATTGATACATCTTCTCTATGTATTGCGCCTTCCTAAGATCCCGTGCGGATTCCAATCTAGAGCCTGTTGTGCGATGCTGTTTGCCTCTTTTCATAGTATGTGGCCTATCCATTGCCACTTTCGCCTGCGAATACTAGTGTCTATACTGTCTTGGACCTTAAGTCTGGTGGGTTTTCGATGGTAATGACCGGTTGGTGACACCGGTTGAAAAAGGCTTGTACCTTAGATGATATTAGAAAGGTCACTTTCCATGTAGATCATCCGTACAACAGAACAAATTCTACGTTCGAAGATCCCGAGTTTTTTGCGTCTGCAGGAGTTGTTATTATGCCAGATCTCAGCAAGAGTATTAAATTCATCTCAAGCCTTATTGATGCGGAGATAGCAACATTTACCCACTTGCTCTATTTGCTACTCTTCCAGACAAATTTCAGGTTGTCTCCTGGAGTCCAAGCTCCTAAGTTTGGTTTTAGCAGCATTGATCTTAAGGGGACTTTTCTTTTCATAATTGAAAAAAAGTACTTAAAATTTTTTTATATGATGTTTCCAAAGCTCAGGGTATGCCCTATGATGCTAAAACACAGCCTTGGCAAGAAAGGAATTAAGGATGAGCGAAATGAGTTAGGAGGTTGAGTGAAGGAGGTGTTGATGTACGCCCCGTTAGAAAGTTTCGGGATCATATGACGAGGGAAAGACAGAAGATGGTAAACTGTTAGACTTTCGTGTTGTGTATAGGGGTGGGAGCGACTTGTAGCTCTTGTATCGCGCGCTGTCATGTGTCTACAAGGAATCAAGCTAGAAATTTCGTTAGAACAATGGCCATGAAAATAGCGATAGAGGAGTGAGAGATAACTGACATTCTGTCGATGCTCCAGAGAGTCAAGGCCCACAGAAATTGAGGAATCGTCAATAAGTTTAATAGCCTTACGCTGGACTTTGTCTAACGCGGACAATACGATGTGTCCGGCACCTGCCCAAATATGGGAATTATATTCAAGTCTAGAACTAATTTGGCGCTTGTAGATCAGCGGTAAGTCAGCTGGAGTGAATTATTTCTTATATCCCTGTAGGAAATCCGAGCATTTCATCGCACTTTTGGCGATTGCAAATATATGATCAGTCCAGCTAAGATTGCTGGATATCTGAATACCCAAGATGTTTAGGGAGGGCAATTTGGATATATTCACTCCATCAACTGAAATGGGTTGGGGGTGAACTGGCCGTTTTTTTAGGGACATTAATCAGCATTAAGTGTTTGATGCATTAAACTTAACACGATTTTCTCTGCCCACATCGAGTACCATAGAAATATCGTTGTCGAGAACATGCGTTCTCGATTGACTTCTGTAGAATTTCCACGTGAATTCATTACGGAATCAAATGAGTACGCGAAATCAAGGGTGCTGTCGTCGGCGAAACTATAGATAGGATTGAGAGTAAGGGATAAGAGGTCATTAATAAAAAGAAGAAATAAGATTGGTAAAAGAATTGAGCCTTGAGGTACACCGGCATTTCTTTCGCAGGAATCAGATGTAACTCCGTCAATTACTACACGGATTTAACGAACGGTCTGACAAGAAACTCTCTATCCATTTGACGAGGGTAGGATGCAGACTGAATGTTTGAAGTTTGGCTAAAAGGGTAGCATGCCAGACTCTATCAAAAGCCTTTGAAATGTCAAGAGCGACGACTTTTTCCTCACCAAAATTATGAAGACAATGATTCCAACGCTCCGTTTATATATGATCGAAGTTAGTGCAATTGGTCTGTAGTTAGAGTGGCCGCATGCCTCTCCTTTTTTAAGTTTCGGCTGGACATAAGCAAGTTTCCATGCACTTGAAAACATTCCTGTTAAATATGACAGGTGAAAAAGTTTGCGCAGAGGTTTAGCTAAAGTAGAGGCGCAGCATTTCAAAACCAGGGGCGAGAAACCATCAGGCCCAGTAGCCTTGGACACGTCGAGTTTCGAAAGTACCCTAAAATCTTCCCGAGTGCAGTGCGGCTTTTGCCTAGTAGTGCACTGTGACGGAGAAGGAAGTGGCTGCGATGAAGGTGGCAAGTACGAATTAACAACAAAATTAGCAGCAAACAGGTTGACCTTGTCCAATGAGTCAGTAAAAAGATTCCCATTATAAATGAGTGGTGGTGTTGACGAACAGGTGAAATTGTTCTTTACAGTTTTTACTAGAGACCAAAAGCTCATTCTACCCTTTTGAGTAGAAAATACCTTCCGTCTAACGCTCTGGTCAAAATTGAACTTTACCCTACTAATTATGCTGAATTGCAAATATTTCGCCCATCCCTATAGATACGTCTCAATTCCCCTGAAGGGCACAATTTATATGCCTGGAAGGCTGCTTCCTTGTTTTTAATGGCTGCGAAACAGTCATTATTGAAGCAATTGGAGTTAGTTGGTTTGATGTTCTTGAAGCTATGAGGAATAAAGCGATGCATTCCAAACCAAAGGATGTTCAAGATATGATCGGTGATTTTGTTAACGTCTCTCATAGAAAAGCAATCAGACCAATCCAGATTTTTGTGATATTTATTAAGTCCCGCCCAATCAGCTGTTTTATAAAGCCACACTAACCTTTTGGTGGAAGCGTTAGGGATTATCAGAGAGGAGGTGGAGAGTTCTTGTCTGGATGCGATGTTAAAAATACATCCAAAAGATGCGCGTTGTACCCCAAAGTATCAGGAACACGAGTCAGATACTCAACCAGTTGTTGTAAATTAAAGGACTCAGTAAATACGACGTGTCTTCCATACGGGCTTGTGGTAGGAGAATGCCTGAGTCACTGTGTTTTGGACGTTGAAATCGCCAGCAAGAAAAGGGGGATATTTCCAAAATCTTATCAATATCGGAAGACAGCTTATCGAAGGAAAACACAGTGTTAGACATATTAGGGCTGCGGTATAAAAAGCAGAAGTGAATGATGTGCCGATAAAGTTTAAATCTAATCCAGACATAATTAAATTCTGGATTAGTAGAAGCGAATTGAGGGAAATGGGAGAATGGCAAATCATTTCTAATATAAACCGCGATTCCCCTCTGAGGAGAGAAGTGATATCCAGGAAAGTGATACTGATTAATATCAGAATCCGAAACAACCTTGGTTTCACTAAGGTGCAAAAACTGCCGGATTTTCCGGGATCAAGTGGCAGTAAACCGAAAAATGGTTACTTTTCAAGCCACGAATGTTGCAAAAATTAAATAAAAAATTTTGCATAGTCCCGGTCTTAATTTGCCCAAAAAAAAAAACCAAAACGTTTACAAACACAGGGACTGACGAACGGGATCCACAAATACAAAGCAAAGCCGCCTCTGTGAGAACAAAGCCAGCAGCAGTGTTAACCACACTGTGCTTTAAATAGAGCATAAAAGCCCTTCCCGTTGGCGTAGATGGCACTCGCACTTAAAAAACTTAATAATTTTCACTTCTTATTGCTCTCGCAACCGAATTTAAATTTTTTGGGGAGCAAGACACGACGGTTCGTCCGTCCCCGTCAGTAGCTCAACTAGAACTCCAAATAACTTTTGGCGCCTTCCAAAAGACAATTTTTAAACGGCTCCATAGTTTTTGGGCTTCCTGTAACAGATAAAGAAAAGAGTAAAAATTCAATCGGTGGCTGCGTGCTCGTCTGCAGCAGATACAGTTAAGTTGACTTACTCCGAGCGTTGGGGGCGACTTGCTGAGCAATTGACGACGACTCAACAGTGGTCAGAGGTTCCCCTTGCTGCTGATCCATAAGATCAGGGCTTTTGAAAGCACCTACCGGCTGTGTCAATTTTTTGTTACACCCGTATCTAACCTTCTGTCCCTTCAGGAGGTCGCAAATAAAATAGACCTATTAAAGTGTCTCTTCTCACTTATAATTTGAACAAACCGTTAATTAATTTTCTTTTTTCTACAACAATTTTTTCCTTTTATTGTCTCTTATCCACTTTCACAAACAGTTCCTAACGATGAAGTTAACTAACTATTTTTCCTACTTTCAGATACTTAAATAAACAAACAAACAGTAGTTCTTATCTAACCTTGCACTTAACTAAATATTCCACTTTCTGTTAGTCACTTCATTAATATTTTCTTTACAAAATCCCTTGTTTCACTTTCTGGTATTTTTTTTTTAATAGAAGCTTTACAAAAATCTTTTCCGCGTTCTTTGGAAAGCAAACCAATCTCCTATCGAATTAAAAATCGTTCCCGACCACGCTCACTGACAAAACTTTGTACCTTCGTGATAAGAACCAGACACACTTTTCAAACCCGTCACTTAATCTCTTCGCCGTTGAAGTCAGGCTCCTCGATTCAACCTATGTAGAATCGCGAACATCCGATCTACATGAAGAAAAGAGCTTTCGCGGGGGTGGGGGTGAAACCTAACTTTGTAACGCGTGGACCGATTTGGATGGTTCTTTTTTTGTTACACAGAGTACGATCCCCCATTGCTAATAAGATAAAAAAAGTCGCTAAGATGTGGGGGGGGGGGGGGGGGTATTCTTACTTCGTAACGCGTGGACCGATTTGGATAATTCTTTTTCTGTTGGATAGAGTATGTTCCCTGGTTAATACCACGAAAAAAAAATGTTGGTAGGGTGGGGATGCGGGTGGAGCCTAACTTTGTAACGCGTGGACTGATTTGGATGGTTCTTTGTTTGTTGAACAGAGTATGATCCGCATTGCTTATAGGAGAAAAAAATGTGGTCTAGGGTGGTGGCGAGGGGTAGTCTAACTTCGTTACGCGTGGACCGATTTCGATAATTCTTTTTCTGTTGGGTAGAGTATGTTCCCTGGTTGATCCCACGAGAAAAAAACTGTTGGTGGTGGAACCTAATTTTGTTGCGCGTGGACCGATTTGTATGTATTGAGTGTGATCCCCCATTGCTAATAGAAGAATAATTTGGTCTTTGCAACATATTTGGTGTATGAAATCCAACTCGTGAAATATTTGTCGGTTTTCATTTTGTTTTTCATGAGTTGGATTTGAATACATAGCAACTTTGTTGCAACATAATTTGGTATATGAAATCCAACTCATTAAATTTTGTTTACCGGGTTTTGATACGACAAATTTAATTCGATTAAATTTGGCTTATCGGAGAGATAAGCAGAATTCAATCTGTAATAAAGTGAATCGATCTCAGAAACCCTAAAATTGACTTTCGATTCATTTACTTACTATTGCGTTTTATTCAAATAAAACAAAAGATTCCAATGTTCCAGATAAAATTGTGTCGCACTGCTTCTATGAGCGCAGCAACATTATTATGCTATCTCTCTTTGCTGTTAACATTTTATTACCAACATACGACATTTCAAATTTTGACATAAGATACCTTTTTTAAGCTAACACTTAATGCCCTAATAAGACAACTTATTCAAGAAATGTCCTAACAAGACAATTTATCATTAAAAATACCTGATAGGAAAATCTGTAAGCAATATACCTTACTACGGTAATTTGAATACAGAACACCCTAGCAAATAATTTTTAGACAAAATGTCAATCCTTTTTTTAAGGAAACGATTTGGAATTAATTTATTAAAAGTTACGGGAGAAAAAAGTTCGTCCCTTTAAAAGGTATTTGAGCGAAAAACTTCATGAACTCGGAATTTCAAATGACTAACTTTATAATGCAAACGAATCGGGATTGTACTGGAAGCTTTTGCTAGACAAAAACTTTCGCATATTGTCAGGAAAAATGTGCACCTGGAAGGAAAACTCGCACTACATGTTTAGCCTCCGGAAGCCATAAAGTCAGGCCATTAATAGTTATTGGTAGAGTGAGTAATCTCTGATGTTTCAAATACTTTTCCTTACCTATGGATTACAAAAGCTTGAAAAGTGCATGGATGACAGCAGAGATATACAAAAAATGTTATGTATATATATCGAAGAGGTGAGCAGCGTTCTCAAACAGCAAAATTTAACTGAAAAAGTGCTACTCCTTTTGGAGCCATCCTTCTCAGAAAGATTTTACTAGTGAAGATGGTAAGAGTGATACGTTTTCCTGCCTTCAAACGTTACGCGTTGATCTAACCAATGGATGAAAATATGATCTGTATTACTAATACTATTATACTACAGATATTCCCTACTGTCATCAGTTATAATAACACTAAGGTCGCAATAAAATCACTTACATTTAAGGGACGCTATCCTAAACCCAGTAGCCGATTGGATTAAGATGAAGGGGATACCATACCATACCATACCAACTAAATGTTGGAAAAACATTCTGGAAGATGTTGTGGACAACGACGATGAAGACGGTTCACCACTGAGTTTCTAAGAGCCTCATGTCTTTGGCCGTAGTTTTCTATTCTTTATTTTATTAATTGATGTATATAGTAGTAATCTATGTATTTGATGAACCTGTAATGAATAAATAAATAAAGCCAATTTTAGATTACGTTAGCCCCCCTTACTTCGCAGCGAACAGCAACCTAAATTTTTTTAGATTTGCACTTCGTGGTCTCCCCGAATATAATTCCGTCCCTTTCCTTCGTACCGTAAATGACATTGTTTACATTCTTTGAAGAACCTTGAAAAGAATGCGAAATGTTGTTTCCCGGATTGCTCTTATTTTCCTTTGCTGCGTGGAATGGTTAACTTATTCGAATTACTGAGCTATGTGAGAATTTTCATTCCTGCTTGCTCCGTGAGGAACCACGAATTTTGTCACGTTCATGTGACTCAATATTTTATATGAAACAGTGAAATTGTACTCAAGATCAACTCAACTTTTTCACATTAAATATTGAGTCAAAGTGTTTGTTAACTTTTTCTGCATAAAGCCAATAATTTCAATGTCTTCCCGGTTCAATGAGAGCTTCGCTTGCTTCGACCTGATATCTTACAAGTTGTAGTTAAAGGAACAATTTCAGTAATATTAATTAAGTGTAGAATATTTGTGGTATTTTGTATTAAATTTTATGTTCCATGTGCTAAGAATTATTTTATTTATAAATTTAAATATAATACTCAGCTTTGACGGATTCGAAATAAATGAATAACACTCCCGAGATTTCAAAAAAGGTTAAAAGCTTTTGCTGTTCATACTTTGCATGTTTAAAAGACTTTTACTTCTTTTGAGTACTCCTTCAGAAGCTTTTGAGATTTTATTGATAAAACAAACGCTACGTTGGTCTCAGAAGTATATAATTTAAGCTGCTCAAACATCATCGGTGATAAGTTTCATCTTTAACGGTGCTTAGGGGTCCTATAAATAACCCGGTATACAGACTGTAACTCCAATATTTCAAAATAAAGCAATTTTTTAAAACTAACTTCAAAACTTTAATACTGGTACGCCTGCGACGTCCTTAGATGGGAATACACAGTTATAATTTTCTGATAGAATCATTCTTTTCAAAATCTATGTGATTGATGGTTAGAATGATATAATCCCAATGTTAAGCTTTCAAAAAATCCAGTTTTACCAGATACAAGTTTCTGTCTACTCAGATTTATTTACTATTAATAATATGAATGTGTTATTAGCTCCATGCCAGATTTCTCTTCAGGTATATCTCAATCTCATTATGGTGTCGGCAACTACGGACACAAAATTCACAAATAGATTCATCAGGTTAAATTAGGATTTAAGAACTAAACATCCAAAACATTGTACACAAAAAAATTTATTAAATAATCATATAAAAAATATATCATTTTTAACATTAAAATTACTAATAAAAAAATTTATTTTTTTTCAGAATACTGTTGATAAATTGGTACAAAGAGCAAATGCTTCCCTACTTATTGGAACATCTTCATGGAGGGAACAATTTGCGGAAGCCTTGACGGTAAACGCTGGTAAGTGCATGTAAAGAATCCAAACAAAGAAGTGTGCTAGGCAAATTTTGACGAAACCGCCCGCGCGCACTGCCAAATATTTACAAGAACCATTTCGAGAACTTTGGTTAAAGTTACCAAGAAGAACCAGTATTCCAATTACCACATATCTAGGTGGAATATTTCCAAGATACGAATATCCAAAAATCATAATTTTGACTGACTGACTGATACATAGATCATTATAAATCTAGGGTACTCCCAATCGAACTATCTTTAAAAAAAATTTTTATGGAAGCGGGGAAATGCATTTACGCATCTGGGTGTGCAAAGCCACCCGTGTGCCGGATCAGTCATACTGGCTAAAACCCACCTCCCCCCTCCAGGAGGACCACCACGGAACCGTCTAGGAGAAATTACCTCGCGGTGAAATTCTATAAACAGCCCCGCAAGCCAACAGGAGCCCCCCACCCCCCCCAACATAATAAACAGGCGCGCCCGTTAGAGATTCCCTTTGTTGTCTACTTCCTTTTGATGAAGGATAATCGGTCTGGACTGGGCAATCGGTATAATGGAGTATATACACTATAGGTGGACTAGTGGGGTGGGACTATCTATTAATATATACATATGTATAAATTGCGATAATAAGCTTAATTAAACCTTGCCTTTCTTTTTGCTCGTAGAACTCACAGTGGCGCCGGTAGTGCAGCCTCGCAGGCGACACGATACTCAGTAACGTGCCGGAAAGTGCGCAGTTTTCCCGGCGACGGTGGAGTGGGTGGCGATATCAACGTCTGCTATAAAAAATATGATGTGGCGCAAGTGAGCCGGCACGGTATGCGGATGGATGTTTTTCAGTTAAATTTTTTAAAGTTAAAGTTTTGACAATACTCCGTACAGTTTATAACCAGATTAGTACAATATTTACATAGATCTAAATTCTAAAAGCGTGCTTTTCAGCGTGAATCCAAAAGGTAACTTCCTCTTAAATGACTCTCTTTCTAGTTCCCGTTATCTCTTTTGTGTCATGGTTACAAATCGATCTACAATTTGATGTGTATTCCCGACCACTGATATTTTCTCTGCAATCCCCAAGGCCTTTTAATTGTGATTTCTTGTCAGCAAAAAACAACCATGGGTCGCCGTCAGTGGGATTCGAAACTGGGATCTCAGGATTGGTAGACCGACTTTTTATCACTAATTTTGATTACTGGATGTAAAATAGGTTTGACAGCATTCCATTTTCCGAAGGTGACTCATCTTTGACAGCAGGCTTAGAGAAGATTACCAAATTCAAAATAGGAGTTCGAGTAATGCTTAGAAGAAATATTGATCTCAGTTTAGGGCTTGTAGACGGTTCCATTGTACAGTACAGTAGAAGAAGTTGTTCTGGAATAAATAAAAGACATAATATAACCAGATTAAAGATAATCATCAATCGAATTGGAGAGAGGGAAGACGAAATTCAAAGTGTGTTGCATACACAATCACAGTGGGAGCAGGGCAATATCAACCGTTTGGAAGTTACAGAGTGATTCATAAATTTGCAATTTTTAGAGATGCAGTTCACTATTTTATTTTTAACTTTTGATCTACTCAACACAGACATCCAACAAGCGCCAAAAAACTGCTACCTCAATGTCCTTTCCAAAACTGCCAACAATGCTGATCAAACTGATACCATTGCACGTACAGTGAAAAAAATGTTTTGCCGTACCTATACTTCAGCACTTTCCCAAATTCTCTCCGAAATTCATGTAATTAATACACCTGTTTTCTTATTTATTATTTATTCTTGCACTTTAGGTAGGATATTCCCAAGTGCATAAAGTCATAAAATTGCTCCCAAAACATACATGTATATGTATGTTATATATTTTTTTAAGCGATGTGGCCAAAGCTGAAATGTAGAAATCATTTCAAGTATTTGCTTAGACGTTATTGAAAAATGTGAAATTACGGTCCTAACTTCTGTTTTCATCAAAGAATTTAACAATATTGAGACCCCTGGTCTGTAATTTTAAATGTTTCCATAAAATGGTATATTTATTTATCACTGACTTTTATGACACCAAAAGGAATCTTTTATGCGTACGACTGAAGCTTTATTTTTGAGTCTCACGATTTGTAAACAAAAGATTTACCGAAACTTGACTTTAAAGTTTTAACTTTTACGGCTTAATTTTATGAAATGCAATGCGCCCCAGCTCACTGTATACTATAAAAAGCAAATAGATCTTAATTCCAAGTCATAAGAGGCTATGCGAAATAACAAATAAAAACCTTTCTGCCAAAAACAAAGCATTTTCAGTAAGATTTTTAGGGTAATCCCTTAAAATATCGCGTTTGTCTTTTCGCTTTCGTTTTTTTTATGACGATGCCAAAGTTCAGCAAATGCCTTATGATGATGTGGCAAATTCGCTAAAGTTTTTGGTATGTTTAAATTTAATTTCTAGAGTAAAGAGGTGAGACGTGAGAGCGACTTGAAGCTTTTGTATTGCATCTGCAGGAAATCAGTTCAATATCGAGTTTTTTAACTTTGCCTAAAGCAACAATGCCTTCCAGCTTTCCGTATGGGAGTTGTGATTAAATCTAAGGCTAATGTGGGGCTTGTAGATTATTGGTAAGTCAAATGGAATATTTCTTAGAACCACAGAGTCAAAAATCAAAGCTACGAGAAATCAGTGGAGCTGTTATCGACAAACTTAGAATATATAATTAAGAAAGAAGTGCCATAAGCCGAGAAAACTTCGGCATATCTATTTAAGTAGTGGAAATACCTTTTCATGTGTAAGTGCATCATGGAAGTAGTAAAATTGTAGAATTTCTGTGGAGGGGTTGGAAAAAAATTTTAATAAAAAAACACCGCCATTGAACAGTTGAAAGATGAAAATTTCCGAACGTAAACAAACTGGGAATAGTGATAAAAACTTCGTAAAATTATCATTTCCTTTCCAGTATTTACATTATTAAGTCAATATAGACAATAAACAGTCATAAGAAGTTACTTATTAACTAAAACGTTCCTGAAAACTGATAAACCTCTCGAATTTCGGCGATTATTTTCACAGCGCAAAATAGCACAATTAATTGCGAAATTAAGTTAATTAGCACACTTTAACTTCTCACAGAGTTTTTCAAAACACTATTTATATCGTTCTTTATCTACTTAGTCACAGAAATCTAATTATTCACTTATAACTTGTTTATAAACTCAAAAAAAAACTTTTCTGACAAACGCTTTAGACAGAAATCAAAAGTTAACAGATCAACAACTCCTTCCCTCTCTCCACCTTTCCCACGAGCAAAGTAGCTGGTCTCACGTACACGGTTCATACACGTAATTGCCTATCATGTTTATTATTTTATCTAAGTCGACAAAGCTATGAATGGAATTGAAGTGTGTGAAAGGTCTTTTATTATCATTAGAATTAACCCTTTTAACTCAAAAGGCGCACTTCTCAGGCAGAAGCCAAGCAACAATTGACCTATTCGCCAAAATATAGTAATATATTGAGGCGAATGAGGCTCCCACACCAACACGCAAAAAAAAACATTAAAAAACAAAACTAAAACACGCCCACACACAACAATCAGGGGTGCACGGAAAACAGATATCGCTTCAGCAAATCTTAAGTAACAGTCAGGTCAAAAACAGGGCACATACTTACGGCTTTACACATTTATGGATATATAAAAGAGATATACGTGAAAAATGTGCTGCGACGAATTTCGTGGTACCACAGTTTTAACTTTCTTAGGCGGCGAATTTACCTGCAGAGGTTTTAATTAAGTTGGGCTCCACCCCTTCCCCCACCACATTTTTCATAATAGCACTAGGGCATCCTACTTTACAGGCCCGTGCGCAGGATTTGCTCCTTGGGGGTTCTATTTTCATTAAAAACAAACAAAGGAGCTATACAAAAAAAACTATCAATAAATGAATGTACATAACATATCATATATTATGCAATTAAAAATATGTTCATATACATTTTTCCTAATCAAGAAGTAAAGAAAATTTTAAATGCCCTCCTGGGGGGGGGGTTGAACTAAGATTTGTGAATGAGTTGTCAGACAAAATGCTTGAAAGTTTAGCTTAAAGGACAGCATGACCGACTCTATCAAAATCTATTAAAATATGTAATTCCAATCATCAGTCAGAGCAGTTCGTAATTCTTCAATTAAGTGATTAGCTGCTAGTGGGAGAGGGTTGTTCTTAACCGACTTCGGAGAACTTATAGGTTTTAAGTTTCAAGTACTAGGCATTACTTTGCGTGGACCGATTTGGATGAATCTTGTTTTGTTTTATAGCGTATGTTCTTCCATGGCTACCAATCAAGAATTGCATAATTAGGGTGGGAACGGTTGAGGGAGCGAGCCTAACTTTGTAACTCGTAGATCGATTTGGATAATTCTCTGTCTGCTTTATAGGATATATAGGTAAAGGTGGTGGGGGGGGGGGGGGAGGGTCCGTAGCTTAACTTTACAACGCGTGGACCGTTTTGGATGATTCGTTTATTGTTGTAGTATTCAATGCTAGAAGTATAAGAGCTAAAATTAAAGAGTTCCGGCTGATGATCGAGGGATCACGGTTTCATGAAATTAGTAGTAGTTAGCGAATCTTGGTTGCAGTTACAAACTATTTCTTAATGATAGGAATGAACAATTACGAGGATTTTGATGCCAAAATAATTGATTTTTCAGGCTCAGAGGGGTGTAAATTTGTGTCGCTGTGGGTCGATACTGGTATTGGGAGATATTCCTTGGTTGCGTTATACTGTCTGCCGGGAGTCTTCAATCTGGATATTATGAAGGATTTCGTGGAAACCTTATGTCGTTCTACTGAGTTGTACAGTGTCTCCGTCATGATTTACACTCTAGAAGTATAAATAGGAAGGAAGTTAAATAGTCTTTAGGAAGTATAAACAGTCTTATTTTCAGAACCAAATCTCTCCGCCTAGCTTTTTTGATCGTGATATTTTTTCTTAACTTATGGCCTACTTTTGCAGGCCTTCCAACCTAAGATTGTGTCATTTAAAAATTATTATATGTAAGTTTAATGGAGCTTTGTGAGGAATGTAGTTCGCTGTTCTGGGACGACCTGTATTCAAGTAGTTTGGTGGACTCAAAAATATAAATTCTGACTTCTCATATTAAATACGCTCTCAGCACGAATTCTGATCCTCTGTGAATTCCTCTGTGTAATTATGATTCGAATAAGTTGAATGCCTTTTTACATAACAGGGGCCGAGTAGAGTTTCAGTTCATGACTTCAAACAACCAAAAGTTTGCCTGGATGTAACTTTTCTTTCCGTTGTGGGGAGGTCAATGAGTTGATTAGGGCTATGCTTTCTGCGGCGACTACTTCATATCTTCAATTGCTCCTTAACTTCTCTGTTTTAGTTGTGCCTAAGAATTCATCTACTAATGACACAAATGATTTCCCCCAAATTAGTCTCTTATTTGTTCTATCTAAGGTCATTGAAAGAATAAAATGTCACAGATAACATAATATCTAAAGAAAAATGAACTTGTTTCTTCCTGGTAGTCGGGGTTACGTTCCCAATACAGCTGTAAAACTGCTTTGCTCAAAGCAACACACCACCGTCGTCGTGATCTTCCTGAAATGGTGAGGAAGCGAAAGACCATATACACAGAAGTTTTGTATTCACTTCTTCCATATGTTAAATGTACTATATAAGGTTTTAGCATCTTGTGTACAATATTCATAAAAAAATTCTGTCCTGTTCTACTCTATCTGTATCCTGACAAAAACGTTATGTTTAGGGTGGGGGTGATAGAATGTGGCGGATCCTGGTTGCATAACGTATAAACCGATTTTGATTTTGTTGTACAGAATAATTTTCCTTGCTATAGTATAAATTTTGTACCGAGAGTGTGTGGAGGCCTTACTTCGTGGCCCGATTTAAATGATTTTTGTTACAGCAGGGAGTCCGTTGCAAGACTCGAACATGGTAAAAATTTTGTGTTTGTGATGAGCGCATGGGCGAGCTCTAATTTCGTAACGTGTGATCGTGCTTTTTCGTTTGCACATTTTATTTTATAAAAACATGCATAAATTCAAAATATGGCATTTATGGGATCCGGGATTTTGTATTCAGGGATTTTGCGTTCCGGCATTTTATATTCCGGGATTTTGCATTCGGGATTTTGTATTCCGGGATTTTGTATTCCGGGATTCCATACCCAACCCGTTTAAGACCTATTGCGTCATGTTCTGTGACTCTTTTTTAGACGTGTAACCTACACACTGGTACTTTTGTCTTTAAGCACTGATTTATCCATTCTTGACTGGTAGGTCTATACTGATCCTTTTTAACAATAACCTGCGGCCAGAGGGCGCTTTAGGATGCGCCGGAGGTACCTGTCAACAAAGTCTAATAGCTTAGGTCAGTTTTTATATGAAATGTCCGTTCTACAGAACAGATCATGCGTAGGATTTAAGCATCAGGAATTTGGTTTTCTCTAGATACTGTTATTACGCCATGCCTCAAGGAGATTATTAAGTGTTACATCAGCTTCAACTCCGCCATCTGCCCGTACACATGTTATGTAGACAAGAGAAGTAGGCGCAAACTTTCAGAGAGTAGCATACGTCGATGTATTGTAGGGTTGCTAATGTTATCAAAAACGTTGTTTCTTAATATTACAATTTTTTTGCATTGGGCTCAATCCATATCAAATCAACTTTTAACGCGTGGACCAATGTGAATGATTCTTTTTTGTCAATATTGGAATGATTCTTTTAATAAAGTCCCAATGATGAAATTTTAAATACTTATTACAACACAATGAAATAATGTTTCCTGAAAATTTTGAATTATTTAAGTGTGTTTCTTCTGAGATATTTCATATTGAAAGACCCATTAAAAAAAAGATGTAACCCTAAGGCCTGAAAGTTTTTAAGGAAGTAGGACTACTATAAAGACTACATCAGGAAAGTAAATTGAAGATGAGCCTTAGTTGTATTTTTCACATTTGGAATTTTAAAAAAGAATGTTTTAAATTTGAAAATCTTAGCATTTACCAATTTATTTATTTATTTGCAGTTCAGTAGGACTAAGTATATACTGGACAAAAAGTATTGTACATTTTATGCTCCAAGAAGTTACAACGTTTAACACAAACCTCTGTAAAATGCAATTTTGTTTTCTTGGCTCAAAAAAAAAGAAAAAATCCAACAAATTAATGAATCTTTTTTCAACTCTCTGAGTGTAGTACACACTTTGGTAAAAAAATAAATAAATTTCGTCAGTAACCACCATTGGTTGATTTAATATGGATTGACCCATTGTCATAATCTGACTAGCGTGGTGGAGAAGCCACCATATTTTCACGTGAACAGATACAACAACAGCTATCGGGTCTGGGGGATGACAAATCTGCCTTCGGCGGATACCCATTCCATTAGTAGTATTTTACACTCGCGCTTATGCAACGGTATTACTTTCCATCTGGAACCATTGTCGTATCTTAAATTCATTATTAAAAAATATTTTAAGGATGTGCTTTGTAGCTAGCTACCGCATTTTGCAGAATTCGATCTGCTGATACACTTGCAACGTCAAGCGTTCTTCCTCCCAACTCGACTTCTTATTATACCTTTATTCCTTTACCTGCCAAGTGGTACATCATATAAGGGTGAATCTTTTGTCGTTTAGAAAATATTTTAATTTCAAATATGGCATGGAAACGTAAGGATCGGTATCTTGGTCGGGGGAGGGGGGAATAAGACGCATTTTATTTTGGAATAAATAAATCATGTGTTCTTCTCTATACAGTTTTTTTATTTTAAAGTTTATCTTATAGAAGTTTATTCGATTATATCTTTCCTAATTGTTTAAAAAGGAAACCCAAAATTACGCATATAAAATGCTTAGGACTCTGAAAAAATAAAAAAATAAAATACCCTAAATGTGCCTTGTTTAATAGCGTTGCTGTAATCTTTCAATCCTTTTGTTGGTATACACAACACTTTTGAGTTGATAAACAATAAAACAGCAGCAATTGTAAGCAAAAAAAGCATTTATTTCATCCGCCCAAAAGGTATTCCTTCCTAAAATAACTGGAAAATCCTTTCACTTCCAGGGATAATTAATTTTTCTCGTTTGGTGGAATTTAGTAACTAAAAAGCAGTCAAGTTATGACTGAACAATGACTGTCAAAAACAGATACATTTGCTGGGGGAGCCTAACTTTGAATTATTCAGACTGTGTGAATGGTAAGAGACAGTGACTCATAAATCATTTAAATCTTCTGCAAAAAGTAAGCTGGTGACTTCTTGTCACTCCTTAGTTCTGATTATCAGATTATCCTACCACACGGAGTTGTCGAAACTCATGCAGGTTTCATTCTTAAATCTTAATAAATGCAAATAGCCGGAAGACGCTTTGGTATGTTGAAAAGAAACACAAAATTCCCTTGTCTGGGAGCTTTTAGCTGTCAGAAACATACCCAATGTAACAAATGGTAATATCATCATAATATGCTGAGGTCGAACCCTCCGCCCTTCTTTCGAGGTCAGAATTCAACGTATGTTCTTTGAAAGAGCCCTTGAATTTTTAAAAAGATGTGATGAGCTCAATGGATTTGACAGAATAATATATAATTTTTTTAATTTATGACTTCTTAAAGTACTTTTTTATTTTATTAGGGGACGACGATGACGAGCATGGGGACGAGGGAGAGCCTACTCCCAGTTGTGGAGACTACGTCATGCACTTCCTGACATTGTTTTGGAAACTTTTATTTGCGTTCATCCCACCTACAGGTAAGTGTTTTAAAAAACTGTTAATCAACAAAAAAAATCTTTTTCATTTCATATTATAAATTTAAATCTTGGTATAAAAGAAATTAGTTTTAATTTTACCTATAAGAAGCGAACTTTTAAGATCTTAACGCTTTTAAAGCATAAATCTGTTAGCAAAAGATTCCGTTAATAACTATAGATATAGGTACATTGATTCCACTTTTGAATAAATTGTGTACCTAATATATAAGAGCACTGGGTATTATGAGGTGTAATAATCCAGTAAAAGTTTAACCAACTTACAAATTGGCCACTCAGGGTGCGTTGAGGAATGACATATTTTCTGCCCTAATTTCTTATTGTTTTTCTTATAATTATTTTTACGGCATACAAATCTCTCATCTGGTCTGGTACGAGCCGCCACTTCTAGTTCTAGCCATGACCCTCTATATTTCTCTCTCTATTCAATCGTATTAGTAACCACTTGTAGAACATGAGCGGAAAGAAAACTTTAACCAATTTGATAACAAGAATTGTAGGTAGACTTATAATTTAAGAAGGATTCCGAACCACCGACAGTAGTTTGGAAGCCCTAATTAATTTTTATGTCAGAAGAAAGGAGAAGACTTTCGTAGTTATTTCTTTCGGTAGTTATTTCTAAATTTTTCATTTTTGTAACAGTGTTCGTTATATTTATCATTGAAAGTTCAGACTAGAGGCTACATTATGGATTTTTTTGATATATTTTGCATTGATAGTTTAGAAATTCCCCCTTTGATTATGGATTAACAGTATAAATTAAAAATAACTTTCCATAAATATTTATAAAAACATTTAACAGCAAATATGATGGCAAGTCACTCGATGTGTCAACACAGCTTCTATCCCATTTGGACTAGCATAGGGGACATTATTATTGGTTTTCGTGGATCATAGTTTTTAAAACTTTATTTTTAACTAATAGTTCTTTTGATTTTTCAAATTCCATCTGATATTCTATATTCCACGTGAACTTGACATTTTCGAGCAATAAACAATACATACTTTGTAATCATTCTGACAGATTATAGATGATGTAGATTTGAATGAATACTAAATCCTCTGCACTTACATATACCCTGTTCCAAAAAGATTGGCAGTACACGGTAAATGGGAAGTTATGATGCCAAATTTCAGAAACTCGCCAAAAATTGTGTACAGCCATCCTTTCGATCTTTCTTGGTCGAGATACCAAGAGGCTAGGGATGGGCGATCTTCGATTCGATCTCGAGAGATCGATCTTTAAGCCTTCGATCTGCCGATTTTTAAATCGATTTTACGCGCGACCGATTCAGCTCGAATCGATTTATTTATTGCCGGTTTCGATCTATTTAAGCCGTGCCAAAAATTAAGCAAGTTCACTACTGAATTTTTTTTTGCATTTTATCTTTAATTTGATGAATGCGTTTCTGATAGCTATAATATTTTAGTGTTAACTATGTAGTTTAGTGACTACTGCATGATTTTGTCATCGGAGGAGTTTTTATACAAACTATTGTTTTTTGCTGCGAACTCAAGCCCAGTAAAACAAATCACGAGGAGTACACGATTTGACGTGGAATTACTTCGAAAGTAAGTTGAATATAAAGATGTCCTAGAGGTTATGCTTAGCTTGTATTAAGTTATGTTATAGCTTGTATTAAGCTTAAATAAATAAATAATAGTTTACGCGGAATTGCCACATCAACTCCAAATGGAATATAATGGAATAGACCAAAACTACGTTCATTTTGAAATTTTCAACTGAAAGGTAGTTATGTTTTTTTCTTTCCTTATATAATAATCGAAAAGGGGAAATAAGGGTACACTTTTTACCGACTATCGACGGTGAGCAGGCTGTTCAAATCTCATCTTTCACAATTATTTTTTTTGAATAGTATGCTAGTGGATTTGTGGTAGTGTTTGAAACACATGTTTGATTTTAACGTTCGCAACTTGTTGCGTTGTCCATTTGTTCTTTGGCAAGGTGAAGACAGGGTGAAAGATAAAAGATAAAGTTGAACTGACAACTTTTATTTGCGGTGATTTCCCCTTAAAACGAAAAAATAAAACATTCACAGAATATTGTCCCCAATATGTACATTTTTAGGGCTGAGACCACAAACCTTCACAGAAATTTTACGAGAATGGTCTTCGTACATACTCATAAAATGTCCTTAAATCGCTTCAGAAATCAGACAGAAATGCCTTCTGGACGTTTTTTGAAAATATTCCTGGAATGTTTCTGGAACATGTTATGCTATTAGTAAAAAAAATTATTTTGCCCTTGCAAATACGCGACACAATAGTTATGCTTCTCTTTTACTTTTGGGGTGTATATTTTTAGTTGTGTCCGTTAAATGAGGACCAGTCAGTATTAATACTTTCAAAAATTTATGAAATAGCCATTGTTGCTTAATCAAGATATTTAAGCTACAAAGGCTGTTTTCTATTATTTAATTAATTGGTTTACTAATGATCCTATATTTTTATATATAGAAACAGTTTTAATTGCTTGCAATTTCAAAATGCTGAAATAAATTGAAATGATTAACTGATTCGATCTGTTCGATCTATGGATATCGATCTTTTGAAGGCGATCAATCGATCTACAAAATAGGAAAAAAATTACAGATCGATCCTTACTGAATCGATTTTCTCAATTGGACCCCCCATCCCTAAAAGAGGAACTGATTCTGTCAGCAGCCAGATGTTGTTGACCGACCGACAGTGATCAGCACTCAGATGGTGGGTGGTAGGTGGTTTTACATGCGAAGTTTTCCGATGCAATACAAATACGAGTGACTGGAATGGTCGGTCGGAAAGCACATTTAGTGTAGCCAGATTATATCTTTTAGCAGTAGGCCACGAGGAAAAATAAGAAAATGTTCTGAAATGAAATCGTGTCAACAGGGTGCTGAGGAAAAGAGATGGAGGCATAGGAAAATGATGAGAAAATAAAGCAGACAACAATACTCCATAAAACCGTGTACTGCCAATGTTTTTGGAACAGATTATAAATTTTTTTGTCCACTATACTTATCTCTTGATTGGAAATCTGTGATCCAATATAATACTCACTTTTCCCTTTGTCGTTGAGCGAGATATTCCTTGAGTAATCTTAGCATGTTCAAAAAAGCTATATTGTGAAGATTAGTTTTCTTTAAAAAAGGACTTTTAATGTTTTTTATTCTTACGGTAGTAAATCGGGGATATCATGCGATAAAGTATGCGGCTATCTCGTTCTCTTCGTCACATTCACAAAGGAGATGTTTCAAGTTGCATATGCTTAACTAGATAGTTAACCTGTAACAGTACTGACGTCGACTTTTGTATTCGTAATAAATTTCGTTTGAAAATTATCCTTCTTGTTTTTCTAATTTCGAAATAAAACATAATTGGATAATTGGTTTAGTGGTGTGATCACCATGTTGGATGCAGGTTCAAACCTGGACCTCCCTTTGAGTTTGTAATTAGCAATTACAATAAATTAAAAATCCACTCCGTCTTTGGGCTGTTCTCTAGCTCAAAACAAGACCCTCAATTGTCCTCTTACCCTAATTCCCTCCCGGCCAAAGACATGCAAATGCAGCATAGGGTTCCTCCTGGGCATTGGCTACAGCATTACAAATTGGTGGTTGTAGAGTAATATCTGTGGTTCGGAATCTTCGGAAACTTTAAATTATAGTGTAATCGTTGTCTCGAGTCGGATGAAATGTTCTCCCGTCCCTTTCCCTGCAAGGAATTACGGGAACTAGAAAATTTCTGTTCGACCCATTAAGACCTCCATATCATTTCACCACTAGAATGAAATAAAACTTTTTTGGACCAAATTCGTTTCCTTTAAGGAAAACTACAGAGATCTGAATAGTGCTATCAATCTTTCTTATTCATTAACTCCACTTTAATGTTTATAAAAAGAAAAATAGTCATAACCTGCTACAGTTATTAAACTAGTAGCGAGCGAGGAAATTTTGCATTTGACCAGTTTTCTTTTCTCAATAGAATGAAATCCACTTTAAATTGCAGGTTCATTTGCAATCGGTATCTCCAAACGGATCTTCGCCCCATGCTCCACAAGGGGTTACGGGAACTAGGGAGAGAGTGAGCTAGTTAAGCGTGTACAAATCTCGCTATATAATAAAATAGTTTTTAAAAAAAAATAGAACCGACTTCACAAAAAGCATAATGTTTAATTTTATATCTATTACGACATATTGAAGTCGGTGCAAATCAAACAAACCAAACTACAACAAAAGTATTTAATCGTTCTTCTTTATGATCCCTTGAGCTGAAACAGTTAGGTAAATTTATATAGTATCTTCAATTATGGTTGGGTAGTTGTTTTGTTTCTTTAATTTGCAGCGACTTCAATATGTCGTAATAGATATAAAATTAAACATTATTTTATGCTTTTTAGTGCTTTTTGTGAAGTCGGTAAAATCTTTTTTTTTAAAAACTATTTTATTTTTCACTTTTTAGTGTCTTCTACTCCGTACAACAAAAAAAGAACCATCCAAATCGGTCCACGCGTTAAGAAGTTACGTTCAACCCCCTAACCGCCCCCCCCCTCAACCCACCAAAATTTGTTTTCTCGCGGAATCAATCGGGGCACATACTCTACCAAACAGACAAAGAATCGTCGAAATTGGTCCAAGCGTTGCGAAATTAGACTACCCCTCTCCTTCCCCTTCCTGCGCCCCCCCCCCCCCCCCAATAGAACCAAATTATCCTCCTATAAGCAGTGGGGGATCATACTCTATACAACAGCAAAGGAACCATGCAAATCGGTCCACGCGTTACGAAGTTAGACTATCCCTGCCCCTCCCCCCACCCTAGGTCAATTTTTTTCTCCTATTAGCAATGGGGGATCATCCTCTGTACAACAAAAAAAGAACCATCCAAATCGGTCCACGCGTTACAAAGTTAGCTCTTAAAACAGGTGGGTGACCCAAAACTGGTGGGTGATCAAGATCACCTAAGCAAACAAAAAATTGTATGGCTTGTGGAGTGGGGAAGATTAACAGTGGGAGGGGTGAATATCTTGAAACTGTAGTTTTCTTGTAGTTTTCTTTAAAAAAGGACTTTTAATGTTTTTTATTCTTACGGTAGTAAATCGGGGATATCATGCGATAAAGTATGCGGCTATCTCGTTCTCTTCGTCACATTCACAAAGGAGATGTTTCAAGTTGCATATGCTTAACTAGATAGTTAACCTGTAACAGTACTGACGTCGACTTTTGTACTATTAATTAGCCAGTTGTTATTTCGTTGATTAGTCTGAACTCGAAACAGTTTCGTTTGATTATAATAATCTCTTGATCTTACAATCATCTCTTGATCTTTCATTATGCGAATGAGTTGATTAAATTTTTCAAATAGTTCCCGACATGGAAAGCCCTAGACAAGATTCAGGCCCAAACAAGTTCCACTCACTGAGATATACAGGGTGTTTCACATATAAAGGAAATATCTAGCAACACTGACCATAGGAGAACATTGAAAACAACGAAGCATTTAGCAGTATCTTGGGAATCTTCTAACGTGTCAGCCGCCTATGTAATGAATAGAGTAAAATAAAGCGTGAAATGAATTTAGCGGTGTGTTTTTATTCTATCCTTTTGCCATATTTTACATGGTGCGGAAACCCGCGACGAATACGCAAAATTTTAACGAAATTCGCTGATTTTTAGCGATACTGCTTTTTTTTATCAGTATAACGCGGATTGACTGTACGTGAATAAAAATATTGCAATGGAATTAGTGCAACGGGCTACATTAAGAGCACAATTAACGAAAATAATAAAAGCAGTAAACGAATTTGTATTAACTCCGGAAGTTAACGAAGGCTCATCAGAACTAGAGGAGTTGCAGGTACTTTTATGCAGGTTAAAAGCAGTACGAGACAACCTAAATCAAGCACAAACATGGCGGCACGTTCTTTAATTGAAAACGACTTCGAAAGTCAGTTTGAGATCATAGTTGAGTACGACGATAAGGCTGTTACAGCTATTGGTCGGTTGGAATTACGGATTGCGCAAAAGTCAAAATTCCTTATACAGAAAAATCACGATGATAACACTTTTACCCATGGAACCTACACCTCATCGGCAAGACAAACAATTCACAATGGAAACGGAATAAAATTTACCTAAATTGGGGCTCAACAAATTCAGTTTGATGAGTGGTGTCAATTTTGGGAACAGTTATTGTACCTCTTAGAAATCCAGGTGTGATTCTGTCCGGGGGAGGATGTAGGAAATATCTGGCAACACTGACTATCGGAGAACATTGAAAACAACATAATAATGAATAGAGTAAAGTAAGGCGTGAATCTTCTTCTATCCTATTGTTATATTTTATAAAATAAGGTGTGTCAAAATAATTGGGGTGAAAGATTTCATCTAGAAAAGAAAATAAGTGAATCGTGTGGAGGGGAGGGAGCAACTCAACCGTTTGGGAGTTACAGGGTGACTTAAAAATTTGAAATGTTCATGGTATGCCCATCAAATACCATCTCAATATCCTTAGACGTCCCTGGCTACCTAATTATTTTATTGCACTGCACTTAGAAAATTCGTTCAATAAAGAACATTTTTAAGAGTGTTGCAGAGAATGTTTGGTTAGGTTACACATGTAACTTATTTTAATTAAATTGAAATTTTGCTATAAAAGGGGACAGTCAGCAAGAATATCGATTTCGGTTTTATTTAAGCTAAAATTATTAAAAATTGGCAGAATACTAACTTTTGAACACGTGGACTGATTTAGATGATTCTGCTTTTAATGTACAGAATATGTTCCCCCATTGGGTAACAAATTTAAAAAATTTTGAGGTCTTTAAGGTGGAAGAGGACGATTGTTTTTTTGTTGTATAGAGTACGATCGCCCATTGCTACTATTAAAAAATTTCACCTTAGGTAGGGTGGGGAGGGGTAGGCTAACTTCTTTACGTGTGGACTGATTTGGGTGATTCTGTTTTTGTTGAAGAGAATATGTTATCCACTGGTACTATGACGACATTTTTATGGTGAAAGAGTTTAGCCTAGCTTGCTCCATTTGTATGGCGAGAAAAAGTGTGGCTTAGAATCTTTCTGGGACTCTGAATTAAATTGCTGTATTCAACTTCTCCTTGCCTCGTGGCTTCTCTGATAGGTTTTTTGCAGATGCGGCAACCTGTACAAGGTTGCAATTACGGTATTATAAGAGATGCTGAAGATTTCGCCTGTGATCCTTTTGATATTGGCTGAGATGCGTGCCTGTTAATTTCTTGAGATTGTACAATTATCTTTAGTGGATTTATTAACGTGGCCTTGCTACTGTGGACTACCCGTCTTGTCGATCTGTTCAAGGTCTCATCTTGAAACATTAAAGCAATTAATATTCGTAAGTCATCGGAGGAGTTAAGAATAACATTCGGACGGTCCAGGTTAGAAATCCACCGACGGCGTCCCATACTATTCTGCTGAAGAAATATTACCACAAAATATGCCACAGACGAAGTTGGATTAATTGGTTTAGTGATGTGATCACTGTTTGGACTTATTCTACTTTAATTAAATTACTTGAATTGTATAATTGAAATTATAAACAAATAATACTAAAATAGCTTATATGAATTAAAACTATAAATCAGACTAAATTGTTATTATCTTTAGTTATCAGCACTGACAAATAACAGTATTAAGAATAAAAATGGTTGAGAGAAGTACTCAAATAATTTTAGTTAGTCAGTCGCTAGTAGTCATCACGTCAGTCAATTTGATAGTAAGCAAGTGAAGTCGTAATAAATTTCGTTTGAAAATTATCCTTCTTGTTTTTCTAATTTCGAAATAAAACATAATTGGATAATTGGTTTAGTGGTGTGATCACCATGTTGGATGCAGGTTCAAACCTGGACCTCCCTTTGAGTTTGTAATTAGCAATTACAATAAATTAAAAATCCACTCCGTCTTTGGGCTGTTCTCTAGCTCAAAACAAGACCCTCAATTGTCCTCTTACCCTAATTCCCTCCCGGCCAAAGACATGCAAATGCAGCATAGGGTTCCTCCTGGGCATTGGCTACAGCATTACAAATTGGTGGTTGTAGAGTAATATCTGTGGTTCGGAATCTTCGGAAACTTTAAATTATAGTGTAATCGTTGTCTCGAGTCGGATGAAATGTTCTCCCGTCCCTTTCCCTGCAAGGAATTACGGGAACTAGAAAATTTCTGTTCGACCCATTAAGACCTCCATATCATTTCACCACTAGAATGAAATAAAACTTTTTTGGACCAAATTCGTTTCCTTTAAGGAAAACTACAGAGATCTGAATAGTGCTATCAATCTTTCTTATTCATTAACTCCACTTTAATGTTTATAAAAAGAAAAATAGTCATAACCTGCTACAGTTATTAAACTAGTAGCGAGCGAGGAAATTTTGCATTTGACCAGTTTTCTTTTCTCAATAGAATGAAATCCACTTTAAATTGCAGGTTCATTTGCAATCGGTATCTCCAAACGGATCTTCGCCCCATGCTCCACAAGGGGTTACGGGAACTAGGGAGAGAGTGAGCTAGTTAAGCGTGTACAAATCTCGCTATATAATAAAATAGTTTTTAAAAAAAAATAGAACCGACTTCACAAAAAGCATAATGTTTAATTTTATATCTATTACGACATATTGAAGTCGGTGCAAATCAAACAAACCAAACTACAACAAAAGTATTTAATCGTTCTTCTTTATGATCCCTTGAGCTGAAACAGTTAGGTAAATTTATATAGTATCTTCAATTATGGTTGGGTAGTTGTTTTGTTTCTTTAATTTGCAGCGACTTCAATATGTCGTAATAGATATAAAATTAAACATTATTTTATGCTTTTTAGTGCTTTTTGTGAAGTCGGTAAAATCTTTTTTTTTAAAAACTATTTTATTTTTCACTTTTTAGTGTCTTCTACTCCGTACAACAAAAAAAGAACCATCCAAATCGGTCCACGCGTTAAGAAGTTACGTTCAACCCCCTAACCGCCCCCCCCCCCCCCTCAACCCACCAAAATTTGTTTTCTCGCGGAATCAATCGGGGCACATACTCTACCAAACAGACAAAGAATCGTCGAAATTGGTCCAAGCGTTGCGAAATTAGACTACCCCTCTCCTTCCCCTTCCTGCGCCCCCCCCCCCCCCCCCCCCCCAATAGAACCAAATTATCCTCCTATAAGCAGTGGGGGATCATACTCTATACAACAGCAAAGGAACCATGCAAATCGGTCCACGCGTTACGAAGTTAGACTATCCCTGCCCCTCCCCCCACCCTAGGTCAATTTTTTTCTCCTATTAGCAATGGGGGATCATCCTCTGTACAACAAAAAAAGAACCATCCAAATCGGTCCACGCGTTACAAAGTTAGCTCTTAAAACAGGTGGGTGACCCAAAACTGGTGGGTGATCAAGATCACCTAAGCAAACAAAAAATTGTATGGCTTGTGGAGTGGGGAAGATTAACAGTGGGAGGGGTGAATATCTTGAAACTGTAGATTTTAAAATATTTTCCAAAATATTTTCTACGTACAAATTTTAAATTTTTTTTTATTGAATTCGAAACATATTACAATTAATCTTAGTATGTTGCAAAAGCTCCGCCACTATGGATGCATGCCAATAACCCACTTGTAATTGCTTCTTTAAGCTGTATTGTATCCAGCCACTCCCACATTTTCGTCGCAGCATTCTCAATTCTGCTAACAAGTTCGTCTCTGTTCTGTTGTTAACTGCCCTTGAGTAAACTTCATCCTGCATTGTTTCCCATGAGAAAAAATCCAGTGCGATTATTTACTGCTCGACGTCGGCACAATCTTTCTTCGGAAAGTCCACGAAAATACCTCTTTGGGTTGCAAATTAATTAGGGAATCTCCTTTCATATTCCACTCAACAGTAAATGTTGGCAATTTTTAATAATTTTAGGTCAAGAACACCCGTAGTTATCGATTTCTTTTTCAACTACATTCTTGCTATATTCTATAGCGAATTTCCAGCAGGTATTAGTAGCAGAACGCCAGGATACTAAGGCGTGAACTCTGGCTAACACAAGCTAATCTCGGCAATAAAACAAAATTACACGAATATTTTTATAACTTTTATGAAGCAATAATTAAAATTAATTACTTAATTTATTTATTTATTTTAAAATTTTATTTATTTCAAGAATTTCTTATCTAAAGTGCAATAAAATAATTAGGCAGTCAGGGGTTTTTAATGATGCGGGTTTTCTAATCCTCTCTAAGCTCTGCCACGCTGTGCCTTTTTGGAAAGGTAATAAGATATGCAATTTAATAAAAATAAAAAACAGATGTATTAATTTCTTGAATTTCGGAGAAAATGTGGGTTTTGGATAATCGTAATATATTTTTACACGTTAAACCTCCTTTAACATATGAACAAGGTACCAAGGTAAAAATTATTTAAAACTTAAGTAAGAAGCACTAAATAAGAAAAAGGTTTAAATTTATTTGAGCACCGATAAAGGCATCTATTAACCTAATTGTTGGTCCATTCGTGCTTGTAAGAGTAGTAATTGTAACTCTCAAGAATTTAATTCGCTTATTACAAATTGTATAGATTGTTACTTTTCCGGTATTCCTATCACCCGAAAGAAACGGCTTTTTCCCGGTACTTTTACATCTCTCGCGAAATGACGGTCATGACAAACACAAATTAACTAAGTATATTTCCTACTTGGAGAATATTCAAATTACACCGCCAGCAGTTGCGTATTTGTTGTTGGCAATAGATTACGCTAAAGGCTATTACAATAATACCAGTGGTTCGGAATCTACTTTAAAGTGCAATCACTTGCAATCCTTGTTATCGATTAGGTTAAAGATATTTTCACGCCCTCGCCCCACAAGTAAATATAAGAACTGTAGCCATTTAGCTTATACTCTTCTGATATATTTTTTCTCTTCTTTAGAGCAATATGCACTTTCAAGTGCACTTCTACCTTATTACGGTGGATTCCGAATAATGAGAAATTATTTTGCAGTACGTATAGCAAACCCTTTTAGTAAAATGTATTGACCACATAAAACAACCATATGTGACCGACCAAGGGGACAAACCACGGCTCATATGACAAAATGCTAACACATTATCCCCTCCTGCGGACGGCTTTACTTTTCTTTTACCCAAAAAACTAATTAACTTTATGAGCACTTCACTTAAGAGCTCATTCAAAATACTCCAATTAAATAGTCCATGAAAGTTCAACACGCTTCTATGAAAAGAAGTTTTCTGGAAAAGGAAAATCTTTTAATTCATTTTCCTCAGCAAGGATTATTAAAGCCCCGGTGCTGCTTACACATCAAATTACATAAGTCAAGAGGAGTGCTACTGCAAGAGTGCACCAAGTTTAACGTTCTTAAGCACCACTTTCACAGCAAATCTATTAAGGTACAAGAAGCGAGGAATTGTTTCCTTGATGTGTTCTACTTGAAGCTAGTTTAGCGCTTTTATTCTTTGGAGTTTGAAGTAGCAACCGCAAATACTTCTGCAGGATTTTTACAGTCTTTTATCATATTTTAACTTAAAGAAAATTCTCAAATAAATACTGAAATAGTATAACAAGTAAACTTGTTTCAACTATACCATTTTCATTTCTGGGACAAAAAATCCTGTTTTGGGTGTTGTTAAAGATGTATGGACATACTTCTGTTACGGTAAAAATCATAACTATCCCTACTTCTTTGTGTAGAAAACTCTCAGCACACTGATATTCCTAATTATTGGCATAGTAATTAATCTTCGAATATAAGCTTGAATTAATATGTAAATTGAAAAAAAAATGTTTGGCATTTGAAAGATGACAGAATTATATCTGTGGTCACAGGGAATAACTTGGCGAGTCGAAAATTGGCCAAAATGAGTTAAGTGCAGTGTGGTCATCTCCAATGTCTTATACTTACTGTTCAGAAGTTGGTAACTCATGACCCCCGCAAGTTAATAAAGGAACTAGAAGCCTGATTTATACACTTGTTCCTCCCAGAAAGTTTAATAAAAAAATTTAAACTTCGGAGTAAAAAAAGTGCGAAGAACGTGTCTCCATCAGTGCTGGACGGGTTCGGGACTGGGGGGGCGGGGGCGTGTGATAGAAATAATATGTCTCCCCCGCCTTGCATTTACTATTGTAACTCTTAAAAATTTTGCAGCGAATTTGGGTTGGAGCCATGACTCTGAACAATTACCAAATATCCTGAAAAATACTACGAAAAAGTAGAATTTCCCAACCTTTTACTATTGATTACTGTAGCAAGGTTTGATTTGCTTCCACCTTCAATGCTCAGCGATTTATATATTTGCTTACAAGCCTGTATCTAGAGCAGGCTGTGATCCAATTGAATTTGACATAAAATCAATTTATACCAAACTCATGTTCTTTGGTTATTTGTATTTGTAGTATAGAATAGTAAAATTAGAAAAAATTGGGGACCGTAAGGTCTATTGTGTTGACATATCTTTTTAAAATAAGCCGGTCTCTAGCATGCTTTGAGTTCTTTTGAGTCCCAACAAGGTTTGTGGAAGTAGGCTACTTTCGCCCCAGTGCGATTCAGTTTTAGGTCCGACTTGCCTTAAGGCAGTATTTTACTTTGAAACTTTAAAAAAATCGATTTTTTTTTTACATTTTTCGAAAGTAAATATATTCAAGAATATTCTTTTTTTTTAAATCGATTCAAGCAGTCTAAGTTTAATTTTCCGCCCCTCAGACGTAACTACCTCAGCGCGCTAATTCGACGCTGTGACCCACGCGCTGACCTTGAACGCGTTTATCTCAAAACTACTTCTTTACAACGCTTGGTGCTAAAATTTCCGAAACTACTGAACTATTGTTATAAAATTTTAACCACATATTCTGCACACTTATAGCAACAGATTAAAATAGAATTATTTAAAAATATTAATTTTAACTATTTCTTTATTGTAAAAAGCAATGAAAAAACATGCCATTTTTTATCTTCCTTCTTTTTTCGCCGGCATTTTTTTATTTTTGCATGTACAGCAAAAGTTCTTTCGGGATCCATCTCCCTCTTGTCTCTCTATCCCAGCGGTCTTTCCATCTCGTATGGGCGTATTCGCTAGCTTCGACTTTCGCTGCCTCTTTTCCGATTTCGGCCGGCCTGCCATGACGCTGTTTCCGCTCTTGCGCCAATAAATCTATGGGGGTGACGGCTGCCAAAACCAAATCCGCTGGCTCCGCCACAGTTCTGTAGCCGGAAGCAACTCTAAGGGCTCCTCTCTTCTGTACTGCCGCCATCCGTTTCCTGTACTTTTCGACCTTCAGCACATCAGCCCAGATCTCACATCCGTACAGTAGGATCGAGTGCGTGATCGACATAAGCAGTCGCCTCTTACTCGCTAATGGGCCTCCCACGTTGGCCATGAGCCTGCTTAACTGGGCTCTGGTCTGTGCTACCCTGTCTGCCGCATGCCTAATGTGTTCCCAAAAGGTGAGTTTGGAGTCCAGCCTTATCCCCAGGTATTTAACTGCCTGGCTCGTCAGGATGTCCTTATCCCCCACTCGCACTTCCCTAGTCGTAGGGATGCGCTTTCTAGTAAGTAGAACAATCTATGTCTTCTGGTTGGCTAGACTTAGGCCATGTTCCTCCATCCAGGTGGTCACCCGTCGCATTACCTGATTCAGTCTAAGCTGCGAGGCGTCGACGTCTCGAGCAGCTACTACTGCTGCGATGTCATCCGCGTAACCCACCAAAAAAGTGTCTTCTGGCATGTCCATGCGCAGTATACCATCGTACGCTATATTCCACAGCTCCGGGAATAGAATCGACCCTTGCACGGCTCCTGCTGTGATTTTCTTCCTGCCTGGATGATTGGAACCACCTGCACGGTCTGGACTTAGCAGATCCATCGCACTGCAAACCTGGAAAAATTGATTTGTTATTGGGTGCTGACGTATACTCAAAAATTATTCAAGATTGACTTATTAAAGGAGGCACAGGCTTACCTATAGCACAGAATACTTTATTCGGATGGATTCTGTCCGGAGAGGCTATCAGTGGTCCTATAATGGAGAAAACGGTGAAAGTTTTTGGGAGTTGGAGGAGCTAAAATTGGAAAAGATATCAAATAAAGAGGAACAACGATGCGAAGAAATATTTTTCGACACTTACAGGCGTATGAAGGATGGTCGGTACGAAGTTGCGCTTCCCTTTCAAGAGCCAAATGGGACCCAACCCTTAGGAAAATCCCGAACAACAGCCATCTCTAGATTAATTCAAATCGAAACTCGTTTTAAAAGAAATGCCGATCTGGAATTGGAATACAAGAAGTCCTTACTTGAGTACATAGAACTAGAACTAGAACACATGAAAGAACTAAAGTCGGACGGAGACCAAATTGAAACCGATGGCATCACAACTTACCCCTACGCATATTTACCTCATCATCCTGTAATCAAGAACGACAGTACAACGACAAAGCTTAGAGTTGTCTTTGACGCATCGGCGAAGACTTCACATCGCGGAATGATGTTTTACTTAAAGGCCCCACGATTCAAGATGAGCTGGCGTGTTTATTACTACGTTGGAGGAAGTATCAGATCGCGCTTACGGCGGATATAGAAAATATGTATGGCCAAATACGTCTAAAACCAGAACATACAGAATTCCAACGCATTGTTTGGCGCGAATCAATGAAGGAACCAGTCAAAGATTATAACTTACTCACAGTGACATTCGGAACGAAGAGCGCTCCCCACCTAGCCACCCGCGTTCTACAGCAATTAGCTTTAGATGAAAATAAGACATATTCCATTGGTTCAGAGGCGGCATTAAGGGAGTTTTACGTGGATAATTTGTTTTCAGGAGCATATATGTACTGCGGAATCGGCCATCGAAAAGCAAGGGCAGCTAATAGGACTTCTAAAATCCGGGGGCTTCATCCTGCGAAAATGGGCATCAAACTGTTCACAGCTACTTAATTAAGTCCCTAAAGAACATCAGGAAAAGACTCCCTCCTTTTGTATAGACCCATCAGACCAAGTAAAAGCCCTAGATCTGTACTGGAATACGTCTAGCGACAAAATGTGCTATTCGTTAAGGCTAGGTGAACAAAAAGGAAAATGCACGAAACGTACAATATTGTCTGATGTGGCAAGCTATTTGACCCATTAGGTTGGGCAGCACCAAGTATTATAATGGCTAAAATATTCATTCAAAAACTTTGGCTAGAAAAACTGGATTGGGATGAAGATATGCCGCAAAAACTCGAAAGAGAATGGATAACATTTAGAGCAAAATTACTTAATCTCGATTCAATTAAACTTCCCAGCTGGATAAATTGTTCAGACACCTGCACTGCCATCGAAATCCACGGATTTTGTGATGCCTCCATATGCAGCAGGTAACAGGAAAGCAGCTATACTGGCGGCGAAAACAAAGGTGGCACCCATCAAAACGGTGTCGTTGCCTCGATTGGAACTATGTGGTGCAGTGCTTTTGGCAAAACTTCTAAAACGTATACGTGGACTGATTTGGAGATAGTTTTGGCATGGATAAAGGGTCACCCATGCAAGTGGAAAACGTTCGTTGCTAATAGGATATCCCATATCCATGAATTATCCGGTTCAGTCAAGTGGAGGCACGTATCATCAAAGTATAACCCGGCAGAGTGTGCAACAAGAGGACTGCTACCAGCTGACTTAAGGAACAACATCTTATGGTGGAATGGGCCTACATGGTTGAGCATGCCAAAGACAGCGTGGCCTAATCGAAAAGACGTGCCTAGCACGAATTTGGAAGCTAAGACGACAACAATAACCTGCATGCAAATACTTTCTGAAAGCATAGAAGAAAACTATTCATCTCTTACCAAACTTCTCAGAATTATAGCATACTGTTATCGCTTCAAGTCGAAAGAGAAAGCTTTCATTAAAGCAAAGGAAACAAACGAGGCGCTCATGTTATTGATAAGGAAGGTACAAACTGAGCAATTTTCAGAGGAGATCAAGTCCTAAAAATGCCATCATAACATAAAAACTAGCAGCCGATTGACGACGCCTTCCCTACATTCAGACGGACTTTTAAGAGTGGGTGGAAGACTTCAATACTCAGACCTTACGTTCGAAGAAAAACAACCAACCAACCACGTGACGAAGCTCATACTGGATAAAATCCATAAGGAAACCCTGCATGGCGGTTCACAACTTATAATGAGAATCCTGGCCAAGAGATATTGGCTTCTAAATGCAAGAAACCTTACTCGATTTCACATACACAGATGCGTACCGTGTTGCAGACAGCGAGCAGAAGTACAGACACAATTGATGGGCAACCTCCCTCATCCAAGAGTAACCAGGTCAAGGCCGTTCAGTCATGTGGGAATTGATTATTGCGGTTCATTTAAAATCCGGAGACATCGAAGTAGAGGAGCGAAGACATACAAAGTCTACGTAGCAATATTCATTTGTTTAGCAGTAAAGGCTCTTCATATAGAAATCGCAACTCACCTCAGTGCATAAGGGTGTTTGGCTGCTTTCAAGCGATTTACCGCTCGCAGAGGATTATGCAGTGACGTATATTGTGACTGTGGAACAAACTTCATAAGAGGAAACTCAATTTTAACTAGAGCTCTCAGTTGGAATCGGATAACCCGAAAACCCGGGTACCCACCCGACCGGGTAGGAATCGATTCCTACCGAAAATTCGGTTCCAACCGGGTACCCGGTTGCAGGCGAGTACCCGGTTCCAAATAGGAATCGATTCCATCAATGGAACCGGTTCCACTGTGAGAATCGAATCCGCCACCGGGAATCGATTCCGTCGAATGAACTGGTAAATAAGAATGAGTGAAATTGTAAAGCAAAAATTGTCACTAATAGTAGGGAGTATAAGGAATTTTAAATTTTTATTAATAAATCTTAAGTCGTATTTTGTAATTTCACTACAAAAAAATCTGTAATTTCCAAAGAAACTAGACATTTCCTTAGTGAAATGCAACATTTTCTCTGTTGACCTTAAAACTCAATCTGTACTGCACGATTTCCAGAGGAATCGATTCCTCTGACCGAATCGATTCTGGCGATGGAACCGATTCTTATAATGGAACCGATTCTCCCTTGGAACCGGATACCCGAGTAGGAACCGGGTACCCGACTTAAATCGGGTACCCGAGTGAGAATCGGATACCCGGGTAGGAACCGGGTACCCGCGGGTCGGGTTTCTGAGAGCTCTAATTTTAACCCGACAAAGGCAAAGAATGGTTAACGACCTTAACATGGAAATTGCAAAAGCCATCGAAAATGAAGGCGTAACCTTTCATTTTAATCAACCAGGTTCACCAAATTTCGGCGGATTGTGGGAAGCCGGGGTGAAATCCACTAAGTTTCACATGAAACGAATTCTTGGAACTGCCATTCTCACTTACGAAGAGCTCTTAACAACATTAACCCAAATCGAAGTCTGTTTAAATTCACGCCCCCTGTGTGCCACAAGCAACGATCCAAATGATATCACTGCACATTTTTTAATCGGAGACATCTTACTGACAACACCCGAACTATCAGTATTAGACACTAACATTCATAGGTTAGATAGATGCAAATGTGTGCAACACCTTTATCAATCATTTTGGAGGAGATGGAGTACTGAATATTTGTGTCGATTTCAACATCGCCCCAAATGGATGCAGAGGCAACAAAATCTTCAAATCGGCGAATTGGTGCTTTTGAAGGAGGAAAATCTTCCACTGTCGCGATGGCTTCTCGGTAAAATCATAAAGACTCATCCCGGTAGTGACGAATTAGTAAGAGTAGTTACAGTGAAGACAAAAACTCTATTTTCAAGATACCCGTGACAAAAATAAGCCGACTGCCAATTGAACCGGTCGGAAACGAAATACACGAAACTCAAGGCGCGAATGTCGAAAACCGAGAATGAACCGCGTAAAATTTATCTTTGCAAATTTCAAAACACAAACTAAAATAAAAATTAAATTAAATGAATGCATTCACAAAATTTACACTCAACATAAAAACAAAAGATTAATCAATATCACACTCCAAATTGTCCCACACTCGAATCACCTTGTTTTCCCTTGCTGCCATTCCTATTTGTTTATATTTTCAGCTAACACAAATTCTACTGCTAAGAGGTAAACAATCACATCTGAAATGAACGAATTCATGTTAACTGAAAGTTCTGATGATAACAATCGGCAAGGTCAATAACATTGCGACCTACGGTCCCAAGGCGGGGAGATGCAATGAAATCTTCATGGAGAACACGAATACACGAATTATTCGTGGTATCCGAATAGACTTATCCGAATAATAAGTATTCGTGCTATTCGAATATATTGTATTCGAATAATTTTCAATTTTAAAAGCATTCAAATCGTATTTTACACTATTCAGATTGAATTTATCGCATCGCTACCGTATCTATTGCAAAAAAGATTATGCGAAGAGATTTTGGATCCGGCCCAGATCCATGAGGGGAGGTTGAAGAGAATCATGACCCCCCCCCCCCCCACACAAAAAAGACAAAATATTAGGCAACCTCAACATTTGGCCCAGATGCTTTGCTGAACCCATTTTTTGCGTTTTACGCTTCCTATTATATTAAAATTTTGTGTTCGCTTCGCTCGCGTGTTTGAAACTTCCTATGAGTCGGAAACATGTTTTTAATAACACGTATTCTAAAACAATCTTGCACCTTTAAATTGACAAATATTAATATTCATCCTTTCTTACACGAAGACAAAGTTTTAAAAAATGTTATAAAGTTATAGTTTGATTTTTGTGTACGTTATCCTGCTTCAATACAGGTGTTTGTGTTAAACTTGAAAGGGCTGAATTCATTCTGTAAAAATTTTGTATCTTACCCCTTTTCCCCTCCTCCTCCTTCCGACCGCATTCTTCAAACAACCATGACCCCTCGCCACCTCCCGGTAAAAATTCTGGAAGCGCGCCTGTTTTGCATCTTTATCACTAAGCGACAGACGTTTGGGTGAAATTGTTGATATTAACACGTTTATGTAAAATATGTCGATGCACTTACATGAGTGAATTTGATAGCCAAAAATTTTAGATTAACGACGGTATAAGAAATTAAATTTAAGCATAAAATGAAGTAGACCGTTTAGAGGAAACTCACTTTTTTAATCTTAGACAGAACTTTTGTAAACTCGGCGAATTAATTTGGAGACAAAATCAGACAAAAGTAGCATGTAAAGTATTACCCATGGTACAATTTTCTCGATAATAAAAAAAGAACATGTCAACTTTTTAATTCGTTGTAAAAAAACGGACAAAATACAACCTGTATTTAGATATAAAGTGACGAGAACAAACAGAACATTATTTACACGATATAATGCCTAAAATTTTACAAATGATATTATTGTAAATGAAGGAAAAAAGAAAACGAGCATCGCTTCGTGTCATTTAAAATACACTGTCTACATTGTAAAAAGTTGAAGGCTATTAGCTTTAAAGTTCGCTAATATATTACACTAAACAGGATAGTAGAAAACACTCGAAACTTTATATGTAATTACAAAACAAAATTTTAAACCATCGGATAATTCACGGTAATCATTTTGACAGTTCGCAAACTAAGGAGGAGAGCTCTCCGTCCTCACCTCGCCTAAAAGAAAAGTGCCGATCAAACGTACACGGTTTCACAGATGAGGGCCTTTCCTGTTGTTATATATTCTAAGTGTTGGATAAACAACAATAATACTGTCGCTGATATATTCCGCAATTACATCATCTCAAAGTGCGCAAAATTCTCGATCTTTTAATCAAGCATAAAATCTGTTCTGTTGTACTAACAAGTGAAATGTGACCGTCCACGGTAAAGGGAGGTGAAAGAACAGGGGGGGGGGGGAATCTACGGACGTCTATTGTTGATGGTCCCTTATTTTCAGAAATTATGGAATATAAATATGTGGAGTAAACTACGGTTTATATTGTAATATTCGTGGATTCTCGAATATTCGAATAATATTCGTCGTATTCGCATATTCGCACTATTCGGTATTCGAATAGTATTCGAATAATTCGAATACCACTCGAATTATTCGAATACCGAATACACTATTCGAATATTCGAATACTATTCAAATATGCGAATACGCGAATAGTCCGAGCCCTACTTTTGATGGAAGCTGAAAGAATGAAATTTATAGGTTAGGTTAGATAGGTTAAATAAATCTTGTAAAATAGACAGGGTAATACGTACACGATCAATATTGTCAATCTTAATTTTCACGAAAACACAGAACACATAATCACGAGAATTTTTGTTAACTTTCAATAATTTACTTACCTGAATTTAATCACAGTGCACTACACACGACTTGTCATTTTGTTTTCCCTTTCTCCTATTCGTCGTTAACTTTGTAGAGTTTCGATCAGATCAAGTTGCTATAAAAATTAGTTGAATGAAACAAATAATATCACCAATCGAGATAAATATACAAAAAGGGGAAATATTCAAAAATGATTACCAAAAAAGGAAATGTTTGAACTTTAGGATTCGAATTCTTCCATATATGGACAATTTTCTGGAATATTGAAATGAAAATAAGGTAGAGAATGGTTTTATCGAACAAGATGTTTAAGTAGAAATCCAGGCAGCAAAGAACACGGTTTTAATCATTGGGAATCGCGGTGCAAGTTATTTTTGAACTTGAAATCAATCATCCAAAATTTGAAATCCAAAAACTAAAGTCGTGAAGAACAAAATTAAATTAACTTGAACTCGAATTGTATAAATTGAAGTTTATAAATGGAATCAAATAAAACTAAAACTTAAAGAGTGTCGTATTATTTGAGTGATTTTAATTAAAAAACTGTGAACTGTGAACTTCTTAAAGTAAAATTAAGATTCTGTCGTCCTTAGTAAAGTCCTTTTGAGGTGAGCAATCGAACACTAGTGATATATTGAATCTAAAAATTTAAAATTTTTCTGCTTTAGATGGCCCATTTTTAAAATTTCTACTAATCGAAGCGTTGTATTCAAATGGTGTTTTTGTGCATTAAAAGTGCATAAAATATACAATACAAATTTTTTAAATGTACTTAAATACTATATTAATTAAGCCTAACAAACCCTACATCAATATCTTAATCCATAATCTCATAAAAAATTCATAAAAATAGCCATTTTTAGACCGCTCAAAGTAGAATACTGCCCTAAGTTGCACACGGGGCTTAACTCTTTATCTCTGTTTGAAGTGGTTTTAAGGGTTTTGACCAAAGTGAAAAAAAGTTAAACATAAAAAAGAAAGACTTTGTTCAATCATTTCAAAATTCAGCGTAATTATGTTCTATTGGATACTGAATACGAATATGATGTTAAAATTTCCAAACAAAATTGGCGGACATTTTTTTGTAGAAAATGGCCCGATTTTAAGAAATTTAGTATTTAAGGTTTTTCGTAGTCGCTAACTATAAATTATTTTTCCTCGAGGGTATTCGCTTGCTCAAAAGTGGCTACTCGCTACTATGCTATTAAACGGAGTTACTAGTCATTTCTATTGCTAAATCATGATGTCAAACATGTAACCACAATGTAACCATTTCGATGACTACCGTCAACAGCTTGCCAGTTCATTGGTATTGGAGAAAACTTCCTCCTGTTATTTATCCGGGGTCGTAACAATCCAAGCTCCCCAAAAATGTCATTAGCCTCTAAATACTTTTAAGAAGCTTTTACGCAATTTTCAGAAATTTTGTATGAACTTGATATTTGTATGTCTTCAGATTCCATGTACCTCCAGAAAAATATGCACTAAAGTAGGCAACTTTATTTTACAAATTCTGATTTTCCTGAGGTTTTTTTGTTTACATTTATTTATGTAATATGTAAACAAAAAATCTCAGGAAAATCAGAATGCATATTTTTCGTGAGATACATGGAATCTGAAGACCCAAATTCCCAAAGGTTATGAAAAAAGTCCAAATTTAAAACCTCCTTAACTCAAAGTCCTCAAACAAAAATTTATTATTTGTACGCATATTTTAAGTGCGCATTTAGTTTAAAAGAATTGACTATTCCGTTATCTTGCTTCTATCATTCCTTGCATTACAGCGTACTCTAGATACATAGATACAATTTATAGTCTACTCCATTTACCATTACAAGCCCTAAAATAATGGCAATCGTGAACATTTTATTACTAAGCGTGTCGTCAATATTTCAGTTTCTTGTACGCTTTTTCCAGTACATATTGACCACTCCTTGCACACAACTAAAACTGCACGCACGCTCTCCTAACCAAAAATAAAAAGAAATGCTGACTTCATTCATGCATTACAAGCTCAATACTTCAATAATCCTGCAATGAAGCATCTGATGAACCAGCGACACAAGATTGACTCCTTACCCAGCCTCTGTGATAGCTCCCGATTTGCTAAAAGCTTCCTCAATATAAATGAAGGAAACTATAGTGTATGCCTTGTATTCTAGAGATTGTTCTATAACGCATAGAGAATGTAATGCAGTCTCAATAGACGTCCCTTTAGAGCAGGCGTGCTGCGATAGTAGGTGCTCTGGGATACTACAACGTTGATGAATGTTAACTATTCTCCCTAACGTCCTGAGTAGAAAAGATGATAAACTGATAGGACTTCGGTTTTTAGTGGTTGAATGTGAGCTATTACGCGCCTTCGGAATAAACTTTACTTTAACACGTTTTCAGAGCGTTGGAATATAGACCAAATCAAAGCAACCCTTCTACGGTACCATCCGCAGGATATACCATCAAGCCCAGGAGACTTTAATTGTTTAAATAAAACTGTCTAGAGCCCAACGGAGTTTGGTCTCCGTAACCAGTTCAGCCAACTTCGGAGAGGGGGAAGTCCCTCCCCCCCCCCATCTAGTGCTTCCGGGAAAATGCATTTTCAAGAAAATCTCGAGGATTTCTCCACTCGATTAAGTTCAAGTACCAGCCGCTCTTATCAGATTGCTGGGTATACTTGTATTCGTCGATAGAATCTTCCTGAGTCTATAGGCTTCAGAGATTTCCGAAATCTGATCGCAGTGTATTTTTCACGATTCCCTCTACGCCCTTCTGGGTTTCTTTTTATATACTTTTAATCTTTCGTTATAGCGATCCCACGAGGACGTGCCCCTATGGGCCCTTGCCACGGTAAAAAGTTTTCTACACTTCCTTAGAGTCCCAAGTGTTGCGCATTCCACCATGTTGGTTTCTGTTTTTCCCCAAAAGTACGGGGACGAGATTCAGCCATCGCTCTATCTAGTGTCTTGGAAAGTTTATCTGTCAGTTCGCCAGATCCTCTTTGTTGTTTAGAGGATTAGGTGGGTACGAGGGCAAGGATGTCTCAAGAATAGCTACTTATGCCAATTAGTCTTCCAGTAATTCCTGAAGTCTGGTGGTTTCGAGGGCCGATCATCAGATTGAATTGAATATATCTGTGATCCGAGCAAGTAGTGTTCTTTGGAGATCATCGAATTCTTAATGGGGAGTCTGATATTGTTAAGAGTAAGGGTTAAATCTAAAATGTCTTGTCTATTTCTATTTATAAAGGTAAGTTCAGTTCTACAATTCCAGAGTAAGGTTAGTACTTAAAAATAAATTAAATAGTAACTACCTCGCTTGTTAATATCGAATCCCCCTTCTATATTTTTTAGTCCAAAAGCGATGTGTGCATTACGAACATGAAAGTAGCAAAATTTTGCTTGTATAGATGGGCTAAATTTGGTGATTTTAAAATATATTTTAATAAAATTTTTCATATATTATAACTTTATCCTACCCTATTTTATTAATTTTATTAATTTTAGTATTTAATAATTAATAAAAGTACTACGGAGACGACTGTGATCTAAGGCGACACCACAAAAAAAAACCTTCAAATTACAAACAAGTCCTATTTAACAATCTTTGGCAACACTTAACTTAACCCTCTCTCCACTTTTCCTAGTAGTAAAATGCTTTTCACACGTACAGGTCTTTTAATTGACATAGCTTTCCTCCCGTACTTTATTCTAAGGGTAAACCTCTTCCGTGTCTTCGTCACTATAGTTGGAAAATAGAAAATCGCTTCATGCCTTCTTCACGAGAATGTTGGATCTTGGTCTGACTCTCTCCCTTTTGGTAATATATCCTGCATGAGAGCGCCGTCTCGGGCAGAACATCTGATCTGAATGGGACTCCCTTTTTGACTCCTAAAGCTTGCCAATCTTCCAACTTTAAGCTGGCAGCTCGGGTTTTCTGCACTTGATTATTTTAAGTATACTAAGGGGATCCCAGGGTTCGGAAGGCATAAAATTTCTGGCTCCCGGCCTTCTCGGAATCTCCTCCCGCGGTATGGCTTCAAGTCAACTATCTAGCCAGACCTCCCTACTCAAGCTATCAAACGAAGAACTTAGTGTGGCCCTTATGCTACACCTTATCAAGACAGAAGGCGAAAGGAACTGAATGCTCCTTTATTAGAGAAAAAAAGCTGAAGGTAAGTTTATCGTTTATCTTCATCCATTTATCTGCGGTAAGAGTACTATCTTCATCGCTCTAGCAAGAAGTGATCTTTCAAAACCTCACTGCAGGGCAAGGGCATTCCTCCAGAGCGAAACATTTTGGCTTTCTTGGACTCTGGTTGGGTATGTTCCTCCACTGGCCTCCAGGTCAGGACCAGGTCCTTTTCAGGTATTGCTCAAAGCTTCTGTGGATCCGAAATCGTACCCTTTCGCTATATGATTCATGGCTGTCCTTTCCCTAAGTTTCTTTTTTCCTACACGGGAATGACCCTGTGCTGAGCGCCTCCAGCGTTGCTCGGACCAGGCTCAGTATCCAACCGCCACAACCGAAGCTTCTCTAGGAACCGAGTGGCTTGCACGATTCCCCGCCGGTTTTAGAAGACCGGGACCTAGTTGCGGATAAAAAGGTTCGTCTATGCAGAGGTGCGCAATACACAGATAAATCTTACTGGGCCCCTGGTCTGGTTAATTTTCGGCACGGGTTATTTAAAACCTTAATCCAGCCCCGGAGTGAAGACTGGATGCAAATGGAATACTACTGGGATAGGGAGGAGTATTTGCACCTACTTCATCTGACAGGACCTATTCGGCATCGGTGGCTCTACCAGTGACATGAAAGATACCGCCGACATAGCCCAATCTATCCTAGACGTACACAAGTTCCTTCACTATGGCAAGTGAAAGACGCATGGGGGCAAATTTACCATAAGACTCACAATTACTGAAAATGCTAAATAACTAAATTTACGAATTGTTTAAGGGACATTAAAAATAAGAGCCCTATATTTGCTAATAAAATGCCATAAATATCCATACCTATTTTTTTATTTAAAATATAGCTAAAACTCCTACTTTATATCCATTTAGAAGCTCAAACAAAGTTCGATTATTATGCTAGTTTCGGTGACAAAATATTGCCGGAAAACTACACAAAGTTTTTCATAAATAAATAAATGAAGCATGTGATCTGAATATGTTATCTATTCATAACCGCAAATATCAAATATTGTTAGTCCTTCTTCTACAGGAGGAAAGGGAACATCTAGGATTTAAATTTTAATGCAAGTTTCTCTGCAAAACTGCAAAATTTTATGCAATTCATGAATAAAATCCTAGTCATAAACAGGACTCCACTTGAATTCACGGCAGGCAAATATGTTATTCTTTCAGATGTTGTACAATTATTCCGCGCCACGTCACTGGACTATGCTGCGGGGATATGGGTAAGCTAAAACGCCCTGCACCACTAAATAGATGGGATATCCAGAAACATATCCCTTTCCAGGACCAAGGTGCGGTCCTCCACCACTAGATGAAGTGTCTAGAAACATTTTCCTTCCAAAGAACAAGGTGTGGGTGTAATTCAAAGTGTTAAGCTTCGGCGATTTACATGAAAACCACACTGAAAATTTGCTTTGTTTCCGCAAAAGAAATTCGAACAGAGAAAACTTATTGTTCAAGCGAAAAGTTGTTTATAGACCACTCTGGATTTAAAAATCCTTGAAAAGTTTCTGGAAGTTGGTGATAATCAGATTGTATGGAAGTGCACAAAACTCGTAGTCTTTTCGGAATTTTCCCCCTCGAAGAGTTCGCTTAGTTTCTCTGAAAATACCTGTCTGCAAACAACCATTTTTTATTTCTTATTTTACTTTTCAGTTTCGATGTGAGTCAAAAATAACATTTTATCTTTTTCATTATTTGGCAGATATTTCCGGAGGATATTTATGTTTTGTGGTGTCAATAGTTTGCATTGGACTCGTCACAGCCGTTATTGGTGATGTGGCTTCACATTTTGGCTGTACATTAGGTATTAAGGATGCTGTCACTGCCATTGTATTCGTTGCTCTTGGAACTAGTATACCAGGTAAGCCGTGAAAAATGAATTAAAATTTACGTAAGTATTAACAGAAATTTTATAATATCTATTCAAATTTGCGATCATCCCTTGTACTTATTTCGGTAATTTTAACCTAAAAGATATTTGATTTTTATTCTATGCGTTAATGAGTTATCGGTATCACATCCAATTAAACATTTGTAATTTGAAAAATAATGTATATTTGAAGCAGGAAAATGGTTCTTTAATCGCGGCATTTTTCGTGATGGGGAGGAGGGGGTGTAGAGTAAGGGATTGTTATCTGTAATTTCAATTTTTAAGAATTCATGAACCAGTTTATGTTTTGTTTATGTTTTATAATTTTTGCTAGTGAGCTTGGCGCCAAATAGATGGTAATAAAATAGATTAGATTCCATACCTAGTTCCATTTCGGTACAGTAAAACTTAAAATCCCAAAAGTCAAAATGTACTTTCAAAAAAGTTAGTTTCATTAAAATTGTAGTTAGGTTTGTAGGAGGAGTCAAATTCCTTGTTTTTACCTACAAAAGTGAAGATTATTATAGTTGATATCGTTCATTACAACCCACGTTAGAAAGAAAAGAATTTAAGGGGATGCAAATTAAAAACAATGGAAAAATTAGCATTTGGAGAGTACCCGCATACAGTTTCATCGACGGAAATAATTTTTACGTGATGTGGCCAAAGCCTGGGGGACAAGCCTTTGATGCGTCAGCATGGTTTTGGCCGGAAGGGAATTAGGGTAAGGGAAGTGAGGGAACTTGAATGTCTTGTTTTTGCATTGCTGCGAGCTAGACAACAGCCCAGAGACGGGGTGGATTATTTTAACTTCTTAATAAAAGCTCACGGGAAGGCCTGGTCTCGAACCCGGGACCCATTGCATGGTGGTCGTGCCGCTCAACGAATTGATCCAACTCCGCCCTGATTTATGCATGCAAAGAATAGCAGCTAAGTATAGAAACTGTTTTATAGGGATATATATAAGTATATCTAATGTTTTTTCCTACGTTTGTAAAAAGGATACCAAACTTTGCCTTTTCTTATATACATAAGAAAAACTAATATTTCGCCACGCCCCGGTATTATCAAAACTACTAAGTACGTTCATACCATTTACATTAATAACCGGTTATGATCAATTACCTATTTTCGGCAAATTTGTTCTAAACGACTCATACCAAAATAATATGTTTACTCTTTGGAAAGGAGATAATAAAAGAATTGTCGTGTTTTCAAAAAGCGTTCCTTAATTACGTCAACGTTTAAAAATATTCACTCAGAAATAATTTTTTAAAAATGTTATGTTTATTCCGACTTCACGAAAAGCGTTAAAACGTATACAATAATATTTAATGGTATGTCTACAGTCACTGTTTATCGAATAGGGACCACTTAGAATTTTCTTGAAGTTCGTTCTTTTCTTGTTGGTAAAACATAAGTAGGAAATATAAAGATAAGACGAGAAGTGTAATTTTTGGATAGTTGTTTTATTGACTATTGACCAGTCAGCTGTGGCGACTTCTTTTCAGAGCGCGCACCTTGGATCAATAAGACTTAACATAAACATATACTACATTTAAAATTTAAATAGCAAATGGTAACTAACTGGTCGTAATGACAGAAAATACGGTATAGTCGTCAAATACAGCTCACTGATTAATTAATAACCAGTATATTACAACAATATCTTAATACTTAGTAGGACAACCGTTAACACTAACAAGGACTAATAAGGGGGGTGGTAGTATCTGATTTTTATTTGTGTATGAAACCAAAATTGGATAAAACTTTAACTGAATATCCACCATATTCTACTTGCATTTCAATTACGCTCTTCTTGTCTGCCTTATAAAATGAATCCTTATCAAAATTGTAATAATAAGCAAGATGCGGGACGTGCAAACTATAGACGCTTTCTTATTAGATATCTACAAGTGGTAAATAAACGAATATTTGCATCTTACTTTAGTTATCATAAACCACTAGTAACCGTTGTAAATTTTGAAATTTGATTAAATATTTTTCATTACTTTTAAATTCATTCATTATTATTATATGTACATATCTTAATGCTAGTTGTAGGAATAGATTAAGAATAAGGCTAATTTAGCAAGTATAAGGAATAGACTAAATTGATTAATTTAATAAAAAACTTCGGGTAAATATAAACAGACATTTTAAATATAATCAAAATTTAAATAGAATATTTCAAATATTCAGTTCTATGTCGATTTTAAATACTCAAAAAAAATTTTTTGAAAATAATGGGTGCTGATGCTTCTTTTCAGTTCAATTATTGAAAGAAGGCTCCACAGTTTAATGGATTGAACGAAAAACTAGTGTTCACTAGGTTGAAAGGAATAACACGGAATATTTAATGAAAAAGTTCTACTAGACTAAGTGAATTCCAGCTTGTTATATTAAATTAGAAGGCTTAGAAACATTTTTGCATGACATTTCAAGTAACAATCACGATGAAAACCTAAAATAGACTTAGGAAAAGAAGATATATAATCGAATCGTCACACCACATTCAGCTTGCCAGTTGACACCGATTAAAATTTAATAAACGGCATAAACAGAATCAACAAAGATCTTTCAAGCAGAAGACGATTAACTTGAGACATATAAGCTGCAGATAAAGACAGCTTTCGTAGGGATCCATATATTTTACCAAAGATACTGCTGACAGAATTTGAATTATTTAGAGATTTATTAAAAATAATGCCAAAACCTCTCATTGAATCATTAACATAACTATATAAACAGGAATAACATTTCGAAATGAAGAAATTTCTAAACTAGATTTGTAGACTATTATAGCGTTTGATTAAGAGGCATTAAGATTTAAACAGTTTTAACCAGTTAATTTAGACGCATTCATTAGATCGTCATTCAATCAACAAATAGCCGTCTCCATCAGGCCTAGAGGTCTAGAAATATATAGCGGGATACCATTCGCATAAACATAATTTATCGTTGCAATTCCGTATAATAGATGGAAACTCATTAAAAAATATTGAAAATAAAAGAGGGCCGATAATAGATCCCTGATGCACCCCGCTTAAGCTAGGAAGATAATCAATTGACTGATCATTCCAAATAATTTACGTCCTCTGAAATATGACAATATTAAATTGCATGCTACATTACAAATGTTAACCGGACAAGTTTCCAAAACAAGTTCCTAAATTCATCATTTTCAGAAGAAATTCTAATGTCGCCAGCATTTTTGGGGAAGGCCGTGGTACAGGTGTATTTAGTTCGGAAGCCTGATTAAAAATCCTATAAAAAGTTGCTGCTTTCTAGATGCTGCACAGCCTGCGAATGAGGAACTTTTTCAAAGCAATTTGAAAGAAACGCTTAGATAGATATCGGGCGATATTCCACAAAAATATTTTATATAAATTTTAGACTAAGCGGTAGACACAAGCTTTGAAATGCATATCATATTTATTTTGAGTCCATATCAATGTAAGACCAATAAACTATATTATTTTTGAATAAATGTAGAGCGTGGGGAGAGGAATAGGAAGTAGTATTTTTAGAAATCTTGGATGAAGGGAATCCAGTCCAATTGTAGTAGATTTAAGAAACATCACCGAAGAGCAAACATCAATATCAGAAAAGCCTTCGGATGTGTAACGACTTTGAAATGCATTGTTAAGATTTGTAAACGAATTCGCATACTAAGATCCGTGAAAATCCTATACAAACAATTTATCTTACAAGTTATTCAAAATTTTTTTGCTGAACAGCCGAGGATCAAATTTGGAATTATTATTTGCATAGCGCCAAGTAAGAAGGATTTTTTCTTACATCTCTGCAGAAAACCAAGACTAGCGACTGCAAATATATGATCTGTTCAGTTAAGAATTAATATCGAATTCTATTCTAAAAATGTTATATCATAATAACGACAATACTTTATTTTTCAGGAAAATTAATATTTTATTATGGGAATTTTCAATAAAGTTAATTCTTTATCTGTACAGTAAAAAGTGTTAGTTCATTCTTTGAAATAAGTCTAGATTTGACTCCCTACATCACATTTTTACAGTGATTTTTGCCGTCATTTTTTTCTATACGGGGTTTTCCGTTTCTATTCGGTTTAATTAGGCATTAGTTTATAGCGATTAATGTGAGTAGTAAAAAGTTTGGAGGACAATTGCACCCATTTTCCAAAATTTGCTGCACTTTTTAAATGTTTAGTATATTATTACTAATCCCGCTTTTTCAAAATCGGTAAACAAAAAACCCCTTTTTACTCACATAAATCACTTGCCAAATACATCTCAAATAATGATGAATTCTGGGGTTCTTGGACCGCTTTATATAGTTACTACGTATACATGCAGGGTTGAAGCCAGGTTGAATCAACTCTCATGTATACCGAAGTTGAGTTCAAAGTGGGTCGAGTCAACTCAACTCAAGTAATCTGGCTGAGTCGAGTTGAAATTTTGCATGTATACGCGGGTTGAAGAGTTGTAATTTGACAAGCTATTTTTGTTTTTGATTTTGTCACAGCAGTTAGTAATTATTTTTATAAAGGTTGTTTTGTGTTTGTGAATCTTTTAAGATAGAAAGGAAAAATATTTGGGACAAAAAGGAAACAGTAGCTATATTGAGAATTATGTCAAATCAACCCAATTTCAAATCAATCTCAACTCAACTCTTCAACCTGACTCAATTTTTCAACTCTGCATGTATACGTAGTAAGTTACACAAATCAGAGTAAACACGCTCATAAAGAAAGACAGGTAAAAAAACACCCGGAGAAAAGGGGTGTTCTAATTGCGCCCACATTATGTATATGCCAGTAGGAATAACATAAAATGATTTTTTTTTGTGGAAAAATTCCATATTTTTGTTACAGTACGGGTAAAAACTGTTGAGAAAGGATAAAAATTGTGAGTGGTCCTAATTCGATGAACAAGTACTGAAAGTCGTCGGTGGCGTAAGTGATAACGTCTACCAATCTCGAGGTCTCATCATCGAAATCCACCGACGACTACCCATAGTTGTTCAGGTAGTGGCACGTTAGTTTTTAACGCCCGTTTTTTTCAATGAATCTCAGGAATTTTTATCTCAGCAAACTTCCCAAAAACAAAGAGGTTCTAAGTTCGACGTGTATTTTTTTTTATGTCAGACCGGGCATAACTTCGTAACACGTGGTCCTATGGTGAGGGGTGGGGGGAGGAGTAGTCTAATTTCGTAACGCGTGGACCGATTTAGATAATTCTTTTTCTGTTGGGTAGAGTATGTTCCCTGGTTGATACCACGAGAAAAAAATGTTGGTGGGGTGTGGGTGGGGGGTGGAGTTGGAACCTAACTTTGTAAAATTTTTAGTGGAATGGAGGTGGGGTAGGGGATTAAACCTAACTTTTTAACGCTTCGACCGATTTGGATGGTTCTTACTTCGTTGTATAGAGTAAAAGACACTACAAAGTGAAAAATAAAGTAGTTTTTAAAAAAAAGTTGAACCGACTTCACAAAAACCGCTAAAAAGCATAAAATAATTTTTAATTTTATATCTATTACGACATTTTGAAGTCGGAGCAAATTAAACAAATAAAACAACTACAGTACCACAATTGAAAATAATACATAATACTACCTGAACGTTTCAGCTTACGGGATCATAAGAAATGACGATTAAATATTTTTGTTGTAGTTGTTTGGTTTGTTTGGTTTGCACCGACTTCAAAATGTCGTAATAGATATAAAATTTAAAATTATTTTATGCTTTTTAGCGCTTTTTGTGAAGTCGGTTCAACTTTTTTTTAAAACTATTTTTGATATATCCCTTGTTGAGCCTTAAATAGTAAGCGTGGGGTCTGGCTAGCCAAATACGCTGCACTTAATACATAACAATATAATACCTTTTTTTGATGACATTGTGTCTATGAAACTACTAGTAAGATTTATTCGTTATTGCCAGGCGGTTTCATTGTTGTTAACACCTTGCCAGACTCTAATTGATTAATATAAAAAAAAATTCTTTTTAAGTTACTTTAGCAAAGCTGAAATTTAAGTATGTTATTCTTTGAGAATTGAGAACAACTCATATTTAGCAATAATTATTATTTATACTGCTTTGCTTTAAGGTACATATATTCTTATTATCTCCGAGGTTTATACCGGTCTGGCATTTGTTTAACAATGGAACTTTCGTCTGGCAAATTAATTATAATTCATATGGTAGTCAAAGAATAACATACTTAAATTTCAGCTTTGCTAAAGTAACTTAAAAAGAATTAATCAATTAGAGTCTGGAAAGGTGTTAGCAACAATGAAACCGTCTGGCAATAACGAATAAATATATATAGTTTCATAGACACAATGTCATAAAATAAAAGTATTATGCTGTTATGTATTTATGTGCAGACGATAGTCGCGCAGGTAAACGCAACGTATTTGGCTAGCCAGACCCCACGCTTACAATTTATTGCTCAACAAGGAAGGGGATATATCAAAATGAGCCTTGTTGAAGTTACGTGTTTTTAGCCGTTGCTAGAGCTTAGACTATACGATTTATTGTGCATACAAATTTACACCTCGACATTTTAAGAACCCCCCGCCCGGTTTCTTGAATTCTGACGTTCCTGATCGGACTATGCTCTCATGATTCCTAGGATTAGCCAGGTACGGGTCATCTGACCCTTAAATTGTTTCGGTGAGTGGAATAAGAGTATTAGTCCAGATTCAAATTTTTAACAACTGAAAGTTAATAAGCCCTTATGTTGTAAAATTAGTAGACCTGTCCATGCAAAGTAATCGCAGTCTCTAGTACTACACACACTGACTTGTTCTTTGTTTATGGACAGGTCTACTAATTTTACTTGATTACTGAAATTTAATATTTTTGGGCTTACTCCCTTCTTCCACTTACCGATTCAATTTTAGATCCACTTGCAGTCATTATCCGCTCCATGCCCACAAGAGGTTACGGAAACTATAGAGAGAGAATGGTCAAAATCATTAAAGATCTTGAGAAAATCTAACAGTTCAATTTGTCCATTAAAGTATTTCGTGTGAACACAGTTCACAGTGCAAAACATTTTATTTATCTTTCAACAACTTGACAATTCTTCAAGTGGCGAACATTGCTAATATGTCCAACCGCAAACTACATGCGGATCGGATATTTTATGCAGGTAAACCTTTGGATAATCTGCTAATAATATATGTTTATTACATACATTTCCCAGAACGTTTGGAAAAATGCTGATTTTTAGGCAATCTTGAAAAATGTTGATTTTTAGGCAAGTTTTGAGTTAGATCAAAATTGTTGGCATTTAAAAAAAAAATGTAGCGGTTGTTCGATGTCGCTGCGTTGAGTGGATCAGAAGATAAAAATAAAATAATGAAAATTTCAAACTTATGATTCACCCTGGAACTCCCAAACGGGTGAGTCGGCCTACCAACTCCCCCCCCACACGTCACAGTGAGATTTACTTTGATTACCTGTCTATTAACCTTCATGTAAATATTAAAGTATTTGAGTGAGTCCAATAACATTAATTGAGTAAACTAAAAGAATTCTTATGAAAGCACAAAATAACAAAGCATCGGGCCCAGACAGAATACCATTAGAATTTTTTAAATATGCTCCCGATAGTTATTTGCTCTGTACATATTTTACAAATTTGTAATAAAATCTTCGATATTGGTGTTGTACCGGAAAACTGGGTGATCCTGTAACGCCGCAGGATTGCGTTCTGAACTCCGTACTCTTTTCACTGTATCCAAATAACTTGCATGATTTTATAGGTGGGAATATTTCGCTGCTTCATATTCGTCTGTTAATATATGCTTACGATATAAGGACGTTTGAAAACCCAGAGACGCTGCAGAGAATGGTAATGAATTAAGGTAGTTACTGCAAATTGTGGAGCTTGTGTGTAAATATAACGAAGACCAAAATCTTGATCTTTTCTAAAGGGAAAGGATCAGAGCGAGAAACGAAAAATGGATTATTTAAGGTAACGAGACAGAAATATTTAAGAAATACAAATATCTTGAAGTGATATTTACACCAAAATTGTCATTTAAGAAACATGTACTAGAAAGGCAAAACAAAGCAAAACAAAGCGTTAAAATCAATAAATTTGTTTTCCGAAATAAGTCTTTACCACTCCCCACCCAAAAGTGCAAAGTTTTTTTTCGTAAAAACAATTCGTTAATACTCTAGCCAGAAAGCTAGAATCATCTAAATCGCGTTAGAAGTTAGGCGCCACCCCTCCTCCATCCCAGCCAAGGTGCAAAATGTTTGTCTTATGCAGAAATGCGGAGACATATTGTATAACACATATATATATATATATATATATATATATATATATATATATATATATATATCGTAGGAGTTAGATCAACATTGTTGACAATTTTGGAAAGGTAACTGGGATAGTAGTTTTTTAGCGTTTGTTTGATGATGTCGCTGTTTGGGTAGATCAAAAGATCAAAATAAAAGAGTAATTTGCATACCATGAAAAACTGAAATTTATGAATCACCCTGTAACGGTTGAGATTCCCCCCCCCCATACAATTTTTTGTTTGTTTAGTTGAGATCTATCACCCCACTCATTTTGGCACGTCAGATCTGAAACACCCTGTATATATATAAAGGTGTTTCTCAGGTCGTGGGCAAAAATAGGGGATCTGGTAGATCTAGAAAAAAATTTTATGGGAGGGAATAACTATCAACAAAAAATCACACACTTCATTACATAAAAAAAATATTATTAGTAAAAAGGGATTCTAAGTTTTAATTCGCAGCCCTGTGAATGTAGGAGGAGGGTTGAATTTTTGCTTAAAATGGCAGCTGTACGTTCGTTCGTGTAACCTGAGAACGGTAAAAGATTTTTATGTGCTTTAAATTGCTTTTGAAGGACTACACATTGAACCGGAAAATAAAAAATAAATTATAGGGCAAATTTTGAAAATATTCTCGTTTGAAATGAAAATTTAACGTTGAAAATCAATTTCTTAAAACCGTTAGCAGAAAAAGAACTTTAACACCGTTGTGTTACCTGTCAATTGAAATATTAATAACGTTTATAGGAAAAAAGTTTAGTATATATGCATTAAACTGTAAGACTGGGTAATTTCAAAGAAAGAAAATTGCATGCCCCTATAGCTTCGCGAGAGGGGAGATAAGCAGCCCCTCCTCCTCAGTTTGTTTCGTTTCTTACCTAGATCTTTTGTTAGTTTAATTTGCACCGACTTCGTAATATATATAAAATTAAATATTATTTAATGCTTTTTAGCGCTTTTTGTGTAGTCGATTCAACTGTTTTTGAAAAAGCTATTTATTCTAGCAAATATAAGAAATCAATTTATGAAGTTGTTAATAACTTTTTCAACGAACTCTTAATTGTTTTATCTAATTGATATGCATCTCAAAAAACGAGCAGAAGGGTATTTATGTTTCCAAATGTTGGTCGGCTTTAAATTTTGTTTTTACTTGGCTCTTTATACATCCTTGAAAACTAGCTTCAACACCCGTCTCTCAGCTAAAAAATAAAGGTTTTTTTGTTTAAGTCGAAAAAGTTTAAAAGTCTTTCAGCATAGTTTTTTTTTACCTTAACTTTAAATAGAAACTAGTGGGGTGGGTCCAGATTCTGGGTGTCGCATCATTAGTGCGACCCTTGAGGACCACACGAACAACTTCCCAGTTAATAACAATTTTCAATTGTTATTAACAATATTCAATTATTATTAACAATGTTTAATTGTTAATGGCGATAAATTTCATGATCATAGTACAAACGAGTAAGTGAAAACTCAATAAAATTCATACTATTCGATTTATCGTTTTATTTATCATTAATATCTACTATTTATGGTTTTTTTTACCATTTTCTTAAGGTTACAAAAAAATATCTGATTTTTTTTAAGTATCGAGTTGTATCAGAACCAATTAGATCAGATGAATCCTTTAAAAAAAAAAAATTTCGCCCACTTTTATGTCATTCAAAAATACTTAAAAAATTGATATTTTAAATTTATAAATAAATAAAGTAATGAATTTAATTTATCATGATAAATTCGTTGTAATTAGATGCAAAAATTTTTTTAAAAAATTATTCCGTTACAGCACTATTTTTTAATGAAAACCAAATAAATGCAATCTGTTTCGAATTCATTTGTTATTAATAATTATGAATTCTTATAAACAATTTTTAATTGATATAAAGAATTCTTAATTGTTATAGACCATTTTTAATTGATATAAACAAAGTTTATTCATAAAAGAAATTTTTTGTGGTAAAAAAAATTTCAATTGTTTATAAGAATTTTTCATTGTTTATAATAATTTTCAATTGCTATGAACAATCTTCAATTTTGTATTCAATTTCCAATTTTCATAATCAATTTTCAGCTAGGTAAAACCATTTTTTTGATTATAAATTTATTATTGTTATAAACAATTATTTATTGTTATAAATAATTTTTCATCATTATAAACAATTGCTGTTCATAATAAATTGTTATTATCCGACTTTTTGATGTCCCGATCGTCATCAGAACAAATTATATCGAAGAAATCCTTTCAAAAAGTCTAAAATCAACTTTTTTTTCAGTTTTTTTGTTTAAACAAAAATACGGTTGAACCAAAATTGATTAAATTTCTTTCAGCTCTTATTGATAATAATACGCTTCGAATGGCACCATAGCGAAGTCGTTATCATTTTTTGTTCGCGAGATATTGTTGTCGAAAAAAGTGGGTCCGAACGTACGTACGTACACACACACACACACACACACACACACACACACACATACATGTGTTCAAAAACATGCGTAAAACACTACGGTGACGTTGAAATGTAAAAAAATTTTAAAACTAAAAATTTTGAAAATCGGGCCCATTACAATGACTTCCCTATATGTGGGAAGTTAATAACAGTTTTAGTACCTTCTTAAAGCTAAATTTTTAAAAGCTTTACAGGAAACGGAAGGGGTCCCACGAGAAGTAATTTTGTATATTCCTCGAAATTGCACGATCATAATTTATCGTACCTTTTGTTTTTATTAAAATTTTTAAAATACAATTCAATACAAATGTTCGATAGAATAAAGTCTAAAATCCAATTTTGTAATTTAATCGGCAATATTTTCGAAAGGTAGTCTTCCTGTGAGTGAAACAACCTGTGCCAATACAGGGAAATAACATCTTTAACTAGAATTAAATAAATATATATCAACAGTGAAAACAAATTGTCTTTATACTACGGCTCGTTAAAAACTAAAGCGCAAATTTTAACAAAATATTAGATTTGCGTAATTTTCTGAATGGGTCTACTACTAAATTACGAAAAACAAAATCTCGAAACCAAAATCCCGGAAAACAAAAGCCCGAATGTCAAAACCCCGACCAAAATCCGGAAGGATTTAATAGTAAAATTAAAAGATATAGAAACATGTATTAGAGTATGTATGTATTTTATAAATTGCTTCACTCAGTTTTCAATGTACTGCCAGTCCTTTCAAAATGCTAATTTAGACGTTTCGTATTTATATAAATAATTGTTGTTAGTCTTTTTCCTTTAGCAATATAGGACTTTCTTATTATAGTTTGCACTCCAGCGTTTAGAGATTCAAATTTATTAGTTTTAATTCTGCAAAAAGAGCAATAAGGTTTTAGGTGTAAACCCAAATGTGTTCATCCGGCTAAAACTTTACCACACCTCAACTCTGTTTATCGTCCGTGGCAAATTTTTTTTGTAAAATTTTGTAGACAGTCCAAAAAGAAGATAAGATGATTCATAAGAGGGTTGACTGACAAAGACTATTGGAAGTCCTTGTAATTCCTAATCAAAATGAAATGTAATTAATCTTATAATTATTATAGATAATTATGAATTTTACCTGATAAATAATTCTTAGAAAACCGTTTGCCTGCTTATCTGGCTATGTGTCAAAAGTTTTTAAAATTTTTGTAATAACTCACAATTTAAATTTCAGGTGGAGGTGGAAATACTAAGCATTTTAGCATCCTCATTTTTAAACTGTAATTTTGGCCAAAATGAAAAACAGACAGCCTTTGCATTTTGCAGATGGGAAGTTCTCTAGAGCAGCTCTCTCGATACTATATAATCGTAACGTATTTTTTTTCTGCAGAAAATAACACTAATTCCGAAAAAGAAAATCTTGGTACGCTTGCGGAGTATTGGACGTCTTGAGGCCGTTTACTAAAGGCACAGTTTGGGACCAAACTTTTCCATGTTGCGAAAAAAGCTGGTTAAAAATTGTTGGTACTACCTAAAAAGTACCATCCATAGCCACAATTTTCAGCTTGCTGACTGCCTTATATTTTTTAAAATACCAAAAATAATTATTTTCTGCGACTGCTTTTAAGCTCTTCCGCAATTTAAATATTTGCAATACTGCCTGGCTCGGGACTTTAAATAGTTCTCCTTATGCGCTTTATCTTTAATATACATATTGGGTAATTTTCGCATCAACTTTGGAGTCCGGTCGATTTGGAAAATATGCTTTATTAAAATATTGACAATTAACCCCCCCCCCCCTCCCCCTTAAGTTATTCATTCAATTGCGCCACATTTTTATAACTTGCCATTAGATCATAGAAAGCAAAGTCAGTTCTGCAAAGTCTTCCAAACTGTAATTGTCATAAAAGACGTGTGATTGCAATATTTACATGAAGGAAATAATTTTTTTTAGCTACATGTTCGTTCTGTTTGGCCATTTCAGTTCTTTATTATGTAGGTATCTTTTGGAGTAATTAATAATTATGAGAATTTTTCTGGTTTGTTCCGGATTTTGTTTTTCAAGAGAAAAAACTGGTAGAAAAAATCTTGAATCAAGACAATTTGCTTAAAGTCAAGAATATTTCAGTCTTGCTTATAATAAAAAACACGTTTTTATAACTATAAAAAAACTTGTACTTACAAGTAGTAAAGTAACTTGAAGTAAAAAAAAGTATTAGAAGTAATTGGAAGTAAAAATAATAATACTATTGGATGAGATGAAAATATTATCAATATAATTCAATATTTGATAAGATTCAACAATTAAAATTTCTACTACAATTATTCTCAAATAACTTACCAGTGTACATATTTTGCTACCATAAAAAATGAAAATGAAATGAAAATTTGAATACTATATTAGGGTTGATAAAAATTCAAATGGAAAACGGCCTATTGCAACTGTCTCTATTTTAAGAATCAGTAGCAAAATTAGAGGTTTCGATTGTGGAAATATCATTTTTTTAAACTGCGATTTTTGCGAAAAGCCAAAATGAGGTGTTAAGCGCCATTCGTAAAAAATGGTCAACAAAATTCATCTCGAGCTTGAATTAATTTTTTTTTAATTAGAAATCGTAAATCTAACATTTTCCAACAATAATAAACATTTTTAGTCGGAATCTGAAGCCGAAAACGAGTTGCTATTTTCAAACTCTACAATCGATTTTCTACGACAGTTTCTTTTTTGTTTTTTTTTTCGAAAGGAAACGCCAGGTTCTGGTATTGGTTGCTGGTTTTTGGACCGTCCTCGTTTTCGTTAAGTATTTTGTGATTCATTCAAAGACCCAGGGGTAGCGTTAGATGGGCCTGGAGGGCATGGACGGGCCTTTCTCCTTTGTCGTGACTTGACTTTTTTCACTGAAATTGCAATATCTTGGAAATTTGCAGAGATTAATTTAGTCTGAAGGCCATTATTTAATCACAAAGAATAGCAATCATTCACTTATTTTTAAAAAGCTCGGAACTTACCTTAGTAACTCTATCTTCTGAAAATTTGAAAAAACTGTATTTATTGTTTTTCGTACTGCATCCAAATGAAATCCTTTTTTACAACAGAAACTGTCAAATATTTAACTATCATTTAAGGACTCTGCGTTGCGTAGTTTTCGCGCAATTTGAATTTAAATTAATAAACTCAAGTAGTTAAATAGCATAAAGTGAAATAATGAAATAAAATTCAATAAAAATAAAATAGTTATAACAATTAATTAGAGAAGAATTATGTATGCATGAACGATAGAGAAAAAACCTTCGTGTGCAAATAATTGAAGACTAAATATGACTAAAAGTCTCATAATATGAAAAGTTAAATTTTTACTTACAAAAATATCCAATTATTCATAGAATAGTTAAGCGCACTATTATGCATCAGTGCCGTAAAATTACTTTTACCAAATTAACTGTTAATGTGCCAGGTAATTTAATGGAAATTTTTAATAATTAATTGAATACATTCTATACGCAATAATCGGAGTATAATCTTAGCATATGTGGAAATTTAAAACATTGAAAGCACTTGCCTGCATCATTAAGAGTTCTATGATTTCAAAAGCTATCCTTAATTGAATAATCTGACTGGATAATTAGCTTCGAATGTGGTTATCCATTTATGCAATTAAGTTTTTCTATTTTCATTTCAGATACTTTCGCCAGTAAGGTAGCAGCTATTCAGGACAAGTACGCGGATGCTAGTGTGGGCAACGTAACAGGCAGCAATGCTGTAAATGTCTTCCTTGGAATAGGCGTCGCGTGGACCATTGCTGCAGTTTACCATGCAATTAATGGAGAGACGTTTAATGTTGAACCAGGAACGTAAGTACCTATTTTCTACTTAATTTTCTATGGATTCGTGCTCTACAATTTTTATAATCTGCCTTTTTTTATTCTGGACCTTCATGATACACGTACTTTTTTAAATATATTTTCATTAATTAAGCTTTATTAACAACAAAATCTAGAAGGAATAACAAAAAGGAACACATTCCAAATTTAAACTTTCCAATTTGCACCCAAAACCTACGACGTTGAAACAACATATTACTTAGGCGATGTGAAATGCTTGCAAGTAGGAAGTGATATCTTAAATGAAGAGTTCCCTTTAGAAGTGAACCAAGTCGATCAACATCTACTCTGAAATAAAAACGATGTAAAGTTTCGAAATTCAACAAAGGGCAATACCATGAGTAGCATTAAAAATCTTTTTAAGTACTATAATTTATTCTATGATAGCAAACAATGTAGGTAAGGATGGTAACGGAACAACGTTTTATGATATTATATTTAGTACGTCACTCTTTGTTCATGTTCCTCATGTTTAAAAAGACTTCTAGCAAAAGCTATACATAAGTCTCAGCCCAACTGTACGACTGAAGCTAAACTAAAGTTTAGTATTCATTATCCGACCTCAAATCGTGTCTCAAAAATTATCATAATTCCATTACTATACTTCTGTAGAGGTTGCAAAGTGTAAAAATATTAATAAATTAACGAGTGGTATTATTATTTTTAATGGTTGTATTCAGCGGCACTCAGCCTTCTCAGCGTAGGCTGATGGGTGTGACATCAGGCTATGTTACAGCGGCTTGATTGCGCTGAATGAAAATTCTAAGTTAGCCGCTATATGACAAACGCACGTCAAACCAAACATCATTAAAAGGAACAAACAAATGTCAAAAAGCGTCTTCTTCTTGCTCAGCCTACTTCAGCCGAAAATATTTGTGCTTGAAAAGATGACAAGCGACTGAGTTATCGGCTAAGTAAGAAAATGCATTCAGAATACCTCAGCCCTTAGTCGCTGCTAGCGGCTGGGAAGGCTGAGTGCCGCTGAATACAGCCAAAGCAGAGGTATCAAATTACGTCACCATGCCAAGTGTCAACTTTTCGACGACAACAACAGCACCTTTGATTTCGCGTACTCTTTTGATTCTGTAATAAATGCTTCTGTGAATTCTACAGAAATCAACCGAGAACACATGTTTAAGTCCCACATCAGGCCTAGACTCGATTCTAAATCTCATATTTGGACAGGGAGCGGACACACCGTATTGCTCGTATTAGACAAAGTCCAACGTAAGGCTATTAAACTTATCGACGGTCCCTTAATCTCTGAAAGCATTGACTTACTGGAGCATCGACGGAATATATGTTGTCTCTCACTCTTCTATAGCTATTTCCACGGCCATTGATTGGTTGGTTGGTTTAAGTGGTGAGCGTCCCAGTGGGAAATTTTAGCAATACCGCTTCGGAACTATCATCGATGAAAGTAAGTGATAATTCCTACTTTCTGGATGAAAGCTTCGATGACTTTGACATGGAGATGGCCTAGGAGGGATGAATAATGCCTACCCTTTCCATTACCTAGTAATGGGTTTACTCAGCAATGGACGGGAACTATGGTAACCACTGATGAAAAGAAGCGTTCGTTAATTTTAGTTTCATTTTCGTATACTTCTAATCACAAAACCCGGTCTTTACTTCCCTTGAGGATTATATAAGGCAAAATGCCGGGTTTCTTATGCAATTATTTATATAATTTTTATATATTTATTTAACCCAAACAATTACCGGATTTAATTCATTCACAAGATTTAAGGGTATAATATGTTTTATTAAAAAAAAAGATGTCCATCTCTTAACGAAATATTTAACATTGCAAGCAATGTTATTTAACATTTTTAATTACTCGTCGCAGATTACGTTTACACCACTTTAATTAATTTTTTAAAAACAATATAATAATTATATTAAAAACCTTTTTTCAAATACTCACAATATTAAAAGTGTTTTTGATATATTATAAACTTTATACACAAATCACGCTGTAGGACACGTATTGAATGAATGCACTCTCAATTTTTAAACTGACTAATGCGCCTAAGACCTACGCAGCGTGCACAGATTTTCTGAATACTTTGTCATGCTTTACATTGCTGACTTTATGCATGACTCTAGGCCCAAACCTTCATCTATGCCTATTGTGAATATTTTCATATAGGAATTCACCGAAGCAAAATGGAATCGGTTCTCACTTTTGCTACTGGGTTGTAACACTCATATTAGTACCTACTATTATAGCGCCATTTTGATGCCACAACCAGTAAGACCCAGTTTTTTGTGGGAATTAGTTCACTCGCAACCCTGATTCTTATCTGAAATCATGGTTATACATAGTCTGCTGATTTTAATATGGGACTTTCTGACTCTGGCAAAAGTCGGTCATTTACAGAGAAGATGAATAATGGTTACTTTTTCGTTCACGTCGTCACAACTGCGACAATGTGTATTGTAAGGAGCGCCCAATCTAGCTGCATCCTCGCCTAACAGACAGTGGCCCGTACAGACCGCAGTGATTTTTGCGATAACAGCTCTCGGTCTGTTGAGCTGATCGGATGTCCAACTTTTATTATACCTTTCCAGGTTACCGCTGGATATGCTTTATACTTTCAGGGTGCTCCATCTGCCATTTTCCAGCGCCAAGGAATGCAGAAAGAGTTCCCTCTTAAGGGAACCTGGTGGATTACGAATATCTCCAACATGACCACGTTGTAGAACTGCGCCCTCTCTGGCAAGTTTGTCAGTCATCTCGTTCCCTGCAATGTTCCTATGTCCGGGAACCCAGTTAAAGTTTCCATGGCCATTGTCCTAACAAAATTGCTAGCCTGATTCCTTGTAGAAACATCACAACGCGCGATACAAAGCTTCAAGTCGCTCCCACTCTTATACTCTCCAGGTCAAATTTAGACGTACCATCAAATTTCGGGAATCTTTTTTAAGCAGAACAACATGAATGTGGAACAGTTTACCATCTTCTGTTTTTTCCTCGTCTTATTATCCCGAAACTTCAAAGCGAGGCGAACATCGACACCTCCATCACTCAACTCTCAACTTTGGCAATATCATATAAAAAACATCCTTAAATATGGTATGTTACGTGAGATAACTTCTCGTTCGGTTTGTAATTCAGTTCATAGAAAGACATATCAATGTAATCTTTCTAAGACCTGATTTACTTTGTGAACTGACTATATTGCTCCGAGCCTGTTTCTGTAGTCACTAAGATATCTCAATCGACTTTAGACTCAACGGTGTAAACTGAAACACCTTTCAGTGGTGTATTTTTTTATGAGGTGAAGGCTCAGCTTCTGAGCCCTTCTAATCTCATTCTGGATGCAGCAAATAGTTTCACACATTGCATTCCAGATCTGGCAGCAGTGAAGCATTTCCGATAAAAGCGTATTTAGAATTAACCCTTCTAACTCAGAAGGCGCACTTCACAGGCAGAGGCCTGGAATCAATTGACCTATTCACCAGAATATAACAAATATTGAGATGAATGAGGCTCCCACAACCCATGCAATAAAATATTAGTAAAAAAAAAACAAAATCTAGAACAATCCCAAACACTACAATCAGGGGTACAAAGACAACAGAGATCGTTTAAGCAAATCTTTAGTAAGAGCCAGGTCAAAAATAGGACACAAATTCACGGCTCTACACATGCGGTTAATAGGCTCATGCATACCATACTTAAAGCGAGAATGGATAACATGTAGTAAAGGCAATCTCCTTAAGCTATACGGGGTTTGCCTAAAAGTAACCAAACTTGCAAGAGTAAGAGAATCTATATTCAAGTTCAAAAGCTGATGAATAAATACTAGGTCAGCAATTCTACGACGTTCCTCTAACGAGTGCATATTAAGCAATCGGAGGCGATCCTCATAAGGAGGAAGCCTTAATGGGTCATTCCACGGGAGGTCCCTTAGAGCGAACCTAACAAAGTTCCGCTGCACCGATTCAATGCGTCTAGAATGAACAGCATAGCAAGGAGACCAAACCTGAGATGCGTACTCAAGAATTGGTCTAACTAAAGAAAAAAATAAGTGAATAAGGGTCTGTCGATCACAAAACTCCCTTGACCACCGCTTAACAAAGCCAAGGACTGAATTACTTCGAGATACTATATGGTTTATGTGCAGAGTGAAATCGAGTTTCTTGTCTAGCTTTACACCGAGGTCAGTAACGGACTCCACACGACCAATATTAGTTTCCGCAAAGGTATAATCAAAGACGAGTTGATTGATGTTCCTAGAAAATGACTTAACCTCACATTTATCCAGATTAAGTTGCAGTCCATTTGTGGCGCACCAACCCCTGAAGGTATTCAAATCATCCTGAATGCAGGGAGAATCATAACTGTTTCTAACGCAGGAGAAAATCTTCATATCGTCTGCATAGATTAAAACTTTGGAGTGCTTAATCAGAGGGACAATGTCGTCAATGGCAAGAATAAACAGCAGCGGCCCCAGATGGCTACCTTGCGGTACACCAGATGAAGCCCTAACGACTCTAGATAAAGTATTACGGAAAGAGACACGGTAATACGGTTAATACGCCGCTTATAAATTATAATTAATTATTAATTATTACGATTTTAAGTTTTTCTTCATCCGTACGAACCGTGGGCAGTAGAATAATACGTGCTCCGGGTCTTCATAAGCGCCTTGGTATTGACGGCAAAAAAGGGAATTTTCATGCCTGAAGCGGTACAAATAATAACGATAACCACAATACATCGCCATGGCGCCGCATTATCAAAGGCTTGATCCTCGTAATTAAGCTATGTGTCCGCCTTCCTTTGCGAGAGTTATCCCATCGCTCCTGCCACACCCTCATGCCCTGAGCTCTTTCTACCTTGCGTCCCACCTCAGTGATCTGACGATCAGTTGGTCTGCCTTAATACAATCGCTGCATTTCATTTGCCAAGATGTCTACAGATGGCCATTCCTGCTACCACACACGCTGCGTAATTCGATATCGTTCTAAAGACGGTGGCGACTGTTAAAGCACTTCATCAGTACAGCTATTGCCTTATCCGCCTTTCACCTTATACTCCAAGTGTTTTTTCAAATTTCACTTATGATTTATCATTACTCCGAGGTATTTTATGGCCTCTTTCGACGTAATTTCATTATTACCATATATTCCGACTCTGAGGAGTTCTCTTTTTTTCTACTACTGAATAACATGGCTTCCGACTTTATATGGAGTGATGACAGCGCCGTACTTCTTACTACCTCCTTTCTTTTTCTTCCGCTCTATTACGTTTTCAGTCAGGTTAACAATTATGTTAATTGAATCAATGGTGGAGCGAACTCCATATTGATGTTCCGACAGACCTACCGCTTCTTCCATGATCAGAAGCAGTCTGCTATATATGATTGTCTCTGGTTGCTTTTCTCCTTTCGGGAGCAGTACCTACCAACGACTGGGTTTTCCATAGCCCCTTCCTCTATGCATGTGTTAAAATTGGAGGCAAGCATATTTGGCCACGCCCTAATTGCTGCTTTTAGGGTTTTTGTTTGGGCGCTATCCAGCCGTCGCGCTTTATTGTTTTCGACTCTTGTGGACGCCCTGAACAGTTCTCCGCAGGTTACCGCAGGTAACCGCAGGTATCGGTTTTGTTCTCTGCTCCTTCTCAATTGGGGCCGTCTATTCTAATTGGTAAAGGAAAAGCGTGTTCACGATTTTCTTGAGCAGCACCGGATAGTTAATTTGTGGGCGCTTTCTTGCTTTGAGTTTCGCAGTTACAGCCTATAAGCCCCACCCCACTGGTTCACGTCTGCCTCACTGCACAGCATGACCACTTCCTGCAAGTTCTTCCTCGCTGCCCTATCGTTAATATTGCCGCCTGGATCTAGGCATTCAGTTCGAGGTTGCCTGACTTGATCGCTCCACCACTTACGATTACCACCATTACACCTTTAGGCACCACTGGTCCTGTCGATGTTTTTAGCTATATACGCAGACTTTTTCACTTCGGTCTCTGTTGGCAAACAGCTTTCCTTCAACACTTCTGTAAACACCTCCTCATCAAACAATTTGGAGCTCCACTGTATTTTCCTATACTTTTTGATGAGGCCTTGGTCCAATCTCCTTTGATCTTCCATCACATTATAAATTGTGTGCTCGCTGACGATAGACTCTCTCTCTTTGGCACTCCTCTAGTTAGTAGTTATCGTGTCTGTTTCACCACTTCCCGCTCCCTCTTACCTCCTTTAGAGATTTCCATATCGGACTGATTTGCGTGCTCCTCTCAGTGCTATTGGCGGCAATCCGCTCCTTTCTCTATGTGGCCGTTTTAGAAGTACCACTTTCTCCAGCTTTCGCCTCTAGTATCTTAGGTGCGGATCTCAGCCCCTCCAATGCCTCTTTGCAGGATCCTCTGAAGTTTGGCAGTGCAACTTTCATGTACCGATAAACGTTGTTCAATTGGCAAACTCAAAGATCGTGTTCATGGTCTTGCTCATCTTCAATAGACTTTTTTCTACCCTCTGCAGTCTAGCTTCTAAAATAGCAACCTTGAGTACGTCCGCGTCCAGAGTCTGTAGCTGCTCTCCACAATTTTTCTTCACATCTTGCGGCGATCGCACGATAATTTCCCTGCTACATGTTTTAAACCTAAAACTTTATTTTTTTTTTGAATTACTAAGTAAGTAATGTATATTATAATTGAAAAAAATTAGATTCCTTAATAACTTTGGGTGTATACAAAAATATAAATTCTAATAAAATTTTTATTGGCAGAAGTTGGTGTTAACACGATTGGAATCATTTGAAAGGGCAAGGCTTGTACTATGCTGTTCGTAGTTTTTTTGAGAAAAAAAAAAATGTCCGATGCTACATAACCTCATATAAAGGCCAAAATAGCTTTTTTTGCACTTTTAGGTTAAGATATCTCGAAAACCAAAGCCAGTTGAGAGATTTGAACTTCGGATTCAGATTCAGTGCATCAAAAACCTTCGGAAAAATATATTCTGGTTTCTGGGTTAAAATCTTGTCGGTCTGTGTTATTTTAACTGAGATATTTTTCTTTCTGTTAGATAATATTACATTAGATATATATTAAGTGATTTATTTATTTAAGGCTTTTTTTATTGTTTTCATGTTTGGCTTAATTGCTCATTGCGTTATTGTTTAGATTTCCAAAACTTTTGTAGGTACTGTTTAAAAGAATGTATTTGTATTTAATCCATTAATAAAATTGAATTGAACTGAAATTGAAAATACAAGACCCCGAAAATTACAACTTTTCCGTAAAAAAAAATAAATATAATATAAATAAATAAAATATAAGAAAAATGGCGGTACTTCGAAGTAATTGTTTTATTTTTGTTGACCATTTTTGTACGTCCCCTGGAAACATATCTGCTGAAAACAAACAAATCTTTAACGGGAATGGTCAAGTAGAACTTAGGATTATCGTTTCGAAGAAGACAGCTTTTACAATACAGGTTTACATGTTACCCAACTTTTCACTTTATGAATTTAAAAAAATCCTTCCGCAGGCATAATTTTCATCGCATGCCGCTGCACAAAATGCAAAGAAATTATCTATGCAAACTCAAAAGAAAAATACTTTCTTAAAGGTGTCCTTCCCTATTTTTTTTTGGCTCACTTATAAATCGTGGTAATGTAAATGATAGGTGGTTGTAAGGTACATACTTTCAGCTACATTTCGGAAATTTTTTTATTGAAAAATAATAGTTCATATTAATTAAGTGCTGTCAACCGTTGCATGCTAAACATGGTCGTAGTCCTGCGTGGACTTTTTTATCGGAAAAACAAATTGGGCTTATTTTTGTAATATATATTGAAGCATGGCCAACTTAAAAAACTAATTTTTAACAAAATGGTAGATTTTCAAACAAAATATTCTGAAATTACATAAAAAAATCTTCTTATTTGGGTTGAAAAATATAGTAAATATTCTTTTAAAAAAAAGGCCACGCCTACCTGAAGCCATTTTTATGTAGAATAAATGTATGTAAAATTGAAGTTGATCCGATTTAAACTTAAACTTTATAGTGACAAAGTTTATGTTTTTAGCATGTATACAGGGTGTTTCACATAAAGTGTACAAAAATTAATGGGGTGATATATCTGACCTAGCTAAACAAAGAATTTTATGGCAGAAGGAGGGGCAATTTCCACCGTTTGGGAGTTACAAGGTGATTTATAAATTTGCAATTTTCATAATATGCACATCACTCTTTTATTTTTATCTTTTGATCTACTCAACGCAGCGATATCAAACAAACGATGTTGATCTAACTTCTACACGCGACTCAACGACGGTGGGGTTATAGGGGGAGGGGTCAACTTCTTAACGCGTTGAAATGTTGACCTAGAGTTGTGGTGGGGAGGGGTAGCTTAACTTTGTAACGCGCGGACTGATTTAGACAATTCTGAATGCATAGAGTATCTCTTTGTAAACTTTCAAAAATTGTGGTTTTGGTGAGAGTTGGAGGAGGGGCGCCGCCCAGCTTCTTAAGGCAGACCCGTGCGCACGATTTCCTCCTGATGGTGTTTTCATCTAATTACGTAATTTAGTAATTTAGGTAATATTTTTTTTAGTATTTCAGTCAAATTTATCCTAATCAAGAAGTGTGGAAAATTTTAAAAACCCTCCTTTTTTTAGTATTTCAGTCAAATTTATCCTAATCAAGAAGTTTAGAAAATTTTAAAAACTCCCCTTGGGGAGGGGGTTCACCCGTGCGCACGGGCCTGTCTTAAGGCATAGACCGATTTTAATGATTTTGATTTTGTTGTACAGAATACGTTTCCTGATTGATAAATGATAAAAAAAATTGTAGTTAGAATGACTACGATGATTCTCTGACTTTGAGGATTTTTTTTCCTTTGTAGAGTACGGTGCCACACTAGGGCCATGGTAAGAATTGTGCATATAAGCTGTTTTCCTTCTTTAGAGTGTACTACCTCTGCAACTTTTGAAATTGTTTTATTCTTACGAGCAGCATCCTTTGAATCATATATACGAAGACACTAAAGAGTGAAAAATAAAATAGTTTTTAAAAGAAAAGTTTAACCGACTTCACAAAAAGCGCTACAAACCATAACATAATTTTTAATTTTAAAGCTATTACGACATTTTGAAGTCGATGCAAATCAAACAAACAAAACAACTACTCAACCACAATCGAAGATACTATATAGAACTACTTAAATGATTCAGCTCGCGGGATCATAAGGAAGGACGTTTAAATATTTTGTTGTAGTTGTTTGGTTTAATTTGCACCGACTTCAAAATGGCGTAATAGATGTGAATTAAAAATTATTTTATACTTTTTTGCGCTTTTTGTGAAGCCGTTTCAACTTTATTTTAAAAACTATTTTATTTGATTATGAGAATGAGGCTTGAAAATAAATCGAAAAATAGGAATTCTTCTTCTTTAATGGGTTTATTTTGTTCATTCCATTGAGACGACTGCGCGGCTGCAGCAAACGGCGGAGCATCTGCCGTCAAGGGTACAAGCGACCTTCATCTAGATTGAAAATCTAACTTTGAGCAAAAAGCCAGATAAAATTATAAACTCTTCTATTTTTCTTTCCTTTGAGTCATTTTAGAGTGGTATAACAGTTGGCCACCCATTTGATAACACCGAGTAGTATAGCGTGATAGATTTCTTATTTGCACAGAATCGTTGATGAAGCTGAAGCTAAAATATCTCAATATATATATATCATGAAACCAATACAAAATAAAGTACTTACAGATACGTATGTACGACATATGCATAAATTTCATTTCATATATTGATGCTAATACTACTTTTTTTATCTTACAGCCTGGCCTTTTCCGTGACCCTTTTCTGTTCAGAGGCTGCATTGGCAATTTTAGTTCTGCTTCTACGAAGAAGTAAGATTGTCGGCGGAGAATTGGGTGGTCCTAAAGTGATAAAATATGTAAGTGGAGCTGTACTTTTCGGTCTCTGGCTGATATACTTAATAGTAAGCAGTTTGGAGGCCTATGGCGTTATTCAAGGATTTTAAGTAGCTTAATTTAATTATGTTCAAATTTATGTTAAGAAAACTTTTTTAATAATTGAATTGTAATGCAAGAGTAAAAGTCTAGCAAATATGTATATAGTACTGTTCTGAGATTCTTCCTCTAAATACCTTAATTTTCTAAATATAATACGAGAAAACCACTCTCGTTATTGTTATTATAAAGAAACGTTAAAAAGTCATTTTATTTTTAAGGCCAATGTACCATAGTTAAAAGAATTTTTAGTGATGTTGAATATATGTACGTATATCCAAGAAAGTATATTTTTTATTTATTGTGTAAATAATCAATTATAGGCTAAACAAATGTTTACGAAATAATAAGCGTAAAATAGTAAATAAAAGAGATTATAAGACGCTTAATTTTATTAAGTGTGTTCCTCCTTACTTAATTTTATTGTTTTCGTAAATTTTAGTTATTCCGATAATCAAAACAAAGAGATTTCTAATAAAATTAAAATTGTTATTTTTAAATTATCTATAACCACTAAATGATTTTACACGTCTTCTTTCGTTCTTATTTTTGATTATTACAAAATGGAAGCAGAAATTTTTGTGCTTTAGTTTTAAGTTAAATATAATTCAAGATCATTTCGTAGTTAGTCGACAAATTTTTCAGTTCAACATATTACAGAGCAGCAGGCCATAATAGTGGGAATAATAAAAACAACGTTTTGGAACTATCAATCGAAAATTGAATTGTTTACATTTTACACGCTCAAACAGAATTGGAAGAGGTACATTCCTGTTCATGAACAGATAATCTTTAATCAAAAATAAAATGCTGATGACACATACATATAAAAACTGGAAGGTATATAGTTAAACATAATAATTAAAATGTTACCAAATCTGCTTTGCAGTAAAAGACATTTTCAGAATTTCGGTTACATGAACATATTTTGATTAAATACATAAATACACTCAAAAAGCGTTTCGTCTCTCAGCCAAAACCTATTTAAGAAAACATAAAATTGACGTGTTAATTAATATTTTTAATTAAGGCGTAAAATAATAAAACACTCTGTTTAAGAACAGCAGAATTTCTTCAACGAGTAAAGTTAAGCCAGGTCTTAATCATGAAACCATCATATACACCATTCACTAGATTATAAAAACAAATGTAAATGAGCATGTGAATATTAAATACTAAGATTAATTTAAGTATTTATTATGTTCTTAACAAGCCACAGTGAACAATTCTTCCAATAAGTACTATGATGAGAGCAAAAGTATAGAAATATGTATGTGATCTCATATTTTTGTTTTATTTCGTTTTCCCTGGTATCAAAGTCGTTCCCATACCTAATAGTAAGTAGGTGCAACGTGTTCTTTTACTACATATTTAGCCACATTTTAACGGTCATGATGGTAAATATTTTATCGAAATAGAATAATACGGCTTTTATATAACAAAAGCAGATTAAAAATTCGTTTATCTCTGTAATTCCTTTAACCCCTTGTGGGGCATGGGCAGGAGAAGAACTTCACTCGAATCAAGACAACTATTGCAAGTGGACCTACAATTTACAGTGAATTCCGAACCAGTGACATTTTGTCTGCAAACCCCATGGTCTTTTTATCGTAATCTGTTGTAAGCAGACAACAACCATCGGTGGGATTCGAACCTAGCACCTCCGGACACGTTATCACTTACTCCACCGACTACTTCGTCTACTTAAGATAAATTATTTAACCGAATAAAGATTCATTCGGAGGAAAAAAACCTTTTGTGTTTTTATTTATATCCTTAAATAAATTAACATGGAAAAGTTATTGTGCTAACCCTCCCTAATCCTTAGGTCAGACTGGTCCCTTTTAAAAGGACAATTGCTCGTGGAGCGTGCTGCTCTATAACTAATTGGGGTCCATCAGTGGCTTCCCAAGAATCGATATTACTCGCCTGACAATGGCCGGGCACTCGCATAGGATTTTCGTGATGTCTGGTCTTCCTTCAAACACAATCTATATGTGGGGTTAATTGCTTTACCGATTTTTGCTAAGTGCTTCCTTAGATGGTAGTGCCCGGTTGTCAGTCTTACATCCGATGATGGAGCCGATATCTAGCTTTTAGACCGAACTTGTTCCACACAGGATGCGCTTCTCGTACGCATTTGTGCTTCTCGTATGTCCAGTTGTGTAAGACCCTTTTAGTAATACAGGTTGACATCTCGCTCTCTGGCGCTGAGTCTACAAGTTTCATGGCAACGGCCTATTTGGCCAGTTCATTCGCCCTTCCATTATCAGGAAAGCAATGGCGCCACAGCCAAGTTAACTCGATTTGTTTTCTTCCAGTTGATCTAGAGTTGTGTGACATTCTGAGACCAATTTTGATTTGGTTACGGAGGTTACTCTTGAGATTCTCAATATCGGAAAAATCGGAATATAGCTTTTCCAATCCCAGTGATGTACATTTACTAATTTTTTTAGATACTCGATAGCTCCTCTGTTAAATTGCTCAACCATCCCGTCAGTTTGTCAGTAAAGTAGTGATCCGCACTAAATCTCACAGAGGTGTTATCAAGAGTGGGTATGATTTCTTGCTTCTTTAACATAGCATCTACCCACTTAACAGTATGAGAACCCAGACCCCTCCGTGGGACAGCTCTAGATATGGACCCATACCTTGAGTTGTCGAAAGCACCTTCTATGGCAAGAAAAGCACGTAATACCATTTCTTTAAGGTTCTTTAAGGGCTTTTGTTGATATAGTTAACAAGATAATGTAAGGCAGTCTCTGTTAATCTACCTTTTGTATAGGCAAACTGAGTAGAGTGAAGGGGAGATGATTGGTCCAGTTTGCACCTTACATAAAGGTCTAGCAGTCTTTGCATCGTCTTGAGTAGAAAGGATATGAGGCTGATTGGTCTAAAAGCTTTAAGCAGCTGTAGAGTCCTATTTCCTTGTTTGAGGATATATAATACAACTACTTTCTCCCATGAAAGCAGTACGTAGCCCCAATTGGCTCTAAACAAATTGACCAAACGGACAAGGGTGGTATCTAAGCGGCTTTGGAGGAGGGCGGGGAAGATACCATCGCCCCCAGGTTTTTAAAGTGTTGGAAAGAGGTCACTGCCCACCTAGCCCTATTGTTGTTAAAAATGACGTCAGAAAAGCTTTAGGCCTTCGGCTTAAAGGAGACCATTGACTACTGGACATGCGGAACTAAGTCGGTTTTCGGTGTAGGTACAATCCTGCTTCTTGAAAAGTGCCACCCCACTTGAAGCGTAACTTTTTTTGAAGGTTTCATTGCTTCGCATCGTCTCCTCCAGGACTAACGCTTGGAGCGTCTAATTTCTTTATTATATTCAGTGAGTTCGAACCTGTACTCATCATACTATTGGAAGCGTTAATTTCTGTTAACCTGCCTATGCATTTCACACAGTCACCATTGTACCTTTCCCCCCACTTTGGTTTAGACTGAAACGGTGCTGTCATGGTAGGAGGAAATGAGCACGTCATTAAGCTGGTTTGCTGCCAGTTCCAGTTCGCCAATAGAGCAAATTTTGGAGACCAGCCACTCATAATCTTAGACACCCCGGAATGTCGAATCGGATGATGTGATGGTCCGACAGCAAAGCTTCAAAGCTTCTCTATTAATTCTGTCAATATTTTTTTTCATTAGATAATAAGATTTCCTGGTTCTTTTCAGATATTTCATCAGTTGAGAGTTGATGATTATTAATTGAGAAATTTTTGAAAAACGAAGTACAATTCTCCTCTCCCTAACCCCTTGTACGGTACGGAACGGAAGCAGCACTTCACCGATTCCAACAACGGTTGTAACTACAATTATGGAACTACAATTTAACATGGACTCCAAACCACGGACATTACTCTGCAACCGAAAACTAAGAACTGATCTAGACAGGTGCATCACATTATGTTTACCTAAACTGTCACAACATATAATATATATTTATCATATGTTCAGAAATGTACAAATATAGACCTGGGGGGTGGAAGTCCGACATGTTATGACTTACTCCAACAGCAATTGATTGCCTTTCCTTTTTAAAGTGTCGGCTGGGCTTGAGAAAGTTTGCAAACCAAGTGAGAACTATTCCATATGTTTGGCCAAAGAGGAAAATTTTAATATAAGGTGCGAAAAACAATCGGGTCCAGTAGCTTGAAAAGTTACCGCGTGCGTAAGTGAACAGATATTTGCGTGCCAATGCCCGGCATTGCAGCCAGAGGAAGATGCAATGAAGTTTATGTAGGAATTAGCAGCAACGAGCATATTATCTAGCCCAAGGAATCAGTATAATAACATATCATTTTAAACTGCTAAAATTCTTCTTTTCTATTTTGGCGAGAGACCAGTATCCCTTGTCAATCTTCCGCCTTACGTCCTGGGCGAAATTGAACAAGAGTCAAGGAATTCCGGGATTACTTGAATTTCGCTTATCTCTAAAAATCCTTCTCAATTCCTCTTGCGGGCCATAGAATATTCATTATGGAACTGATTGTTGGTATTTGGGTTTTACGTTTTTGAATCTATCCAATCATGTTCATAGCGAATTCGGTGCAGTAATTAATGTCATAGAAAAGCATTGGTATAATGCCAGGCCATTCTTTTGTTTAAAGGAAGCTGTGCAGTGATCAGACAATAGGCTATGGTGGAAACGTGCAATTTGTTTCAAGTTAAAAATTCTAACGAGATCTAATCTTGGTCCGATTTGCACATGGTAACATGTTATTCCATCGAGTTCCAAAACAGAATTGCCAGAATAAAAAATCGGTTATGGTCTTCAGAAATATCACATTCAAGTCACTTAATTGAGCGAACTATGAAAAAGTTTGCGATTCAAAGAAAAAAATTTAAATTTTCTGGTTTATTTAAACAGCAAAATTATATTTTTTGATACCGAAAGTGAAATTATTTGAATATTAGACATGCATGCGAATAGAGCGTAGAGAAATTAGGGATAATAGCCATATAATGGATTCATCACATGATGAGTATTTAAAAAATTACACAATAACAAAATATTTCTTAAAAAAAGCTTTTATTTAATAATAAAATATAAAAATTTAATAAAAAGAAAAAAATTAGTTTTTGCTTTTGCGCCCAAGCTTTTATTATTTTATGAAAATATTATTTTCAGCCCAAATTTATTATTGCAAAAACTTATTTTTTACTTCTTAGTCTTTTCAAAACTTGCAATTAATATTAGGTCTATTATTTTTCAAAATTTTTAAGTTGTTTAAAATTTTTTACGAACATTTTCACAGAAATTTTACTTTATTAGAAATTGCATCCATAAATCAGGTATTGTTTATTAGGCAGTGTCTTATACTTTCTTAAGACTTTTGCAATCTTATCTGATTCTTATCAATTTCATGACATCTGTTAGGTTTACTATCCATCTGCGTTCGTCTCCTTGGCAATGAATGTTTCGGATTAATTGGTTCCACCACGTGAAGGTGAATATTTGCTCCATGTCATAATAATATTGCATTGTCATATTAGACGTCTCCCATATCGGATTTAGAATGAGGTCACTTTAATTATTGTGTTTCGCTTATCAAGCTCTTTGATTTGAGACCCATATCATAGGGGTTACTATGGAAATTATAAATAGCCATTTTGTGACGTCCGCCATATTGGATTTAGAATGACGTCACTTTACTTCGTGTATTTCGCTCATCAAGCCCTTGCATTTGATACCCATATCATAGGTTTTGCTGTGGAAATGATAAATCGCCATTTTGTAACGTCCGCCATATTGGATTCAAAATGGCGGCATTTAAGTAATGCATTGTCACGATTACCAAACGTGTGTGCCACATTTCAGCCAATATTTTACCCATTTCCGCTGAAGGTATCCAGTGGAAGTGGGTAAAATATTGATTGCAAAATTCCAGGACATACAAGTGAAGTTAAATAAAACCTTTTAAAATACATTAATTTTCATTAAATGGGAAGTATAATTTTTAATTTTGTTGTGGATGTCGACACAATTTCAGATTAAACAAAAAGTCATTATAATGCCTCCTCGACCATTCGCAAATTTTAGTAACCCTTTTGCTAAATCTTAATTTTTTCCATGAAAGTTACCAAGCATTCAAGCTGGTTTTCTATTTTAATTTTAAATAAAAACTATGTTGTAATAAAACAATAACCACTTCTTTGCACTACTTTTTATTTATATTTTATTCTTATAATGCCTCCCTCGACAGCCAATTTCTTGTCTAGGAAAAAATATTCGTAACGTGTCAAAAAAATACTCAAAAGCTTTTTACGTGCTGTCAAAACATTAGATGCTGCCAAGATACATAAAACTCGTAACAGATAGCTCGGAATAAGTTACATGCTTGCACCCCAGAATTTTCGTAGGAAGCCGTGATATTGCCAAAATACTTAACGGGATGTTATTTGTTCTGAGCCTAAAATTAAAAATTTATTAAACTTATAACACATATCTGTTATAATCTTACAAACTTAACATAAATTTCGTAATTTTCAGTCCAACGTTTTATTTGTTGAACATATGCCATGTTACATTGATGCGGTATTATGTATTTATGGCATTACAATAGATAAGGTTCGAGTGCCTATCTTGGGTCGATGCCAATCAATCACATATACTATATACTGCAGTACCCTAGAGGCCTTGACACACTGCGCTACACATTACAATTAAGTAAATAATGATTAAACGGTAATTAATTATAGATAACTGATGACACGCAACCATATCTTTAATGATGACAAACAGCTGTTTAGCTTTGACGTTTTGACAGTTTTAACGCAATTGATCAAACGCAGATTTTGAAATTATTTTTTTAGAATTTTATTTCTCAGCACCAAAAGTTCGCTTGAGGTGGTACTTACATGGTGAAAAGAAAGAATCGCTTTTTTAATAGTTTATTGCCTAAAATATATACAGGGTGTTTCAGATTTGACGTGCCAAAATGAGTAGGGTGATAGATCTCAACTAGACAAAAAAAAATTGTAAGGCAGGAGGGGGGGAGGCAATCTTAACTGTTTGGAATTGATTCATAAATTTCAGTTTTCAGGGTATGCACATTAATCTTTTATTTTAATCTTTTGATCTCCCATTAATTCTAATTTTGATCTCAAATTAATTCTCAAATGCTTTTTATTGAATTTAAAAATAATTACAATTAATCTTGATAAGTAACAAAAGCCGTTCAAAATTTCCACCGCCACATTGGATGCATGCCAACAATCTCCTTCTAAGTCCCTGTTTAAGACGTATTTCAGCCAGTCTCTCCCCTACTTTCCTTCATTGTTCCCCATAAGAAAAAGTCCATTCCAGTCTGGAGATCTAGCAGGTCAAGGAATCGGTGCTCCTCGCCTAATCCAGCAGTTAGGAAATGTTTCACTTAGTATTACCTTCACGATATTAGCCATATGCGCTGGTACTCCATCGTGTTGGTGAAACATTCCTCTAAGATTATCCATAGGGTTCTCCTCTATTAGATCTGGCAGTGTATTGTGTAAAAAGTCTGCATAAATTTCACTATTAAGCACTTGCGGCAAAATTAATTGTCCTAACAAATAGTTCCCGATGATACCAGCCCAAACATTGACACTGAATCTTTGCTGGAATAAGGTCAGCTTTGCCCTGTTTGTCTTAGTGTTCGACCACGTATGGAGGTTGTGGAAGTTCGTGATATTATTCCTGGTGAATTGACATTCATCTATCCACAGAATTCGGTCCAGAAACGTTCTGTCGTCAATGCCGAGTTCCAAAAGCCAAGTGCTCAATTTCAGTTTTCTCTCGGGATCTCTTATCATTAGTCCTTGGGCTTTGTGATGATGATATGGACGTAATCCCCCTCGATGAATAACCTTCCAAACCTTAGACGACGACACTCCTAATCGCCTTGCGACTCATTTCGTGCTCGTTTTAGGGTCCTGACTCACGATGGTGATTATTTGCTGCTCGACGTCGGCAGAAGTTCCCGAGGTTTAGGGTCGTGTCTCCATGTCGTGTAAAGTTACACTTCCTGGTTCTCTTAACCTTTGGAAAATCCGTGTAAATATCCCTCTTTCGGGTGCTCGCTGGTTGGGTAATCTCCTTTGATATTCCAGTACAGCCGCTCTTTCCTTTTCGTCTACTATACCATAAATGTAAATAATATCCTCGTATTCCTCAAATGTAAATTCTAACATTTTTTAATAATTTTTACTTAAAAACAACCGTACTTATTGATTTGTTTTTTAACTATGATAGGCATTCTTGCTGACTGACTTTTTATTCTAGCACTATTTTCATCAGGTACGAGAAACAGAACGCTTGGATACAAGGGTGTGAATTCTGTCTAACACAAGCTAATATCGACAATAAAACAAAATTACACTAACATTTTTATAACTTTTTCGCAGCAATAATTACAATTAATTACCTGTTAATCCAAAACAAACATTTTCGACCTTGTATCTTAAAAAAAATTTGTTTTTTTTAAAGAAATTCCTACGTAAAGTGCAATAAAATAATTAGATACTCAGGGAGTTCTAAGGATGCAGTGTTTTTAATCCTGTGTCTACTTTGTCATGTTGCACGATTTTGGAAAGGTAACAAGATGGGTAATCTAGTAAAAATAAAAAAGAGGTGTACTAATTGCATGAATTTTGGAGAAAATTTGGGAAAATACTAAATTTTAGGTCATCGCAAACCTAAACCTTTTGAAAGTGACTGTATGTGCAATGGTAGGAGCTAGATCAGTAGTATTGACAGTTTTGGAAATGCCATTGGGGTAGTTCTTTTTAGCGTTTGTTTGATGTCGCTATGTTGGGTAGATCAAAAGATAAAAATAAAAGAGTAATGTACAAGCAATGAAAAACTGAAATTTATTAATCACCCTGTAACTCCCAAACGGTTGATATTTCCCCGCCCCTCCTCCTGCCATTCAATTTTTTGTTTGTCTAGTTGAGATCTATCACCCCACTAATTTTGGCACGTCAGATCTGAAACACCCTGTATTCCTAAAAGGGTTTTGAGAAATTCGACTTAAAAAAAATTATATAACTTTTAAGCATACCATTTCATCTTTCGATTAAATTGATGAAATTGATTTCGATTAAATAACTAAATGATGAACTTTAAAAGCGTTTTCTCGAAATAACGTTTTCACAATTGGTGCAAATGATTAAGAAAAAACTATAAGGCCAATTAGCCTCTAGTTTTAAACATTTTATATTAGAAATTAGATAATGAAGAAATTGTTCCTTTAAGACATGGAACCACTAATAGTGCATTTCGAATCAAATATCGAATAGAGCGCCAAATATGAGCATGTCAACAAAAAAACTCATAATAGTGGTTCAGTGCTCAGTATTTTAATGTACCTTAGCCTTTTTGTTCAGGACGATCCTGTGACTAGATATCACTTGACCCGATTATATCTTTTTTTTCTTGGTACCGTAAAGAAAGGAGTATACAGGAGCAATCGCGCAAAAAAAAATAATAAAACTATTTCTTTTAAGTTTAAGTAATTAACTTAAACATGGTGTAATCCATTTTTATATAAACAATAAAGATTTTGAAAAAAAAATAATTAAAATGAGCTTGTTTTTTGACAAAACGATATAAATACTGCCTTAATATATCTTTAAAAATTATTTGAACCCTGCTTCAGATATACAGTGCCTCACAAAAGAATTCGGAAATTTTTTTTTTCTAAGCACGCCAACATTTTATATATTTTTAGTAAATAATTTTGAAAGCAAATAGACAATTATGATTAGTTAATATGTTTTCTTTTATTTCCAGAAACAAAAATCCAACAAAAAACATTAACAAAAAAGTATTCCATATTAAAACAAAAACTTAACAAAATTCAGCTCACAAAAGTATTCGGAATATAAATTTAAATGGAAAAAAGTGTATAAAACAAGAAAATTTTATAACGAGTGGCGAATCCTTTTAGTCTGATAACCTCGCTTAGCTGCTTTGGCATTGACAAAACAAGTTTACGAGTTGCTTCAGCCGACATTTTTTCCCATTCTTCTCTGATAATTTTTTTCAGTTCATCTTTCGAAGTAGCATGTTTGCGAAGGGATCGCTTAAGTTCTGCCCATAAATGTTCGATCGGGTTAAGATCGGGTGACTGAGATGGTGTTTTCAAAAGCTTTGGTCTATTATATAGATGCCAAAGTTTGGTATTATTAGCAGTATGTTTTGGGTCATTAACCTGCTGAAATACATAACGACCCGAAAGCCCACGTTTTTTAGCACATAACCGCATAACATAACGTTGCCACCTCCATGCTTTACAGACAGGCATGTATTTTTGCGATTCATTTCAATGTTCTATTGTCTCTACACTTTAGTGCCACAATCAGGTCCAAAAATATTAAATGTCGTTTCATCGCTAAATATAACACGTGACCAAAACTCTTCACCGAAATTTATATGCTTTTTTGTGAAATTTTAACGTTGTATGCGATTAATCTTACTTAACGAACAGTCCCTCCATTACAACCGGCTGATCTCAGTGTCCTGCGAACAGTTTCAGCACTAACTTGGATTCCATAATTTTCAGCAAGATTTTTATTCACTCAACAGCAGATTCAGCCTTGGTTTTTCTCAGAATTACGGATTTATCAGGAGTACCCAATTTATCCGGCCTGCCTGGACGTAATGAAAGATCTGTTGTACCTCTCTTTAAAATACTGTGAATTGTGGAAATGCTTCTGCCTAGTAAATCGGAAATTTCTTTTAGTTGTTTTCCTCTTTCACGGATTTGAAAAATGATTTTAGGCTCTTCAAACGTAGTTTCTTTACATTTTCGGCCCATTTTATTAAAACAACTTAATTGAACAGATACCGACGAAACAAAATACGCGCACGGTATTTAAAGGGACTGAAATCTGGAAGCAACTAACCGAATCGATTCCGTTTGAACTGATGCTATGTTGAATACTTTTGTGAGCTGAATTTTAAAATGTTGCTTCTTTTTCTTCTTCTTCTCCTCTCGAGTGACAAATGGCACAGTTCATCTTCTACCCCCCCCCCCCCCCCCCCCCTAACTGTTAATGAAGTTGAAGTTCTTTCTTCATTAGCTTTACTTTTTAATGAGCTATACAAATATTTGCCATACAAACTGAGTAAAATAGATATTAAAATGTTGGTTAGACTTACAAACACAACTTTTTAATACAGTAAATGTACATCTAAAGTCGTTGGCGGAGTCAGTGATAACCTGTCGGCCTCCCTCCGCATGCGCCTCAAGGGCACTAGGGAAAGAGAGAGAGAGAAAAATACATCTAATATTTTATTTATTCTTTTTTGCCATTGGGCTTGATAAAAAAATTCAAAATTGGCGATGGCTGAAAACTGTCAAGTAAGTAGGTACTCTTGGAAGTCAGCTACAGTTTTATTTTATGTCGTTCTTTTAATGATTCACTAAGCAAATAATCACTTAGAGCAAGCGGGTTGACACAAGACCTGGGCAATCTCAAAGTATATGCGCAATACTTTAAGCGGGAAATGCAATGGTAACCTTTTGGACTTACAACTTAGCCGATTTTTGACAGAACAAGTAAAACACACGAAATTAAATTAGGAATTATTGTATGCTTTTTAGCGCTTTTTGTGAAGTCGCTTCAACAAAAATAACCATCAAAATCGGTTCCCGCGTTAAAAAGTTAGGTTAAACCCCCACCCTCATCCCACCGAAATTTTTTTTCTCGTGGTATCAAGCACCCCACCAAAATACTCTGCCCAACCGAAATATCGAACTTAGAACCACTTTGTTTTTGGGAAGTCGGTTAAAAAGAATCATCCAAATAGGTCTACGCATTAAGAAATTTGGTAACGCCCCCTCCGCACACCATCCCACAAAATAAATTATTGTCGTGGTACTAGTACCTCCGGCCAATGAATGTTAAGTATGCGCCGGAGGCACCGGTTGACAAAGGCTTGTACGTCACGTTGAACAGCCGTACAATAGAACAGATTTTACATTCTATTCGAAGATCCGGAGTTTTGTGCGCCTGGAGATGTTGTTATGGCGCCAAATTTCATTAAGCGTATTAAATGCAACTTGAGCCGGATAATTGCGAGCCTGTACATCAGCTTCAACTACATCGCCTTCTGTAGCTATGCTTCCGATATAACAAAATGTATCCACTTGCTCTATTTGCTGTTCTTCCAGATTAATTTCATGTTGTCTCCTGGAGTCCAAGCTCATAACTTTCTTTTTAGCAGCTCTGCTTCAGCTCTACGACCTTCCCTGCTCAGTGCTTCGGACATTTTGGCTTCATTACTCTGATACTGTTACATACATCGTCAGCATAGTCCATAAGGTGGTTAAAGAGTTTCCACCTAATCCCTTGCGATCGGTGGTCGTGTAGGGCACCGCACAAAAACTTCATTAATGGCGATCAGGAAAAGCAAAGGAAAGACTATGCATCCTTGTCTCACTCCATTCAGCACTTGGAAGGATTCCGACCGGTTTCCCTTGTGTAGGACTCCTTTATGATGGTGATAATTTTTTCTAGGATGCCTGTCTTCCACTGCCACCGCGGAAAGCTGCCTTCTGTTTTTTCTACTATAGCGTGGATGTAGTTGCGGTTGTCACGTCTTATACTTCTCAGTACGCCTTTTTGTAGAGATCGGTATGCAGTTCTGAGAAGTTGTTTAACTGCAACGTCGGTAGCAGAATTAATGTGGTTTTTAGCCTGTTTCCGTTCCTGTATTTTGCAGTATGTGTCCTCACTGATTCAGTATTCCTTCGCCCTTTCCCATTTTTCATCGATGTGCTATGACGCAGTGCATCAGCTTTTTGGCGCAGCGCAGTGGTATATGCCGAGATTGTATTTGTATAGCGCGTAGGTACTCTCTATGCAGAGGTTTTCGGGCTGGCGCGTGTGTAAGCTCCTCCTTTTTCAACAGGACTTGGGACCGGCTACGACGGAGTTATTGGGGTATTTGAAATTAAAGAATTACAAAAAGCTCTGGAAATTTCCGGAGCTAACACAGTACATGTCTAGTCTGTGACAAGTTACACAACTTGATATTGTATGGTTGTGACAGTCAGCCCGGCACCGTCCATATGTGTTCTAACTTTTCCTGGCCATAGTATAGCAGCACAGCTTCAGTTGTCATGTTGACTCTCCACTTCCCTTAGTTTTGCTTGACCTTAAGATTTTAAATTTTTACTGGATCATTTCGCGCCACTCATCCCACAATGTTCACATTTCTTTGTCCGGGCGCAGTCCGATGTTTATAGCCAAAGGTCGTCATCATAGAACCAGTCCAAGGTATCCGAGTATAATTGGTTTCTCAGATAAGCAGGATATAAGCCTATCTGTCCTATCCCATGGGAATCAATGCTCCTTAAGGCGTCTTGGTAATAACCGCACGGATTCTCTCTAATTACAGATGTTCTACTACTCCCTCTCCTCTCACCATCATCCAACATCTACAATTTTTCTTATATTAGCAGTGGGCCTACATACTCTCAGTACAGAGTGAGTGAGAAATTATCCAAATCAGTTCTCATACTACTCTCGCAATGGCAATACTTAGTTTAATTTTTAATAGGAAAATTAATTAGAAATAAATGTCGGTTTTTATTTTTGGAATAAAAAATCTAAATACATACATATATTACTGACAAGTTTGGGTATTATTAAACTTCTTTAAATAGTTCGGGCAAGAAGTGACCACATTAAATTTTTCCAAAAAGTGTATCTGTTTGGCAAGCAATAATTTTCTAAAAATTAAATTAAAATTAGTACATCCTTCAAACGAACGTTTATTTGATTTTATTAATGTCGCTTATACAGGTACTGAAGTCAGTGATAATCACTATAACTTATCTACTTTTTGTCCTGGAAAATACAACACAATTTACCTTCGAGGTGCTAATATGTATTTTGAAACGCTGTAACAATCAAGGACACGAATGAAAAATAGCAAAATGTAATCTTTTACATCGTTTTCCAAATCAATGGAAAAATATATAAAATAAACTTCAAATCCGCTTATTGGCTTTGATCTCGTAAACACCTTGCGCACGTAATGCTTTATTTTGCAGCTTTCAACTTTTAAAGCTTTTACTTAATATTTTGTGTTCGCTTCAGTAGACGAACAAGAAAGTCAATATATTTAGCAGGAAAGCTTAAGTTTGATACCAACATCTCAAATGAGGAAAATATGAAATGAAAATCTTAAGAACTTTAAGCTAGACAGTATATATCTACAGGTAAGCCGTACAGATTCACAAAGAACAGCATGTTGTCGTTTTAGATCTTGATTTTGAAACTGAAGTAGAACTCGTTAAACACCATTGAGACGGGATGAGGTTTACATAAAAATACTTTTTCTCCCAAAATTTCACAACCATACCAAGCAATTCAAACTAAACAATAAACATGTAGCATAAAATTTGCAAACGCCTTGAAAGGGGTGTTAATCGTGTATAGTCTCTCCGAGTGTTCCTTACATGTGATTTTTTCATTTAAGTTTTGACTGATAACTGTTCATTTTCGATCTCTGATTTAGAGAGCAGTTCACTCCACGAGATATTGCGCTTCTGCAAAGGTACCAGCTTTCCTTAAAGAATTGGGAGGATAAGTACACTCTCTCTCCATTTAAACCTAACTTAACCACCACCTGAACGAAAACCTTATTGGACAAAATTTCCAATAGCTGATAGAAATTGAGGTTAACGACAGTCTGTCGTGGTCCGGAAAGTAAACTTCGACCTCTATTTAATTTTTTTTAAGATACTGACAAAGCTGAAGGGATGCCCTATAATGTTAAAACACAGCCTAGGCAAGAAAGGAATTAAATGTAAGGGACATGGATTAAGCGGTTGCGGGAAGGTGATGATGTTCGGCTCGCTTGAATGTTGTGGGTATATAAAACGAGAGCTAAACAGAAAATAGTGAACTGGAGGGTGTAGGCGTGGAAGCTATTTGAAAGTCTTTTATGGCAAGTGCTGATGTGTCTACAAAGAATCAAGTCAGATGGTGTGAAGTATATCTTAGATCTATGAAGAAAACCTAAGCATTTCATAGTATTTTTAGCGATTTCAAATCTATGATCGGTCCAGCTAAGATTGCTAGATATCGCAGTACCTATAAGATGTTTAATCGGGCATTCTCCGAAAACTATGGGAAAAATAGAGGACTTTGAAATGGCATTTTTTCCATGACTATAGGAGATAATTGAATGAGCTTTTTTCTTTTTATTGGGATTTTCAAATGTTTTACGATTTCCTATGGTGGCTTTCATTTTTCCTCTCAGCAGTCACGCAGACGAATTCGTTTACAGGCGCCTCTTAAGAATCATCCAAAACGGTTGGCGTGTTTGCGCAAATATAATGCATCTGAAAAAAAATGTATTTTTCTCTTAATTTAAATACATACCAAAACCGAATGAAGTGATCATTCTTCGCAATTTTTATTTTACAAAATGGCGGCCGATTAAAGTTTAGCGTCCAGAAATCGCCCGAGTAAAACGCATGTAAAGTAGGTGCAAATTGTTCAATAAAAGAACCGCCACGTCATCCGATTATGTAACACAATATAAGGATTGGAAACATTAAACACTAACTAACTTACTTGAATTTACCTCCCACTGACTGCATATACACGGATTTCAGTAAAGCCTTTGATAAACTCCCTCACTCCCTAATTATATTTAAACTCGGGAGGCTGGGTTTCCCTCCTGTTCTTCTCGACTGGGTTTCATCCTATCTAAGAGATAGGTCTTATCGTGTGTCGCTCCCCGGCTCTACCTCTAGAATCTTCAAGGCTTAATCTGGTGTACCACAAGGCAGTCATCTCGGTCCTCTACTATTCGTGCTTGCCATTGACGACATTGTCCGTCTGATCTCGTACTCTAATGTTTCAATCTACGCTGATGACATGAAGATATTCTCTTATATTAAGGCTGGTGGTGACGCCACCCTTATTCAAAAGGACTTAGAAACGTTTCTGGCGTGGTGCGAGCATAACGGCTTACACCTCAATTTTGAGAAATGTGAAGCTATGACTTTCTCCAGGAGTCCTTATCCTCAAGTTTATGATTACAACTTGTAAAACTTGATAGGAAGCTTGACTTTACCCTGCATATTAACTATATCGTGTCTAGAGGCAGTTTAATCTTGGGCTTTGTTTAGCGATGGTCTAGAGAGTTCTCGGATATACCAACATTGATGCATTTGTACTGCTCCTTAGTTAGACCTATTCTTGAGTATGCATCTCAGGTCTGGTCACCTTACTAAGCTGTTCATTCCAAGCGTATCGAATCGGTGCAGCGTAATTTTCTTAGATTTGCGCTTAGAGGGCTCCCATGGGACGATCCATTTAGACTTCCGCCCTACACCGACCGCCTACAGTTGCTCGGTTTGCCCTCGCTTGAGAAAATCCGCAAAGTCGCTGACTTGGTGTTTATTCATAAGCTCTTAAACTCAAATATAGACTCAGGTTCGCTTGTTAGCAGGGTTTCCTTTAGACAGTCCCAACATAACCTTCGAAGACCGCCTTTGTTGCATGTTGAACCATCCAGATCAAATTATGGCATGCATGAACCAATTAATCGTTTATGTAGAGCTGTTAATTCTTGTCCTAATTTTGAGTTAACTCTTAGTAAGGTGTTCTTTAAGATCTATCTATTTTCTGTGCTCCCGTGACTCTCTGTTTGTATGGTGTGTTGCTGAGTTTCCTTGCTTGTTTTATTTCTGTTGCTTTCTTTTTGGATGTTTTTGTTTTCCTCTGCATGCTGGTGTGCGAGCCTCATTTCATCTTTTTGATGGAATAGATGAAGTGTTTCTTGGCTCCTTGCCGAAGAAGTGCGCCTTCTGTGTTAGAAGGGTTCATTCTAATTTTGAGTTTCGGATGAGTAAAACATAACACAATTTGCTCTGCCCCAAGCGGGGGTCGTGGAAATGTCGTTGCTTAATTATCTAAACATACGTTCTCGGTTGATATCTGTAAACGGTCATTTATAAAAAGAAGAAATAAGGTTGGTGAAAGAACTAAGCCCTACGGTACGCCGGCAGATCAGATGTAAATCCGTCTATTTTTACACGTATTGAACTGCCTGAAAAACAATTGTTATCCACTTTAAGAGGTAAGGGTACGGAAGACGTGCTGGCAATCGTTGATAAGATGGTTATTTTCTAAATATTTCATCGACTAAAAGTTGATTGGTGATTCAAAAATTTTATATTAAACCGTAGTAAGTGCAGTTGATTTGTACTTAAAGTCGTTGCGTGCCTCTCCTTTTATAGGTATCGGCTTAACATGATTTAAAATTATTTGTCACGGTTTTGGTGAGAGGCCAGAAGGCGTTACCATCCGTTTGGGTAGTAAATACTTTCCATCTAACGTCCTTGTCGAATCTGAACTTAGCCGCACTGGTCACTAATTTGCATGTCGATGGGTAAGTGCATAAAAGTCGTATCGCCAATAATCTCGGCTTAGTTAATTAGTTAAAAGCGTTGGAAAGTTGAAGCCAACGTGTAATGTAAAGTAGAAACTCAATTCCCATAGTAGTCTTTAAATTAACAAGATGCAAATTAATCAGACACAGTGTCATTGATATATATCATGCATCAGCTTTCAATAGAGTCTACTTAGGCAAATAACGTTGTTGTGAACTTGTTTTATTCGAAAAACGAAAATTTAAAAAAGTGGAGATTCAGTTGTCCACTGAACCATCGATATTTTCCGCACGATTTTATAGATACTTCTAAATTCCTCAGGCATAGCACATTTGCTATGCCTGAAAGGCTACATACTTCTTTTTTTTAATGCCTGTAGAGCAGTCACAATTGAACCAACTGGTGTTAGTCGGATTCACGTTCTTCATGATATGAGGAATAAAGGGATGCATTCCAAACCATAATATGTTCCAAATATAATCAGTGATATGGTGAGCATCTCTCATGGAAAAACAAGCAGAACAGTACAGCCAATTAGTGCTTTTATAATTCCACACCAATCGTCCAGTGGAATATTGGTAAGTATAATAGTTATCAGAGAGGAGGTAAAAATTTTACATACGCTGTCAATAGACAAGCCGAACTAATTTGACGCCAAAATTGCATTTTCGGTATTTTCCACAAACAGCATAATAAAATAAGTCCACGTTTTGGAATCGATTTCTTTGTCTGCAAACAGTTTATTTATATAGTGAGCGAAGGTCTTATAGACAAATTAATTCCAAAAATCATTCAAAAAGTCTCCCCCAATATTTCTTATAAGCAAAAAATACTATATTGAGACTCGCTAAAAAGTTCATGTCATGGTGTAAAGTGTAGAATTATGTACTTTGAAGCGATGAAACAAGTTTAACTTAGTTAAGCCCAATGATTTTTCTAGGGCTTGGTACAATAAAATGCTCTAGGAAATAATTTACTCTCCATTGAGCGAAAAAAACTAAGGAATGGTCACTTCTGGGATGGAATGGCTACTTTATTCAATGTGCACTCTAATGGACTAATTAGCTCTCACTTAAAAGATATAATTTGAAAAACTAAAGATAAAACTTAGATTATAGGATTATTGTTGGTAAGATGTGAATGTGAATTATTTTATTAACAATTTTGGTTTAATTCAAAACGTCCGTATAATATTTGCGCCTTCATTTTGTGCAAAAGTTCAATTTATAATACAAAAAAATAAATAGACATCTTTGCTTCTCTGTTAGGTTAGCTTCCAATATTTAACGCAAAGTTGCAAAAAATTGTAATCGAATGCAAGGGTGAACACTGTTTTATAAGGCTTACTACTTATTTTCACTGCAACAAATTACAAATTTAATTAAATACACAAAGGTACTGGTGGGTGAGATTTCAAGTGGATTTATACTTAATCACAGTGGGTAATGAGTCTTTTTCAAAATCAATAAACATATTTTTTTATTAAGTGCACAATAATGCATCGTGTATTATGAAAAAATGTCCCACACTGTGTACAGGGTGTTTCTTAGGTCGTGTGCAATAGTAAAGGAACTGATAGATCTAGGCGAGAAAGGAAACCAGATTGTATTGGAGGGGAGGGGGAGGTCTATTTCCCCTCCCCTACAAGATATAGAAGCTTGAACTTTTTTTACAATGAAATTAACCAGTCTTACATTTTAACGCATATTTTCTATAGTTTTAGTCTTATAAACGTTATTAAGGGGGGAGTAAGGTTAATTCGATACAAAAAAAACATATTTTCGATAATTTTTTTGGCAAAACGGTTAGTATATATTTATTTCTATAATTACTACATAATAATATAACATTTGAAGAACATTTCCTGAAATTAATTTTTATGAAGAAATGAGCCATTGACAGCGAATCTCCGCGGACGTCTCAAAAAAAAAGTTTGATTGCGGTGCCCCTCATTGATTTTTCAATTTTTTACAGCACTTGGAAGTCAAAATACCGATTTTTCATCAAAAAAATAGAAAAGATCGTGATTTTAAAATACCTTAAAATTACAAAAAAAAATTACTCGACGTCCGTACCTCGCCATTTATGTAAAGAAAAAGTGTGCAAAATTTCAAAAGGACCGACTCTGAAAAAGCTAAGTATGAGAAAAACGCGTTTCAAGTTTCAACACTAATCTTTTGTATATGGGATGTATCGGATGGAGGGAGACCCGAGGCACTGTATCTCCGGAAGTTTTGCTCCAATCGACCTCAAATTTTAACTAGATACTCTTGAAGAGTTGTACTATTAAATAAAAAAATACGCAAAAAATGTTTAATTGTTTAATACCTTACCCCCCCCCCCCCCCCCCCTTAATATCTCAGATGACAGGAAATACAATGTTGTTCTTTTATTACTGCTAATGAGTTGTTTAAAAAAATTGATTTCCGAACTTAAATTTTGGGACAAAAATCATTTGTTTTTTTCATTATAAACGGAAATACAATTTTGAAAATTTGCCCTTAATTTTTTTATTTTCGGATTTAAAGTAGTAAGCAATATGTTCTCTTTCAAAAGAAAGTACTCGAAAATCTTCTACCATTCTCCACAAAGCAAGTCAAATTAATTAGTTAATATATTTTCAAAATGTCATTTTGAATACGCAGAAGGTGCTCTTTTTCTTATGGATGTTTTTAAATCAATTGCTAATTATTTTATTTCCGGCTTCTGAAATTCTTGTTACGAGTTCATCTCTTATTGCAACTTCTACCATTTCTTTCACAGTCACGAACAAATAAAAATCAAGTCGGGTTAGTTTGGTAGAACGAACTGGCCAAGAAAAAGTATCACGCCCCTTCATACTGTCGATGCTCTCCCCCTAAGCCACACGCTACGCTATGCGCCTTGTGCTTGTAGTTGAAGCAGTCGCTTGAGTCGAAAATATATGAACGCTTTCATCTTCCCTATGAAGATGGTTACCTTCTCTCTGGGAATAGCGAGTGATATCCACGCTCTGCTTCGAGCAAATTTCCGTTGTAAAATCCGTAACAGAAAAGTATTTCCGCGTATTCTCCATTTGTAAATTGCACTATTTTCAACTATTAATTGTAAACTATCAGAAGGATTTCTCACGTTAAAATATTATGTGCTATTAAAAATGGCACTGCGTTTGCATCTCATATTATACCTGAAGATCATGGGAATATTTGCAAAACCATTCTTTTATGACCTACTGTAAACGATTTACTACCACACATCAACTATTTCCACTTAAATTAGTGTTATCACCAAAAAACAGGCCTGGTCTGAGCTGCACGTGTTTAGTCATGTAAGTTGCGAATGGTAAAAGATTTTTGTGTGAATAAAAATTTTTTTGAAAGAGAACATATTGGCCACTATTTTAAATAAAAAAAAATAATTTTGTGTATCAAATCTTAAGTTTGAAAATAATTTTTTTAAATCCATTAGCAGTAAAACCCGGTATTGTATTCATTTAGCGCCTAAATGTTGTATGGAAATTTAGCTGCGAAATTTCGTCGCTAAATATTTAGCCAAAATGCGGTATTGCGTTATTAGCAGCTAAAAGTGTGTTTAGTTTTCACCTGTAGATGGCAGTTGTTTCCCAAATTGTATGTTTTAGCTTCAGATTTATCTGACCAGGACCATATCTTCGTCCATATACAATAATCACACATTTCCGTCAACACATTTATTTGACTAAGCTGTAAAACACAAAATATAAACAAAAATGTACGATAGCTGATCGTCAACCACCTATAGTTCAAAACAAATAACTTTGCTGTCAAAAATTTAACGTGAAAAAAAGGTCCGCCACTAAACATTTAGCAACTAAATGAACACAATATCAGGCTTAAAAAGCAAAATAACGCGTTCTTTAACGCCATTGTGTTACATGTCAATTGAGATATCAATAACATTTATAACACTTAAACTATAAAAAACATGAGTTAAAATAAAAAACTGTTTAATTTCGTCGTAAAAATTATTGCACACGACCTAAGAAACACCCTGTATATTAGTCGGCTACACAAAGCCTGCGTAATAATTTTCAAATTAATTGAAGGCTGGCGATTAAACTGCAGGCAATACAATATTCCTCAAATAATTGACTAATGCAATGAATATTGATAAACAAATTAATAATTAATATTAATAAATACCCAAAAAGGATTAACCAGACAGAAAGAAGGAGAAAAAAGCAATACATACAAGTTAAAATGAGCTAAAAAAATAAGCACAAAAATTAGATATAAAGTAAGTAAATATGAAAGCAATTAAGAAAGTAAAGATTAAGAAAATTTATAGAGCGCGAAGCGAAGAAACAAATAAAGGAGATAGGAAAAAAGACAACAAAAATTGCCAATAAAAAGCATAACCAATAATCACAAAAACTGACCTTTCACCTGATCCCTAGAACACTTAAAATAAATAAGTTTAAAATGATGATCAACGACACGCGACATTTACGAAACAGGCTCAAGTTCAGTTCAAGATAATTGAATGTCCCATTTACGCAATAAAAGAGAGAAGTAGTTCGAGCGATATTGCTTTTGTTCTCTAGTTTTACTTTATTCTAGTTTTTTTAAATATATGGCTTTAGTGGTTATATACATAACCCAGCAACTTGAAAAAAAATCGATTTTTAAAAACACATTCTAATTTTGATGTTTTGTCTTTCCTACCCATAAATGTTATAATCCAATTCAAACAATAATCAAAGTTATAGCTACTTTTTTACCTGCTAATGCATTAAATTTTAAGTGCCTTAATTGAAACCAAATCAAAATCTATTTGAGCCATGTTTTAATAAGTACTCTCTCTTTTGAAATTATCTGTTACTGACGTACTATGCTTTTGTAATCGCAGAGAGCTTTTCGTAACCCTGGGTCTTCACTAGAGATTTTTTATGCCAAGACAGAGGAAATGTCCGTATAATCTCCTGTGTAGACCATCCCTGCTATAATCTCCGCGATAAATGTCAGGGAAAATCTCTTGACACAAACATGGAGATAAATTTGACGTTTGTGTACATCATAACCTCGAAAAATTTTTGAAAGTTTGAAACATGGAGAAGCTTACGCGCGTTGAGATTTTTAAATTCATAAAAATTATTATATGTATAAAAAAAATTATATAATTTATAAATTTATAAGCTCCTCTAATTCTTCTAACTGTTTTAATGAACTCAAAACCTTTATCGCGGTGAGTTCCTTTCTAGTCATAGACATCTTGAAGAATGAAATCTCTTAACATAATTTGCCCAAGCTGTGAATTGTGAACTTCACAAAGATGGCAGATTGACATATATCTTGACATGAAAAATCTCTCGTGAAGCCCCGGGGTAAGCAAATGAATTCAAAATATGTTGCTTAAAAATCGAAAATCTAATTTCGTCTTCTTTTTAAAATAACTACGCACACTTCTGGAGAAGTAGTTTATTGGCAACGCTTTTCTTATCCAAAATAAAGGTATGCCGAGAAAATGTCTGAAGCCGTAAAGTTGTTATTACTTTAAATTGTTACAAAAATGGCCGCGAAAAAAATTTTCATAACATTGACCTCTGATTAACATTACCGTTGTAGGCCTTTTTCTTTTTATGGTTATATTTGTGAAGATTTCTGAGAACCTCAAGGCCATTACAACGCTGATTCCACTCTGAATTCAGTCCTACAGTTTATACAAAATTTTTTAGATATGGAAGATAGACAACTTTTCATTACTCTGAAATAAATACACATATACACTTACATAAAAAACCCACTCAAAACCGAAAAAAAACCTTTTTTGAGGTAATGAGGTTGAGGTTTTCACTACTGCAAGAGGAAAGGCATACTTCGGCAGTACGAAAGATTGTGAACCGAACTAGTTCCCTTATATCAGATCCCAGTTCGGCTAGATGCTCAAAAAAGGTGGCACCTAAAATCGGCTCCTGCGATTCGCTAGTGCCTAACAGTTGCGGAGGGGTAAGGGATAGTTTAATCTGCTTCCTCACCTTAGAAGCTTCTTCAAATGTCATTTGAGGATACACCGAGCTTGTTACCAATTGAACAATACCGCGATGATGCTAGTGTCGCTAATGATATTTCGGTTGAGCGAACCAAGCTCTTTTGACTGCTTTAGGTCGAACATCGCCCATATCTGCCGATTCGACATTTGACTTGTCTTTTTTCATTTGTATTATTAATACATGTTCTTTTAATGTCCAACTGGAGTGTGTCTATTGGCTTGCCTAGATGAGTCGCTATTTCCAAATCTGGTGGAGTGATACCGATTCTCGCTCACTCATCGGGTTAACTGCTACCCTTAAAGTCACTATGTCCCAATACTCATGAGTGGTGTCTGTTAAAGCGCTAAGCTATGTCATTTAAAACTTAGCGACATATTTTGGTAGGCTTGGGGATTGTATAATATGCCGTGGAAGATTTATTAGCAGGTTGACTGTCTGTATAGATGTTTTAGCGAAATTATTCTGCCATCCAAATATTCTAATGCTGTATAGCTATTATTCTTGTGTAGTCTGGCACATGGTATAATGAATACAAGGTATGCTCCAATGAAAAAAAAGCTCGTTGACGTCACCTCGACACCTTTTGAGGAAACTGGGCATTCGCGAGGAAAAAAATTTCAATTAAAATGAAACATATTTTGAAACAAATAATTATTATTTATTAGGAACAAATTTTTTTTTAATTTTTTAGCTTGATTATTTCTTTTTTCCTCTGTCAAATTTATATTGAGATTTTTAAATCTAAAATATAGACGGCACTTAAAAAATAAAATCTTCGCTCTTTCATTTAAAGGTACTGACTTAGATTGCTCCGTTTCTAAATAAGACCCTGAAATTAAAAATTTTCCCTTATTTAGATGTTCAAAGATATCTTCTTTAAATTGTTGCACTACTTCCGAAGACGGTTTTATAAGACCGCCTTCAGAAATGTCATCTATCCAGGTGAGATTGGACCCTTTATTTAAACTATGCTGCATTTCCTCATTTGAAAAAGACTTTTTCATATCGAAGCCTGGCAAGTATTCTAAACTATCATATTTAAACTCGTTCATATCTTCTGTTTCAGTGACAACCACATCATCTTCTAAATTTAAGGTTTGAAAACTTGTGCTGCTTATAACAATATCTTGGTTTGAATTTTGCCATCTTAACGATAAATTTTCGGAGTGATCCTCTTCTGTATTCCCGACAGAATGCAAGATATTGTCGTTTCTACCTTAAATAAAACACACAAATATCTCTTATATATGATGGTTAAAAAATAATATATAAATATTTGCATATATAAAACAAATCCGATAGGACAACACATTATCAACTTATTGTTAGATAATTATTTAAATAAAACTCCTTTAGCACGAATTTTGCTAAAGAAATTTTAGACAATATCCTGGCTTAACCTGTTTGTTAATATATACTGAATTCCATAAAATTGTTTCAGATAATTGTAGAGATCTATTAGGGACTTATTTGATATCAATAGTCCTTTTTGAAATGGAAATTTTCCCGTTTTCGCATGCACCTGCATTCTACTTATGATATCATTCATTTTATTTATAATGACTATTTGATCTTCTAAATTTAGCCCGAACGCAGATACCTTAGCTCTAGTGTCTTTTGTTGGAACTTTCAAATTTAACACATCGAACCAATCATTAACTATCTTAAGAGGATAACTTTCCAAGTTAAACTCGTCTTCGTATGGCACTGGACGCTTGATTTGAAAATAGTTGTGTGGCAAATTTAACTTTTTGTTTTGTGATTGCCGAAGGAACTAGATGCGTTGATGTTATTTTATGAGAGATACTTAGATCACTAATTGACGTTAACTTAATCATTTCTCTAAATGGATTCACATCTACTACCTCACCACCAATTAAGAATCCTGAAGCAATAAATTGATTTCGGATAAGTTTTATTAAGTGCGGTACATCAGCAAAAACCAAAATTCGTTTCGAAGAGTCCGTCGGATATACTTTCCGCATTTATTTTTAATTTATTTATTAATGCTACATTGGTGGGGCCCATGTCAGACACGATTCCAACAACCGTGTATCCTACTTCATTCAGCTGAATTATAAAGGCCTTAACACAATGAAGCACTTGATTCCAGCACCAGGATCGAAATGAAGTGCTTGTCAATTCGAAACATATGAAACAAAATGGCACATCGCAGAATGGCAATTCTGATGACAGCATCAGGATTGATCCTCTCGTCGAAATCGAAAATAGTTTGAATTTGATGCTCGGTGCTGTAAGTTGTCAAATCAAAGTAAGCCGGATTTTTTAAAAATAAAATGAATTTGGAGGCAAAACTTGTAGAATTATTCAAAGATTACACGTGCTTATATAAAAGGCCGATAACAACTATAAAAACATTTTTATGAAAGAACTTCTTATGAACGACACTTCAATGCATTTTGTTATGGCTGGCACCAAATGCGGGTTTTTTGACAGTTTCCGCCACTTGATTTCGATCCCAGGATCAGAATTGGTGCTGCATTGTGTTAAGACCTTAATATTATTTAAAATTTCAACCGTCATTTTGCAATCATAATCATAGAAAATTGGCTGCTTCCAGTTGCTTGTTAAAACTCTGGCCGCAACCACTTGTACATAATAAGCCGGAGGCAATACTTCGTCATTGGATTTATCGTATTCATAGCACTGTTTAATTTTCATTTCATCAAATGCTAATACACAAAGCCTTTCATTTCCTTCGTTAGAATAATCCCTCATAAGCTTCAACACACGTAAAGAATTTCAGGTTGAATTTTAATTTTTTTAGCCCATTTTCGCAACGTTGATGGGGCTCGAAGAGGATAGTCTTTTTTACGAAGGTATCTATATGCACTAGGCCCTGCGGAATGAAGACAAACTGCAGCAGATATATCATCTAAATTCCATTTGGTTTTTCGATTTTCTTTTTGTAGTCTTTTGACTTGAGCTTTAGTTAAGAACTTATTTATAGATTTACTTATGGTTTGAAATTTATTCTTCTCCCTCGTGACCTGTTTCTTGCTATTAAGTCTGTTGCGGTTCTAAAGAATAAAATGATTTTTTAGAAATTGTTGAATTGTTTGTGTACTGACTTCAACTTGATTTATTTTATCTGTTTGTGTGGCAACCTTATTTTGTCTTATTTCCTCATGCAAACTAAATCTTAAAAGAGTTATAAATGTACACTGATCACTAAATTATAGAATTCAATCTCACGTCATTCTTTCCTCTTCAGGATTCTCAAAAGTAACTTTTTCTTCCACAAAACTAAATTGAAAATGAATAGCATTGTTTTTTATAAGTTAAACCTTCTAAAAAATACCGTTCAAGTGTTTCACGTACAACTTTTTTCCTGTTGCTTATTGCTGCTCTCGCAGACCTGCGATAGTCACTACAGGAAGAAATTGGAATATCTTTTGTTGGCACCGCAGTTGGTTTTAGTCGTCTTTTTTTAATATCCACATTTAGGAGTCTATCTTGTAAATTGAAGTCCTCTTCGTCAAAATGCAACCGACAAACCCTTGCTCTATCTGTGTATATTATTTTGTCCCTTCCACAGGCTTTAACCCATTCTTGACGTAGCGTTGCATTTTTGGGAAAGCAATGAAAAAGTAGGGGAAATTGGGGAATTGTGGGCCACGTTTTTATTTTGCCAGATATCTTGAACAAAAATCAAAATTTTTTCAAATTTCAAAAAGGCATTGTATTCTACGTGTGAAAAGGTTACTGTAGATTTTTGTTTTCTTGTTTTTTTTTCATAACATTTTGGTGGATAATAAAAAGTTAATGTTTTTGAGATTTCAAAAATTGTTGGGGAATTGTGGGCCACCACCTAAATTAAGTCAACACCCAAAAATTTCTGTTTAAAAACTTTATTGAAAGATTGGAAATGACAAATGAATTGTTATTAATTGAAAAAATGAAAAAAACATTTCTGCAACCATCAATCATATATGCAATTTGGGAACGTGAACGTGTTGGCAGAGGTATGGACACATTTTGCATGTACATCTCGACCACATTCGATGCATTTATTTGAATTGTTTTTCGTCAGTTTCTTCGGCATTGATCCAAGCAAAGTACGCAGAAGTCAACATCGTCGTCGTCATCCGAAGAATCACGTCACAAAAAAATGTGTATGTATGTCAAAAATGTCGAAACACCGGTGGCAAGCTATGTTTTGTATATGGCGGCTTGGTTATGATTCGACAGAATTTCATGTGAAATTCCTTTTGTATATTGAAATGCCAAGGTACAACGATAATTATCAGCATATTTACCTGAGTTGATTCGTAACGATGCGTTGGAAATTGATGCACGAGAAAAACACAAATAAATTCTTGAAGAAACTTTTTTTAGGCTAGTATTGCACAGCACGCTAGGGACGTATACACTGGTCAACTACCAACGTAAAAATATGCTTGAGGTAAAAGAAGACTTTGACATTTGTGTCGCACTATACAACTCGACATACGAAAGATAGATGGCGGTGGCCCACAATTCCCCATGGCCCACAATTCCCCACTTTCCCCTACTATTTCTGTATTATTTGTCTGCTTTTTTTATCACAACTTTTGCACTTATCAACTGCACACACTACCATATTTGCTCACTTTAAAATTATCACTAGTTCTACAAAAATGAATTAAAACAATTAAAAACTACCAACCACTAATCTGTTCGCGCAGAAGCGAAAGAAGTGTCGAGGTGACGTCACGCAAGCTTTTAAAGCTTTCGAGCTTTTAAATTTCTCGGCTCTTACATACCTTCAGTTTAATATACCATGGTCTGGCAAACGAAAAAAATTTTTAGATCTCTCCCGATTCACCCGATTCGAGACAACAATTTCAAGTGGACCTACGCCAATTTCAACTGGACCTACGCCAATTTCAACTGGACCTACGCCAATTTCAAGTAAAGCTACGCCTACGACACGTTATCAATTTCTCCAACGACTACTTAAATATTTAGGTCTAAGCGTTCCAAATAGACAATTCCAACCACTCTACCTTCCAACTTAGAGCTTTCAGTGTCAAGATGATTTCTGTCAGTGCACTGATTCCCCAAGATTGATGTTGAAAGAAGGCTTTGGTAGAGTGTATTAAATGTTTTTTAGTGCGCTTTCATCCCGAAGTCCGTAGTCAGTCCGCGTGTCCATTCTTAGACTAGATGACCACCCTATTTTTGTCGAGGCTTACTAACACTAACAGGAAGCCGGTCTCTATGCCTATTACCTTTTTGCACGAGTACAAAACAGCTGCCGCAATACGTACTCTTCTTGAATCTTGTGTTCTCCACTTTTACCCCGAACTAGACCCAGATGAGTGACTTACTTTTAGTTTTACTACATTTCGTATTGTGGTCTAAGGGAAAACCTGGGAAAAGTATCAAGTCGTTTTTATCCGGGTTTGTACCGACAGCATAATTTATGGTCTAGGAGGATTGTTTTTAGAGGGGATTTTGTATATCCTTTTTTTTTAATGTCTACCCGAGATTAACAAGGCAACATCAACAGTGTAATTGGCAACCTTATTGCTGGGATGTTCTAGATCCAGTAGTAGATTCCTTGTAGCGTACATTCACAGACAAATATTGATTTAATATAGCCAAAATTGTAATTTCTTTTTTAAATCAAACTACATACTTATACTTACAATTCTATATTTGTTTACCTTTTACTGCCCCTTGGCTTGAGGGATAATGCCTGAAATTACTAATCACCTGATAATCACACACTCCCAAAAAATATTCGGTAAATGCGAAAAAAATCATAAAAATCGTAAAATTCTTTCAATTGAGTTAGAAAAAAATCACAGCGCAGAAAAAGAAAAAACAATTTCAGCAGATTTGTATACGCTGGTAGAAAAAAATCTTGAATCAAGACAATTTGCTATAAGTCAAGAATATTGTTTATAACGCGGACAACGCTGTCATAGTGCAAGTATAGGATTTTCTTGACTTGTAATCTATCGGTTCATGAGAAAATTGATTTGAATTGAAAATATGAATTTTTCGCTCAAGTTAGTTATTTTTATGAATTTTTCTATTAATTTTATCGGATCTCATTTGAAAGCGTACAAAGTGATTGAAAGTAAAAAAAACTTATGAATGAACTGAAAATATTACCAATATGATTCAATATTTAATATGACCCAAAAATTAAAATTTGTTGAACGAACACTACATTATAACAATCTTTAATTGTTAACGTATTCAATATTTTCTAAGTTTTACTATTAATAATTTTACTGCCTACAGCTTTGAATTCACATTAAATTGGAGAATTTAATTAATTAAAAAAAATAGCAGCCATGTACTATGTTTACTATTGTTGTTTACGTTTACTAAGTAACAATTAACAATTTTCAATGCAGACAAAACATAAAACTTGTTAGTGTTAAATGTTTCCGAGATTTTCCGCCAAAGGGCTTTGTCGATTTCCAAAAAAATTTGATTTCTACTAGCAAACAAATTTGTTCAAATGATTGCAAAATAATCAAAACAAAAGTTGCAATTGCATAGGAGGTTTTTTAAATAAATTAAATTCAATCTGCCACACATTTTAAGGAGACGTGTAAAATTTATATAATACTTCAAAATTATTCATATTATATGTATGTCTGGAAAAATATATTAAGCTATTGTAACCACAAATTTGTAATTTTCGAAAGAGCTTCCAAATCTTTAAGAATGATATTGTCAAAGACAACTAAGTTATTTTCTTGACGCTTTCTAGTATAATCTCAAGTACATTCTGAATTTTGTTTTTAAGAATAGTCAGACTCGCAAATGATTTTGTTTTCATATATAGTAGAGAGAAATGTAAATTATGCATTTGATGCAATGGTATTTTCCAATAAAAACATATAACGGAGTGATATTCGATTGATATGATTGCTGTTTTTAACAACTACGCCATTACGGATGAAAGAGTTCACATAATTAGATTCATAAAATTTATTTAAGTATGGGAAATACTTAAACATCGAAGCCAAGTTGGATATTATAAATTTTAATTAAAACTAAGTTTTGGCGACATTATTTTTATCAAATGTACCGATATCTAATGATGTTTCCTTTCAAACAAACAATACTAAATTTGTAAACATAATTGTGGTGACAGTCTGGTTGACAATTCATGATTTAAGGTTGATGATTTAAGACGGAATTGGATCAATTCGTTGAGCGGCACGACCACGATTCCATGGGTCCCAGGTTCGAGACCAGGTCATTTTTCCCAGGACCAAGAAATTAAAATAATCCACTTCGTCTCTTGGCTCATGTCTAGGTCGTAGCAATGCATAAACAAGACATTCAAATTTCCTCACTTCCCTTTTCCTAGTTCCCTTCCGGCCAAAACCATGCTACATCAAAGGCTTGGCCACTTTGGCCACATCGTATAAAAAAAAAATAATTATGCTGCAAAAAAATTATATTAGGCTCAGCTGGATTTTTATCTTGAAAAAATGCCCAACAACCTTAACTTAACTTTAGAGATAGGCAAGTAAAAATAAATATTTATAATCGAAAATGGCTTTATTGTTTCTCAAAATATTCTCCATGAAGATCAATACACTTTTGCATGCGTTTGAACCAATTTTCGAAGAACTTTTCCCACTCCGATTGAGATACCTCCAAAACATGTGATTTGAACGCATCAACCGATTTTTCAGGCGTCTAAAAACGTTGACCTCGCATTTTATTTTTGATCTGCGGGAATAAGAAGAAATCATTGGGTGTCAAAGCAAGACTGGATGGCGGATAACCCATCAATTCAATGTTGAATTCATTTGTTTGAGCCGATGTGTGAGAGCTTGCATTGTCGTGGTAAAGAATGATTCATCTTCTGCGATTGGTTTCCCTTATTTTTCCGAACACTTCTGGCAAAGAAATGGTGGTGTACCACTCAGAATTGACCGTTCTACGTTGCTGTATTCGCACAGCGACGACATGTCCAATTATCCCGGAAAAACAGGAGACCACTTGCCAACTTTTGTTGGATTTGGCCCGTCTTGAAAGACCGATACAGTCGATTGCTGCTTAGTTTCAGTTCATATGCGTAGATCCATGATTCGTCGCCTGTCACGATGTTATAGACGTCTTTTGAAGTATTGTGATTGAATTTTTTCAACATTCCTTTGCACCAATCGACACGACCCTTTTTTGAGCGATTGCAATATTGAATGTATGCGAGTGGAACTAATGCCCAAGCATGCCTACGATATGTCACATGACGATCCTGATATATCCGTTCACGCACAGCATCAATTTTTTCTAGCACAACAACCGATTTAGGACGACCTTCACGAAATTCGTGTTGCAAAGTACGAACACGATTGAATTCAATCAACGAAACACGATGGCTCGAGATGGTGCTTCATTGCCAAAAGTCGAAGCGAGTTGATCGGCACACTGTTGTTAGTTTAATCCACTTTTTTTACGATGACAATGTCAAATTTGACATATTCACACTGGTGTTGCCATATCTCAAAACTTAAGTAGCAACCTACGTAGCAGTCTTACTGCAAGCTGAGATCATATCGAAATTAACAAATTATTTCAAAATTGTTTTACGACTCAAAATGCCGGCCAAATGTTGAGAGGGTTGCGACTCCGGAGACTTAGTCTTACACTTAACACCAACATCCAAGAGAAAAAAGCTGTGGCTACCCAAAATGTTTCATTAAACTACCATTTGCCTGGACTACAATCGCCCGGCTTGCTACCGTTCATCACAAATTTACTACTATAATTCTGAAAGCTATTTTTGTATAATTTAGTGGAACGGAACAAATTATTTTTTTTTTTAAATACTTGACAGAAAAAAGTGTTCCGGTAAATTGAGCTTAGCCCATGTTATTACTATCGTAATCATTCAATTGCTTGTATTCGCATTATAATATATTTTCTATGATATTGTTGCCATCGAATCAGTTCCGAAAGACCCCTTTATTGTGGCAATTTTAAAACTTCCTCTTGCAGGTAGGCACCCAGGATTAACGATTTGAGAACCTTAAATCGGTCAATTGAGCGGCTACAAGAGTGCATAATCAAAAGGATAACCATGAACACACGGGATTATAATCATTCGTCACTTTTAAAAGCAACATAATATTTTTAGAAACAAAATTAAATTATACAATAAAAAATTCTAACCATCTAAGTACTAAATTTATTGCTTAAATTTTTAAATTGGAAATTACATTTAAATCAAATAAGCTCTCTTTTTTGTGTGTCAAAGGTGGATCATAATAAAATTAATTGTTTCGACACTTTTTTATATGCTAATGCCAAAGCTGAGGGGATGCCCTATGATGCTAAAGCAGGCAAGAAACTAAGGTTGCGGGAATTAAGTTAAGAGAGAAGGAAATGTCGATGTATGTCTCGCTTGAAAGTTTCGGGATCATAAAATAAGGGGACCTGAAGAATATAGGGATGAGAGCGACATGCCGCTCTTGTATCGCACGTTGTGATGTGTTTACAAGGAATCAGGCTAGCAATTTCGTTGGAACAATGGCCGTGGAAATAGCTAGAGAAGAGCGAGAACCGACATTCGGTCGATGCTCTCAGATATTGTGAGATCACCAATAAGTTTAATTGCGAACAAAATAAAAAAAAAAAAACGTTCCAAACTCGAGAGGAGTCAGAAATATTAAAAAATATATTGACATGAGCGGCGTTTCTAATAAAAAAAAATCTAAATTCCTTTAGCTCTTCAAAGCACCAAAGGGTTAGAATTTCGTTACCTGCCAGTTTGTGTTGGAATTTTTTCGTAAATTTCACTCGAGTTAAGTGGTTTTCTGTACATTATTTGTACATTTTGAAGTTTTAGGGTATTAAAATTTTTTGTTTGCATATTTTTTGATTTGATAGTACAACTCTTCAAGAGTATCTAGTTAAAATTTGAGGTCGATTGGAGCAAAACTGCCGGAGATACAGTGCCTCGGGTCTCGCTACATCCCATATACGAAAGAGTGTTAAAACTTTAAAAGCGTTTATCTCAGATTTAGTTTTTCAAAGTCGGTGATCACTGTAACTCAAAAACTATACTCATCCGATCCTTCTTAAATTTTGCACACTTCTTTTATACATAAATTACGAGGTAACAACGTCGAGATTTCGTATTTTTTATTTTTATAATTAATTTTACACTAGCAAATTAGCCGATTTTTATCAATAAATTTTCATAAATTCAAAAAATTCGTCTTTTTTTACTTTTAAAAATTGAAAAATCAATAAAATAAACAAAATCTCGACGTTGTTACCTCGAGAAACTCATAAACTAACGAAATCTTTTTGGTTTTTTGTCAACAATTGATCCAGTAATGAGTTATGATGATCACCGCAAAGTATTCGAAGATTTCCTGTCAGTCGCTCAATTCACAATATTTTTACCCAAAAATTTAACAGAGGATGCTTGAAATGTTGTACTATTATGTTCTTAACTTAAAAATAAATTTATATTTACCATATTTTTTGTTTGATTATTTAAAAATTTGTTTAAAATATTGAAAATTAACCCTACTCCCCCATTTGACAATACTCAAACATTTGTTGCACTTTACAAGACCTATCCAACGGTGGGATAAGTCGAAATTTATTTTTGGTTCACTTGTGTGGTGTGGGAGGGGAATCTATATAAAATTTCTGTCAAAAATATCTTCACTTCTGTTTTTGAGTAATTAATTTAAGTCTAGGTACCAAATGTTATCACAGTAAGTAAGAAAATTAGAGGATGGGAGGCTATAATTTACAGACAATGATATCTCTCTGGTTTCTTTAACCCCTTGTGAGGCATAGGGCATGTACTACATCAACTTTTCACCTAGTCCCATTCTGCGCCAACGCCTTCAACTGCTGCCACGGTTTTTTTATCTCTATGCTTTCCCTTTCAACCGATCTGCTTCCATGTGTTGCGCAGTCATCCAATGCGACTTTCTCTTTGGGTCCCATGCGGGTACTAATCTATAGTCTTTTGAGCGATGTATGTAGCCTAACAACTGCTTTCGTATTCGAATTCCAATGTATACCCCGTAAAGGGTTTCCTGGGTTATGACCTCCGGTCAGTGCATATTAAGAATGCGCGGAAGACATCGGTTGATAAGGGTGTTTAACTTTGATGTTGTTTAACAGGTAACTTTCCATGTTGAACAGCCGTTCAACAGAACAGATTTTACCTTCGAATCAAAGATCAGGGGTTTTGTGCGTTTTGAGATGTTATTGTCAGGCCATATTATACAAAATGCAAAATGTTGATGCCAGCCTAGCTGATTTTTAGGCTCCGGCATCGGCTGTAACTATGCCCGGAGTTCGTCATGTCTCCTAGAGTCAAATCTCATAAAGTTCAGTTTTACCAGCGTTGTGGAGGACGGTAAACGGGGCTCCTGAGTACGACTCCTTTATGATGGCGATAATTTGTTCAGTGATATGTATTTGCTATCAGCGCTGTCAAACGCCTTCTCAAATTGGACGATTATTAGATGTAAGGGGACATCGATTTAATGAATTGTTCGATGATCATTCGAAGAGTGTTGATATGATCGCTGCATGAGGAACCATGACGAGTGCAGGTTTAACCCTTCCTTAATTCGCATTAAAATAATTTCTTAAGTTTTGCCATTAATTTGGAGTCTGGAGTTAAGACAGATACCACCCCCCCCCCCCCCCCCAATTGCAACAAATCCTCAGGTCGCCTTTTTCAGACATTTTCATCGGGAAGAAGAATAGTATGATACATGTTAAATAATTCCACTGGTATTCCATCATTCACTGAGGCCTTACCATTGATTTTGTTTCGTTCGCCATCTCCAATCTTGTCAGAAGTCTGACATTAATATTGGCCACAGCCCTCTGTTCTTTAGGCTCCGATGAGGGACTTCAACAAAATATTCTCTCCACCTCCGTAGGTAATGCTCCATCGTAACAAGTACATAGGGTACCGTCTGTATATCTTACAGGATGTAAAACTGTAATAGTCTTCCTTGCCAGTTTTTTGTCACTGCCACCCAAGTACGTTGCTTCTTCTGCCTTTTCTGTAATTCCGCTTGTCCCGTACTTCCGCTTGTCCCGTACTTCTTTAGATGCCTTTCTGTAGAGAAGTTGTGCCCTTCTCAGTTGTTGTTTGACTGCAAAATTGGTAGCAGAAGTAATGCGGTTTTTAATTTGCTTCCATTCTTGTATTTTGGACCATGTGGCGTCACTGATCGTTGGCCGTCTTCCGCTCTTTAACTGCCCCACACCAAAGTTTACAAAACAGTATTTCTCATTTTTGGTCGATGGAGTCATCGTAGTTGTGACACGATGCATCAATTTTCCGTCGCATAACGGAGAATTAGTTCTTCAACAAGTTGGCGATCGCTAAACATTACAAACATTACATCGCGAGAAGATATTTTTCACAACCTTTCTCAACAGCAATATGGTTAATCTTATTCCCAGTTCTGCCATCTGGGAGAACCCAGGAGGTTTAATGGCATTTTTTGTCCCTCAACAGCAGGCCTGACCAGGTCGCAATTTTCAAGCTATAAGCAAACAACGAACAGATAGAAATTCAAGCAGAGAGAAGTTGCGTTTTATATTGTATATATGTGTACATTCATTTTATAGAAAAAGGATTCACGTAAGTTGAGAGGTACGTATATAAGTATAATAACGGAGTTACTAAGCCGTCAAGTATTTTAATTAAACATGGTATGTAAATCCATAGGTGTGCTAAATAACTCTTTAAAAAAGGATATGACAAAAAGAATTATCTGTAATAAATATAAATAGATCTCTCCTCTCATTTACATACCTTATTGACGTAATGTTATTTTAAAATTTAACACATGTGGAGTTAGATCACTTTGTTTTGTAGTTAGAAAAAATTCGCTTTAACTAATGGCGGAATATATAAATTTTGTGAATCTGACACGTTATATTTGAAGTAAACTTTCAGCAAATGCAAAGCTATGTCCAAATCAAGCATATATTGTTATAAGACATACATTGTTAACAAAGCTACTTGTTACAATATTAAAAATGTAATCATCTAAAATAAAACCAAAGTTAATTTAAGTAGTTTACCATTATAAAGAAATTTGTATCAGCCCAAAAATGAATTTGTATATTTAATATAGTTCCAAACCAAAGAATCGAAAACTCCAAACAGCATAATAAATAAATTTTGTTTTACATAAATTCTTTCATTTTTATTGCGTAATAACATTTATTATTAATTCCAATGTTTCAAAAACTCCATAGCTTTACTACCTTGATCCATCCTTCAACAATAACTTCAACTCCTCTTCTTGACTACCATTTGAGTCGCCTTTTATTTTACATTCCTTTGTCTTATATTTCTCAGGTCGTCTAACCCAGTATTTGTCTTTTGGATCTCGTACGAGACATGTACATATATTACGGGTCGTCCATAAACCACGTAACGCACTTGTGGGGAAGGGAGAGTTAATTATTATTGTTGCTTTATTCTATTTCGTATGAACGATTAAATTCTAAAAAACTTAAGATTATCCTTCTCAAAAAATCTGTTTCAATTGTAGAAGTTAGAGGAGGTTTTATCCATCCGTCTTTTTGATTGTTACTGTCCAACCGTTCAGGGGCAGATCGTGCGTGCAACACGGCTAATAATTTGCATCGAAAAAAGCGTAAAGGGAATACTAAAATTCTTCATCCCCCAAATACTCTGAAGGGGGGTAAGGTTTACACTTTCGAAAAATCGAAACTTTTTTTGTCTTATCTTATTGTTAAACATTTCAAGAATATATTCTCAAAAGTCGATCTGAGCACAACTCTTGAAGTTATGGTCTATAGTTAGTCCTTTAATGCAGCTGTCGAGCAGGTATACAGCTTATTCACTTCTATTGTTCTGGTCAACTATCCTGTTTCGTGAATATTCTATTTAGTTTCGAGGGTTTCGAGAATTTTCTATTTAGTATAGCCAGGTAGGTAAAGCCATAAAGCCATATTTTATATTTGTATGTATACTATACAGTGTACAATAAAAATAAATAAAATAAAATGTACAAATAAAAATTTTTTTCTTCACTTTTTTAGCTCATAAACTTTAAACCCGTTTTTCTCAAAACTACTTTTTCAAAGTCCGTGTTCACTGCCATTTAAAAACTACTAGACCGATTCATTTGAAACTTGGTACACACCTTCTACATATAAAATACCGCCCCCCAACGTTTAGTAAATTTTTTTTTTTACATTAAGGGGGTTTCCCACCCACAAAATGGCGGAATTTTTCGTGGAAAATAGCAGTTTACACTTTAGATGGCCACCAAAAATTTTTAAATGAAAAAAAAAAATAATCGGAGAACTTCGGGGGGAGGATTTGATAATACTTTGACTAAATTTTAATGGTTGTTGATTTCAGCTAATTTCCGACCGAGATACAGTGAACACCGCAAATTGTATTTTTTCAAAGACGTTCTGGGGCCAGCTCTGTCACCGGCTTGTTTTGCAAAATTACATAATATTGCTTAAAGTATTAAAGTATGCTTAATAATGTACAAAAGGTTTCAATAAATTTGCTCAATCCATTCCTTCAAAAAAAAATTTACAAAAAAAGTGGTTTTTTTTACGCTGAAACCCTTACCCCCCCCCCCCCCCCCCCCCCCAGGAAACTCTTTGTTAGACACTTTTGACAGCCCAGATTTTCCTAAGCATGTTGAGTGGGTTGAAGAATTAAAAGTCGATATATCCACCTTATACCAATTCCGCCTGACTTAGATGTTGTGATCGTATCAATGGATTATTGCTTGCTGAATGGACAGATGATGTGTGATGGCTAAGATATTTTGTATTATATCTAATATTACTATTATTATCAAAATAAAATTATTATATAACAATTCTCCAAAATCCCTGAAATTTAATTCATATTCAATGTGAAAAGTTACGTAGCTTTTATGAGGAGGGAGAGAAGGGTGAAGCTATGGGTCTACATAACCTACAGAGTGAGGGTAACAAAAGGTAAGGAAAAAGGTTACGGGATTTCTGTGTACTTATTTTATTCGTACATCAAGCTAATTAAATTAACAGTTAATTAATGTAATCAAAGAAAATCAGAATTACAATTATTAAATTGATGTTTCTATAATTTCTATTAATTGATTTTGATTTTTTTTAATGGGTGAAATTGAAAATTAACAGTTTATTCTTAAGTGTACTTTCTGTTTTTTTTTTCTTTACACGATGTGGCCAAATCCTAGGGGACAACCCTTTGATGCGTTAGCATGGTTTTGGCCGGAAGGGAATTAGGGTAAGGGAAGTGAGGAAACTTGAGTCTTGTTCGCATTGCTGCGAGCTAGACAACAGCCCAGAGACGGAGTGGATTATTTTAATTTCTTAATAAAAGCTCACGGTCATCTGGGCTCGAACCCGGGACCCACGGCATGTTGGTCTTGCCGCTCAACGCATTGATCCAACTCCGTTTAATTGTAGTAGTCCGACAGCACCAAGAGGCAGCCAAAGAATCATCGAGCTAATTATTGTTATTCATTCTCCTGGATGCACTGACATGGAAGGCCGATAACAGTCTGTTTCGGCAGCCACCTTATTTTTCAGTTTCAGCTTTACCATCACTTTAACAACTAAGACTTAGGTACACTTATGCTTGTATAAAATTCTCAATTATCAAATCTAACTAACATACTACTAACTACTGACTCTTATAACGTAAGGTGGGGGTGGGGGGAGGGGTAGTCTAACTTCGTAACGCGTGAACCGATTTGGATAATTCTTTTTCTATTGGGTAGAATATGATCCCTGGTTGATACCACGAGAAACAAAATTGTTGGTGTGATTGGGGTGCTAGAAGGGGGTGGAACCTAACTTTGTAACGCGTGGATCGATTTGGATGGTTCTTTTGCTGTAATCCCCCATTGCTAATAGGAGAATAATTTGGTCCTATGGTGGAGTGGGTGGGGGAGGAGGAGGGGTAGTAACTTTGTAAAGCGTGGACCGATTTCGATGATTCCTTTTCTGTTCGTTTATGTTCCTTCATTGATACCATGAGAAAAAAAGTTTATTGGAATGGGGGTGGGATAGGGGATTAAAACTAACTTTTAACGCGTGGACCGATTTGGATGGTTCTTTCTTCGTTGTATAGAGTAGAAGACACTAAAAAGTGAAAAATAAAATAGTTTTTAAAAAAAAGTTGAACCGACTTGACAAAAAGCATTCAAAAGCATAAAATAATTTTTAATTTTATATCTATTACAACATTTTGAAGTCGGTGAAAATTAAACAAATAAAACAATTACAGTACCACAATTGAATATAATACATAATACTACCTTTTAGCTTACGGGATCATAAGAAATGAGGATTAAATATTTTTGTTATAGTTGGTTGGTGATCAAAGATCATAACAATAACACAAAAGTTCAGCCGTGACAGAATAATCAAAACAATCCAAAAGCTCAACAAATCGCAACCAAGAAAAGTGCAGTCCATGCAAAACAAGAGGTCATTCCCCAGGTATGGAATCCCCTGCAATCAACTTGACGTCACAAGCTCTACAGCACGATGAACTTTTGCTGACCATTCTTTTAATTGTTTTAAGCAGGCATAAAAAATTGTACTTACGTTGAAGTTAAAAATTGCTAAATAATCAATAAATGTATATATAAATCGATGTAATTAAAGAATAAAGTCAGAATATTTTTCAAGTCTAAAGAGTTTATTACTTCAGACTATCTTAGCCCCCACCCGTGGTAAGCTAAATAGTCTTCATCATCTTATTGCGCCCCCACCAGTGGTAAGCGCAAAAGACATTATCTTACTATCTGACTAGTACAGATCTTAAACATCTTGTTGCGCCCCCACAAGCGGTAAGCGCCAAGACATATACTAATATTATATTGGTTTGTCTGATTTGGACCGACTTCAAAATGTCGTAATAGATATAAAATTAAAAATTATTTTATGCTTTTTAGCGCTTTTTGTGAAGTCGGTTAAACTTTTTTTTTAAAAACTATTTTTTGTCGTAATCTGTTGTCAGCAGAAAACAACCATGGGTCCAGTGATGCCAAATCAGTGACTTTGTCACCAAATATGGTGTTTTCGATCACCTCTCTATTGACAGAATTTTTTTTCCCAGATACTTCTAAATGTTGGTGATTTGTAACCTCCACCGCGGTGACTTCTGGTGACTTTTGGTCAGTGATGCCAAATCAGTGACAAAATATTTTTTCTGCGACACGTCTAAAACCTGGTGATTTTGAACCTCTTCTAGTAACACTAAATGTTCTCCGACCTTATAACTTTTTAACGTAAATCTTCAGCATTTCTCTCCATGTTTTTGACTATTTTTGCACATATTTGCTGTGCTACCACTTAATTCTTTGTCTTTTATTGAGTAGTAGTATTCACATTTCTGGTATTTAAGAATTTCTTATATTATATTGAAAGAAATCTTGAAAAAAATATTTTATTATGCATCTGATGACTTTTTTTAAAAAAGGTGTCTTTTTCAATCTCTATTTGGTGACACAGTTGATCGAAGACTTGGCAACGCTACATGGGTCGTCACCGGTAGAATTCGAACCTGGGACTGCCATCGGATTGGTACACTGACACGTTATCACGTAGATAACTCATATTAGCATTAGCATTAGCATTAGCCTTTTCCTGTGATTGAATCATGTCTTGGAATCCCGCTCTAATAAATCTGCAGATTCTTCAAAATGAATTATCCATTTTTGTACAGAATAACTAGTATCTCACTTAAATGACGTAAAGGATTCCTCAACTTCTCTAACTGCCTTCCCGTTTTATATATATTTTGGGCCGGGCAAATCGCTGTTTGTTTTTATTCTTGAGAAAAATCGATTTGAAGTTTTTTTTTATTTTTTACTTGAATTCTTATTTAAATTATTGAATTTCTTATATTAATATGAATGCTTTTAATTGGAATTTTGCCGATCTAACTAAGCATTGAGGAGGCACTACCCTAAAACATATATAAAACTTAAAGGAATCCATGATTCACATACTTGATACTCTCTGTAGCAGTCACTACAATAATTTATAATAATTTTAGCACAAGTTCTAAAATAAAATAATTTTACCATTTATAGCAGTTATAACGGTTCAGCTGTAGCTGTTACGCATATTCAAAATATACGCAACAAAATTTCAAAATTTTTATTTAGTATTGAAAACAAATACTTTAAAATAACTAGATCTAGAGGAAGAGCTGTAACTCGAATTTAGTGAAGCAAATTTCTTTTGTAATAGAATTTCGAGCGATGTAGTGGTAGCAACAATACAGGAGTAAACTAAGTCAGATTTAAAGTGGGGCCAAAAGTAAATTTAAAATCTTGATAATTCGTTAAAGAATAATTTGATTTTAACTTCTCTGAATAAAATATTTAAGCTGCATATTAGTTTTGACGTTATACTCATATTATAGGTCAAGCGAATCATCAATTTTGGTTTTAATTGGTTAAATCTTATTTAAGATTTCCTATCGATGCCCTCTAAAATTTTTTTTTGCGCCAGCACTAGAACGGATACCCAAGGAACAACCACGGAACATTAAATTAGGTTTCATATTAACCTCACAAACCTTCATACGAAGCTTTCACTTTTTTCCGCAAATTAAGGTGTTAATGGTGGGGGGGGGTTCCATTTTTTTATTGTTTCATATGATAGTACAACATCTTGAGATTATTGTGTCACAATTTTTAACAAATTGGGGAAAACCTAACTAAGGTATAGAACTATAAGTGTTCGTTGCTCCGTTGTTTAATATTGGATTTTCTGGTATACAAAACATTAAAGCGATTTTCTGACACTTGTCATTTTTGAAGTCGGTGAACAGTTTAAATCAAAATCTACTCAACCGATTCTTTTGAAATTTGGTATACTTTTTTCTTACATAAATGACCAAGCGAAAATCGGTGTTTTAGCTTCTAAGTGCCACCAAAAATTGGAAAATCGAAAAAAATAGACTAATAATTTTATTACAATGATAATGTACACTTTTAGTAGGAGCTATCTAAACAAATGGAATAAAATTTAACTTAATTCACTTGAGGAAAAATTTTCACGCACAAAAGTAAACAACCTTTGCAGTACGAAATATATTTGTCTCTGTTATGTAGTATGCTTTTGTCTCTTTAATTGAACAACCACGGCTGATTTTAAATTCCTCGAGCAGCTTCACTCGTGGAAAGGAATTTTACACGGTACAGCGCTTCCTCTAGTTTTTTTTTTATTTAGGTTCAATCACACTACCATTAAACCCGTCGCAATTAATACTATTTCAAATCACATATTCATTGAATGTATATTTTAAGGTACTTGTCAGGGATATAGGTAGATAAATTTCAGTTCTACATTAGTATTGAAAAAGTCAACTACAATACTGGCAAAATAAATGGATCTAAAAGACGAAAGTGCTTTAATAACATTTTCAAAAAACATCTTTTATATTTTAAAATCGGTTTAGGTGAGAACAGAGAATGTCCTTATGGAAAAAGGTCGTTCAGGACTGAGGACGGACAAGCAACCACCTATACATCTATACTCTCCTTGTAAGATTAAAATGATGCCGTTATGTATTATTATTTATTATTATTAGGAGTGGATCAAGGACTAACAACATTCTTTAGTCACTTCGACCAAGATGATCTTTTTTATGACTTGATCCAGGTTCAGATTTAAGCTACCCAAGTCAAGCTTTAGTTCCTTAATTAGACCTAAAATCTCTTTGGGGGCTTAGGGTAAAAACATAGCGAGACAGTTCAGGTTGAGGTTTAGCTTGTAGCCTAGCTAGCTAAAATTACAAATACGCAAAAATAAATAAACCATTTCATAACACGACAGCTTACTGTTCAGCTTATTGTTCAGCTTACCGTGCGGTTCAGCTTAAAACAAATAATTTTGTTCTCGCCAGTCAGCAAAGTGAGGTAGACTGCAACGGTTCATGCGATAAAAATGTGTGATAAAGAGAAATTAATTGATGAAGTGTTCAAAAGAGTGCCCCTTTGGGATAAAAAACACAAATCCCACTTAAACAGGTATTTAATGGAGAAATTGTGGAAGGAAATCGGGAACGCATTGAATATAACAGGTAATAGTATTTACAGTAATTACAGTTCTTGCTTTAATATAGTGCACATAAGTATATTATATTGTTCTTAATTTTTACAATTGTAATGTTTATATCGAATTATCGCAATACACAACCATTAAGATGCACTATTTTCACTGAAATGAATGTTTTTTATGAAATAGCAACCTAAAGCTAACGGAAGTCGCACATACCTAACCTGACGGTAAACTGATAAGTCAAGTAGACTAAAAGCTAAACCTCAACCTGAACTGTCTCGCTATGTTTTTACCCTTAGCTATATCTGGTGGTGATGGGAAAGCCCCACAAAGATGTCTGAGCCTGATACGGCCGAGGGCCTCACAGTGACAGAGGATGTGTTCCGCTGTCTCCTCTTCTAAACAGAAGTGACATGTGTCATCTCCAGCTAGAATTAAATTTTTTAGGTGGTAGCCCAAAGGGCAGTGACCAGTTAGAAGTCCTGTTATCAGCCTTAAATTTAGTCTACTGCGTGAGAGCAGCACTTCCGTTTTTTGTTTTGAGTAGGTTATAAACCTCTTTGTCTGTCTTAACCCTGGAATATTTGTCCAGTGTGAGTGCTCGCGTTCGTCCTTCCATGACCTGATACGCATTGCTGGTCAGCTTTTCGAATAGCCACAGAATGTTGCTCTGAGCCAGTTCTTTGAGAGCAGTGAGACAGTCCCAGACGATTTTAGACTCAAAGGCGTGGGACCTCAGAGTCTTGAGTGCCGCCTGACTATCGGACATAATATATACTTTAGCACAGCATATACCTCTGTTAGTAGTTTTACGTGCGCAGAGTTCGATGGCATGTATCTCTGCTTGAAAGATGGTTGGTGCAACACCGAGCGATTTGTGCAGCCTTATTCTTGGTCCGTAGACCCCGATGCCCGTTCTTTCTTCCATCTTGTATCCATCCGTGTACCAAACTATCTTTTCAAAGATATGTATATTGTTGAGCCAATAATCTCTGCTCTCAAGGATCAGCTTGAATAGTAAGCCGTGATGTATACACTGTGTCTTTCGCAGATAATTCTGAGATTTTGCGTTTAACTCAGCGTTTTCTTGCTTTTTAGCTATTCCTACCCCTGGAGTATCAGCAACACCATTTTCTCCCTGGGGTTGGGTGTTGTTTAAAATATTCTGAGGGAAGTATTCCGTGAGCTCTTCTTCCGAACATCTTTCAACAGCCTACCGTGGACGAGATTATTAATGTTTCTGATTGCTCATAAAAATCACCGCACAGAATTTTTGCCAATTATCTCAAATAAAACTTGGTGTTTTATTAAGTATTGTACACATATCACAATAAATATTTCGTTTTAATATTGATGGTCCAGACTTTCTAAGATCTGGCACGATAATAAAATCTCTTGAGAACTGCTAAATACCTTATTTTACGCGCTTAATCTCCAAATTTAACTTCTCTCGAATTAAATTTTAATGTTTGTTTTTAAGAAACTTATTTGTTTTAAAAAAAAGATTTGCTAGGACCGATACCACTTCTGAATAAGAAATAATAAGCGCACTGAGAAAAACTTAACAAAAAATATTGTAGTCTCGGCAAATAAATAAAATTCAATTGACTCATTAACAGACCCTTTAATAACTAAAAATCAACCATACTAGATTTGGGATGTATTGAAGATAACGGAAACGCTATCACAGATGGCCGCTCTTGTTGTGGAAATAAAACTTTTGCAATATTTTGTGACAATAATATTTTTAAATATCGATCACAGCGGTAACATTCTTAACCACATCAATTAGCCAATTTAGGAATACCCCTGATAACAACATCACCCAAACGATGTATATGGTAAAAGTAAGTTCTCAACCTGGTTATTACAGCAGAAAAAAAATGGGAGCTGATAGAAAACACGTGAACTCTCTAGCGATCATTAAACTACACTTAGTTGTTCAAACAAAAGGATGCTACTACGTCTTTCTATAATATTGGTTATAACAAATTTAATGATAAAACTGACATAAAAGGAGATAATAACATGGTAGGTTTATTTTTTTTAAATGGCGGCCATAAAAGCACTGATATTTTAGGAAAAAATCCGGTGTGTGAACCCCTTACAATATAACAAAATAAATTTCTTTAAGGAATAATTCTCGGATGAAATTACTAATTGGCTATGCGAAAAAACTAAGTAAGCTATCCCTTTACTATCAAAATGTAAGGGGATTAAGAACAAAAACAAGCCAGTTATTTCAGGCTTCTCTTGCCTGTTGTTACGATGTCATCGCTCTGACCGAGACCTGGCTTCATAACGGTTTTAATGATGCTGAAATTCTTGACGAGTCCTATCAGATTTTTCGTAAGGATAGATACTCTGACTTCATGACTCGTGGGGGCGGCGTGCTGGTTGTATGTAAATCGCATTTGGATTGCAGGTTGGTTGATATACCTGCCTTTTCCGACACGCTCACAATTGAGCTCTTAGCTCTTAGGATATCACTGATGAAGATGCACATTTTCCTACTTTGTTGTTATACCCCTCCAAACTTGACAAACTATGTTGATGTAGATGGTAGAAGTCTTTACGATATTTTAATTCTTAACCTAGATTTTATTAGTAATATGACAAACCCAGAGGATGAAATCATCCTTCTTGGTGATTTTAACTTACCCAGCGTTCAATGGGTACTCAACGCTGATGACGATGACTACCTTCCCTTTAATTGTCTTACTGCTAAAGACTCCCATTTTCTTGACGCCATCTCCTCCTCTGGTTTACACCAAATGAGTGATGTAAAGAACTCTATGGGAAGACAGTTAGATCTTATCTTTTCTTCTGATTCGTGTAACACTATAGTCGAACCGACTTCTCGGAACTTATCCGCTATTGACAGTTTGCATCCGCCCATTTTCATCTCTTTTTGCTACGTTGGTTCTAATACTGCCGATCCCAACGTAGATCAATATGTTCTTGATTTTAAAAGGGCGGACTTCTCTGATCTTTCAAACAGGATCCTTTCGATCGATTTCGCATCTCTTTTTGATGATAGCGATATCGACGAGTGCGTTTCCGTGTTTTATGATAGGATTTATGATCTGTTTAATTTGTGTGTACCACTCAAACGGTCAAGATCATCCTGTCAGTCCCCACCGTGGTATACTGGAGATCTACGTAGACTTAAAAATAAGAAAAATAGACTATGGAAAACTTACATACGCTGTAGAAACACATCAACTTATTATGATTTCGTTTATTGTCATGACAGCTTTTTTAGCGTTATCATCATCCCTATACAGGGAATACCTCGATAATGTTCGCGATAACTTGCAAATTGATCCTCGTACCTTTTTTAAATTTGTTAATATGAAGAAGAAAACTGATAATTATCCATCTACAATGTGCTACAACGGATCCTCTAGTTGCAGCGCGCCCGAAATAGCCGACAACTTTGGATTATTTTTCGAGGGTGCCTTTTCATCTGGCAATTTTGTGCCTTCCCTGGAGGAGTTTGATCATATCCACGATCGTCCCGCTGCCTCCATTGCTTTGCCCATTATATCTCGTGATATAATTATAGATCATATCAAGGAACTTAGAATGGACTTTTCTTTTGGTGCTGATGGTGTTCCACCTGCATTCTTGAGATGCTGTTCCGACGCCCTACTCACTCCACTGGAACTCATCATCTTCAACAAATCTCTTCAGGCCGGTAGATTTCCTACGTTATGGAAGAGCTCCTTTATAATTCCTGTTTATAAAAAGGGGCATAAAAACACAATAACAAATTATAGACCAATCGCAAAGCTTTCCTGCATACCCAAGTTGTTCGAATCTGTTATATACTTACAGCTTGTAGGGCAGTGTAAGGGGTTAATCTCATCTAATCAACATGGCTTTCTGCCCGGTAGATCGACGACAACTAACTTGCTTGAATTTTCATACCACATAATCTCTGCCTTTCAGCAAGGTCTCCAGACTGAAAGCGTCTACACCGACTTTAGCAAGGCATTTGATAAATTTCCTCACTCTGTGATTATGCTTAAGCTTGAAAAGTTGGGCTTTCCGCCTTTATTGCTCGATTGGATCTTCTCTTACTTAAAAGACAGGATTTATCGAGTATCTTTCCGTAATACTTTATCCAGAGTCATTAGGGCTACATCTGGCGTACCGCAGGGTAGCCATCTTGGGCCGTTGTTGTTTATTCTTGCCATTGATGACATTGTTCATCTGATTAAGCACTCTAAAGTCTTAATCTATGCAGACGATATGAAGATTTTCTCATGCGTTAGAAACAGTTATGATTCTTCCTGCATTCAGTATGATTTAAACACCTTCACGAACTGGTGTGGATCTAATGGTCTGCAGCTTAACATGGATAAATGTGAAGTTATGTCTTTCTCTAGGAACCAAAATCAGCTCGTCTTTGATTATTCCTTTGCGGAATCTAATATCTGTCGTGTAGAGTCCGTCACTGACCTTGGAGTGAAGCTTGACCGTAAACTCGATTTCACTCTGCACATTAACTACATTGTTTCTAGGAGTAATTCAGTTCTTGGCTATGTAAAGCGGTGGTCAAGGGAGTTTTCTGATCGGAAATTCACTTATTCTTTTCTTTGGTCAGGCCAATTCTCGAGTATGCATCTCAGGTTTGGTCTCCCTGCTATGCTGTTCATTCCAGACGCATTGAGTTGGTACAGCGGAACTTTGTTAGGTTCGCACTAAGAGACCTTCCATGGAATGATCCACTTAGGCTTCCTCCTTATGTGGATCGCCTCCGATTGGTTAATATGCACTCGTTGGAAGAACGACGTAGAGTTGCTGACCTAGTCTTTATTCACCAGCTTTTGAACTCGAACATAGACTCTTGCACTCTCGCAGGTATAATTTCTTATAGGCATACCCCGTATAGCTTAAGAAGACTGCCTTTACTGCATGTTGTTCACTCTCGGTCTAACTATGGTATGCATGAGCCTATAAATCGCATGTGTAGAGCCGTGAATATGTGTCCTGTTTTTGACCTGACTCTTACTAAGGATTTGCTAAAACGATCTCTGTTGTCTGTGCACCCCTGATTGTGTGGGTGTGTTTTGAATTTTTGTTTTTTTTTTCGTTTTGTGTTTGTTGTTCACTAATATTTTATTTGCATGGGTTGTGGGAGCCTCATTCATCTCAATATATGTTATATTCTGGTGAATAGGTCAATTGATTCTAGGCTTTTGCCTATGAAGTGCGCCTTCTGAGTTAGAAGGATTAATTCTATTCTAATCTAATTAATTTCCCCTCATCCAAATTCAGAATTCAAACAATATTGATTCTTCAAATAAATCATCCAAGCTTTTAATTTTTTCAATTCCCACACTAAATAAATTAATCCACCACTATTCATATAAGATATTAAACAAGTATCCAGAATTATCAAAAGATATACACTGCTTTCTTTACAAAAGACCTTTTCTTTTATTTGAAGTCTTTCAATTTGCCATAATTAAAAATATAAATTTACTTTATAATTTTGACGTACATATGTTAATCAGATCTAGAGAACTTTTTCAGCTTTGTCTCGTAAGGAAAGCCCCAGACAGAAAAAAGTCACCTTCACTTCGTACTCAGTGTAAACGTTAAATATTTCCTAAGACAACTTGCAATTTTATGTTATCTGCCTCTACGACATTGAATAACGTCACAAAATATGTCTACTCTTTATCTTCATTACATTTGAAACATACATAGATATATGCTATACACAGGTTTCCTAATAAATGTACCATATCATTTATTTTAATTTTACACCCTGGAAAGAAAATTTGGCACCTTAAGCAGGCTTGATCATCTTGCTTACTAGTTGTTTAAATTGTTATACTCCACAAGGCAGGGAGAAATTGATAACATTTCTGGTGTTAAGTAGAATAATTTCCGCATTATTTGCTTTCAAAGGCAGCGACAGCGTCGTGCCAAGACCTCCAGCAGGGGCTTCATACTTTAAGCATGAGGCAAAAATAAAGCACAGCGTAATTTTTTAACTTTCAACTTACTGATAAGAGATAACGCACTCGGGGCTGTGACTGAACAGGATAAATTAAACTGAAAGCTTCATTCTGAAAAGTTGCATCAGTTCGAAGTAAACAGTGAATCCAGGCGATAGGTTCTCTCCTTTCAGCAGTGGGAAGATTTAAAAAAAATAAGTTAAATTTCTGTTTACGTTTTGGTGATAATGATAGTTTCCTGTCAGATACTGCAGAGGGTGTTTTGTGGAACATTTTTAACGAATTTACGGGAGCAACAATTTCCGCCACTACGTTTGTGAAAAGTGAAAAGTAAATTTCTCCCGAAAATGGTCACAGAAAAATCACCACTTCTGCCTAATCACATCGTTGTTAATGTGCCAAAACGAAGCGACGAAGATGATTACGGGTAAGAACGTATTACTTCACAATAAAATAAAAACAAATAGCATTTATAGAAAAATTTTCACCTAAAACAGGAGAACTAAAAAACATTTAAATTTTTTAACTTTTGTTAATCGTGATTTAAAATTGTCTACCCAACGGGCTAATTGCATGATTCAGATTAAAACTTGCTTTAAAGCAGAGAAGGTCATTTTTACATGGAGTAAAACTAAAAGCTAAAAGCTCGTATAAATTGGTAAAATCAAATAATGTTTTATTTAAAAAAAATATTTGTTAATTGATACCCGTGATTTTTAAATCATTAGTTTTTATTCCATCCTACGTTAGTTATTATTCGTTAGGTAATGTTTAGTTATTTGTCATTTGACCTAAAGTTAATCGAGGTACTGCCTTTCACGAATTTTTCTAAAATATCATTCTTAAATTTATGTTTCTTTATGTATCAATTTTCTATGAACGTAAAGCATACAGAGACCGTTCAATATGTTTTCAGTCATTGTAAATCACGTTTTCACGCGTCGAAACGGAGAGAAAAACCTTTCTATGTTGATTGTGGTACATGGATGTGCTAGAAATATAAGAATAGATTTTATTGTGATTTTGCATGTTATTCCTTCAGAACAGCACTCTGCTTAACGCGCTGCATTCGCATTGTTGTTTCTAAACTATGAGTAAATTTCCACCAGATTTACTTTGATTGAATTTATTCAGTCTGGGTCGTTACTTCGTACGCTCAAAATATTTAATGTGAAGCCTTCGGTTCTTATTTGTTTGAAATATGGATGATTTTCTCTACTATTATTAATATAACCTTAAATTGTTGGTATGGTGTTGCTATCGTAATGATCATATCTTTTATATCATTATTCTTCTCATTTTTTAATAATGGTGTTTTGTAAAATAATGAAGCCACGAGCTTTTATTTCTGAGAATTACAAACAACTTTCACCTCTAAGTCTCCAATATAATTTTTTACCTGTAATAGAACGGCCTAATATTGGAGATTTGCTTCAGTACTACGCTTAACGCAATAAATTGTCGCACAGTACTTTCGTTTTCACATTTTAGGATATCATTAAGGTATTTTATGTTATTGTTCGCTCTCTTTTTAATTAAAAACTTAATTGACATTACAATCAACACGAATTGTATTATTTTTATTTTGAAATGTAAATTTTGTCTTTTTTATTTTTTTTATAATTAGGCTTGGTTTAGTTATAGTGGGAGCGTTTTAAATAGAGACCAACTTAGGCCATAATGTGTTATCATGGTCCATGTGTTATCATATTGAAGCTAGATTTCCATGCACACGAACAAGATACATAAAACTAAGCTAGATCCACGATATCAGAAGATAAAAAATCCTCAAAATAGGGGATGCAATGAACCATGATAAGAGGCACGATGATATTTCGCTTCAGCGATATGAGCTCGTTTGACTATTTAAGTTCGAAGATCGGGCAGATCTGCCGTGTACGATTGGTGAACGTTTTCTTAGCCTCCACTATCTATCTATGTGAAGTGTAATATGGCAAATGGAAAAATTGTGTAGGTCTTCCCAAAAGAACCCTGTACCCAGTTTACCTTCCAACTTAAAGCAGAGAGATGAACTTGTCGTTAAAAGAAGGTTTGCGTAGTAGTATACTATAGAAGATTGCGTAGTAGTAGACAATGTTTTTTATACCTTCACCTAAGATTAAGTATACAATCTGCGTTGTCGGTATGAATGGAGCCTAGTGGTAGTTGCGGGTGCTATTTGCTTGCTTGCTGAAAAGTTCCACATGTGTTAGGGCACTTTCGATCAGTATAGTGCGGCCATTCTCTGAATTTTTTCTAGTGCCTTCTGGTGGGTTGCTTTTCCAGTTTACGCCATCAGACAACCACCCCGTATAAAATATAAGAATTGATCTGATTACGCTGAAATAGAACCAGCGCACAATTCGTAGCTCCATGTTCCATCTTTTGCCTGTTGCCTTTTTCCACGAGTACAAGATAATCGTTGCTGTGCGTATTCTTTCAAGGAAATCGGGTTTTCAGCTAAGTTTCCCAATATTTTGCTGGGTAGCATAGTTTAGCCTCATTTAGTATAGGGGTGTTAATGGAGAAACTATACGCTTCCGTGAAAAAATGTCAGCTTTATTTTATGCGGATTTACACACAGACCACATTTGGTACTCCAGAAGGGAGGATAATTTCCAAAGGGGATCTTGCATCACCTCAGCTTAGATATTTGTATGCTTGCTAGCAATTAGATTACGTTACGTTAGAGAAAAGTAGAGTCGATCAGGCTCACATAGGGCTAAGAAGGGTTCGTTGTGTTACCACATCCGCGAGACTGCACCTGAATATTAGTATAGGGTTTAATTAGAAGAGTGTCTTCCGAAGAGATATTGGCCAGTAATGACTGCCACAAATAAGGTCGGTGACATTTCTCCTTAGCGAGAAAACCGTTTTCTTGATGTCCCAAACAGGCTACAGCAACCTTGATACACTGGAAGTTGTCTATCTTTCTTTAGCAAGCTGAATAGCCTAAAAGTAAATATCTCGTTTTACTGACTAAAGAGGCCGGCCGATTGGCCTGTCTGTACAAGAAGTATTCAGTTAAGAACCTTCCTTTGCAAGCGTATCAGCCGCCTCATTTCCCTTTATCACACTATGACCAGTAGCAGAGAGCTACCCTATGCATTGATCCTAAGTTCTAGAGACTCTTCTGATACCTGGGTTGTGACCTTATTACGTTTGATTCCAGCGCCTTTATTTCCGCATGACTGTCGATATAAATTCCTATGCCGCTACCATTAGGTAGATTTCGGTGTGCTATTACTAGCCTGCCGCTCTTTTTATGGCCAAGATCTCTACTTGAAACACAAATATTGCCTACCTATGTTTAGACAGTCCGAGTGTACCCCAGTCCCATACTGTCCTCAACTTTAGATCTATCAGTCCGTACTGTCTGGGATTCTAATAGAGAAGATTTACCCAAAGCTCAGGATAGGGGTAGTGTATTAGGTGTTCTTCTGCTAACCAGGACCGTGCGCAGGATTTGGTACTTGGGGGGGGGTATCTAAATTGTAAATTGTTTAGTATTTCAGTCAAATTTTTTTCTAATCAAGAAGTACAGAACATTTTAAAAACCCTCCGGGGGGGGGGGGGGGGAGTTGAACCACCAAAACCCCCCGTCCGCACGGACCTGCTGCCGACAGCCTCCAGGATTGATCCTTAGTATACTGCTATGCAGGGTACAGAAATTCTTACTAGTGCTCATGCTCTCAGTTCATACTTTTAAGCATAAATGCTCACTCATTTTAGAGAAATGAGCAAGTTTGAATAAGCTGTAGACTATCATGAGCGAGCACTTCCATACCCTGCTGCTGTGGCTGGTTAGACTCTCCAATGCCACAGTTGCTCCACAGATGCCCAGAAATACAGCCCTTAAAATTTAGTTCAGCTTTTCTGGAGCACTCCGCCAGACTATTATTCCATAAGTGACTACTGATCTCAGAAAGAAAATGTACATCCAGAGCGAGGAGTTAAGCCCCATTTTTTACCAAGCAATTCTTATAGAACACTACCGATGCCTTTTTTACACGCTCCTCTATGCTCTTATAACAGTTTACTTTTGAGCCGACTATGATACCAAGTACCTGACCTGATTGGCTAACGTACTCTCGACCAATTTGGAAGGTTGGAAGTACTTAATAACTCTCATCCTTCTGATGAAGACTGCTTCCGTTTTCTGAAGATTGACCGATAAGCCGCAATTGACTACCCACCTGTGGATTTTACTCAGAGCTTTTCCGATAAGTTCGCTGATGGTGCTTAGGAACATGCCTGAGACCAATAAAGCCAGGTTGTCTGCATGAGCTACCATCATCTTCAAGTGAGACCAGGACCTTATTACCTCCTTGTAGAGTTTCTCTGCATACGGTTTTGACAGCCTCGTAATTACCCAATTATGTATGGATCTGACGACTTCCCAGCATTCCGGCCATTCAGTGGCAAACGAGTCTAGCGGTGCCGCGGGATTTCAGAGTGTTGTATATTGCTACAGCCTTGACTTTATTGCAGGCCCTTTAATGTCGAGGAATAAACCTAAGATAAATTCTTTGTAACTAAAGGATTTCTCAATAGTGCGCACCACTTCGTGAAGCGCTGTTGCAATCGACTTCCTTTTAGTATACGCGTGCTGGGCAATGCTTACCTCAGAGTATGCTCGCGTAGTTACACATCGAGAAGTCTCTTTCCACGTTTTTAAGAGAAACGAGGAAAAGCTAATGGGTCTGAAGTTCCCAGCGGTTATATGTCTGTTTTAAATGACTTGGGGATGAAGATCACGTTGATCATCAGCCAAGGAATAATGGATACCTGAGCTGTCTGAAGCATGACGGGTAAGATTCCGTCTATTCCTGACATGTATGGTTCAAAGGGCCTATTTAACTTTGTCGTGAGTGACAATGGAACTAACACACTGCAAATTTGGGAGCGCCTGCTAATCTGGTAACTCAACATATTCTTAAGCCGGCTCCGCTTCTGAGGTACCGGGGAAGTGCGTGTTTATAAGCAGCTCCACCGTTTCCTCTACTGCTTCTGTTTAGAAACCACCACTACACTTCAAAAAAGAGCGAACATCTTAGTCCAGTTGACTCACTATAAGCCTTGAACTCGTTTTTTAAGTTCATTCCAGTCCATTTTAACTTGGATTTGGGAGGTTCTTGTCGTAGATTTATTTTAAAGTGTATGGATATCAGTAAGTGGATGTAGGATGCAGTCATTATGGGCTATGTGCGCCGAAGTTAGCCCTGTTGTTGCCATTGCATTGGACGACGGGTAATTCGTCGGTACTGTAATTGTACAATAAAAATAAGTTAATGTCTTTCGTGGCTAGAATGCAAGTCCCCGGCTTACATGCACCCATTGTGCAAAAGAGGGTATACGATTTGTGCTTTAGTCCGTACCACCTGCATCAGCAGTGTTTACCTCCTCCTGGTCAGGACAAGCTAGCCCCTGCGCCGGAAAAACAATCTCCATCACAGCTGCACTTGCACTTTCTTCCTTGCCTGTTCGGCTATCATCTGCGGCTAGCATCTGCCTATGCTCCTGGTGCCCCAGGTTTATCGCCGGCTTCTGCTACCTCCATCGGCTCGGAATTACAGGTGATGATCTATTTGGTGACTCGATAGACTCTTTACTGAGCTGAAACCATATTGCATGCTGTACTCCCCGTAGGCTTATGTGTATCCACGCTTATAGCTTTCCAGTCAACGTAGGAAATTGCGGGTTCTGTGAAGGCGGAACCACCTGATGTTCCTTGACAAGGAGAATAGATATTCTGCACTTCAGCACTTCCAGTGAAAACTCATCCTTAAAAGAGAATTTGTCCCCCGGCTTGGACGCTAGATGCCCCATTAGGATAGCCACTAGCTTTCTTTACACTAGGAGCGTGAGGTCTGTAGTAAGCCTTCATTCCTCGTTGCCAACGTCTTTCAACTTGCCGCCTTTCTAATCATCTCCGCAGGTTTTCAGCCTCTTGTCTCATGTCGCATTCTTCTTTACAGCCGTGCTTTTTATGGCTGACGAACAGCCGATGGAACTCATCTCAGGTGCTCTCTCGCTCATCTAGGGAACGCGACCTCTTACATGTCTTTCAGTGGAACTTCCTTGAGGTTCCTACGCGCCTATTCTTTTGTAGGTGTAAGGGACCTGGAACGGGTATGAAACTCGGATTTTCCGCACCTTCTTGCTGCTTCATGTATTCTCTACCCTTTTACTGATAGACACTTGATCCATTTCCCCCAGCTTAATCAAGAAATGGCATGCCCTATGGCTTCAGCTTTTCTTCTTTGGTCCCTCCGAAGCTTTTTTTAGTGAAGTATTAGCGCCGGATTTGTCCTCCTTGTCCTTGCCCAGCGACATAAGGAACTCATTCTTCTCTCCTTTACTCAGGCACTCCATCCCTTCCGTGCTACCTTCGATGTCGGAAACATCCGGCAGCTTCCTCTTTCCTCTTTAATTTTATATTTTGATTTTTCTCCATATCAGTTCCACGATTAACGTAAAAAAAACGACCACCCTCGGCATTACCTGGTCACCCTGCATTACTGCGGGAAGGCTGTATTGAAACTGGATGTCGCGTGGTGTCCAGAGTCCGCATACCAGCGAATAAGCATCCCGTTAGCCGCGCAGTTTTCGGAGTATGATGTTACACTTTGACTTGGGATATTTTATTTAAAAGAGTATCCTTATCGCTGCCTCTGGCGATCATTGGCAGAAGCCAGCATTACATTACTTAGTCCCCCCTCTGTTTTCGAGGACGAGGAATCGAAGTTCGATGAGTTTTATGCCCCCTCCCTGACCGCCACCAACCCACTCTTTTTCCTGTTCTGTCCTCGCTAGCTGTGTGAGGAGTTGTTGGAATCGAGTTCTCGCACTGCTGTCGAGAAGATGGACCTGCCGGAGTACCTGCGTACCACCCGAGGTAGGGGTATTTTTTCTTGTAAAAAAAGAAAAAAAATAAGTTTCGCGCAGTGTGTTAATTTCAAATTTTTTCCTAATTTTTGCTTTTCCATCGTTCTTTTACATGTTTGGCGCCAAAAACTCAATAATATAAGTACGTAAGTATTATATACAGTGAGTTAAATAAAGCTGAATATAATATTTTTAAGATACTCATATTTAACTTTTATTAATTTGGAGAATATTATTTGAATATCAGAAGACCCATCTTTAGATATGAGTATCTGCCGATTTGATAACGACGATTGCAAGTAGACCTACTGTTGGTAGGGTAAATGATAACGTGTTGGCCTTCCATCCCGGAGGTCTTGGGTTCGACCCATGGTTATTTACTGCTGGCGACAGATTACGATAAAAGGCCATTGGGGGTTGCAGTCCAGTTACAATCGTTTTCTCGGATCGGGCAAAATTCTGCTCCCGCCCTTGACTTTGTATTTATTTCAAAAAAACTTATGCATACGAATTTAAAAGACTTAATTTTGTTTATATCAATTCGCTAGAAGAAATGTAAAAAAAACAATGAAAAACTGCCCCCTTAGGAATTGGGTGAGTACTCCAATGATGTACATGATATGTCACAAGTACCTGTATGCCACAGGTACGAGCTCTTTCTGTCTTTCGCCTAGACATACAAATGAAGAAGGTAAGAAAAAAATATTTTTTTTCAAATACTCAATAAAATCAAGAAGAAAAAATGAAAAACATGAAAAAGCCATCCATCAGCAGGGTATTCTCCACCCCGCCGCCGACAAGTGGTTGCGTGGGAGCAAGCGGCTGGCCCATCCCCTCGAAACCACCACAAAAGTCCGGTCCCGACAACTCCTAACAAGAAGAAAATCCTCACAAGAAAAAACTGCAGTTTTTCCATTTTAAGATTTGTTCCGAGGGTTGTAGGTTTTGTCATTACGCATTCGATTTCGTGGAAATATAATTTTTTGCAAGTTTTAGATGTAGTAGAATGTCAGTCGTCGGTGGAGTAAGTGATAACGGACTACCGACCCGGAGGTCACAGGTTCGAATCCCATCGGCGGCGACCCATGGATGTTTTCTGCTGACAACATATCACGATAAAGACGAAACATGGGTTTGCAGTCAAAATGTTAGAGGTTCAGAATCCACTTTAAATTTTAGGTCCATTCGCAGTCGTAGTCTAGAATCTGGTAAAGTTCTTCTCTCGCCCCATGCTCCATAAGAGTTTACGGAAGAGAAATTTAGTTTAAATTTTTGTAGTTAGGTAATTATGTTCTCCTGACAACATAGAATGCCTATTATTATCAAATTCTAAGCAGTTCCTTAAGTAAGACAATGGATTGCTCGCGATGTCAGTTGAGGTATTTATACTACTCGTTGCTTAGGTTCTGTCTAAGCTCATGTGATTTTATTTTAGTTTGCAAATATATTGCCACTGCGGCAAATTGAATTCCTTCAACTATTATTTTCATAATAATTCAGTAGTAGGTAATTAGATTATGTTGTAGTAAATTTTTTTTTTTTGCGAACCCTAAACCTTACCACCAAAATGGAGTTAACTTTCGTATTTATCATGTGCCTGTTATGTCTAAACTTTTTAAGCTATCAAAATTGAAGTTATACGTGATTTATTGTTTGATGCTGCACAAACAGACGGGCTTTCGATGTATTAAAAAGCATTTGCTACTCATTCTAGCGGACTAAAAGGTAACCTTAGTGTCTTCTAATACAGCTTAAACTTATTGTTGAATTATATGCCGCATTAATGATTTTTCTCTGATCACTCTTTGACAACTTCCTTGATCTCCCTTGGTTTGAACTTCAAACTAACTAGCACTAACAAAATGATACACGTCCAATAACTCCGCCTCATTAACGTTATTAGTCTATTATTTCATTGATCTCTAGTTTTGAAAAGCCAAAAAAAACATAATTTAGGAAAGACTTTAAACTTGATATCATTCGTAAGAGTTAATCAGTTTATTATTACCAAAATTCCCGAACCTTAACATATTTAACATGTTTTATTAATAAGTACAATCTAGAACAATTTATAAATTCTGAAATTCAAAAAATTTCTCTTAAGAATAAAAAACGGTAACTAATGGGGTACCGTTTGGGAATAACTTTAAAAATACTATAAAACAGAAGTGACTTTAATATACTTTAGACCCAGAAGACAGCCCCCCCCCTACCTCCATATATTTTGATACGCTGAATCCGAATTTCGGCATAAAAAAATTTTTTATCGTGTCAATTTCCCGTTATCACCCCCATTTTACTCCTATATGCGGGTTGAAAATTCATTTTTAGTAAAAATTTTAAAGGTCACGCTATTATTATGTATTTTGATGCGCTGAAACCGAATATGGTGATGGAAAATTTTTTTCAGCCAGTCAATTCAACGATACCACCCCATTTCACCCCTCTATTTAGGGGTCGAAAATTCATTCATAGTTAAAATTTGAAATGTCACGCTATTCTAATGTATTTTGATGCGCTGGTTCCAAAATGATGATGAAAGTTTCCTAAGCTTTCTGCAGCGAAAATAGATGTAGGAGTTTTTGATGGTCCACAAATCAGGACCTTGATGAGGGAAAAAACTTTTGTAACGAAAATGAATACTAAGGAAAAAATTAATGGCTGAGCTACAAGTATGTTTGCGGAAACTTTTTGGGTAACTATAAGAGTCCCGAATACAAGGTTGAAGTGGAAAAAATGGTTGAAAATTTTAAGGAATTGGGATGTCTAATGAATTACAAACTACATCTTCTTGATTCACATATAAATGACTTTCCAGCAAATCTAGGAGATTTCAGTGAGGAGCAGGGAGAACGATTTCATCAGGACATAAAGGAGATGGAGCAGCGATATCAAGGGCGATGGAATTCTCACATGAAGGCTGACTATTGCTGGTCGTTGAAGAGGAATAGATCAGAATCAAAGGGAAAAAGTAGATTGCCTTTACGTAGATCTTTTGAAACTAAGAGATATCGCGTTCTCACAGTAAAAAGAAATAAATTAAATAGAGAAATCGACGATAAAAAGACAGAAAGAGAAAAAATACTCATATTCATGTGATAGACCCTTTATCAAAAATCAACTGAATAATATCATATAATGTATATGTATATTGCTTATATACATATCTACCCCCCAAATGGAGGTGAACTGGGGCGACAGCATTCAATTGGCTGGTTGGAGAATTTTTCCAGCATCATTTTGGATCCCAGCGCATCAAAATACATAAGAATAGCGTGACATTTAAAATTTTTATTATGAATTAATTTTCAACCCCTAAATAGAGCGGTGAAATGGGGTGGTATCCTTGAATTGACTGACTGGCTGAAAAAATGTTCTATCACCATATTCGGTTTCAGCGCATCAAAGTACATAAGAATAGCGTGACATTTAAAATTTTTACTAAGAATGAATTTTCAACCCGCATATAGGGGTAAAATGGGGGTGATAACGGGTAATTGATACGAAGAAAAAAATTTTTTAGACGAAATTCGGATTTAGCGCATCAAAATACATAGAGGTAGGGGGTCTGTCTTCTGGGTCGAAAACGTTTTTTTTTTGTCTGGCTGTGTTATTTAAGCGACATCTACAAATGTTATAATTCTTGGACTAAAAATTGTTGTTAAGATTTATTTCGTAATCGTATTTTTTTACGATGCAGCCAAAGCGCAGAGGACAACCCTATGATGCGTTAGCATCACCCAGAGTCAGAATGGATTTTAAATTTTTTGTTAACTCATGGGGAGACTGAGATTCGTACTCTGGAACCATGGCGTGGTGATCGTGCCAATCATCCAAGAATCCAACTTCGTCTCCCATTAAACTCGGAAATTTTGGAATAACCAGCATCATCTCCAGGGATCCCGATTGTCAAGAATTTTCAGCATTCATTACTGGCACTACGCAACTAGATAAACTGTGTGATCTCATAACAGAAAATCGGCTTTGCTCGAAGATAATGGCTCATTTTAAACACCTCTGTGAGGAATTGTCGAATAACGAGCACAACCCAATAACAGAAGATCTAAAAGAGAGACCATAAACATTATAGGGAACATGGACACTGTCTTTTCGGCGTGTTAGATACAGACTACGCAGAATGGATGTCTCAGACTATTGACAATTTTTACAGGAATGGAGATTTCCTTCAACCATTAGGTCTGTTCACGTACTTTTTGATCTGAAATATTCTGAGTAAAAATGTTAAATAGGAGAAATTACCAAATACCAAGAGTACGTGAACAAGTTTGAGTAGTCTTGGACAAAAACTAAAGCAATAACTGTCAAAGTGACAATGAGTGCCTTTATAACAAGACTGCTCAACTTATTTCTTCGAGTAAATTTGGAATAACATTTTAAAGTGGGGGAAAAACGTCAGCAAATTTTCCCCCATTTCATGAGTATTTGAACACGTTTGGGCAAAAATATCATAATGCATTTACCCAAAACTAAGTACGTGAACAGACCTACTGATAAAATATCTACACTCCGTAATAAACGCAACTGTCAATGTTTTAAAATGGCAGGAATAGGAAATAACTAAACAATTTCACGAAAATCCAAATCATCCAATTAAATTCTGGAATGTTTGGTCTCAGCAAAGAAATTATTGAGGAAAAACTGCCCATGCTGTTCACATCAGTTGTAATACAAACGATACTGATAGCTTTAAGTTTTTATAGAACCCATCGTTCTAGACGTCACCGTTGACACTATCCATGACAGGATCAGTCCATAGTTAATCTCACCTGCACAATTAAGGAAAGAATTAATTAACATTAAGAACCACCTTTCTTCGATTATAAAACTCACAGCAACGAAAGATGACATTTTAAAGTATTACAATCTGATGACCATAGAAAGCAGAGCAGCATAAAGGTACATTATCTTTAAGCTTCGATAACACTTTGTCTCCCTCGTTCTAGAAATTTCCACTGAAAAATTGTCTCCTGACATATCACTTACCATGTCACAAACAACATTTTATATTACCTCAACAACAATTCTTTAATCTCAAGAACACCAAATTCGTCTTTTCGCATGTAATAATTTTCGATAAGCAAAAATGTACTTCACCCTATTAAAGAATTTTACTGAATTAGCACAGTATACATTTGCAAGACAGAACAAGATTTATGATTGACGTGCGTCACATAATGTGCTGATCAAACTTACTTGTTTTGAATTTCCACCAAAATCTTGACCTCGCAATCAAAAGGGGTTGCTGAAATTCTTAAAGAAGCACATCTTATTCAACACAACAAAATTTCCACTTTACGCAAAATTTCTGATTGTGAGTCATCTTTAAGACAATGCTGCTATAAGATTCAGAATACGGTAAATACATAGTATAACAAATCAAAATGTAGGAAAACTGCATCCAATGTCAATGAGATAAGAGTTTAATATTGCCGGGATTATGTCGCCTAGCTTTCTCGGACTGACCTCGACAATATAAGCCGTGCGGCATGTGCTAAGAAAGAATTTACAGAAACACATCGTTCCTTATCAGAAAAAAATGAGCAGAGGCAAATCTTGCTAATTGCCGCGAAACGCAATTACCAGTTTTTCTTGTTAAAAATATTTTTTTTCGTTGCAGAAAGACGAGAGGACTGACTCTAGAAGAATTGATGCCATTTGAAGACGACCCTAAATGGAAAATATTTCGGAGGATATCTTTGGCCATATTTTGGATTTCGCTAGTTTTTCTATTCACAACCGCCTGCACCTTATCAGTTTTACAACATGGAGCTTGTCCGGTGCGCCGCGGATTCAACTCGAATGGAACAGTCATATCCATATTAAGCTTGGGAAACCATACATTATCAGTGACGGGTATCAGGCAATCTCTAGGCTTGCAGTGATCATATACGTCATCTTACATTGTTTATAATTTAATTTATCGTTAATATTAGCTTTAGTTCTGTCTTTTTGGCGCACTAATTAAGGAATAAATACGACGCTAAAAATAGGTCTCGAAGTCTGAGCTTGCTGATGTAATACTACCATCGAGTGTCATTAGATTTCTTAGTAACGACTCTTGATAGCCACTTATACAGCAGACGATTAGTTGTATTGCAATTTGCTTGCGTGTTTGCATCATATTTGGTGTACAATTGATATACCGCAAATTCGAAAACAGGAAATGTGATGAGAAAGTATTGTAAAAAGTAATAAAGTCTAAATAAAAATGGATATGGAATGATATGTATTAAGATGTAGTACGTAAATATATTTTCTTTCAATACGTAAATCGCGAAAAGTGCATTCAGAATAACATCAAACCTGTCTTGTTATTTCTCTTCACAATGTATTTTAACGTTCAGCTCCTAAATTGAAGAATACTAATCCAAGTGAAAATACAATTAGTTGGTTTAATTTCTGGTTTGAAAAAGGAATTCACACAACGGCGCGTCCATTTCCAATATGAACAGCAACTTCTGCAGGAGAATATTTATATAGTTCGCAAATTTTCTAAATCTGCCCTATTTTTTTTAAATATTTTCCATTTTAATAGCCTCCTCGCAAAATGGATTGTACTTGAAATATGATTTAGAGCTCGTTCCCAGGGTGTAAGGTTTCTAGAGGTCAATACGAATACAAATGATAGCTCTCACCTAGGCAAACAAAAATTGTATCGCAGGGGGGGGGGGGGGGGGGGGGGGGCGGGCAACCTCAACCGTTTGGGAGTTACAGGGTGATTCATAAATTTCAGTTTTTCATGGTATACACGTTACTCTTTTATTTTTATCTTTTGATCTACTCAACATAGCGACATCAAACAACGGTAGAAAAATACTACCCCAATTACCTTTCCTAAAATGTCAATAATGCTGATCTCACTACTACCACTGCAGGTACAGTCACGGCCAAAATTGAAAAAAATGTTTAGAAATTACGAAAATTTCAGAATTTTCTCAAATTTTCTCCGAAATTCATGTAATTAGTACACCTCTTTTTTATTCCAGTCTTATTACCTTTCCAAAAAACTGCAATATGTTCACGTAGGGAAAGTATTTAGAAATTTATACGTTCTATCGGAAAATATTATTAAAATCAAGAATTTAAAGAAATTAAACTCAAATTAATTCTAAAATGCTTTTTATTGAATTTAAAAATAATTACAATTAATCTTGATAAGTAACAAAAGCCGTTAAAAATGTTCACCGCCACTTTCGATGCATTTCAACAGTCTCCTTCTAAGTCCCTTCTATTACTTTATTTATTTACTGGGCTTGAATAAACTTCATCCTTCATTGTTCCCCACAAGAAAAAGTCCAATGGCTTAAGGTCTAGAGATCTAGCAGACCAAAGAATCAGTGCACCTCGTCCAATGCAGCAGTTACGAAATTGTTCACTTAGTATTACTTTCACAATGTAAGCAGTATGTGCTGGTGCTTCGTGTTGGTAAAACATGTCCGTTCGATTATGCACAGTGAACTCCTATATTAGATCTGGCAGTGTATTGTCCAAAAATTCCGCATAAATTGCACTATTAAGCACTTGCGGTAAAATGAATGGTCCTACCAAATGGTTACCGATGATACCAGCCCAAACATTGACAATGAACCTCTGCTGGAATGAGGTCACCTTTGCCCTGCGTGGGTTAGTTTCCGACCAGGTATGGAGGTTATGGAAGTTCGTGATACCATCCCTGGTGAATTGAGATTCATCCGTCCACAGAATTCGGTCCAGAAACGCTCTGTCGTCAATGTCGCGTTCTAGAAGCTAAGTGCTAAATATTAGTTTTCTCTCAGAATCTCCTTCCAGTAGTCCTTGGGCTGGGTGATGATGATATAGACGTTATCCCCCTCGATGAATAACCCTCCAAACCTTAGATGACGACACCCCTAATCACCTTGCGACTCGCTTCGTGCTCTTCTCAGGGTCCTGCCTCACGATGGTGATTATGTAGTACTGGACGTCGGCAGAAGTTCCCAAAGTTTTGGGTCATGTCTCCAGGTCGTGTGAAGTTACACTTCCTGTTTCTCTTAACCTTTGGAAAGTCCGTCTGTATTCCCTTCTTTGGGTGCTCGGTTAAGGAATCTCCTCTGGTATTCTAGTACAGCCGCTCTCTTTTCCGTCTACTACACCATAAATGTAAAGAATATCCGCGTATTACTCAAAACTAAATTCTGGTATTCCTATTTACTGACCCTTTTTTATAGAAAAATTTTCATCAGGTACGAGTAACAAAACGCCAGGATACATGGATGTGAATTCTGGCTAACGCATGCTAATATCGACAATAAAACAAAATTACACTAACATTTTTATAACTTTTTTGGAACAATAATTAAAATTCATTACCTGTTAACCCAAAATTATCATTTTCGACCCTTTATCTTAAAAATTTTTGTTTATTTAAATAATTTCCTACCTAAAGTGCAATAAAATAATTAGGCAGTCAGAGATTTCTAAGTATGCGGTTTTTGTAATTCTTTGTCTACCTTGCCGTTTTGCACCTTTTTGAAAAGGTAATAAGACGAAGAATCCAATAAAAATAAAAAAGAGGTGTACTAATTACATAAATTTCGGCGAAAATTCGGGAAATGCTGAAATTTTGGTAATTTCAAAACATTTTTTCAATTTTGGCCGTGACTGTACCTGCAGTGGTAGTAGCGAGATCAACATTATTGACAATTTTGGAAAGGCCATTGGGATAGAAATTGTTTAGCGTTTATTTGATGTCGCTGTTAAGTAGATCAAAAGATAAAAATAAAAGAGTAACGTGCATACCATGGAAAACTGAAATTTACGAATCACCCTGTTACTCCCAAACGGTTGAGATTGCCCCCCCTGCCACACAATTTGTTGTTTGCCTAGGTGACAGCTATCATTTGTATTCGTATTGACCTCTAGAAACGTTACACCCTGTATACATATATGTGTCAGAAACCATGTTTTTCATACTGTTTTGTCGTAGGCCATCGCATACAAGTAGAAGTTGACTTTTTGTACAAAAAAGTTTATTTTTTAATTAATTAATAACATGCGGAAGGAGTGATTTTCGACACATATGTATAGGATTAGGGGTCTATCTCCTCCCCTCTTGAAATTTTCTTACGATGAAATTAACGAGTCTTTTGTGAAAAAATCAATTTTTCATTTCAAACGGATAAATTTTGAAAATGTGAAAATGCTCAAAAGAAATTTGACACGCACAAAAATCTTTTACCATTCTCAATTTATGCAAAAGGATAATACAGGATTAAAAATATATTTCACTAAAATTCAATAAAGAATGATGTGTCAAGGTACAAAAACAAGTCTTATTAAGACCGTGATTCGAACTCGTGTCGCTTCTGTCGCAGACCACAACACTTCCAACGAGCTATACAGGGTGTTTCAGATATTGTGTGCCAAAATAAGTGGGGTAATAGATCTCATCTATAAAAATAAAACATTGTATAGCGGGGTAGCGGGGTGGGGCAATCTCAACGGTTTGGGAGTTACAGGGTGATTCATAAATTTGCAATTTTCACGGCATGCACATGATTTTTTTTACAAAGTCTAGGGACAACCCTTTGATGCATTAGCATGGCTTTGATCGGAAGGAAATTAGGGTAAGGGAAGTGATGAAACGAGAATGTCTTGTTTTTTCGTGCACTGGTGTGAGCTGGACAACAGCCCAGAGACGGAGTGGATATTTTTTAATTCAATTTCTAAAAAACCACGGGGAAACCTGGTCTCGAACCCGGGTACCATGGCATGGAGGTCGTGCGGCTCAACCGATTGATTCAACTCCGTCTCCGTCTCTCATTATTTTATTTTTAATTTTTGATCTACTTAAGGCAGCAATATCAAACAAAACAACAACAAAATGTTTTGAAATTACCTACAATTGAGCATTTTCCCAAATTTGTAATACATGTGTTTTTTACTTTTATTAAATTTCCCATCTTATTACCTTTCCTTACGTTCTCGTCGCATTCCAGAAACCAAATGCAAAATTTTAATCTTCTCTCGGAATCTCCTGGGACATAATGATTTGAAAGTCACCCTGCTGGATTTCTAGTTGGACTGTAATAATAAGGTGTTAAGTTTACTGTGATAAAGAAAGATGAGCACTGCCAAAGGGCTCTGAGCACGGTAACAAGCATAGTTTGGTGAAAGGGCGCTGCAGTTCTCCACATTGTATTCGAACGGACACGACTCGAACAAGACCGTCTTTTCCTGGGTGAGTTTAAACCACTCGATCCAGCATCCATCTAAGAGGTGGCAGTCTTTCATCTTTAATAAGTGCAATGTCACCCACATCAATATGCTTGGACGGTGCATTCCATTTGGGTCGCTGCTGGAGCCGAGCTAAGTAATCTAAATTCCACTTTTACCAAAAGTCCTGCTTTAGCTGTTGAATTAATTGCCATCTTCGTAGTGTGTTGACCGGTTTCTCAGTTAATTGTTCTTCGGGTGGAGAAAGTAATGCCTTGCCAATTAAGAAATGTCCTGGAGGTAAGACAGATAGATCTAGAACCGAATCAGGGAGAGGACACGACGGTCGAGAATTGAGGCACGCTTCTATTTGGGATGTTAAAGTGACGAGTTCCTCATAGGTGAAAGAAGAATTACCTACGACTCGCTTAAAGTGATATTTAAAGGATTTGACCCCGGCTTCCCAAAGTCCTCCAAAATGAGGAGAAACCGGTGTCATAAATTTCCAATCAACCCCTTCACTACAATAAAGTGCAACGACCGCTTGGAAAGGTGTTAATATTGACTTTCTATGTTCTTCATCTAAAATTTTTTTTGCCCCGAAAAAATTAGTGCCGCAATCGAAATAGATCCGTTTACACAGGCCTCTGTGAGCTGTGGTTTGGGCGGAATATCTGAAACAAGTCACACACTGATGTACGCAACGCTGGACCAAATTGTTGGCTTGTATAATCCAATATTGCTGCCTTAGAGTAGCAAGCATGAGTACTGGTCCTCTGTGTAAAGTGACCTGATGGGTGTATTTGATTACTAACTTTACGAAATGACCATTAGAAGGGAGGATTATATGGTGACATTGATTGTAGGGTAACGACGATTGGTTTAATCGATTTCCTACTCGAAGCAGACTATTTACGTCCAAAAGGCTGCAAGGACAGAATTTTGCTAATAGAGGGTATGGGCTTATCTTGGGTTAAACATTTTATTTCATTTTCAAAATATAGTGTTTGAGTAAGGGGGATCCAGAATTGTTTACTATGATACAGCTCGTTAGTCGAAAGAAAGACAGTTTGTATCTGAATTGTATGTCTGCATTTGGCAATGAACCGAAATATGTAGGATGTAGCTCTTAAAAAACGTGTGAGAGAAGAGAATTTCAAAAGCATCGAGAAAATATAGGAGTTCTTTGTGCTAGCAAAGAAGGATTTTATATTTCGTAGTTCAAGATTCTCTTCAGAGGGATCTACTACCACTTGTTTGGGCCAGAAACCTTCATCTTCGCCTAGCCACGCTGGACCACTAAACCAAGAGATTGTTGATTACTCGAATAAAAACCGCCGCTGCAAATGCTCCCTCCGAAGCATCACAAAATTCGTGCAGTTACACCGAAAAGGCGGATGCCATTTGTATACAAGGGGGGACCTTCACTTCTTCTAACAGGTGAAGAGATTGCGAATACTTAGTCCAATCCTCACTGCCACATCCTTTGCATAAATATTTTAGCAGAGATGATTACTGGAGCAAGCCAGCCTAAGGGATCATAGAGCTTGGCTATAAACGAGAGTATATTTCTCCTTGTATGGGGAGGAGAGGGACTTTCAGATCGAAGCTTAAAGTGGAAAGAATTTGAAATGGGATTCCAAAATATTTCGCCCTGAAGTGCTACCGCATCGTTTAATTGTCCGCCCCTGAGTGCACATCATCTACGTATACATCCCGTACTAAAAGCTCCGCCGCCCTAGGATATTTCAATTTTTCGTCCTGCGCTAAATACTGGAGAGTACGTATCGCTATAAAGGGTGCGCCCGATGTTCCAAAAGTTACAGTCAAAAGACAAAAGTCTTCGAGAGGTAGTTCTGGACATTTTCGTCGTACGATTCTTTGGTACTGTGCATCGTCTGGAAACACCTTAATCTGGCGATACATTTTCTCTATATCGGTACTGAAAACAAATTTCTTCTGACGCCACTCAAGGAGAAGAGAAAATATATCCTTTTGCAAGGCTGGGCCAGTTAAAAGACGGTCATTTAATGAAAATCCGTTGTCCGTACGGCATGAGGCGTCAAAAACAACACGTAGCTTAGTTGTTGCGCTGCCTTTATTAACTATACCGTGATGAGGAAGGTAACAGTGACTATTCTTCGGAAATCGTAAATCTTCTGGTGATAATTTACGCATATGCCCCATTGAGAGATATTTTTCGAGACATTTTGTGTACGCTTCATGAAAATTTGGATCCTTTTACAGCTTACGCTCTAATTGCTCGAACCTTTTTACTGCCATCAGGCGAGATGCTCCAAACTTAGGCTCATTTAACGGAAGGGGCGAAAGGGTAGGTGCACCATATATCTTCCATCACTTTCACGACGGTGTGTATTCACAAAGACTTCTTCACACAAAGCATCCTCCGGAGACACTTCTAGTTTGTCAGGGATGTCCTCAATTTCCCAAACTTTTTTAATTTTTTGCCTATTAATTTTTGCCTATTAATTTCGCAACAATTATGGAGACTGAGAATATAACTTGAAGTGGTCGCTGGCTCTGTCACCTCATAATGAGTACTCCCGAAAAGGACGTAACCGAACCGCGCGACTTTTGCGCCACAGGGATTCCAACAGGTCCACGTATCAACTCAACCTCTACAATTTTAGAATAAACATCATTACATCGATAATCTCAGGATTATAAAAATAAGGGTCATCCAAAGGAAGATTCTTTATGTGTGCCCAATTTTCAATTCCCACGCGTTCTATAGGAAGGACGTGAGAGCTTCTGTCTGAAGAAGGGACGATAAACAATTCTCGGATGAAATATGTAAATTTATTTTGGCGTGAGCTTTTCCGGTTTCTGTTTGCCCTAATCAAAAGATCTTGACCTCTGTAGATGACTTTTTCAATTGTAAATTTTTCAATTGTAAAAACTGGACTGCGTTTGTCGTTATGAACGTGGCCTGACTACCCGGGTCTAGCAACGACCTCAAACGTACCCATTCTCCACGCTCCGATTGCACTCGAATAATCGCGGTATCAAGAAGTGTAGTTCTATGTTTCAGAGTGAAAAATGAATGTACTTCGGAAGTTGGGTTAAGATTCTCGGTTTGCTGAGTCTAAAATGTTCGAGTCGACTCAGAGTCAAAATGAAGCAACGTATTATGCCGTTTACCACACTTATAACAAGATTTGGAGCTAGGACACGACCACACAGGGTGACTCACTGCTAAACAATTATAACATAACTCCTTCTTAATAACAAAATCTGTTCGCTCTTTGGGATTCAAATACTGAAATTTTCGACACTGTCTGAACACGTGGGCTTCACGACAGTAAGGGCACTTGGAATTTGGGGTAGAATGAAAAACGTAAGTGACCTTCGCTTCCTTCTCTCGATGTTTGTCCGGCTTATTTCGGGTTATCTTTCTATTGTAAGATTCGGGTGTAACCATTTCTAAAGCTCAAAAACGACCCTCAAGAAAAGTAAGCAATGTTTCAAGACTGGGATATTCTCGAGAATTACTTAAAGCTTGTTCCCATAGAGTTCGGGTTTCTTAGGGTAATCTTTGGGTAATTAAAAAAACTACAGTGGGGGCGCACTGCTCCACTTCACTCTTTAAACCTCGAAGCAAAGCGAGACATTCATTCGTGGTGTCTATGATTTTTCTTAATTGAATAGCGTTCTTATTTTGGATAAAGGGTTGTGAAGTCAGTGTCTGAAGTTGAGCATTTATCAAAACGCGATTATTTTAATATCGTTTACAGACGAGAAACCACGCTGTTTTATAATTAGCATCTACGGTAGTAAAATGCCTGATTAGCTCTAATGCATCACCACTAAGACACCTAAACAATATTTTTCCCACAAGTTCTCTAAATCTCTTATTCTCCCTTGAATATTACCGACAGTGACGCGATCTTTAGGAAATTTTTTATAATTTACCCACAGTTTTTTAATTTTTACCTGGATAGCTTCTTGAACGGCGGTTAATTCCTATGCTTTTGGGCCATCTTGCATAAAACTGATCAACTCCCTACTTACGATCTTGGACAACCTTATTTTAATCACTACCAATTTCTATCAAAATAATGATCTTTAGAATTTTAATAGCTAAGACCCCGTTCAACAACACTCACTGCATGCGAAAATTATTAATTTACCGCGATCTCCAAATCAATGCACAATCAAAGCACTGAAAAAATCAATGAACGTTAGCTCATTCGAATGACGTTATGACCACTTCTTGTATAGGAGAACTTTCTTAAATGACTACTGGGTAAGTGTAAATTGAATATTGGATAACCGAGTACCGTTGATCACTGCAATATCCCAGCAACAAATGCATCCATTAAATGCAGAAATTAGCGTTAGACTTTATGTTTCTTTATCACACTTAACTCTTTATTTGATCACACTTTTTGTGTTATTTGCAGATTTTTGTTAGTAATTTCCAGGGTTGCGAATTTATTCAAATTACCTGTTGAGTATAGGGGATTCCACTTTTATCACGAAAATCCGACTCGGATAGGACCAATGTTGAATTTCCAAAGAGGCGAAAATTCTGGGGAACACAATGCGGATTAAAATGGAAAACTAAGCACTTCTCAATTCAGCTATTTTATTAAAAATTCTGCGACACGTGTTTTGATAAATAATTAAGCTATATTAGATACGACATCTGCGTCTGTTTCCCACGAATTCTAGCGGTCAAGTCAAGCTGTGATAAGAGGTAGACTTTTCACTCCGGTCTGACGCCATTGGTTTTCTCTTTGATATTGCGAGAGACTGAAGGGTTGGTGTTTCCAGATGATACTCAACTTCTTCCTTAACACAGTCTTATTACACAGTAAATGTATCCGCTTATTGCTTAAAAGTTAATTTTTCAATTTTTTCATAATTTAGCTTAAGAACACCCGTACTTATCAATTCGTTTTCCAATTACGATCGATATTCTTGCAGAACGATATTCCTGTTTCATAGCAAAATTTCTAATCTAATATCAGCAATAAAACAAAATAACACAACAATTTTAGAACTTTTTGCAGCAATAATTAAAACTAATCACCTGTGTACCCTAAACAAAGACTTACGACCCTTTACCTTATTTAAAGAATTTCCTATGTAAAGTGCAATAAAATAAATAGGTATTCAGGGGTATCTAATAATGCGGTTTATTTAATCCTTTTTCTACCTGGACATATTGTACCATTTTGGAAAGATAATAAGATGGACAATCTACGAAAAATAAAAAACGGGTGTATAAATTACATGAACTTCGAAGACAATTTGGAAAATGCTGAATTCTATGTAATCGTAAAACATTTTTTACACTTTCGGAAGTGACTGTACCTGCAACGGTAAATTATGGAAAGGACATTAAGGTAGTAGTTTTTTTGGCGTCTGTTTAATGTCGCAGCATTAAGTAGATCACAAGACCAAAATAAAAGAATAATGGGGAGATACCTACCTGTTTTGTTATGTCGGTGAGATCTGTTGCTCCACTTATTTTGACACACCTTTTGTGAAGCACACTGTACATATTTCATAATGTTCCTTTTTAATTTTGTAATTCTGTGCTTATACTCGCATGTATATATATATATATATATATATATATATATATATATATATATATATATATATATATATATCCTCGATGTAACAGTTCTCAATAAGTTTTTTGCAACTTCAACGGAGTTGATGACTGTGCTGTAAATTGCTCAATTGGCATCCGCGATGAATAACTAAAGTATGACAAATTCTGCACAGAGGTCTGTATAGAGGTCGTACAGTAATGAATGTTGATGCGTAAAATGCCCCAACATTGCTAAAATGACGCGATATTTGAAGGATATATTGGAAGATAATGAAGCGAGAACTATCGCATTCAAGCAGTGGATTAATGATCCCCGATGTACTTTAGGTACAATTACAAAGAGCATCCCGTAATTTATAGACTATTTTTGTGAACAAATAACCAAGTTAACGACTCTTGATTTGATTTGCAAATAAAGTTCCTTTGATCAATGATCAATTTTTCCAGTTGTTTGTTATTATAAAAAGGACGGGGATCTTAAACATCAAAGTTTAGTAATTACTTCTTATAACCTGGCTGACGATACAGTGTCTGTGTATGCTTACTGAATGCGGTCATTAATTTTCTGAAAGAGAACTTTCGAATTTTGAATAACATTTAATATTTCTCTGATGGAGCGCCACAGCAATTTAAAAATTTTAAAAATGTCGTTAACTTATTTCATCCCAACAAATATTTCGGTGTTGAGGGTGAATAGCACTATTTTCCTACGGCCCATTGAAAGGGTCCATGTGACGGGGTGGGAGGCATTGTGAAAAGGAGTGCTACTTTAACAAGTCTGGAGCTTCCTCTTGACCAGCAGATTCTAACCCCTATGAAACTGGTTGGTTCAAGCAGAGAAAACCCAAGAAAAGTTTTGAAAATAAGCGAAGAGTAGAGAACCTGGAACAGAAACATTGCCTACAAACTACAGAAACTACAAAGGATGATGTAATTTCGAAAACTTTTTAAAATGCTAAATTAGAGGAGTTACATAGTTGTCAATGAATTGCAGTAAATTTTGTTATCGTGGGCGAACAAACATATAACATATAATATTAACATATAATATTAAAACTTTACATTTCAAGAATATTAGTCATATTACTGTACAAAAATGTTAATATTACCAATATTTAAATTTTCTTATAACGAAAGTAAACCTGTATTTTTCCATGTTATAGAATTTTTTTTAAGGAATATAATAGAATATTACAAAATATTTTGAGGCGAATTAGGCTCCCACACCAACATGCAAAATACGTTAGTAAACAAAAACTAAAACACGCCCACACACAACAATCAGGGATGCACGGACAACAGAGAACGCTTCAGCAAATCCTTAGTAAGAGTCACGTCAAAAACAGGAAACATATTCACGGTTCTACACATGCGATTTATAGGCTCATGCATACCATAGTTAGACCAAAAGTGAACAACATGCAGTAAAGGCAATCTCCTTAAGCTATACGGGGTACGTCTATAAGTAACCATACTTGCGAGAGTGCAAGAATCTATGTTCGAGTTCAAAAGCTGGTGAATAAAGACCAGGTCAGAAACTCTACGTCGTTCTTCCAACCAGTGCATATTAACCAAACGGAGGCGATCCATATATGGAGGAAGCCTGAGTAGATCATTCCACGGAAGGTCTCTTAATGCGAACCTAACAAATTTCCGCAGCACCGACTCAATGCGTCTAGAATGAACAGCATAGAAGGGAGACCAAACCTAAGATGCATACTCGAGAATTGCCCTAACCAAAGAATAAAATAAGTGAATTAAGGTTTTCCACGCTTTACATAACCCAGAACTGAATTACTCTTAGAAACAATGTAGTAAATGTGCAGAGTGAAATCAAGTTTACGGTTAAGCTTCAGACCAAGGTGAGCAACGGACTGCACGCGACAGATATTAGTTTCCCCAAAGGTATAATCAAAGACGAGCTGATTGATGTTCCTAAAGAACGACACAACCTCACATTTAACCAAGTTAAGCTGCAGTTCTTGAATGTATTTAAATCATCCTGAATACAAGAAGAATCATAACTGTTTCTAACGCATGAGACAATCATAATATCGTCTGCGTAGATTAAGACTTTGGAGTGCTTAATCAGAGGGACAATGTCGTCAATGGCAGGAATAAACAACAGCGGCCATAGATGGTTATCCTGCGGTACACCAGATGAAGCCCTAACGACTCTAGATAAAGTATAACGAAAAGATACTCGGTAAGTTCAAGCCCAAAGGAGTCAAAAGCAGGGTCGACAAGGGAAGAAGGGGCAACGGGTAAAGCAGGGGCGACAGGGGAAGCAGGAGGATCCTTGGCAGCTGAAAGCACAGCAGGGGCATCAAGGAAAGCAGGGGTAACCGGAGAATCTGGAGCAACGGGGGAAGCAAGGGAGACAGAGACATCAGCGGCAACCAAACCAATGAGGTCACCATTGGTCAAATCCGCGGATGACCATGAGGAAAGATCAAGCTTTACCTGTTAAACAATTCGGCGAATACCATCTACGACGGGTAAAATCGTTGAAGGGCCCAAGGAGGACACCAGGCCAGGGTCAAGGCTCACAACCAAAGTCTGGACATCAACGAGGGAATCAGACATGGACGAAACTCTTGAGGACAGCTCATGAGACCTCTCCAGGAAGGCAGTAGAATTAGCCTGCAGCGTGCTGAAAATACTAAGAAGCTTATCCATCTTAGTGGAAAGGGTGTTAAAGTCATCGGACAAGAGCTGTATATCGCACAAACGAGAAAAAAAAGGAGAGGACCTTATCAGCGACCAGAGTCAGATCACCGGAGAGAGCCTCGGTAATACTCTTCACCAGTCTCAACACGTGGCAAGGTTTTATGTCGAGGCATTCTCGACATGTGTTGGAGGATGAAGATCTAGTCCCACCACTCAAGCAAGCGGGGTAAAACAGGTGGAGCGAATCAAAATACGAAGGGAAAAAACAAAACGAAATTAGATAAAATTAGTAAGATACTGAAACCGATTCTAAATACTAAACGACAACAAAATAAAATAAAAAACCGAGTGTCCTACAATAATACCCGCCAGTTTAAAATCCAAAATGTAAAGAAAAATAACCGACGATACAGTTTGGAGAGATTAAAAACAGCACAGAGTTAAAAGGACAGCTACATCAAACACGAAAGCAGAAATGAAATTAACAAAGAGAAACCTCCAGCAAAAGTCACACAAAATACGTTACACATTTTTTTATTATAGTCCGGGCGCAATGGGGGGGTCATGTATGCAATTTGGGGTCCCCGCGGTAACTTGTCATATTTTTATGTTTTTCGGCACGGAGAATCGATTTTTCGAGGTTACCAGGCTCAAAAATTTGTCGTTTTCGAGATATGGCCCGATTTTAGTCAAAATTGGTGGTTTTTCTGAATTTTCCAAAAAAATTAAAAAATTTAAAATTATTAACCAACTTTATGTGAAAGATCTTTTGATTTTAAACAATTTATGTCTGTAGCATTTTTTTCCTTAAGTCCTTGGTTTAGCTGCAATTTGCAAAAAATGCCTCATATTTTTTATAGAGTATTTTAAATGGGATAACTTATATGGGGCAAAATTCCTCAAGTGTACCAGGTGAAGAAATTCGATGTCTCCGATTTTGTTCAAACTTCACCAAAATATTGTTACTGGGGTAAGTAATTATGGTGCTAAAGGATTTAAAAAAAATTTTTGTGCAAAAGTTATAGGGTTGTAAACTTTTGCATTTTTGCACTTTTTCTCGTGATCATATCTTTTTTGAAAAATCATAACTATCGCCACCATTGCAGTAGAACAGTGATCTTTAGTGATTTGTAAAGGTCGTTACATGCCGTTTCGAGTAAAAATATAATTTTCCAAAAAAAAAAATTTAAAAAAAAAAATTTTGACTTTGAAAAATATATTTTGGTTTTTCATAAATTTTTTTCATATTTTTTCAACTGAAAGTGTCACCTCAGCTTTAAAATCATCTATCATTTAGAGTGGCAAAGCAATGTTAAGTGTAAATTTTTGATTTTTGAAAGCCCGCGCACGCCTTTTTTGCTTGTTTGTTGCTTAGAACAGATGAACATAACATTACATTAGAAAATGTGTACACAACACATTCCAATAAGCTCGGCAAATTTCTAGATTCTCTATTGATCCCTGTGGTACACAGGTGAAACGCTGTTTGACGTCCTTGGTTCCCCAATCGTCTCATCATCCAGCGCTACACATTATTATCACTTTTGATCAACCTGTTCTTGATTCTATCGTATCTTCTGATTATTGTTGTATTTTCAAAAGAGCTATTTTTCCTAAACTGAATGATTGGCTTATAACGCTGTTTCATCTTTCTATGATGTTTTTTATCAATGATTTTCTCCCTCTATCTCTCTCTCTTTCTCTCTCTTGAACGCTCTCGGACTTGTCAAATATGATTTGATGCTAACTTAAAGTATTTGAAGAACTTGAAGCGTGAGGTGATCTTTCGCGACATCGCTAAAAGACCTTCAGTAATACAGCTCCCTGGAAAAAATGTCGCTCCTTAAAAAAATCTTTTTTTCAGTTCCCATTTCGTAAAAAGTTAGTATTCTGCGCAGAGTTACCGACTGGCTCGCAAACGAAAATCTCACTGGTAACGCTGCCAAGGCTGTTCTTGTGCCATTCAGCAGAAGGCACAATTCAAACCTGGTTTCATAACGTGGTCATTGAGCACTCACCTTAAATTGGCAGGCTTACGACCCTAGGCTTATCCAAAACTCTTCGAAAGGACCTGGCTATTCTTGTTATACAATACGATTGTCAAACCGATTGTACCTACGCCATCTTGGTCTGGTGGTCAAAAGTTTAACAACGGTCGGTAATCGCCAAATGCAACCAACTACAGCGGCATACCTTCCTCTTTATAACAGGAGCAATGACGACCTGTCCAACAGCTGCCATGGAGGCGGTTTTATTGGACTCTCCCCCTGCATATCTGTATCATAAAATCGGCTGTAATTAGTGCTCTGAGAGTGCAGTTCACGTCTGAAATACCGGTTGGTGACTGGGGTCACATGGGCTACCTTACACGCATTCCTGGCATAGGTGTGTGCACCATATCGGATCACATGTCTAAGGTATTGAGTTTTGTCAGAAGATTCTCTTTCCTGAGCAAACAGACTGGGACGGCGGTGGTCCAAGCAACTTCAATAGGTTCACTGATGGCTCAATAATGGAACACGGTACTGGACACTGGTGCTGGTGTCTTTCCACCCAGCACTAGTGCTTCGATTGCATTGGGTAAATAGCCCAAAGTCCTTCAACACGAAATTCATGCCATCGAAATATGCCCCATTAGCCACGTCAACAATGGACTGAAACGGCTCTACTCTCGTGGAGTTTTTAATCGCGACTTACGAAGGCGTGCTTTGGCACCCTCCAACAACTAGCCGTCCATAATAGGGTCACGTTCTGTTGGATACCTGGTCACTCGGTTATCGAGGGCAATGAGATTGCTGATGAGCTGGCCAGGAACGGTTGATCTTCTCGGTGTCAAGGCCCCGAACCTTATTGCAGCCTTAGCTGGTCGTCGGCTCACTCACCCTATGGGTTACTCAAATTAATAACAGAAAATCAAACTCTGATTAGGAGCTCCCGTCTTCGTTATCAGCGCATCATCTTCAACTTCGTAGCGCGAGGACCGATTTGGAAAATCCTTTTTTTGATAGGGTGAGGTTGGGGTGAGAGAGGGGGCGAAATACAACTTCTTAATGCGTAGACCGACGCTCCGGCATTACTCTGCAATCCAATGGCTTTTCTGCGTAGTCTATTGTCAGCAAAACACAACTATGATTCTGAGACGACGGAGACCTAACTCTACCGACGGCTTTCACCCTTAACATTCTAAAATATTTATGTCAGTTGAAAATTTTCACAGAAGTTTTTAATTTCGTTTTTGCAGATATGTACAAAGTGAGACCAGAAAACGAACAAATTGACACGAGTTATTAGGTACATATTTTGGAAATGAAAATATAATCTTTACTACAAAAGCACACTTGTAAAAATATCTTATAGTATATTTTGATTAACAATATTAGTGGTATTGTTCGCCAACACTGATACCAAAATTTCATTTGAGCTAGTTTTTACACGAATTGCACTCTGAGCTAAATCTGCAGACCAATGTTTAAAATTAAAAGTTTTTAATTCATCACATTTTAGGTAAGGATTTGTTGAATTATTTGGCCGCAGCATGACCAACTTCTGAGTTATTTTTAGCTCATCCGCATTGATACAGAGAATACTTGCCAAAGTTGTTCCGTATATTTCGGCCAACTGATCTAAAGAATAAATAGAAAAACATTTTTAAAGAAGTGTACCAAAAATCAACATCTACTAAGTACCTTCAGAAAAGCGTTGTGGTCCCACCCTACGTTCGTACCAGAAAGAATCACCGAATTTTAATCTTATAAATTGATCAGTAACGAGGCAGGCCAAAAGAGGACCAAATATGGCACCTTCTAAGGGGGGCTCACTCAACGCACCTGTGTACATATCCACATCTCTTGGATCGCTGTGAAGTAGAAGTATGCTTTAATTCTATAACAAGTCCTACAATAAAATGTACTTACTCATAGATGTTTTGCATATTTATCAAAGAATCTGCATCAACTGCTCTAGCCATTTTATCCCATGTATCCACAGAAGGCAATCTACAATGCTTTCTCCACTCATAATATGCAGGAATTCCATGATCTCTTCCTCTTTGGATATTTAAGGAAACTAAATCTAAACCACCCAGATTTCTAGGCGGTAAGTTCACAGATGGTGTATTCTCAAAAAGTTTTTCAGTAAGTTCTAACGTGAAATATTGGTTCACTTTTGACGTAGGAGTATTTGCTGCACTTCCTATAGCCTTATCAATACCAGCTTTAACCCACAAGGAATATGGATTAAAAAGCATTTTGTGGAGCTGAACATTTTCAAAGTTGTCACCATCAATCCTTATTCGAAATAATGTCTGCATAATAAAACAACAATTAGCAAAGGGATTTATTCTTGTAGTCCAGTCATTTTAGCATTTAACTTTGACGGTCATGCGACGTTTGAGATCCTAAAGGAGATAGTATGGTGGGTGGGAACTTCGAGAATGAAGTGAAGTAGAAATTATTGTTAGATGACGGTTTTCCACATTTTTCTCATTAGAATGATGCATTTTAGCCACGTTTATTATCAATCCCAATTGTATAAATTCATCTATTAAAAATTACGCTTTTATTACCAAAACAACGCTAAGCGATAACTTTCTAAAAAGCTCTACTATTCTATGTATAAATCAGATTTACATCATTTTGTATCATACAATGCTGGCTATGGCCAGGAAGAATCAGGAACACCTCGCATTTAAGGTGTAGTCTCGTTCGCCAATCACTACTGGACTGGTCACCAATATCCGACCGAATTATCATCCGGACCAGTATACGTAACATCTCAATAATTAAGTGCCATGCGCCGACCAAGCAAGCGGATACAACAACTAAGAAGGCCTTCTAGCAGCTCTTTGCCTGGAAAATGTAGTGGAGAACTTAGGATTCGGAAACAGGAATGCAAATGTCATCGGTGAATCCTTATTTAAACACAAAAAATTCCACCTGACATCCTGCGTTTTCCCAGACAGCTGTACTGAAAATATCAGACTGACCATATTAATGCTTTGAAAAGCTGAAAAAGTCTCTTTTCGATGTAAGATTTAAGCACGACGCTGATATTGGAGATCAACATTTTGTTACACCTAAGTTTGACTTATGCATGGCAGCAGAACATCCACGGAACACAACATCTAATATACCACGGCTCAATTTGCCGAGGCTTAAAACATCGAATACCCGCAAAGCATATTCCACCGCATTGCACGAAAAAGCTGATAAAATCCGTCATAACATCGATGACTCTACGGACTCCAGGAATATTGCGAAACCGAGACCTATACCACTGAATGAAAAACATGCATAATTGTAAAGATTCCCAAGAAAGAAGACCTAAGAAGTTGTAACAATTGGCGTGACTTCTTTTTTTTGACAGCAAATTTCAAACTGATGGCAAAAATCATTTTCATGCGAATCAAGCAAACAATCGAGCGCACTCTTAACGATGAATAAGCAGGCTATCGTGAGGGTTTCTCATGAAGCGACCGATTGGATGAAATTCGTTCAACCATTTTAGCACAATAGGCCGCAGTGGCCGCGGCGCTTGCGAACCTCACACACTTCTATCTCACAAATCGAGTCATGTAGCCTAAATGATTGAACCACTGAGTAGAGAATGTCACAGAGCAGGGCATGTGACTTGTCAAATAACATCTAAGCTACAAGCTTTGGTCAACCGGTATCATACTGAGAAAAGTAACATCGCTCAGCAGGCTCTTGAAGAAGATCCTTAGAAAAGGAAGGTATCCAGATTAACAAATCGTGGCAACAGTTGAGAGTCGGTGTGGTAGACGCCCTATTTCTCACAAAGTGAATCCTTTTTCACTTCCGATTTCTCTCTCCAAGACTAACATAAAGCAATCTAGATGAATGTCGTTGAATCTATACTTTATTCTCAATGTTCTTGATTTTATTTCAGATTTTTCTGGGTGATTGTTTTTGATAAGGATATTAATTTTTAATTGTATTTTCAAGAATTCCTTTAATAAACTATCAAAAAGTAACGTTTAATACATTTTTAAATTTGTGCTTCAACAACCTTTCATTTAAACGGCTTTAATTGAGCCACCAATTCAAATGGCAAGTTCCTAAGTCAAATAACACTAGTTTACACCAAAAAAGATCTGGTTTCTCATAGACTTTACGGGGATCGGATCAGATTTGATGAAGTTACAGGCGATCAAAGTCCAAAAAAGTGAGAAAAAGAAATTAATTTCCCACCTGGATTGCATGAAAATTAACAGAAATTCACGGATTCTACGAAGAAGCGCATGCAAAATGATGTATTTTCGCCCAGAATAAATATAATTTGCGAAAATATACACACTTCCTTTTCTCATTCATTTTTGAATAACTTCTACATTTTTTGTCCGATATGGGCAAATTTACACTTAAAATTTTCGTAAAAGAATGATCTTTCATCTTAAATCTTAAAAATATGAAAATAAATTTCTTGGAATTAAGCGGAGCAATTGAAATTTAGTGAATTTTTGAAAATGGCGGAAAAATCACTTTATTTGGACTTTGATCGCATGTAACTTCATCAAATCTTTGGTTGAAAAGAGGACAAAGTTACCTTTCAAAACATATGTAATATATGCAGATCGGATAAAAATTGATGGATAGATGGGCAAATAAGTGAGAAAAGTTCCAAATAACGGGTTTTTTGAGAATATCTCAAAAACGATTCTTAAAAAAAAATGGTTGCCATTTTTGGAATCTGCGCCCAAAAATACATTTTAGAAAAGTCTGAGAAACCAGATCTCGATATGAGGTCCAAATTTGTAAACTAGTGTAGTTCAGGAGAAAATCGGCTGTGACAGACAGGTATTCTATAGGTATTTCTTCTTGCCGATTTGGGTACGGAACGCTAAAAATGACCCTTTCTTACAGCAAATTCAACAATTACTAGTAATATTTTGATGAAATAGTTTTATTTATAATCATAAGGCGATTTTTCAATTAATACTTTGGTTAATATTTATTTGTTTATAGCGTTTTACGTGTAGATAATTATAATAAAATGAATATTCTAATAAAAAATTAATATAACTTTAACCCTCGGTATTTGATAATGGGTGGCGACCTCCAAGTGCTTATGCAGTCTCTGACAAAGTAGTGTTCCCTTTACAGCCAATTTCATAAGACCACATATGAAAACCATTTAAAATAAAATCATTGACGAAAAGTCGGAGTTGGTTTCAAAAGCGGCCTTCCGGAGGCAAAGTTGTTAGCCTCAGAGCTAGCCTTATCCGAAAGGAACATTAATAACGTCGTGGTGGTAGGCTTTGCTAAACTAAACGTTAAACCTAAGCGGCTCTTTAAGGCACAACGTAAAAAACGCATGGCCGTACAAAATATCTGTGCGAATACCGGTAGCACAGATACGCAAAAACCGAAGACTCCGGTAGGTGGTAATAGTGGTTCGTTCATTCCAAGCCAGTCACAATCGAAAGCTGCCATCAACACAAGCACAAAAGATGATGTTGTGGCCTGTGGCACCGGAGACAAACAGTACGGGCACAGGGCGTCTATGTGCAATCGCTTAACCAGCGTTTGCGCAATGGAACAGTCCACCAAGAAAAAAAGGGGAGCAAGGAGGCAACACACCCACTGTATAGGGACAAGATCAGTAGGATACCTAGGGCTGAGATACCTAAGGTGTTCTCCCGAATAAGACTCCGTGAGAGTTACATTCACTCTCTCCGAATGGAGACTATCGGCTATAATCGACTTATCGACTATAAGTCTGACATCTGCCGCAGCAGAAACCGGAATGTGTTTGTAGAAGACACCTGTGAAGGGCCTTCTTTAAGATGATTGAGGAAAAGGAACTGCCCAATACAAGAGGAACATTTCAGCTACTAGAGTCCTTGGGGGTTCGAAGTTGCTGGTAATTATCTGCATATTTTCCGTGTGACTCTATAAACCCACCGGAATTGGTGGATTTCAAAGATGTCTTCAGGATGGCAGGTATGCTCCCTCTCTCTCTCTCTCTCTCTTAGGTGAGAGAAGAAAGTCACCCAAATCGAGACAACGATTAAGGTGTATTACAATTAGGTGGATTCCGAACCACCGACATTACTATGCAACCCCCAATGATCTTTTACCGAAATCTCTTGTCAGCAAAAAACAACCATGAGTCACCGCTGGTAAGTTTTGAACCTGGGAGCGCTTGTATGGAAGGCCGACACATTATCACTTACTCATTCGTCGGATATGCAGGCGCGACATATTATTATAGGTTGTAATTCTAACGCACACCATACGACCTGTGGAGCACTTATTTAAACAAAAGGGAAGACTTCCTTTTTGATTATTTATTGGCTAACAACCTGATTGTAGTTAATCGTTTGAATTAACCTACCCTCTTCAACGGGTGATGACAAGAGGAACTAGACTTAACACTGGCCAGTCGATCTATCCTAAATACCATAAGTTGCTAGAGAGGCTTGTTCGAACCATCGTGCCCTGAGTTTAGAAACATTATTCAATATTGGCGAAAATATCAGAAAAATTTAAGAGTAAATGAACTCTAAAAACACTGACAGGGACACTTTTAGAGAGCTACTAGGCAGTGGTCTCAGCAACATCATCAATACAATCGGGTCCTCCCAAGACGTCGAACTTACGGCAGACTTAGTCAATGAATTTAAGTACTGCTGTCAAGTACTGCTGTCCTATTGCAGGGAAATCCCAGCATTTCCGAGCATAAATCCCATCACTAATAGATAGTAGATTTTATACGACTTCTAGAGTGCTGGGATACAAATTGAAGCACGCTAAGAGGTTACATCGCGAGTTACACAATTCATCATTCTGTGCTGCTGGGAGTGTTAACACTGCTGGGCTGTTGTCTAGCTCGCCGGAATGCAAAACCAAGACATAAAAGTTGCCTCACTTCCTTTACCCTAATTCCGTTCCGGCAAAAGCCATGCAAATGCATCAAAGGGTTGTCCGCTAGGCTTTGGCCACATCGTATAAAAAATAATAAAAAACAAAAACAAACACCATATGAGGCCTAGGCTCGCTCAGGATACAGGTTGGTTACCTGTACTGGAAAAAAGTACATCTGTGTTTTAAAAACAATTGAATTTCTTGAAAGGCTATTACGGAGAAGTATAAACCGCTTTCACCTACACTCCCGCAGCACGCATACAAAACTTAGCGATCTACGATAACAACGCTTCATGAATTTATGTAGCTGCCAATACGTCTAAATATAGATCTAAAAACTGAATCCATACGGCCAGCATTACAGAAAAATTTCAGGATACGATAGCTGATGAATTTTTAGCAAAATTTTCCGGGCTGACGGGAGATCCTTTCCTGCGTGTGATTTTCTTGGTATTGATATTCCATCTCCATATTCAGGCTGTAGTGCTCTGCAATCTGCCGACGTTGAGATCTTGGCAAAACTCCTGGAAAAATATATCCGGCCCTTGGAGGTACATTACTTGTCAAAGATTTTAATTAAGGTACGACTTGACATTGTGGCAGCATTTGATAACACATCCTTAGACGTTATCATACGAGCCTTAAGGGTCTGCGAGTCTTCTAGAAGAGACGAGCCGGGTTACCGCCGTCAGGCGCTGCCCTCAAGGAGTGGTTTTTTCTTTTTCTTTTTGTTATTTGGTGCCTTGTGATTAACGAGCTCCTAATACGGCTCAACTAAAGGAACTCCTTCTCTTTCCTGACAATTGGAGACGCCGGAAACGGAGTTACCGAGCCTTTGCAATTAGTTCCAAATACGGTTAAAAAGTAGTACCGAGAGCAAAACCTAAAAATAAACTCCGGTAAGACCTTACTATTCCCTTTACCAGGAAGATGATTTTGGAGAGGTTAACGTTGAAATATCCAGGTTATTGTTGAAATATCCAGCAAAACACTGGACTTCATTTAAACTATACTAGAACCTACAACTAGATAATATAACCGAAAATGGCGGCGAAACAGACACAGTATCAACGCGTTCAAAGATCACAAAGGTCGGATAATTGTCGAGATAAACATAGAATTTTGAGCTAAATTAACAGGACCGAATAAAAGAGAACACTTACCGGTAGTAGAGTGTGGGCAAAACGAAACGCCGCAGCTGCAAAGTTATTGGCAATAGTGGGATCTACTAAAGGATGGTAGGTATCTTTTTCACTGCTTGAGTTTGACAGAATTTTTTTCTTTACAGCGAGCTCTTGCCCTAATAAAATTGGAAGAAACTCATTGTAAGTAATATGTTGCATCTGCGCACCTAAAATTTTCCGAGCATTTTGAAAAATTTCTTCATCATTCCATTGCGGATTTACTCGTTTAAGATTTTGTGCTAAGTAATTGTGATGTCTCGCAAATATCAAATGCATGGAAGTTAAGAAAAGATTTTCATTTGCTCTTTGGTCACCAGAATCAAAGCAATATTTTCCCTGATCATTCATTTCTTTCTGGTTGCACCCATCATTTAAATCAGCAGATATTGGTAAAAGTGTTCGATTGTCTTCTGTAACAAACATCCGTAGAACTCCATTTTCTCTTGAACGCAGTGACCTTTGCTTTTCGTCCGTATTGCCATATACCACTGAACCATCAATAAATGAGGTTGCCTGATTTAATTGTTGCCTTGGACCAAATCTTCCTGTAGGGGCGGCAGCTGATCGTACAAAATTCATGCAAGTTATGTTATAATCGTCAAAAAAGGGATCATCGTGTACAATGGGCACAGGAAAGCACTCAGGATGAATAATTTTTGTTAAAATACAACAATCTATTGGTTCTCCGTCTTGACCTTGCGTTAATGCTGTCGCAGTGATGTCATGGTCTAAAAACTGACCCCATACGGCAAGCATTACCGAAAAATTTGAATCAACGGAATACGATGGCCGATGAATTTCTAGCGAAACTTTCCGGGCTGACGGGAGATCCTTTCCTGCGTGTGATTTTCTTGGTATTGAAATTCCATCTCCATAATCAGGCTGTAGTGCTCTGCAATGATTTCTAGTATAATTTTGAAGCCAATTAATTTTTGGTTTTATACAAACCTGCGATAAGGCGTCATTGCAGATCCAAATGATCCTGGATAGAGCTTATTATTACACGTTCCGTTTGCCATTCTATACCAATTATTAAAGTCACATATCTGATTTATTTTAAAATCCGAAAAACTCAATTTTGGTCCTCGACCAACATTGCTGCGGCCAGATTTTTTAGTGTAATTGTTTTTATCCGCAAAATATAATGTTGCGTGATATTCCACATAACCTCTTTTCGACAACTTTCGTGCTTCAGCTGAAGTTCCAATTGATCTTTGATGACGAAAAGACGGGGTATTGACCGGAATTAGAGCAATATCTTCTTCCAGGATCTCCCTGTTTCCTAAGGCTCTCAATCCAAAACTTTCAGCTAGATGTTTTTCGTTATTTGAAGGATTCGGTAAAGACCATTCGGGCGATAGCTCGTCCTCTATAGGATGTTCCAGCAGCATCACAATGTTAAATAAATCTGAAGCGTTTAATAAATCAGACTCGGTAGTGGTATGAAGTGCAGGCTCGATCTCTGTAGGAATTGTTGCATTGGAAACACGATTTTCCGAAATGGTATATGAAATAGCAACTACTAAAGCTAAACATAGAATTGTTCTGAAATTATATAAAATTTTATTATTAAAACTTTGGAATACGTTCAAAAATTACAAAAATAATGTACACATGCAACATTGAAAATGCTGCATCTGCCGACGTCGAGATCTTGGCGAAACTCCTGGGAAAATATATCCAACCCTTGGAGGTACATTACTTGTCAAAGGCGTACGTTCTGTTGGCATTTTCTAAATAAATTACATACATAAAACAAGATTATAATTAAGGTTAAAATTATAAACAAATTATATAGTCCCCATATTACTTTAATTTTTTTCCAGTCACTATCATTTATATATGATAGATGCGTATTATATTACTAATCGTATAATATTAATTAAGAAACTATAAAGAGATTAAAAATAGCACATATTAACCCACCTTCATTTTAATGAATGTAGAGAAGTAAGTAGTGCAAAACATTCATCGTAAGCAGAGGTCTAATATGAACCTTAGAACGCAGTGAGATCTCGTATTTGCAGGATATGTACTGCTGCTATCTACTACTATTAATACTACTCTTGCAGCCTTAATAACACATTCAAGCCAAAGCGCCCTGCAGTATTCCCTACTATATTTACACAATACATAATTTATTACCGGGACTCGTCAAATTTTTTTTTCAAATGTCGAAAGAAGCTTTAGCTTAATTAATCAGCAGTGTTAAGTGTTAAGGTTTAGCGATTTTCCATTTTTATTGTATTGATAGATGTTACACCAAAAAATTTTATTAACTTTTATGATTTTTGAAATAAGTATTCTTATATTGATGATTTTTGTAAAACAATAATTGCGAAGTAGACTTTATATAGTAGTTTAAAAGCAACCATTTCAACGATATTTACAAACAAACCACTGGCAACAAAAGTAAAACAAAGTAATCCTTTTTCAAAAGCAGAGCCAAACAATGACATAGATATTAATGGACTAACTTATCGTCTATCTCATATGGACATAATTTTAAATGCAGCGAAATGGAACCCTTTCCAATATGAAATATTTTAGTTGGATTTAAAGTTTATACATATATTAGTAGGGAAATTTCTAATATACATAAAAGTAATTATAACAAAATATTCATGTCCTTCTTTTCATTAAACAAAAGTAATAAATTTATGATTTTACTATTCTGGAAAACGGTAACACAGAAGGAGAAAGAAGATAATTGTTTATACTGTCAACTATTTCTTAAATAAAAAGTAATTTATGTTTAAGGAAAATTTGATTTTCAGAATTTTCATTTTCAGATCAAAATCGACATCAACTTTTCCAAATGTCGTACAACTCTTCCAAATTTACATAGTTGTTGGACTATTTCATAATCATTAAAAAATAATTCAATTTCAAAAACAACCACATATTTATATTTCAAATTCTTAATGAACAAGTTATAATAGAGTCAAAAGTGTACTTAAAATTGTTTATCACTTAATTCATTTAGTTTAGTTTCTTTACATAGGTCTCCTAAAAGGCAACAAAAATTATTGTAGGACCTTTTGTTATTTTTTTATGTCAAAAATCCCTCTTTAAATGTGTTTTAAGCTATCGATGCAAAATATCTGAAAAAATGCCGGCAGCCTGTACTTAGAACTTCCAAAAATAGTTTATGGAAGAAATTTACAAATAATTCTACGGACCCTTATTCAGTGTATGTATATATGCAGGATGTTTCAGATTTGGTGTGCTAAAAAAAGTATGGTGATAGATCTCACATAGCCAAACAAAAAATTGTATGACAGAAAGGAGGGAGGAAATCTCTACTCTTCGGAAATTACAGGGTGATTCATAAGTTTTCACATAAATATTTAATTTTAGTTTGATGTTGATCTAATTCGTACCATTGCAGGTACAGTCACTTCCAAAAGTAAAAAAATTGTGTTTAAATTGTGTTTAGTATTTTCCAAATTTTTCCGGAAATTTATGTAATTAATACATCTTTCTTTTATTTTTATTAAATTGACCATCTTATTACCTATCCGTAAAGGCAGATAATGGCAGGGTAAAGAATGGACTAGGAAAACCGAATCTCTAGAAAACCCTACCTAATTATTTTATTGCACTTTAGGTAATTATTTGGGGTTATATACACTCAGGAGGCTAAAAAAAGCGATTTTTAAGAATTTTCACTGATAAGACCTTTTATGATATTAAAGTAAAAATTTGTACACATATTATGGTAACATTTAACGGTATTTTAACATTTTTTATTTTTAAAAATAATCATCTTGAAAGCTGCTATAGCAGATCTCAGGGAGCACCTCTAAAAACAGGTGTCTTGCCGTGACCACGATATCTCTGAACTGGATCATCAAAAATGAGAAAACCAAAAATATTTCATCAATATAAATTAATTAATTAAATCTATTCAATCTCGAAAATGTTGTAGATTTGGAAGTTTCTTTATTTGCGATTTCTCATAGGTACTCTAATATTATTGTTGCAGGTGATTTTAACGTCAACATTCTTTGTAACAACAACTTGTCAGAGACGTTTCTATCTTTTGTTGAAGCTTTGCATCTCCGAGTAATTAATTCTCTACCTACCTACTTCGAAATTGCATCCCCCTCCCAGTTAGATCTTTTGCTCACTCCTGACCTTTCCCGTGTTATACGTTATGCTCAGTTCTCCCCTCCTGCTATTCTTGATCACGACATGCTATTCTTAAAGTATAACTTACCAATTAATAATTACTCGTCACCTGTTCGCATTATCAAATTTCGAGATTTTAAAAACATAAATACTGATCTTCTTTTCGAGGAATGCAGAAACATAAACTGGGCTATAGCACAAGAACAAAATATTGTTTCTCCGTCACGCTACCTTGACACACAGGTCAAAATTATCAATGACGTGTTATCGTACTTATTAGACAAATATGCTCCGCTTCAGTCTAAGACTATAAAAATAAATGGCTGTCCGTGGTTCACGCCGGAGATTAACAAATTAATTTTTGAACGTGACTTCTTACACCGTCAGTATAAAAGACTTAGGTCCTCTCACAGTCTTTCTCTATTTAAAAAGATGCGTAATCTTGTTAATAGGAAGGTGAGAGATGCCAAATCTTCTTACTTTGCGTCTAAGCTAGATTGTCACGCCCCGCCTAAGAAGCTCTGAAGTGCCCTTCGTGGACTGGGTGTTAATGAAAAGCATAACACAGCATGCGAGTTAAACATTAATGAACTCAACGAGTTCTTCACCAGTGTAGCTGGAAGTAGCACAAATGCGGGCTATTCCTCATCATCCCATGTCCAGAATATCCAAGCAGCATCCGTTGGCTCAGAATTCAGTTTTCGTTGTGTTAATGAGATTGGAGTCGCATGTTCCATTACTTCCATTCAAAATGATGCTACTGGACCGGACAACGTTCCCCCGCGTTTTCTGAAATTAATTTTGCCTTTCATTGTAGGTGCTATCACAAAGGTTTTTAACAGCTGCCTAACGTTCAGTGAATTTCCTTCTCTCTGGAAAGAGGCTCTTGTGGTCCCAATCGCAAAGATCGCATCTCCTAAGGACTTCAAGGATTTTAGACCAATTAGCCTTCTATGCTTCCTGGCGAAGGCTTTGGAGAAAATCATGGCAAAACAAATATCTGAGCACTTAGATTATACGAGCTCTCTTAGCTGTGGGCAGTCTGGCTTTCGTGCGGCGCATAGCTGCGAGACGGCTCTCTTAAAAATTACGACTGATATAAGAACTGCTCTTGATAATGATCATGTCATGTTTTTAGTCCTTCTGGATTTCACGAAGGCCTTTGATAATGTGGATCATCATAAGCTTCTTCTAAAACTAAAAACCTTCTTTGGTTTCGGCTCTTCGGCACTGAACTTAATCAGAGGTTTTTTGGCTAACCGCTCGCAGAGGGTCAAAGTGGGTGAAGATATATCTTCTAAGCTTCCATTGTCTATTGGTGTACCCCAGGGCTCAATACTAGGACCCCTGCTCTTCAGCCTCTTTATCAATGATTTGCTTTCTGTTATTAAAAATTGTTCTGTTCACTTGTACGCGGATGATGTTCAAATCTATCTAGATCGTCCCATTGGTCTCCTGGAGAATTGTGTTTGTAGAATTAACGAAGATCTTCATGGGATCCTACACTGGTCTATAAATAATAATCTAATACTCAATCCCGTAAAATCGCAAGCTTTGGTACTGAGCAGAGAAACATGTGACTTGGCTTATTTTCCTCTGATAGTGTTCAACCGCTCTATTATACCCTTTGTTCTTAAAGCAAAAAATTTAGGCATTATGCTAAACTCTCAAATGGCTTTAAACATTCTGTCATGGATAGTTCTTACTTTGTTCAGGTTATTCGTATCTGGAATACACTACCACCTTCGATTCAGCGCGCGAGTTCGGCTACCACTTTCAAACGGTTACTTTGCCAGCACTTATCTTAATTTAAATCTAAAGTTTAACTTTATATAGAGCAACATTACATGCATTGGTATCTTTCTTGCTTTCTTTTGTATCTTCATTTCTTTTTCTTCTCACGATTAATATTAGTCTCTCAATTTGGCAAATTACAATTTCGCATTAGTTATATCAGTGTTAGTTTGGAAATAACCTCTTGAATTTGTATCAAATATATAGTATACCTAGTTTCTTTTTTCTTCTCTTTTAACGTTTGTTTCGATATGTATTATCATTACTTATTATGAATTAGTGTATAGTAATTTAGCAGTACTAATGAAAAGACTCATGTCTTATTGTACTATCTTGAATAAATATATTATTATTGTTGTTGTTATTGTTATTATCTTCTAACTAATCGAAGGAATAAGCAAAATATTAATTTTTGACAAAACGGCGGCTTCTAAAAAAAATTGATTTTTGACCAAAATGTTGGCCTTAAATTGTTTATAAAACAAAATATTTATCGGCGAGAAAAAAACCTTCGATTAATTACTAAAAAATATTCTTAAGAAGCTTGTGTTAAAATTTGCGACTGATCGGTTCAGCCGTTTCCGTGAAATCTTGGTCACCGACTTTAAAATCACAGTTTTGAAAAAAACGCGTTTAAAGTTTCAAAAGCTCATTACATATAAGCGCTTTACATATATAAATGTGCGTGTATATTTGCCGGAGTGACTTTAATATATATATAGTTTGCACTTAAATATATGTACATTACGAAAACAAAATAAAAAAAATCGATTTTTTGAAAATTCTAAGTATATATAACCCCTTAAATAAACAAAATTTTTAAGCCAAAGGGTCGAAAATATTTATTTAGAGTACACAGGTAATTAATTTTAATTACCGCTACAAAAATGTTCATTGCCGATATTAGCTTGTGTTAGCCAGAGTTCACACCTTAGTATCCTGACGTTCTGTTACTAAACCTGATGGAAATTTTGCTATAAAAGACGGTCAGTCAGCAAGAATATCGATCATAGTTGATAAACAAGGAGTATCTTCTCGGACTTTCCGAAGGTCAAGAGAAGCCGGAAGTGTAACTTCAACCAGTACGGAATTGAGAATTGAAATTTGGAAAATTTTGCTGCCGTCGAGCAGCAAATAACCACTCTCCTCAGGCAAGACCCTGAAACGAGTACGAATCGAGTGGCAAGACGATTAGGAGTGTTTTTAGTTAAATTTTGGTGGGCTATTCATCGAAGAGGATTACGTACATATCATCATATTCCATTCCAAGGATTACTGGAAGGAGATTCCGAGAGAAAATTTAAATTTTGTATTTGTCTTCTGGAATGCGACATGGACCGAATTCTATGGACGGATGAATCGCAGTTCACCGGGGATGGTATCACAAACTTCCACAATCTCCGCACCTATTTGGATACTAATTCACACAGGACAAGGGGACCTTCCAGCCCAAATTCTAGTATCATCATTTTGCCACTTAATAGCCAAATTTATACGGAGTTTTTGGAGAATACACTTCTATATCTACTAGAGCACATCCGTCTGGATAATCTTACGTCAATGTTTTACCAAGACGATGGAGCACCATCGCATTCTGGTATCATTGTAAAGGCAATACTGAATGAGAAATTTCCTGATCGTAGGCTTGGAAGAGGTGCACCGGTTCCTTGACCCGCTAGATCTCTAGATCTTGGTTGATTGGTTGGTTAGTCGGGCTGTTTGTTGCTTAGAAGCACCAAGTACACTCGGAGGCCATAGGCCCATTGTGAATGCCCTTAAAAAGAAGAAGCATGGTCAGAACTTAAAACCACCCAGATCTCTGTATGAATCTATTAAGGTCCACCAGTGCTATCTCAGCTAGGTCGTCCAAATTGTCAAAGAACCTTGCTCCCAAACAAGCGAGTCGGACATTCATAGAGCAGGTGCACTATAGACTAAATTTCTTCCTCATCTCTGCAGCTTCTACAGAACTCATTCGATGTTACGCCGAGTCTAATGGCCATAGCTCCTATGGGGCAGTGTCCGGTGATGACGCCGAGTGTTCGAATGCGCTTTCTATCGAAGAATAAGAGATTTGAAGTTCTGCTATGATTCAGCTCCGGCCAGATACTTCATGTTGTGAAACAGTAACTGATATGTTTCCACCATTCCAAATGGAGTAATGTCTAATAATTTGACTTTTTGCTGTGTTAAGGGGAGGGTGTACTCTTTCCACCGGCATGTCTATGTCTGTACTTGAACCATTTTTGGCCAGTTCGTCGGCTTTTTCGTTACCCTCTATACCGACATGTCTTGGAACCCAGCAGAGCCTAAGCGTATGGTGTGAAATATTTCTTAGGAAAATGAAAAGTAAAAACGCTTGTTTTTCTTCCACAAATTGGAGTTAAAAATTTTCTTTGGGATGGTGATCGCTGAAAAATATCAGCGCTCAAAGAAATGATGGATGTTTCGACCAAAAGTACAAGCTGGTCATCATCAGCGTGATACTTGTACTTTTTACCACGGACATCCATGACGAAAGGTCAAAACACAAGCGTTTTTACTTTTCATTTTTTTAAAATAAATGACTTCCACCAAGTGTTGCTCTTTCTGATATTTCTTAGGGCTTTGAAACAGTCTTTCACACATTCTGATTTTATCACGTTGGAGTTCAGCGCCTTGAGTGCTGATCACAAATAGTGATCTCTGTTGCCGACATCTGTTTTTCTTAGGCAGTAAGTGCAGCTTTCATTGTAGCGTATATTTCCGCTTGGAAAATGCTGCATTCGTTGGTGAGTCTATTCGACTTACTTATTTGAAGCCCTTCCGAGAAAACTCCAGCTCCAATCCCCTTTTCTGTTTTCGATCCATCTGTGAAGATGGCAGTTCCTTTAATTATGTTTTCAGGGTGCTTCCAATCTTCTATGTTAGGTATGATAACGGAAAAGGGTTTTCTTAAGTCATATTGTGGCTTCATATCATCTGTTGAGGTGTGCAACCCATTTTGATTGAAGTAGTTCAGTATGACTGCATGTCGAAAATTCTGTGGTGTCGTGTCCATTGGCTGTTTTCTCTGAGTCTGAGAGCTGCCAAGGTTGCCAAGGTTCTTTTCGTGTGGAGTTCTATGGGTTGAAGGTGTAAAATGGCTTCCAAACCAGCTTGTGGTGTGGATTTTATTGCACCTGTTGTTCCCAAGCAAGCGAGCCTTTGCACCTTTGCTATAGAGTTAAGGTGAGATTGCTTGTTAACTGCATCCCACCAAACAATTGACCCATGGTCTACATCCAGTGTACAATATTCGGTTTCACGTCCCATTTCTTACCAAAGCTTTTGTAACTTATTTAGATTATTACTACGACAAAACTTTACACTTTTGGGTGGGGATGGGAGGATGAGCTTAACTTTGTAAAGCGGAGACCGATTTGGATGATTCATTTATTGTGTTATAGAGTATCTTGCATTTGTATAATTACAAAAGTAATGGTCTTATGTTGGGGTTTGAAGGAGAGGCGGCACCTAGGTTCGTAACACGTGGACCGATTTTTGTAAGTGTAATTTTGTTCACAGACTAGGTTCAAAGATAATAGTATGATAAAAAAAAGTTACTCGTAGAGTGCGGACGAGAAGTGGAGGAAGCACTCTCCTTACTTCGTAATGCGTGGCACGATGTGGATGATTCTTTCTTTCTGTATGGAGTACGTTGCCAAACTATTAACATGATAAAACTTTTGCATCTACTATTTGGGTACAAGTTCATAATGTGTAGCCGGATGATTCTGTTTCCTTTGTACAGAGTACAAAGTCTCTGGAACTGTTGCAATATCTTTGTCTACACGAGCAGAATTTTTAGAGTAGCATTATATAAAAGCAAGAATTGTTTTAAAAAAGTTTAATCGACTTCATTTTGTTTGTTTAATTTGAACCGACTTCAAAATGTTATAGGCATAAAACAAAATATTATTTTATACACTTTAGGGCTTTTTGTGAATCCATTCAACCCGTTTTATTTAAATCTACATACTTTATTATTACATTCTTTTTTGCTAGTGCTATAGTGGTTAAATTAACGGATAAACCCGGAACTTACCCTAAAACGCAAGAATTATTAACCGATTTCAAAAAAAGAGGAGATTCTCAATTCGACTGTTTTTTTTGTATGTTTGTTACGCGATCATTCCGTACGGGGGGGGGTGGGGCGATTTGGATGGTTCTTTTCTTGTTGTACAGAGTAGAAGTCACTAAAAAGTGAAAAATAAAATAGTTTAAAAAAAATTTAACCGACATCACAAAAAGCACTAAAAAGCATAAAATAATTTTTAATTTTATATCTATTACGACATTTTGAAGTCGGTGCAAACTAAAGAAACAAAACAACTACCCAACCATAATCGAAGATACTATATAAATTTGTCTAACCGTTTCAGCTCAAGGGATCATAAAAAGTACGATTAAATACTTTTGTTGTAGTTTGGTTTGTTTCTTTAATTTGCACCGACTTCAAAATGTCGTTATAGATATAAAATTAAAAATTAATTTATGCTTTTTAGTGTTTTTTGTGAAGTCGGTTCAATTTTTTTTTAAAAACTATTTTATTTTATTCTTAGAATCACGCATTACGAAGTATGCATCAGAATCACGCATCTTTTGACCCTGATCCTGAAATAATCGCCGCCAGTATTAATAGGCTTGAGGACGACTTTCACCCAGGTCCCGATGGCATTCCGGCCATCGTTCTGAAAAAGTGTGCCATCCATCTAGTTCAACCCCTTACTTTGCTTTTTCGTCTCTCGGTCACTCAAGGTGTTTTCCCTCAATTATGGAAAAATTCGTATATTATTCCCATCTTCAAAAAAGGTTGCAAGAACGATGTGTCCAACTACAGACCCATTGCTAAATTATCATCCATACCTAAACTATTCGAAAAATTGGTCTATGATTCCATGTTCTTCCACTGTAAGTCTATCTTCTCACTCTCCCAGCATGGCTTCCTCAAAGGTAGATCTACAATCACCAACCTTACTGACTTCGTCTCTAAAACACTATGTGCCCTGGAAAACGGTAAAGATGTTGATGTTATCGCCACCGATTTTAGTAAAGGCTTCGACAAGATCTCCCATAACGTTATCTTGTTAAAACTTGATCGACTTACCACCACCCCGAGAGTCTATATGTTAACCGACGTACCAGGCCCTATCGTTACCTCTTTGTGTGACTTAGGAATAATCTGTGATAGTGAACTCAATTTCCGTTCCCACATTGACAGCATAATTAACAGAGCTAACTCCACGCTAGGTTTTGTGAAGCGCTGGTCTAGAGAGTTCTCCAATCCTTATGTTACCAAATCTCTCTAGGTCTCCTTCCGTAGACCTCTCCTTGAATATGCCAGCCAGGTATGGTCACCTACACAAACAACTCACATTAATAGGATTGAATCTGTCCAGCGTAGGTTTATTCGCTTCGCTCTACGTGATCTTCCGTGGGTTGACAGATTCAACCTTCCACCCTATGAAAACCGTCTGAAACTGATCGACTTACAACCTCTAAGCAAGCGTCATGATGTTTCCGGCATTCTTTTCATTTATCAATTATTAACTGGTGCCATAGACTGCCCCTCAATCCTGCAATCTTTACCCATCTATACCAATCCCCGTAACCTTAGGTCCACTCCCCTTTTCCGACTCGACCGCCATCGCACAAACTACGGTCAAAGCGAGCCAATTACCAGGATGTTACGAAAAGTCAACGACCTTTCCTCTTTTGACTTCCATCTGAGTAAATCATCCCTCCACAAAGCCTTATATCTTGACCCCGCCCATCTTGATTCTGATCGCCTACCTTAATTCTTCTTCCTTTCGCCTTCTGCCAGTAATCAATGTATATAGCTCATATTGTAGCTTATACTTTTTATTTATTTATTCTTAATTATCATTTATTATAGTCTGTAGAATTAGTATTAAGTTGTAGCTCGTATTTTTTTTTATTATGTATTTTTTTGTTGCAATAGCTTGTATTAAGCTTAAATAAATAAAAATAAATATACATTTTTTAAGAGGTAAGAATACTAACCTCCCTTCTATAAAATACTTTCTTTGCATCGGCATGACCTACACACTTTTTCAATTTAATGCAAAATACTGTATATTATAATATACTCCTATTATTCATAAATATAAAATACATCTTTAATAGCTTGCCATCATTTAAAGGCTTGTTAGCATTGAGACCCTAAAGGAAACTTTAAATAAAATATGAAAGAACGTGCGAGGCAACTAGAACTCTAAAAGCGCTACAGAAACAAAGAATTCAAGTTTCAAATTTTATAAAATAAGGCATTTCTAAAGCAACTTCATCAAGCTCAAGAATATTAATTCGAGTTCCTCAGAATATATATATATATTATAATTCCATCCACCTACGTATATGGTACCAATACATGAACTTTTTTTGCTTATATTCTGATATTTTGATAAACTTAGTAGAAATAAAACTGAAAGCATTTAAAATGTTCGCCCTAATAATTAATTCTTTCAATTACTAATTACTTTCTAGTAACGATTTCTTTGATTCCTAGAAATGGCAAAATAGTTGAAGGTACTATAAGCGAGTGAAAAATTTTTTAGATTTTTTTGTTTCATAAAAGGTTCTATAAATGTATCCAAAATATGTATTTAAAATTTCAGGGCAAAATTCAAGATAGGAAGAAAGTTATACAAATTTTTGTATAGTCATGTTTTGACGACGCTACGTAAATTCCTTGTAACCTTAAACGCGTTTTTCTCGAAATTCTAGCTCAAAAACTTTTTGTGAGATTTTAATATAACTTAGCTCATTTTGTTTATTTTTATGTCTGTTGTGCACACGGACCCTGGTGACTTTTTTTTCCCGTTTAGAGACTTAAAAGCGCGGGAAAATGAGGTTGTTTTTAAAACTTTTCTTTTCAAATACGCGCCATTTTTCGAAAAAAAAACGCTTTACTTCCGGTTTTGGTGGGGGGATGCATAACTGAACATGTCTATATTACAATTCCATTTCATTTTTTTTTCAAATGTAATGGAGAGGCTCATTTCCGCAGATTTTTTTACTTCAACTTCAACGCCGTCTATACTAGAGAAGAAGAAAATTATAATTTAAAAAAAAATATTTTTATAAAATATAGATCCTAAGTTATCATACATATGTAAAAAAATTTACCTCTAAAAATAAATTTTTCACTTAAAAAAAAACAGTTAAAAAGGGTCTTTTTTTAACTTCACTCGCTAATAGTACCTTAATTTTATTTAGCTTTTCTAGGATAATGTGAAAAGAGTTTAGTCTTGCTAATCTTTATATGTTATCTTCTATCCATAGCAACGCAGGTTAGTATCCATGATACCAGTGTCAAAAAAGTATATAATACCGCTCCTACTGGGACCTTTGCCCGTATTTTGCAAACACATATGCCTCTGGATAGGATCTTTACGTCAGGCCAATATTTAATAGCTCCTGGGTAAGTCGTATGACAAGAATTTCCGGAAATAAGCAGATAGGTAGGGAACAAAATTTGTCTGAGATAATTTGAATAAAAAAAAATGAAATGCAAGTTCTTTCAGTTACATAGATACTTGAAATCCATCTATAAAGCAATTTCATTCTATATTACAATTGTAGGCTGTGATAAAAATTGAAGAACTGAAATATATACCACTATTGGCTATAATATTCCAATGAATAATGCTTACTAAAGTATTCCCTCTGGTTTCTTCTAATGGAAAATGGAGCAAAGGCAGAACTGGACATAAGTCAAAAGGACAAAAGTGCAAGAAGACTTACAACAAAAATGTAAAATTCGAACCACCTATGTACTATATTACTTTACAGCCCATAATTGCCTTTTTAGCGTTTTTTGTTATCAGGAGAAACAACCTGGACTCTCGTGTGGAATACCAGAAAAGGAATCCACCGTCAGGTCAAAGTTTTCACCTTCATTTTGGATTAATTGATGACAAAGTTCGAATGAAGAATCAATTTATATCCAAAACGTGCATCTAGGATTTACTGTTCAATTAATTTTATTTTATTTAAAATTTTGCCTGGCTATTGATGAGTAATTGTGATAAAGCACCCACATACTCGAAAACTGTTTAAGTATCCCAAATATTCTCACTATCACTTAAAACTGCTAAGAAGCACTTTATCACTAAATTGATAATAACTAATAACACAAAAACAAATTAATATTTGGGCACACTTTTCGATCAAAACGTTAATGAATTACCAAAAAATATAGTACGGATAATGAGTCTAACTCAATTAAATCCATTTCTGCAAATGTATGTCGCTTTAAAGAATGCAGTCGTGTTGTAGTAACTTCAGTGTAGTTGCAATTGAACTTTTATAATTAAAAACAGACCTATTTATTGTTCCAGGTATTTGTAACTTTACCTTTAACACCCTTAAAAACAGCACAATTATCGCAAATCTTTCTCGAAATTCTTCCTATATCTTTGACGGCAAAGAGTAGAAATAACTGTTTTAAAGTAACTTCTTTAAAATTACTTTTTAAAATGATGTTTCAATCGCACGATGCAAACTCCGCGTTACCTTTCCGTAAACTAATTAAAGTTCATGAATGAGAAGTGAAACGGTCACCCGAGCTTTTGTTCACCTCCACAGCCTCATTTATACGATAGGAGGTGTATCATATTTACTTACTTAACCTCATCTTATCGCATTTTCCTTTTCGCGTTTTAACTGAACGGCTTTATTAGCGGGTAGGCAACTCTTCCTATTTGGAAAATCGCGATATTTTACAAATTCCATACGTTTGAAGATTGATTTTAAATTAGACGAACTACTAGCAAAATCTCTATCATCGCACCACTTGACTTCAGCAGTAAGCAACGTTCTCCTCAGACGCATTTGAATAGGAGCTTGTAAGGTTTCGTTTTTCTCAGGTGAAAAGCAAAGATATCTAATTTCATTTGGTTTTTGCTTGAACGCTGCCGGCATATTCTGTACTCCAATAGTGTTACCGGCAAGACAATCAGTGAATATTTTGCAATCAATACAGCGCGAAAATTTATGAGCTGAAATAATCGCGACTTCACGTCCTTGCCTTCAAGCGCCTCGAGGAAACTGGCATGACTTGTATTGGAAATCATCCAATCGCTACAAAGCGCTTAATAAATACACTATATTTTTTTTACATTTTGTGGGGTTCAACGGCTGCACGCTAACCTAAAACTTGTAAATCGTTGAATTAAACTTAAGAACTTAACTCCGTAAGAAGAGTTTATAATCTAAAATCACGAGCGGAAACGCTAATGTATTTGCGTATTGAAAACGAATCGTAATCGAACTCTATATTTCCAAAAATGCGAATAAATTTATTACAAACAACTTTATTGTCGAATTATTTTTTAATTGAAAAAAACTTTTAATTCGATATTTAATCAAATCGAATCGTTTTAAATAGTTGGATATTAATTTATTATATTTTTAATTAATTGGATAACTTATATAAAAATCAATTATAATTAATTCAATTGTAGCTGCCGTCTCAAGTCCCAACCATTTGGGTGATTCATAAATTCCAAATTTTCATAGTATGTATATCACTCTTTCATTTTTATCTTTTGATCTAATCAACAGATCTACCTTACTTCTACCATTGCAGAAAAAATGTTTTGAAATTACCAAAAATTCAGCATTTTCCCAAATTTTCTACGAAATTCATGTAATTAATACATCCGTTTTTTATTTTTATAAAATTGCTTAACTTATTACCTTTTCAAAAAGGTGCAACATGTCTACGTAGAGAAAGGATATAGAAATTTATACGTAGGAAACCTATCGGGAAATATTATCAAAATCTGCAATTTAAAGAAACTAAACTCATACTAACCCTAAAATCATTTTTATTGAATTCAAAACATATTACAATTAATTATGTTACAATAGCTGCTCGAAATGTCCTCCGCGACTTTCGATGAATGTCAATTACCTCCTTCTAATTTCCTATTTAAGGGTATTATAGCCAGCCTCTTCCGTATTTTCGTCGTTGTAGTCCAAATTCCGCTAACAAATTCGTCTATATTGTAACATTGTTAACTGGCCTTAAGTAGACTTCATCTTTCACTATTTTTCATAAAAAAAAGTTCAATTGAGTAACATTTGGAGCTCTAGCAGACCAAGGAATCGGTGCTCCTCGACCAATCCAAAAAAATTTTCATTTAATATTGCCTCACAATATTGTAAGTATACACTGAGGCTTCATCGTGTTGGTAAAACACTACCCGTAGATTATCCAGAAGGATGTCCCCTAGTAGATCTGGCAGTGTATTCTCCAAAAAGTCAGCATAAATTTAGCTATTAAGCACTTGAGGCAAACTGAATGGTCTTATTAAATAGGCCAAATATTATCACAGAATTTGGGCTGGGATGAGGTCACCCACTGCAATTCATCCGTCTACAAAATCCAGCCCAGAAACGCCCCTTTCTCAATATCGCATTCCAAAGGCTAAATGTAAAATTTTAATCTTCTCTCGGAATATCTAGTGGTCCTTAAACTGGAATGTGATGAGATGAACGTCACCCTGCTGGATGAGTATCCCTCCAAACTTTAACTGAAGAAATTTCTAATCGTCTTGCGACTCGTCTCGGTCTCGTTTCAGGGTCTTGGTGTGTGATCTTCGGCAGAATCTTCCGATGTTTCAGATCGTAATTCCGTGCTGTTTGAAGTTACACTTCCGGTTTCTTTTAACATTCGGAAAGCCAGCGAAAATATCCCTCTTTGGGGTACACGTCGATTAGGGAATCTCCTTTCATATTCCATTACAGCCGCTTTTTTGTTTCAGTCTATTACACAATAAATGTACATTATATCCGCGTATTCTTTAAAAGTAAATTCTGCCAATTTTTAATAATTTTAGCTTATCGATTTGTTTTTCAACCATGATCGATTATCTTGCTGACTGACTGTCTTTATAGAAAAATTGCCATCAGGTATTGGTAACAGAATGGCAAACGTCATGAGATACTAGGGTGTGAACTCTGACTAACATAGGCAATAAAAAAAAATTACACTTTTTTGCAGCAACGTAAGCAAACATTGTCTTAAAAATTTTGTTTATTTAAAGAATTTTCTACCTAAAAATAAAATAATTAAGTAGTCAGGAATTTCTAAGGATACGGCTTTTCTAATCCTTCTCTCAACCTTGCCATGTTGTACGGTTTTGGAAACTTTACAAGACGGACGATTTAATAAAAACATACATGAATTTCAGAGTAAATTTGGTAATTTAAAATATTTTTATCGCTTTTAGAAGTGACTGTACCTGCAATGAAAGAAGTTAGGCCAACATTGTAGACAATTTTGGAAGGGTTATTGGGATAGTAGTTTTTTGGCGTTTGTTTGATGTCGCTGTGTTGAGTAAATGAAAAGATAAAAATAAAAGAGTGATGTGCATACGATACCCTGTAACTCCCAAACGGTTGAAATTTCCCTGTTTCCCCTTAACGAGTTCCTTACTTAACTGTCTATAGACAACACATTCAATTCCGTCAGTCTCTCTTGTCCTATCGAATTACGCAGATAATTTTTTTTATAATTTTCAATTTGGAAAACAATCGCTCTGCGGTTGCAACTGTCATGGGATGGGAATGGTCAAATTACACATTGAAAAAACACACATTTGACAAATATCTTGGGGCCCCTGTGGTAAAATATTTAATTCAAACTTTACACTGAACAATATATTTCTAAGATTGGTTGATGGTGTTAAACAAACCGTTTCAGAAAATCGTTTTCAGAATGCCTTTCAAGGTACCATAATGTGTTAGTTAAAATGTTCCGTTGGTGGTTACGCCACTGCCTCAAAGTAAACTCTTTGAAGCCTGGCTTGACTCTTAGACTACTTAATCTGGCCATACGCGAGAGTTGACCAATCAAACTAGACTCAAATTTATCTACATATCTCCATCCTTTATTTTCTTTTAAAACTAAAATCCATATTGGAGATATAGGTTTGTTAAAAAAAATTTCCCGAGACAGTTTTACTAAAATATTATTATGCAAATAGTTACAAACAGCTATCGAATCTGGTGTCTTCAGTATAGTCTATACTACACAGGATCTTTCTCAGGTCGTACGCAAAAATTAAGGAATGGTAGATCTAGGTGAGAAACGAAAATGAAACGTATGGGAGGAAGGGGTCTATTTCCACCCCTTCCAAGCTATAGGGGAAATTCTTTACGATAAAATTAACCACCCTTACATCTTAACTCATATTGTCTATATTTTTAGTATTGTAGATGTGTCTCAGTTGACAGGTAACACAATGGCAATAATAACTTTTTTGTTACTGCTTAAAGAAAATTGATTTTTAAACTTAAATTTTGTGAAAAAAAAATCAATTTTTGCATTTCAAACAGAGATATTTTGAAAATGTGCCCTTTAATTTTTTTATTTTTGGGTTTAAAATAGTGGTCAATGTGTTCTGTTTCAAAATAAATTTAAAACACAGAAATCTTTTACCTTTCTCAAGTTATATGACCAAAGATACATGCCCTTTTAAGAAAAAATTCTATCTCCCGTTCCTCCTAAAATGTTGATCTTTTCCCTCTTTGTGTTAAAATTTGGGAGTCCTAAAAAGGACTGGGTTTTTAATAGTGCTGAAAATTAAGGCAAAATATTAATTAGTTAAAACATATTTAAAGTGTCCTCCCTCATTTTCAATGCACAGAAGCATTCTTTTTCTCATGGATGTTTTTAAGTCAATTGGTAGATTTTTTTTTATTATTCATCCCAACCGATTGAGCTGAAGTTTTGTAATAGTATGGAGATCCGATGACATTACAATATAGTAAGTCTATCTAATATTGTTCTAAATCCTCAAGATGGCGGAACATTGATTTCTTAACAACCCCTTTGTACAGTACACTATGTGACGTCATTCTACATTTAATATGGCGGACGCTGCAAGTTGGCGAATAGTTTTAGATTTTTAAGTAAGGTCGACGCAATGAATATAAAACTAAAAAACAGTCAAAATACTCAAAATAAAGTTTACTTCATTTTTATTTCTAAAATTCTTCTTATGAATTCATCTCTTATTGTAGGTCGAGGGAATGAGCCGGCCAAAAAAACAGTGCCAAGCCGCCGTATCCACCTACCCCCGTAATTTCCATTCAACCATTCATGCTGTCGATGCACTCACCCCTACGCTTGTTCTGCTGGTGGAGGGGATGAAAATGCGAAAGTTTAAAGACGCTTTTTGGGTAAATTTATGACAACTGAAGAACTTTCAAAGTAAATTTCAGGGCAAAGATCAGAGCGGTTACAATAAATCGTAAAAACTAATCAAAATGAATAACAAAATAAGTTAATAGTTCCAATGCTTTATTTCAATTTTTAGTTATAAGCTGTAACTTGCCAAATATCAATCAGCTGTAAGTTGTCAAACATAAAAGAAGAAGAAGAATTCTGCCGAAATTTTGTGGACACTCATCAACGTGCGTAAAATTTATGTAAAAGGGGAAATTACTCGACTGTCAAATTTCTTCAAGCCCAAAAGTAAGCAGACGCAATGCGGATTAAAACTTTCGATTTTGTGTATAATTTTTCTAGTAAACAGACAGACCGCTGAATCGAAAGTGTATGAATGCCTTATGTTTCACGAAGCCTTTGAAAAGCATTTCTTGAAGGTTGCCTTCTTTCTGGGCATAGCTGGTGATAGTCATGATCTGCTTCAACGGAATTTCTGTTGATAAATCTGTGACAGATAACTATGTCCGTATATTCTTCACTTTTAAATTGCAATATTTTAAACTATTAATTGCAAACTATCAAAGCGCCTTCTCACTTTGAAAAATTATGTTCTACTAAAAATAGCACTGCTATTGCAACTCATTTTATACCTGGAGATCAAAGGATTTCCATTCCCAGTAAAACAAATGATTTTAATCTTTTGTGTGAATTATTACAAAACAATTATTTTATGACCTATAATAAACGTTTTACTACCACACATCGACTACTCCACTTAAATTAGTGTTATTACCAAAACACAATTAGGAGGCAGGCCGAATGTTTTCTTAGAATGACATGTATAAGCTGTACGTTTGGTCATTTTACTTGAGAAAAGTAAAATATTTCTGTGTTTTAAATTTCTTTTGAAGGAGAAGACATTGATCACTATTTTTAACCCGAAAATAAAAAAAAATATAGGGCAAATTTTTAAAATATCTTGGCTTCTGTACTGCCGCAGACATCTTACCCTTTGCCTGGACCGGTCTGGTCATATCCCTTAAGGTTCTCAGTTTCACAGGCTCTAGGTCTCCGCCTCGGAACCGTTTCATCGAACCCGCATCTTCAGGTGACACGTAAGTTGAGCGGGATTTGTTGAGTCTCTCAGTCATTGGGCTGACCTCCGACTTTCGCATTCCTCTTAGCAGCTTTTTGTTGCTTTCTCTATATTCTCAAGTCCAGAACAAGCACAAGTAACGTTGAGATAGCTAACTCATTAGAATACACCATCTCTATTACCTCCGCATCTGAGAAAGTGATCCGTTGTGCGTACCATGGTTGATTTTTCACAGAGAATGAAACCACTGAGATCTGTCTGTTTAATAATCTCTTCAGTTAAAAACATACATAAAAGAACACAAGTTGTCAACAGCGGACTTGAAATCTGAGATAAAGGGATCATTGAAAGAACAGAAATTTTCGATCAAAGGGTCAGTGAGTGAACTTAACAAGCTTCATTCTCCAACATGTTACTGTCAAACGCGCTAATAGACATACAGACTTCAGTTCGAGACAGCAGCGGCAGTGAACTTTTGAGCTGACGGAAAAGCTACAGCTGAAATCTTGGCAGAATTACTACAGACTACCCAGGCAGAGGTACCAAGCTTTAGAATTGCGATATAGTAACCAACACATGCAAGAGGTCTACCGCCTTCAAGTGCGAAGTCGAGCACAGTCAGACGTGCAGCATGCAAATAAAGGGGCATGGAAGCAAAGAAAATCAACGCTTCCGGGATATGGCATGAGGAAGACTGGTTATGAAAAATGCAGACAAAGGGAACGAGAAGAATTTGGATTGAATAAAGCCCCGGCGCAATTATAGATGTTGATCCTGTGGTGAAAAAAGTCATCTAGTCATCTAGTGATTGCAGAACGAAGGTTCATGACCACTTGTTAGAGGAATATGCCTCAAGTGAAGTTGTACGAAAGGTGTTTCGCGAAAATTTCGATCACGTCAATGGCGAAGGACTGATCAAGATCATGAACAAGGAAATGTTGCAGAATGAAAATGAGTCAAGAAGCTGCTAGAAATGCAGAGAACAAAACTGACTTAGATATGTGCGTAGAAGTGTCACAGCGAATTGGAAATGTGCTCAGCCTGACTGTCGAGCCGACATCTAGCCAAGGAAAGCGGAAACTGCAGACTGCAGATCGGGAATTAGAAGATTTCAAGAAGGCAATGGAAACTCTGCTAGACGGCCTGAATTGATGATGGGACTACATAAAAGGTTAAGAATGTGACATTTGCAAAATAATTGACATTTCAACTGAATATGAGAATGCTACTACGACCAAAATTGAAGGACGCGGAAGCATGCCTTCAGAGTCTACGTTATCAACGGGAGTAAGTTTTGTGGTGTAACAGGTGTCCTTAGCTAAGCTACAGCCAACTAGAAGAATTGTAAAATATTTCAAGCGACATAACCCCAGCAAGAGAAACCGATAGGGCTAAGGGCTCCTCGTAATGTAGCGGAGAAGCCTTGGGGGTGCGTATGTATTGTCTTGGTTAGTCCTCTTCTCGGCTCAAATCGCGGCTTCGTCTACACATTAACGATTTTCGATCAACTAAACATGTTCCCTCTACGATCTGCATCAGCTACTTCCATTACTCAAGCCTAAGGGGATCATATAAAGGACGTCAGCCAAAGAGTAATGAAGGCTTCGGAATCTGCTCAACATAAGTATAAACTTAGCAGGGATTGTTTTAGTTAATGATATGGTCTAGAGGCGAATTCACATCCTCTCCGAAGCTGCAAAGCTTACACCAAAATATATAGGTACCTATCGAATAGCGAAAATAAAGTCACCTATCACATCCAAATTGCATGATAGCAACGGTAAAAGCGCGGGTACATGGCATGGCAAGGATCTGAAGGCACATTATCCGAAGAAGACTAGTTTTTCCGTAGTTATAATTTGTTTCTTATGGTCACCTAATAAGGTTCCCAACCAGCTTCACTGAAAAACAACAGGGTATCGATTCGTCGCTTAAGTTTTTTTGTAACTGCGATGGATACCTTTTTGAGATAACATGTAACTTCAAAAGCTTATCAGTCTCTCTGTCTAATATATTAAATAGCTCTATAGAATTGGCTTGGTTTATTTTATTTCGCGTCAAGAGTGCAATGAAATATAAGGCTAGATCACCAAGTTGAGGATGAGTCAGTATGAAATCGGAAACAAATAGATGGAATAAACGTTGGTTTTTTTATGAGTTTCAAATAATGTGATATTAGTTTTCATAAATTTAACTCGTACTATAGAAAAGTAGACGACACTTTTTATAAGATTTCTACTAAATCTTCCTGGGAACGAGGTGGCGTGTTATGGCGTGATGAGAATACTTAATTCTACAAAAATTTAATTTTAATTTCAGATAATAGGTGGGACCTACTTTTTACCCTTTTTAAGGAGTTCATCTAGCCAGTTTTTGAAGTCCATGATAAGGCTTTCGGACAAATTTTTCTTTTAGGCTTGTGCACCGTCTCTCTCTCACACACAGTCACTCATTATTTCCCGATACGGTTCCCTTAGGATTTTTAAAAGAAAATAATAAAAAGTCAAATATTTTTAAAGAAGATGGATTAACATTTTACCTGGAGTCCGATGATTTGGCGCGAAACATCACAAGCTCAACAGAAGTAATTATTTGTCAATATTAAGTCCTCTACCTGGACTGCTCGTCGACCTGGAACTAGAATTTAGTTAGTTAGTTCGATTAATTTTTGCTTTAAGTTTATTTTGAAGTACGTAGTGATACAAAAGAAGTACTTACTGAACTTGTAAAGATGATGTAAGGCAAGCAAGGTAACGTGAGTAATCACATTAACGTCCTAATGAGAAAGATAGAAAGATATTTATCTTTGGCAATTCAAACAAATATACAAATAGGATCCTAATTAACACTCACCTGTCCAGTTTCCTTCTTGTTCTACGTTTCCAGACAGTCACAGTTAAAACACAACATAACCTGAAACAAACATTTTCTCGACCGATTTTTCGAAAAACTTCATATGCCCGAACACGAAATCTACTGCTATAAGCTATCCATAACCCAAACAACGCAAAAGACGAACTTTAATAATTTGCAGACCACGTCAAAATGTTCTACGGAATTCAAAAAACATTTTAAAGATAAAATTAGAAAAATAATTTTATAAAACCTAAACTGATTAGAAAATCTGGTAAAAAAAGTGGCCGGAAGTGAAAATAGTGAATTTTCATTAAAAGACTTTGATAGATGAAGAGGGTAATTAGTTTGATCCAGATCCCTGTATGTCACGTTGAAAATTTCGTTTAATTATTGTTGCTTAGAGAAGAAGAAAGATGAGAAAGAATAAGTTATCAAAATACATAAATTGGGACAAAATTTTTCGGGTGCAAAGGATCTGAATCGGCGTAGAGGAAATAAGTTGGAAGTAGCAGTCTACATTATTAAACAAAAGATAAGTACCATTGCCGGTTTTGAATCAATTTCGTTATTTACGCTAACTTAGTTGAATTTCTCTCGCTGCTTTGCCTTGCCAGTTAAAATTTATTGATCACGTTGAATAATTAGGGAATTTTATCAGACTAATTATATAAGTATACAGAAAGGTTTGATCCAAAGTATTTTTTATCGATGTTGGAATAAATCATATTTTCTTTTCAATTTACGGGCACCCAATAATTGTAAAAGTCCGGCGTTCAACCTGGTAACATGACCCATCCATTGCCACTTGTCAGAGGAGTACGGCTCAACTGAAGGACTATTTCAAGAGAAAGTCGTTACGTGACGATCATCCAATCAAGAGGAATAAATTAAGATAAAACTTGCAGAATGAAAATGAGTTAAGAAGCCGTTGGAAATGCAGCGAACGAGATCAGCTTGAAAATGTTAATAATGGGAATATGTCTGAAGGCGAGAAGATTGAAAGAATACGAATGCTGACTGTCATGCCGACATCGAGCCTAAGAAACGGGAAACTGGAGCCGTATTTGGCAACCCGACTCGAACTCGAGAGTGCTCGAAATCGAGAAATTTGTATTTGTCAACTCGATGTCGAGCACTGTCGGGTCAGTGTCACCGAGAGTTTACTCGATGACTTTGTTTTGACCAAGTGCAAACTATTGTAATCTTATTAGATTATTCTTAAATTTTTTTAATAAAGCACTATTTAAAATTTTATGTTAAGATGGCAGAACCAAAGTAGAGTTCATTGTTCCGATCGCACTAAAACCACAACAAAATTCCATACATTGTGGCAACTCTAATTTTTCGACTCGAACAAATTACCAAATATGAAATCTCCTGATTCGATGGTTCGAATCGAGCTCAGAAATAGGGGCTCTGCAGACTATAGCTTGGTAATTGAAAGATTCTGAGAAGGCACTGGGAATTTCACTATAAGAAAGGCCTGAATCAACTAAGAAGCGGCTTGCGTAGTGATAAGGGAGAATGGCGGAAGTTGAATGACACGGAGTGGATTTATTTAACATGTTGTTTTGTTTTATATATGATGTTGCCAAAGCTCAGGGGATGCCCTATGAAGCTAAAGCACAGCCTTGGCAGGAAAGGAATTAAGGATGAGGGAAATGGGTTAGAAGGTTGAGTGAAGGAGGTGTCGAAAGTTTCACTCTCATATGACGAGGGAAAAACACACATTCCACATTCGTGTTGTTTTGCTTAGAAAATATTCCCAAAATTTGATGGTACGTCCAAATTTGACAAGGAATCAGGCTAGCAATTTCGTTACAACAATGGCCATGGAAATAGCGATGGAAGAGTGAGAGACAACCGACATTCCGTCGATGCTCCAAAGAGTCAAGGACCTCAGACATTGAGAAATCGCCAATAAGCTTAATAGCCTTACGCTGGACTTTGTCTAACGCGGACAATGCGGTGTGTCCGGCCCCCGCCCAAATATGAGAATTATATTCAAGTCTAGGTCTAATGGGGGGGGGGGGGGTGAAATATTTTTTACGTCTCTGTAGAAAACCCAAACATTTCATCGCACTTTTAGCGATTGCAAATACAATGTTCAGTCCAGCTAAGATTGCTGAATATCTCAATAACCAAGATGTCTAGGGAGGGCAAATTGGATATGTTCACTCCGTCGACTGAAATGGGTTGGGAGTGAACTGGGCGTTTCTTAAGGGACCTTAAACAGCATTGAATTTTGGATGCTTTAAACGTAACAAGATTTGCTCTGCCCCAAACGAGGACCACAGAAATGTCGTTGTTTAATGATCTTAACAAGAGTTCCCGATTAACTTCTGTAGCATTTCCACGTGAATTCATTACAGAATTAAATGAGTACGCGAAATCAAGGGTGTTGTCGTCGGCGAAACTATAAATAGGATTGAAAGTAAGAGATAAAAGATCATTAATAAAAAGAAGAAATAAGGTTGGTGAAAGAACTGAACCCTGTGGTACACCGGCATTTATTTCGTAGGAATCAGATCTAACTCCGTCGATTACTACACGGATTGAACGGTCTGACAAAAAACTCTCTATCCATTTAACGAGGGTAGGGTGCAGACGAAATGTTTGAAAAGACTTTGAAATATTAAGAGCGATGATTTCGGACTCACCAAAATTATGGAAACAATGATTCCAACACTCCGTTAGAGCCGTTAGTAAGTCTCCGGTTGAGTGGCCAGCGCGGAAACCGTACTGGCAATCATTGATAAGATGGTTATTTTCTATATATTTCAACAACTGATATTTGATGACTGATTGAAAAACTTAAAATATGATCGAGGTTAGTGCAATTGCTCCGTAGTTAGAGGGGTCACATGCCTCTCCTTTTTTAAGTATCGGCTGGACATGAGCAAGTTTCCATACACTTGGAAACATTCCTGTTGAATATGAAAGGTGAAAAAGTTTGCGCAGAGGTTTAGCCAAAGCAGAGGCGCAGCATTTTAAAACAAGGGGCGAGAAACCATCAGGCCCAGTAGCTTTGGACACGCCGAATTTCGAAAGTACTCTAAAAACTTCCCGAGTGCGAAAGTGTAGCGTCTTTTGCCTACTAGTGCACTGTGATGGAGATAGAAGTGGCTGCGATGAAGATGGCAAGTACGAATTAGTAGCAAACAGGTTGGTCTTGTCCAATGAGTCAGTAAAAACATTCCCATTATAAATGAATGGTAGTGTTGACGAACAGGTGAAATTGTTCTTTACGGTTTTTATTAGAGACCAGAAGCGCTTACTACCCTTTTGAGTAGAAAATACCTTCCGTCTAATGCTCTGGTCGAAATTTAACTTTGCCCGACTAATTGCTGAATTGCAAATATTCCGCGCATCTCTACAGATACGTCTCAATTCCTCCGAAGGGCACAATTTATATGCCTGGAAGGCTGCTTCCTTGTTTTTAATGGGTGCGAAACAGTCATTATTGAAGCAATTGGAGTTAGTTGGTTTGCTGTTTTTGAAGCTATAAGGAATAAAGCGATGCATTCTTAACCATAGGATGTTCAAGATATAATCGGTGCTTCTGTTAACGCCTCTCATAGAAAAGCAATCAGACCAATCCAGATCTCTGTGATATTTATTAAGTCCAGCCCAATCAGCATTTTTATAATGCCACTAGATGCGATGTTAGAAATAGTTCCAAAAGATGCGCGTTGTGCCCCAAAGTATCAGGAGCACGAACCGGACACTCAACCAGTTGTTGTAAATTAAAAGAATCACTAAATAACTCGACGTGTTTTCCAGACGGGCTGGTGGTAGAAGAATGTCTGAGCCACTGTGTGTTGTGGACGTTGAAATCGCCACCAAGAACGATTTCAGAAGAGGAGGATAAATCCAAAATCTTATCAATATCGGAAGACAGCTTATTGAAGGAACACACAGTGTCAGTGTCAGACATCTTCGGGCTGCGGTATAAAAAGCAGAAGTGAATGATGTGCCGATAGAATTTAAATCTACTCCAGACATAATTAAATTCTGGATGAGTAGAAGAGAATTGAGAGAGATGGGAGAATGGCACATCATTTCTAATGAGGAGAGAAGAGCGGCAATAAGTGATATCCAGGAATGTGATACTGATTAATATCAGAATCGGAAACAACCCTGGTTTCAGTGAGTGCAAAAACAGCCGGATTTTCCGTGATCAAGTAAGTCGCAGTAAACCGAAAAATGGTTACTTTTCAAGCCACGAATGTTGCAAAAATTAAATTAAAATTGTTGCATAGTTCCGGTCTTAATTTGCCCAAAAGAAAACGAAACAAAAACGTGCACAAACACAACTTATATAAACACGGCGGCACGTCTGTCCCCGTCAGTAGTTCAGCTCAAACTCATGGGGAGACCGAGGCTCAAACCTTGGAACCATGGCGTGGCGATCGTGAAAATCAACCAATTTATCCAACTCCAAATGTATGTAGAAAAATAATTTGTAATGAACTCTCGTGGGAACTCTACAGAAACAAACAAAGACATTTAAACGATCCTAGCTTGAGACAGAGCAAATCGTGTTATATTACGGATCCAAAACTCAAAGCTGTTTACATCCCTTAATAAGCACCCAGCTCAACCTCAACCTACTTCAGTCGACGATGTGAATATACCCAATTCGGCCTCTTTAAACATCTTGGATATTTAAATAACCAACAATCTTAGCTGCACGGATCATATATTTGCAATCGCTAAAAATACGATGAAATATTTAACTTGGCGATGATCTAAAAGTCCCATATAAGCCCTAGACTCGAATATAATTCGTATATTTCGGCAGGGGACGAATATAGCGCACTGTTCGCACTAGACAAAGTTCAAAGAAAGTTTATTAAACTTATTGGCGACTCAACAATCTCTGCGAGCATTGACTCTCTGGAGCATCGATGGAACGTCGGTTGTTTCCCACTTTTCTATCGCTACTTTCAGTTTCGGGAATCTTTTCTAAGTCGAACAACACGAAAGTGGAACAGTTTACCATCTTTTGCTGTAGGCGTATATCGGCACTTCATTTAACCTCTTAACCCAATTCCCTCACCCTTAATTCCTTGCCTGTCAAGACTGTGCTTTAGCACTATTATCATAAAAATAATAAAAAGTATCCTCGTTCCTGAAAAGATAAGATTTTTTACTATTAAAAAAAGCTTTGAGATCTTTGATAAAAATTCTAAGAAAATATCTAATATTTTAAAGTATCGATGTCACCACAACAATTCCCTATGTACTGGGAAGTTAAGTTATTTACTATAACTTCGGAAAACATCTTTCGACTTGGTTGCGAAGTATTATTAACTATGGATCATAAAAAAGATTCTATAATTTAAGTTGTAATATTTATGAACCAAAATATACGTGAATAAAATAAGAACCTTGATCTAAACAAGCGTAGCACATAAATAGGCCCTTATTTGTGCTCGCTTGCTCAAATCCTCGACTCTATTTTATATGCGGTCCCTTTAGGAATATCTCTGACATAAACCAATCATCCAGTCATTCCAGGCAGACACGTTTATATCAATGGTATTAAACGCTGCCTTAAAGTCTGCCTAGTAAGCATAACTCTTGTTACTTACACTCCACGCCAAATTAATTAAGTTTATATGGCTTATTACAACTGTAAAATATTTTCTTCTGAATCTGGCTTATTCTGTCAATATGCATATTTTGAGCGTGCTGTACAGAACATATTGGACTCAGCTCCTACTATTTTGTTTATTCAGACACGCATCCTAAACCTGGAATTAAAATTACTTAGTAAATTTTAGATAACTTCGTCAGAGTAAACTTTGTAGAAATTTACTGAACACAATGGGACAACCGCGTGTACGCAGTACCGTTTTGCGTTTGTGGTTTAGTACGACATATCATTCTTTAAAAATTGTTTAAAAAAAAATTTTAAACTTCATAAAAAGCTCTAAAAATCATTAAAAAAATTTTCATTTTATATCTATTACAACATTTTTAAGTCGCTGCAAAGTAAACAAATCAAACAACTACAACAAAAGTATTTAATCTCCTTCCTTATGATTCCGTGAGCTGATACGTGCAGGTAGTTTTATATAGTATCTTTAATTGTGGTTGGGTAGTTGTTTTGTTTGTTTAATTTGCACCGACTTCAAAACGGCGTAATAGATATGAAATGAAAAATTGTTTTATGATGTTAAGCCCTTTTTGTGAAGTCGGTTCAATTTTTTTTTAAAACTATTTAATTTTTTACTTTTCAGTGTCTTCAAATATACGACTTGAAGAAATCCGCCAACGTATTACGAAATTAGTCACGGTCACACTTTAGTACCCTCACCTTAGAAAATTCTTAACATGACCCTAGTGCGCCACCTTTCTCTACACGGCAAGAAAGAATTAGCGTAGTCACTCTAGGTATAAAATTGTTATCATTTATCAATCAGGAAACGTATTCTGCACAACCGAATCAAAATCGCCGCTAAGCGCCGCTCATCTACCAACTCTCACCATAAGCCAAATTTTTGTCAGAATACAAATAGATACTGTATGCATTTAGAATAATCTAAATTAGTCCACGCGCTACAAAGTTAGGTTTCCCCTCCCCTACCCCAATCCTAGGTCAACATTTTTCCATAGAGTAGCAATGGAGATCATGTTGACCCCAACCCTAGGTCAACATTTTTCCATAGAGTAGCAATGGGGATCATATAATTCACAACAAAAAGGAATCTTCCAAATAGGTGTGTGAATTAACAAATTTTGTAACGCTCCCTCCGCACACCACTCAACTTATTAATTTTTCCCGTCGTATCAGTGGGGCAACATATTCCACACATCAAAAGAATAATCATCGAAATCGGTCCACGCGTTACGAAGTTAGACTACTCCCCCCCTCCCCCACCAGGATCAAATTATTTTTCTATTAGAACAATCCAACCATTAAGTTACAAAGTTAGGTTCCACCCCCACCCCCCCCCCCTGTACGCGTTACGAAGTTAGACTATCCCTACCCCTACCAAATCTTTGCTCCTATTAGCAATGGGGGATCATACTCTGTACAACAGAAAAAGATCCATCCAAATCGGTTCACGCGTTACAAAGTTAGGTTTCAACCCCGCCTCCCACTCCCACCAAACCAAAAAAAATTTTAACATGGTATTAATCGGTACCATATATATAAGTCGAACTTAAAACCTCTTTGTTTTTGGGAAGTCGGTTAAAAAATTAACTTAGTTGGAATCAAGCAAATTTCCAAAGTATTTATATTTTAAAGACTCATTTGACTCCACAAAAATATTTATTTTAATCTACTCTTGATCCATATCCTTTTTATAAGATTCCGAAATATGTTCGTACCCTAATCTTAGTAAATACTGGAATGACTTATCTTTTGTCAACTCCCCTAATTCAGGACTATTTAAAAAGTCTTCCATAGGCGGCAAGAAGTCCTCAAGCTCGCCATCTAAAAGTTATAATTTTATAGTAAAATCTCTTTGGGTTATAACACATACTTACCCATCAAGTAGCAAACATCAATTAACTTAAAGAAAAGCATATTTTGCATTTTATCTAATGGTGAATTCATGTCGTAGTCTGTCCATGAGTCTCTCAGAATTGCGGCACACCAAATTTTATGTCTTACTTCGAATGGATCTTCAACATAATTTAATATTTCCAATGACTTTCTAAAATCAAATTCGTTTGCAGATTCGTTTTCTTCTGAAATGAACAGCTAATAAAACAGATTAATACAGTACCATATTTAAACAAAATTATATTTTCTTACATTTATAATTTCTTCAGGTTTAAGAACTCGCTGGTTTCCAGTATCGTACCCAAATGACAAAAGCAAATTTTCTGGTAGTTGCTCTTGATATTCAACCAACGACAGTTCTGAATTAATTTCAGCTACTTGAATTGAAGTATCTAAATCTGAGGCGAGAAAGGCTAATTTGGCAAGCGACAATATGGTCTGTAAATTGAAGAATTGGCATTGAAATATATAAGTAATTTACTTATAAAAACCTTTTTACGAGTAATGAATTCGACTTCATCTTGGGCAAGTGTATATAAAATTTTTGCCGCCTGATCAAGTTCACCATTAAAAATAAGCTGAATCCAAGCTAACGAGGGATGATCTCCTAAAAATTTCGAAAGAGCTGCTTTATTTCTTTTAAAGCGCTCGAAAAGATCTCCTTGTTTATTTTGGCGCAAATGCCAATTTATTGCAAATTGTGAAAAATCATATTCTTTGAATATTTCAATGTAGTTATCCAAACGTTCCTGATTTTGAGTTTGATCACAAATTATAACCAGCGTTTGAAAGTCTAGATACTTTTCAGCCAACTTAGCAGCCAATTCGAACTGTTCGTCTTCCACTGAAAATATCTAAAGGTTATTGATAATTGCAATGTGTAATATATAATATCACACCAAGTGGAGATATAAGATCTCTACGTTGAGATTCGAACTGTTGTAGAAGTACGCCATATTTTTCGTTGTCTTTAACACTTTCAAGGTACCCCTTTCGACCATCAAGAACAAAATCTACTAAATCAACCATTTGCTGATACAACTTTTGTCTAACTTCGGGTTCTCCAGTTGACCTTGCTCCATATTTTAATGTAACATTGATCAAATGTATCAGCGAGTCTCGCAAACCATATTTTCCTGAACACGCAGTCCATGGAAGATATTCGTAAGCATTTTGCTTCAAAGCTGGCAGGTCGTATATTTGCTTTTTATTTTCACGAAATTGAATAATTTCATGAAGCATTGCCTTAATATTCGAAAGATGATGTAAGTATATCTATACTAAAGATGAATTATATTTACCAAAATGACTTCATTAATTTCACATAAGATTGTTGGTAAATTTACTGCTTGTTGACTTAATTCAACGTACTTATCAGCCACGTCTGTAAATGCTCGAAATATGTCCTGAAATTTCGTAACTTTCACGTAAAATAAATCTTGGTGAACTAAATTTCCTGAAGGCTGTTCATTCCATTCAATTAAAACTGCTTGAATAGCTTCATCTACTATTTTTGAATGGCTAGGAAAGGCAAAATGTGAAATACGCAAGAGATCACTAAAACCATTATCTTAAGCTTACCTATTTTGAGCACTTTTAAGAGCTATCGCAGCAATTATTTTTTCATTAATATCGGATAGAACATGACATGTGGCTTTAACGGTGCCCCGAAATGAAACAGCATTTAACTGCAATAAAAGTAAAACAATTTTTGTTATATGTTTAATATGTTGAAATAAAAATAATATATATTAATTTAAGTATCAACTTGGATTTGGATATGGTATTTTCTACGTAAAATATAAATAAAACCTACACAATAGCGTAGACTCGCAATAGGATAAACTCCGGCCAAATGCCCTTTTGATCAGTTAGTATCGTGAAACAATTTTTTAAATAAAATTAAATTAAATTAACAAAACTGAACCAAATAATATCGATTACTGCATTACAAGAAAGTCCTCCCAAGGGAAGTTTCTTTATTTTCAATCAAAGAATCAAATTTATGTTTTTACAGAATCTTGTTATTGAGCATCTTGAAAACATTTCAGGGATAAATTTATAAAATTGTTAAATGCACGGGGCAGCTTCATCGGCGCTATTGCTCTCGGTCGATTCTGATGAATAGGCTTTATTGCAAATTTTTTCTTTACGTAATTCCGCAACAGATAAATTCAATTTAGAATAAAATAGTGGTGTGACCTGTGATTTCTTATATATGCCTGGAATCACTGATTAGCTGCAGGTATGCAATATTCTTTCGGAATGTATCCCTATACAGTGTGTTTCAGATCTGACGTGCCAAAATGAGTGGAGTGATCGATCTCACCTAGGCCAACATGAAATTATATGGAGGGGGGAGAGGGGGGGGGGTCAATCTTAACCGTTTGGGGGTTACAGGGTGATTCATAAATTTCAGTTTTTCATGGTATGCACATTACTCTTTTATTTTTATCTTTTGATCTACCCAACATAGTGACATCAAACAAACGCTAAAAAGCTACTATCCCAATGACTTTTCCAAAATTGTCAACAATGTTGATCTAACTCCTATCATTGCCGGTACAGTCACTTCCAAAAGTAAAAAAAATGGTTTGCTCTTACCTAAAATTCAGCATTTTCCCCAATTTTCTCCGAAATTCATGTACTTAATTAGTACAGATCTTTTTTATTCATATTGATTTGCCCGCCCGTCTTATTACCATTACAACGGATTAGAAAAACCGTATTTTTAGAAATCTCTGTCTACCTAATTATTTTATTGCACTTTGGGTAGGAAATTCTTTAAATAAACTAAATTTTTAAGATAAAGGGTCGAAAATGTTTATTTTGGTTTAACAGGTAATTAGTTTTAATTATTGTTGCAAAAAAATTATAAAAATTTTAGTGTCATTTTGTTTCATAGCTTATATTAGCTTGTGGTGGCCATAATTCCCATCCTTGTATCCTGGCGTTTTGTTACTCGTACCTGATGGAAATTTTGCTATAAAAAAGGGTCGGTCAGCAAGAATACCTATCATGAAAAACAAATCAATAAGTACGGGTATTTTTCAGCAAACATTTTTAAAAAATGGCAGAATTTACTTTTGAGGAATACGCGGATATTATTTACATTTATGGTGTAGTAGACGGAAATGAGAGAGCGGCTGTACTGGAATATCAAAGGAGATTCCCTAATGGCGAGCACCTCAAAGAGGGGTATTTACACGGACTTTCCGAAGATTAAGAGAAACAGGAAATGTAACTTCACATGACAGGGAGACACGACCTGAAACTTCGGGAACTTCTGCCGACGTCGGCCAGCAAATAATCACCATCGTGAGACAAAACCTTGAGACGAGTCGCAATGCGATTAGGAGTATCTTCATCTCAGGTTTGGAGGGTTATTCATCGAAAGCGATTACGTCAATATCACCATCACCCAGTTCAAGGACTACTAGGAGATTCCGAGAGGAGACTGAAATTTAGCACTTGGCTTCTGGAACGCGACATTGCCGACGAGCATTTCTGGACCGAATGCTGTCGACGGATGAATCTCAATTCAACAGGGATGGTGTCACAAACTTCCATAACCTCCACACCTGGTCGGAAACTAACCCACGCAGGACAAAGGTGATTCAGTGTAAATGTTTGGGCTGGTATCATCGGCAAACATTTGGTAGGACCATTCATTTTTGCCAATAATCAAACGCACATGTTTTACCAACACGATGGAGCAGCAGCGCATACTGCTAACATTGCGAAGCAAATACTAAGTCAAAAATTTGAAAACCGCTGGATTGGACGAGGTGCACCGATTCCTTGGTCTGCTAGGTCTCCAGACCTCACCCCATTGGAGTTCTTCTTATGGGGAACAATGAAGGATGAAGTTTATTCAACCCCTGTTATAACTATGGAGGATTTAGTTTGCAGCGACGAAAATACGGGAGATGCTGGCTGCAATACAGGGACTTAGAAGGAGATTGCTGGCATGCATCCAAAGTGATGGTGGACATTTTGAACAGCTCTTATAAGTTATTAAGATCCATTGCAATACTTTTTGAATTCAATAAAAAGAATTTTAGAGTTAATATGAGTTTAGTTTCTTTAATTTGTTGATTTTTATAATACTCACCGATAGGATCTCTACGTATAAATTTCTACATGTTTTCTCTACGTGAACATGTTGCACCTTTTTGGAAAGATAATAAGAATAAAAATAAAAAAAGACCTGTACTAATTACATGAATTTCGGAGAAAATTAGGAAAAATGCTGAATTTTAGGTAATTGCAAACCATTTTTTTCACTTTTGGAAGTGACTGTACCTGTAATTGTAGGAGTTAGATCAACATTGTTGGCAATTTTGGAAAGATCATTGGGATAGTAGTTGTTTAGCGTTTGTTTGATGTCGCTATGTTGGGTAGATCAAAAGATAAAAATAAAAGAGTAATGTGCATACCATGAAAAACTTAAATTTATGAATAATCCTGTAAATCCCAAACGATTGAGATTGCCAAGCCCCCCCCCCCCCCCCCCCGCCCTGCCATACAATTTTTTGTTTGTCTAGATGAGATCTATCAGCCCACTCATTTTGGCACGTCAGATCTGAAAAACCCTGTATAGTAAACTAAAATTAAGACGATAGGTAAACATTTTTCTTCATAAATAAAACATTCAGCGATTTTTTTCGTAATATTCTGAAATTTAATTGTGAACCGCTAATATTTTTTCGGAAACGAACTTTTTTTTGTTTTAGTTCAGACCATAACTACATCCATATCGAACTAAATATCACTAAATTTTTTTGATTTTAGGTGACCTGAGGACGAGATATCATGTCAACCACCCACGAAGAAATTTTGTGGAGTCTCTTGATTAATCGGGATTACAGTTACAGTGGTTGCTACAAAAATAAGAGTTAATTACGAAATAATAATTGATAATTTAAAAAAAAATAATTTTTTGTCTTAACAATTTAAGCAAAAGCAATTTAATAAATTAAATTTATTAAATAATGAAAGGCTGAGAGTAAAAATGTCCCATCTACAAGATCCGAGCAAAAAATATTTCGCGCAAATTCCGGGCAAAACGACTTAACTATTTAATTGCACTAACTTTGCATTACCTTTTGTAGTTAAGCTTTTTGCACGGAGTTTTTCTCTGATTCGTTGCCCTGAATCTTACGCGGTTCGTTTTTTGCTGGACCAACTCTACCGACCAAAAATGGCCCATCTCTCCCGAATTCACAAGGAGAGATGAGCCACGCGATCACATTACAATGTGCATCAAATATTGCCCAGAAAGCGTACGTACCTTCTTAGAGGTTATGATGACTTGTCAAAGTCCGCTACGTTTGAATATCGCTGATTCTTTCGGGTAATCACCAAGATATCCAAGAAGGATGAAAAACTTTACGGGATTTTTCGACAGTGAGGTGAGAACAAAGTTTTTTAACTTGAAAATAACGAGCCCGTGATGCGTTTAATAGTCGATTTTCGTTGGCGTGTCGACAGACACACTTACACGGAAAACGGGCGAGATTGTGTACAGTACATGAAAATGAGAGAGTGGCCAATCTCCCCCGGCGGCCCATCTCACCCCGTTTTACCCTATTCTCTAGTAAATGAATGTTTTTGAAAAAATTGATAGCTATACAAGACCTTTCCTAACAATATTTTTGAGACCCTAAAAATGGTTTTAAGACCAACAAAAAATTATAAAATTTAAAAATTCTTGATTTTTTTAGTTTTAGGGGGAACAATTTTTGTCTTGTTTATAATGTGTCTCTACTTATGTACATGATTTTTTTTACGGAGTGGTGCGCCGTATTTAAAAGAATGAGTTTTGTTATTTTTGGATTTTTTTTGCTAATATACGGTTGTTTTATTATCTAAATGAATTTATAATTTATTTTGTAGTTTTATTATCTAACGACTATCAAGGAATTTCAAATATAATAATACAAAATATATCTTCTTTTTTCATAAATAAATTGAATTAAGAAAAGAAGTTTATGACCGAAAAAAATTATTATTATATTTTTGTATTTATTTAAAGTATAAAATAGCAACTATATTTGCAATTCTGTGATAGCTGTTTAATAATAAAGCTACCAAAAAAGTTATAAATTCATTCATTCATTCACGGTACGGTGTTGCACAGTTGCCTGGTCTAGCAAGTCCTCAATCTAAGATCTCCACATTACAAATCGGATCCTTCATCAGAAGAGTGAACATCCACAGTACGGTTCTAGATCGTACGCAGTTTAAGTTTGCCTACGATATTACAACTCATTTAAGTCCCCAGCTCAAGATTTCCTTAGACATCGGAACTTGGATTCTTCAACTACAATGTAGAATATCCGAACTAAACCCCTGAACTCATCCCTGATACTCAGGTTCAACACAGAAGCCATCAGTCTAATATTTTCTTACACATTACAGCTCGGATTCTTCAACCTCAAAACCAAAACTCTGAAGTGACGGAACGCAGTTCAATAAGAAGGACTCCAGCACTACGGCATACTCACTACCACAACGTGTTGAATAGATTTGGTTATTTAAACATATTTCAAAGTCAAAAACAAGTACAAGTTCCAATCTAATGCATCGCCTTCTTTTTCTTTTTGTTAGAGCAGTTCGTGATATCACATCGAGGCTTCGCTATTGTCTATATTCCAGACTAAATTTCTTGCGTGGCTTATTTGTAGAACAGTTTCATATAGTCATCTCTCGACATTGTGGTGGTATTGCATTTAATATCAGCGGAGGATAATTTAAATGGGAAATTTAGATCACAATAGTCTGCCTATATACTTGGCTGAAACAGATTATATGATTTTAACGAACATTTTATTTTAATCGTTCATTTATATAGCAGCAATCTTAATGTAGTGGTCCGCTTCGACAGACGGTTTTAACACCAGTAGACATACATATATATTTTTCGGTTTTTTTATATTTTTCTCTTGTTCATGTTTTTTCTTGAATTACTGAATTGAATTTTTCATTATTTTTATTATTTTATTTTATTTTTATTTTCTCTAAGTCATATTTTTTCTGAAATTGTGAAGATGAAATAATGAATTGTATATTATAAGGACTTGTAAAAGTGTAAGTGAATAAACATTATCTATCTATCTAATGGCCCTCTATCAAATACCTGAACCTGTAGCCTCTCCTTCTGGGACGACATCAAGGGCCGGGCTGATAAGGAGGATGCGGTGATAGCTGCGCTGAGCTGGGGCATGGGCAACATTGACAGACCCAGACCCTGCAAAAGGAACCTATTGCTCCGCACCGCCAAGGCCATAATACTCTACGTGGCAGAAGTCTGAGCCGACACGAAGCGATGGGAATACTACCGCAAGCGTATACTCGCGGTACAACGCCGTGCGGCGCTCCTCATTGTAAACTCCTATCGCAACCGGCGATGCTAGTGATCGCAGGGGTCGTATCCATGGAACTCTCAACCAAGGAGCGGTAGTTCGTCCACCGGGAGAAGCCCATCCTGGAAGGAGAGGCCGCGAGAGTGGCTCGGGTCAGAACCATGGCGTCCCGGCAAGAAAGAGGGGATGGAGAGTCGTGGGGCCGGTGAACAGTCTGGCTGATTCTCCAGCTGGACACTTGGCTGAACCGTCAGTATGGCGAGGTGGACTACTACCTCACCCAAATACTGACGGAGCACGGGCATTGCCGGGCTTTCCTCCACCGTATAGAGACTTCTCATCGGACTCCGCTCTGCACACATCCTTCGAATGTGCCTTTGTGATTCTTCATCAAAAGGAAAGAGACAACAATGGGACTCCCTAATGAGAGTACTGATTTCTTAGGAGGCGAGAAAGCAGGGGCTCTTAAGGGAGCACCTGTTGGCTTATATGCCTTGTTGGAGGCTGACTTATAAGACTCCCCCCGAAGTAATCTCCCCTAGACGATTTCGAGGTGGTGCTACTGGAGGGGGAGAGAACACACTGGCCACTATTTTAAACCAGAAAATAAAAAAATATAAAGCAAATTTTTAAAATATTTCCGTTTGAAAAGAAAAAATTTATCTTTTTCCGAAAGTTTAAGTTTGAAATTAAATTTTTTTAAGTCCATTAGCAGTAACAAAAATTACACATTCTTTCTATATGCGTTAAAATGTGAGACTGGTTAATTTCATCGTAAAAAAATTCAAACTTCCATAACTATGAGGGGCTGGCGATAGACCCTTGACTAGATCTACCAATTCCTTTGTATTTGCACACGACCTAAAAAACACCCTGTACGTTCTTTATAAAAGGTATGAGGTAAATTTCCAGCTTCTTATTGGTAGTTTACTAGATCTTACCTGCAGTTCGTCGATCTTTTTCTTTGTCTCTCAAATCAAATATTTCTCTAAGTTGTCGGTGGAGTAAGTGATACCGTGTCGGCCTACCAACTCGGAAGTCGCAGGTTCGAATCCCAAATATATAGAGCAAACAGGTTGTTTTCTGCTCGCAACAGATCACGATAAAAATTCCACAAAATGTCCACTTTAAAGTCGAATCGGGTGAAGTTCTTCTCCCGCCCCATGCCCCACAATGGGTTACGGGAACTCGAACGAGTGAGAAATGATAAATATTTTTTCTTACATTTTCCACGTGTCTTTTATGTAAATATGTTCGAATTGTTTGATATTTCATCAAGAATTAAAATTTCTAATAAAATATTAAATTTTTTCGATGTGAATTTTTCAAAAACTATACAACTTATGACCATCGTGTTTTTGTATTCCAATATGGCGCACAGTTGCATTGTATACTGCGCAATGATATTGTTAATTAAAACGTCTTCATTTATTAAAAGTCTTCTCTAAGAGGGAGCATTTTCATGTGAAAAAATTAAAAAATTTTGAAAAAGTGTAACTCTCCATTATCTACTATTTTAAAAACGTCATGTCAAAATCCACTTCATCTGTAGTCTAGCTCGCAGCAATGCAAAAACAGGGCCTTCAAGTTTCCTCACTCCCCTTACCCTAATTTCCTTCAGGCCAAAGCCATGCTAACGCATCAAAGGTTTGTCCCTTAGGCTTTAGCCACATCCTACAAAAACATAATTAAAGCTGATTTTAACTTTGTCTGCTTTAAAGCCCGAGATCCAATCATTTTGCATAAAAATATCTAAGGCTTTACTTATTTTTTGAAGTCGTAGGTTAAATTGTTTTGCGGTACAAGAGTCGAAGCAAGAAATTCTTTTTGTTAATGATGTATCAGTGGAGACGATAGTGAAATGCAAAACTTAATAAAAGTATAGAGACAATCGTTGAGGAATCACAAAATGTCAAGATGTGGAACAATGCGAAAATCCTGATACTAGTTCTTTTAAGCTACACTATGGTCCTCTTTTTTTAAATCAATATAGTGACAATGATAGAATATGTTCTCTCTATTGAAGCTTGTCATGATTCCTCCTAGTACACAAGAGCGGCATACAACCGAGGTGAGTGGGGAGCATCTGACTGAAACTTCGATAAAATGATTCTACTTTCGAAGCAATAGGCTGGAAAAATGGAAGTTTAGCACATAATAACTTATCATCGAAAGCTAAACAAACTTTTTCGAAGCTATGACAATGTGACATCTTCTGGGTATCTTTCATTCTTTATAAACTCATTGAAATTTTCCAACAAAACTAAATTTTAAAAGAATTAAGACTTTTAGTAGTGGATTTAATCTTCGTGTCGATAAGGACTGTGCCAAAACAGATAATAAAGTGATCTAAAACAATCATAACATCCCATTTAGTGTTTCACATAGTATCATAGATTGTAGGTAAATCAAAACTTCCCAAATTGAGGAGGACTCGTTCATTCGTATCAGTTCGCATTTGATTTCTTGAAAAAATTCTTGTTCACATTTGGTCGGTTTATTGATATTTGTAGTAGATTGGTAAGGTCAATGTCTTTTGATGTCGCGAATTGCAACGTTCACAGTTCAAAACAAAAGCACTTTATTGCGAAAAAGCAGCTGGATATTGCTGCTTAAAGTGGCTGGTCACACGTATACTGCTCATACAAGTACTTGCCTTTCCGGTCTATTCTATAATCTGTTAATCTAAAGGTTGTGTACCACAGCTCTGTAAGCACGAACAAGAAATTTTTAGTAAAGATTTCTATTTTTTAATTAGTCGAGTTTTATGTAAATAAAATAGTTTTTTAAAAAAAAAGTTGAACCGACTTCACAAAAAGCGCTAAAAAGCATAAAATAATTTTTAATTTTATATCTATTACGGCATTTGGAAGTCGGTGCAAATCAAACAAAGCAAACAACTACAACAAAAATATTTAATCGTCATTTCCTATGATCCCGTTAGCTAAAACGTTCAGGTAGTATTATGTATTATTTTAAATTATGGTTCTGTAGTTTTTGCACCGACTTCAAAATGCCGTAATAGATATAAAATTAAAAATTATTTTATGCTTTTTTGCGCTTTTTGTGAAGTCGGTTCAACTTTTTTTTTAAAAACTATTTTATTTTTCACTTTTTAGTGTCTCCGACTCTATACAATGAAGAAAGAACCAGTTAGTTTTAACCCCCTACCCCACCCCCATTCCACTAAACTTTTTTTCTCATGGTATCAATCAGGGAACGTACTCTACCGAACAGAAAAGGAATCATCGAAATCGGTCCACGCGTTACGAAGTTACTACCCCTCCCCTTCCCCCGCCACCCCCATAGGACCAAATTATTCTCCTATTAGCAATGGGGGATCACACTCTATACAACAGCAAAAGAACCATCCTAATCGGTCCACGCGTTACAAAGTTAGGTTCCACCCCGCTTCTCCCACCCCAACCACACCAACAATTTATATTCTCGTGGTATCAACCAGGGAACATACTATAACCAAAAGAAAGAGAAATATCCAAATCGGTCCACGCGTTACGAAGTTAAACTACTCCTCCCCTCGCCTCGGGCCACGCGTTAAAAAGTTAGGTTTCACCCCCACCCCCACCCCCACCCTACCAACATTTTTTTTGACGTGGTACCAATCGGTGAATATACTCTACGCAACAAAAACAGTCCGGTCAGACATAAAAAAAGAAACATACGCGTCGAACTTAGAACCTCTTTCTTTTTGGGAAGTCGGTTAATAAAAGATAGGCAAAAAACTTTTAAGTTAAACAGCTTTATTTATCATTAGATGATGTAATAAAAGCTGGAAAATAATTATAGGTCACATATGTGGGGCTTACCGAGATATAGGTAAGGTTAGTGTCGGAGGCCAAGATCTACTTCGGGTCGATGCATCAACGGAATAAGTAAGCAATCAGGGGCTTTGATCAAATTTAAATAAAACCGAAGTACCTAGTGTTTTAAAAAATGTATATTGAAAGTAAAGCGTTAGAAAGAAAAGCAGTTCAAAAGAATATCTACTTGCACCCCTTCTTTCAAACTGCTTTCGAGGTCCTTCTGTAGAACTTTATTAGTCGCCTCATTAAACACTGCAGAAAATATAAATTGAACTTTACTCATTGTGAATTGTATTTTATCTTTACACACTTGATTGAATTAAAGAGCCCTTATATTGTTCTCGTAAGTTAGTTACTAGCTTAAACTTTGTAGCTTACGAAGAGAACCAATAGTTTCATCGAATTTCACGTTTCTTTTTGGACCTTAGAATTAATTTTTACATAGTTCCGAAATCCAGGAGGTTTGCTGAGAAAACAAACCAAGTAAGGAAGGATTATTTGCATTATTTGCAATCGTAATAAAAATTGGAATGAAATCGAAGAAGAACTATCAGAATATTTTCCACGTTTAAAGAAAGCACATGATGGTTTCAACAAAGCAAATAACGAAATTCGGGAGTAACGTGAAAGCTAACGATTATACCAAGGAAAGTGAAGCAGTAATTGATTATAAGGATAAAGCGGTCGGTACAATGGCTCGTATAACACTTCATTTAAAAATAAACTACGTCGCCTTCGGTTCCAGCTCAAACTCCCAACAGTCGAAGGGGATAACAAATTTTAAGTTACACCTTCGAATATTTTCAGGCGATCACAAGGGATGGCCCCCTTTCTGGGAACAATATAGAACATGCGTTCATGAGAATAAATCGTTGACGGCAACGAATAATTCGATTATTTGCAAGCGGCTTTGAATGGTAAAGCAGCTGAAATGTTAAAAATATTGTCTTGACCTACATTAGATCGCTTAACGCAATGGGTGTTTCCTCAAATAATTATTCTCTAATGTTTAAGTCTTTCAAATGAGCTACGAATTTAATTTCAAAGACCCAATCCTACATCTGGCAAAAGTTAAGAAGATGAACTTCTGATCAAAGTTCAGCAGAAAGCAGCAGTTAAAAGAGAATAGAATCGCAAGGTCGGCATTTTATTAAACTTCACATTGTAATGGCCCACATACACTTAATCAAAGGAAAGGCATGCTGAAGTTAGATGGGTGATGTTTTCGATGTACTTTTCGTTGTGACACCCCCAAACTATTTACAAATACACAACTGAACTGCTCAAAGGTTTGTGATCTTACTTATAAACTAAATGATACCACCTCTACCATTTCATTTCAAAGTACAGAGTTAACCCCAGCTACTAATTTGGGTTCTAACACATCGATGACACCACACCTCTCTTAATTGCTTTGGTACAAGTACAGTGAGAAAAGTAACGAATTTTTTCTACAAATAACCTCTTTTGTATTTGCTTCTAATGAAGTTAACAGCTGAAAAGTTTACTTTAGAAGTATCTTACTATAGATGGTGGAAACAAGTTGTCTTTTATAACGGAGAAATTTGCAGTTAAATATTGCCAGTAGTGGGAACACAGTGACAAACACGAGCAAATTGAGAATGATGCCACCGAGTTCCGAAATTTATCTTCAGCAGACGCACGACCCTTTACTGATAATAGCTGACCAGTACTGGAGACTTTTTACCGCGCAGCATCAACTGCTGAGTTAAGTGTGAGAATGGAAATAGGAGTGTTTTGAATCGGTTTTCATACGTCGCGCATGAAGGGAATAATTTGTCCCCAAAATGAACTTCAGAAGCTTAAAACATTATGAATGGTTTCAAGTAAAGTTTCACTCACTTGGAACAAGTTAAGTGAAGAAAATTATAAGAATAATTGAGTCTTCTTGCTGGACAGGAGAGATCATGTTTCGGGCCCAACACATACATTCCTCGGATGCTCCTTCTTGGATCTCCTCTCCCTGCGGACACTTCAGCTACTTTACCGGGTTTTAAGCTTAAAGCTCCCTAATTTTATGTAGTAAACTTATCACCTTATTACTTCAACCCTTTTTTCCTCTCCTTCTTTTCCACCGGCTTGGTCATTACAAATTGCGCCGCCTTGGGGCTATGTAGTTCTTCTATGTCAATTATCTAATTTTCAAATTTGTTGAGCTGTGTTGATGTTGGGTTGGCGGTCTATGTGCGGATGTCTTGCATTACCTATAATTTAGCTGTAGTCTATTTAGGACATTGCAAATGTCGCATCGTATATAATTTACTTTGACGGCAATTTTTATAATAAAGTTTGTTATAATACCTAAATAATAAGAAATTTTACAGATCACCATCAAAACCACTTACGACTAACATAAAAACGAATTGGATAATTCGATTAAACCCCGATTTCTTAACTTCTGCTAAATCTTCGCAGTAGAATGTTCCGAAGAATCCAAACCTTTTTTGCGTTGGGACTTGGCATTTGCCGAGAACGTGTAATACGGTCAGTTTGGCCTTGCTAAGCTTAATGATCGTTTCAAACTCATGTGCAGTGAGAGTTCCCCAAAACGATTTTGTATGTCTGACGATGTGGGATCCCTACCATTTTTCTCTGTGCCTTCTCGTTACCCATTCCATGTTTTCTTTTTTGATTTCATGGATGGGTATACTCAGGTTGAGTATTATTGGCAAGTTGAGTTTTGTTTCTGCGCCGTTTGTTAAAGATTTGATGCACGCCTAGCTATCTGTACATATTGTAATCCTAGAGGATCTTACTCCCCGTTCTATTGGGTGTTTAGCTCCTACCTCTATCGCTGCGATTTCACATTGAAGAACCGAGGAGGAGTTGTTTACCCCTCCATATAAATCCAGGTTTTGCTTGTTCCCCGCACGATAATCCAAAGACACAGCCATGCTCGCATTTTCTTCTTCCTCAAACAGTCTCTTGATCGTATTTCAATTACATATTTGAACGATCTTCTCATGTTGGGCTTGCATTCCCCTTTTCCTGCAGTTTATTCATACGTAAACGTTCTGCCGAGCCATCTGTTTAACATAGAATTCTAGTGGAGTAATATTTAGAATGACCTCCAGGGCCCTTGTCGGTGTTGACCTGGTAGCCCCTGTTATACCTAAACAGCACATATGTTGGGCCTGGTCCATAATATTCCGGTTTCTGACCACCTCCATTGCTTTCCACCAGACTATCGCTCCATGCGTTATCATGAGTCTGTTTTTCTTCTCGTGTAGGTGTCTAGCCCAATTAAATGTCCGGTCCATCAGCACACAAAGAAATATGGCCTCACTCTTTAAGGTTAATCTAGTGTTGCCGATGTACGGAAGAGCTATCTTTGTTAATGTTTGTCTTTTGGTGAAGTAGCAGAGTTCCGTCTTATCTGCGTTACACCGAATAGTTACTGGGGCTATTGAATTAAATAGAAGTCGACCATATTCTCTAGGAAAAAAAAGGAAGACCGTATACGCCACTTTTAGTTTCACTTTTAAGCTGTTTACTATGATGTAAAATAAATATGCCAGTATTGTAGGCTGCGCTTTATAAGCACTTGCATAAGCGCTCGATATTCATTAGTTCTACAGATCTTATCTTAAGTTAGCAAAATCGACTAATTAAAATAAAAAAGCTATTATATATTACCTTTTCCCATATGCCAACTGTATGCAGAAATTCTATGAAATGATTCAGTGCAATATTTTTCTCCTTTAACTGAGTTAATATCTGAAGGGATGCTGAACTTCCCAATGAAGGTTTATGGCCTGAATTTCTGTCTTCCCAGCGCGGATCAGCTGCTGGTATATCTTCAGCTAAATCTTGAGCAATCGAGACAACAATTCTATAATAAAAGACAATTAACATTTTTAACACAAATAAAATTAACTTCTTTTACTGATCTATTGTAGAATCAATATCTTCAAACGTAGCATCTGTTGGTAGTAGTTCTTTTAGAATAGAGTTGCACATGGTGTTGTTTCGTTTCAGATAGTAAATAAAAGCCGCTTTTAGATGACTAGCACCATCCTTATTTGTGCTGTAAATTTCATCAGGATCCATTTCGTACATAATCAAGCCTCCAGCCGAGGGTATACTAGGTGAAGTTACAGTCTGGTTTAAAGATTCCGATAATGTTATCGGACTTAATATGTCCGGAGAAAATGAGCTATTTATAAAATCGCTTGGATCAAAATCTGATGGCGAAATACAGACTAGACCATGAACTCGGGTGAAAAACAATGGAATATTTGAGCATACCGCTGCCTTCATTATTTTTTCATTTTGAGATTGAAACTCGATTTTTTCCGTTTCAAATTCATTCCCCGAAATGTTGAACAAATTTACGGGATAAACTATTCGCTCTCCATACAAATAAGCCATACCTCTATTCAGAATAAATTTAAAATCTAAACAGTCATTTTCCACGCTTGCACTAAAGAACATGCTTAATTTAAGTGGATAGAAATGCACTACCTGCAAGGAATCACTTTCGCACTGCATTGCAACTAAAATATTAAATATTTAGATTTCGAAATTTGGTAGATAAAGTGTTACCTAAGGCATAGTGCATTTGAGGAGTGTGTGCGTTATTTACGGCCCCAGATAGCACGTACAATTTGGACTCATATTCTTGCATATCGAGAAGATATACAACAATTTCGTTGTTTTCTAAAGCGAAATCAATTTAGTAACAGTTCCATGCGTTGCTTTATGAAATTTACCTCTTCCACACCAATATTTAGCCTGAAATTCTTCTCGAATTTTTCTTATAATTTCGTTGCTTTCAAAAAGAAATTGTTCATTTCCGTTGATAGAAAAGATCCAACGCTGAATCCACCTGTCTGACAGTACGGAAATACTCCAACCAGACTCTGATGTTTTTAATGCAGAGACTTTTACCAATTTCTTCAAGATTAAGAAAGTTTAAAGGTATGTTGTATACATATAATATATATTACTAACGTTTTCTTTATCCTGAGTAGTATTTACACCTATAATGATTGAAGCAAACTTTTTGCCTATTCCTCCAAAGAAACCGGATGGAGTTCTTAAAGTCTTGTGGTGAATAGTATGCCTACCGTTTTGAAGTTTTAACTGAAGATGTACAAGACTGCATGTTGTTGTAACCAAAATATAACCCAATGACTCGATATCAAGAAGATCATCAAATTCTTGGCCTTCTAGAATTCCTGTACAATCAACCGAAGAGCCATCATGTGCTACTGATGGCCAATATCTAACATCACCAGTCGGAGAAACTGCCAAACAAGATGCCATTTGCTGGCAGTCTGAAGTTAATACAGTAATTAAGGAAGCTTTATGTCCAATATCACAATGGGGAAGAGTAAGTTCTCTGCATTGAGCAGTAGCAATTCGACGTTGAGGAGTCCGCACATAGTCACCTCCTCTACTCATGTCGAGTTTTAAATCTTTGTACTGCCAAACAAGTAACCGTCTGCCGTAAACGGCCTTAAAAACAAGAAATAATAAAATAAAGTCAAAGGTATTGCAACACTTACCCAAGCCCAGCCATTACTGGAAAGATTAACAGATACTGTCGCATTCCTTTCTGAAAATGTTAGAGCTTCATTTACAAGTACAGGTAGAGGTAAGCCAAAAGATTCCACCACGTTATATTCAGAACGAGCAATCATTTGAAGAGATTGATTTGAACGACCAGAAACACTATATCGGCTAAAAGGAATAATATTTAAAATAAAAATTTAAAACACCTTACTGATTTACCCAGAAGTGGAGCCTTTCTTAAAAGTGCTTCCCGCAAAACTTTTGCGCCCCGAAATAACAGAGCTGGCTGAACTTTGACGAGTTCTTGGGGTATAAGGACTCCTTCCAGCAGGAACGCAAAATGAACTATGTAATGATCTATCCATTATTTATCTATTTAAAACGCAATCTTAATAAAAAAAGCACAATGCCGGTTATACAAAGTTTTGACATTTAGAAACAAGCCGGCAAATGTCAAGATTACGATTGACGGCCAGGCCAGTTCAGTTATGGCGTGAAGTTAGTCGCAACTTTCTGAAGCGTACGAAATGGATAAAAAACTGCCAGTTTTAAATATTGCAAAAAACCATAATATAATTAAATTAAAATTCATAACAGTACCAGTATAAATAAAGATGGCTAGTATTTTCTATTAATTCTTTTTACATTTAGATTGAAATGCTTTTTAATGATGGCTGTGGTAAATCATTCGCGTCATAAACCTAGCACTCTAGTGAAATGTATTGGCAGGACTTACCAATGCATCCAAGAAATGTCATAAAAATTAATGGAGAAGGGATGAGTGCGTCTAGCAAGTGATCAAAGCGCGTTTATGTGTCAAAAACAGCAAGGTGGTGAATATTTCGGATAACACGGAAAAAGTAATATTCTAATAAACTTTGGGTACTTATAAAATATCAGTGGAATAAGTTTTAGTAAAAATTTAACAGCTTAATTGATTTCGCTATTGAAAGTGGAAGTGCGGACGTTTTGTAACCTTACCGAAAATCTAATCTCCTAAGCGAATAAAAAAAGAAAATTGTTGAGAAAATTAAGTACAAGCGACGAACATTTTAAAAATTTAAAGAATTTGTGGTCTGCGAAATTAGATGGTAATTCTGTCACGAGAATATTTTGCGTTATGTAGAGGTTGGATGTGATTTTTAGTGCTCCTGAACGTTTTTCTAAGGAATAATAAAAAGTGCCATTTTAATGGTAAAGACTTGTTTTATGCGGATTTTTTCATTGGATCTCTTGTTGTATGTGTATTTTCGCTGGTGAAAAATTAATCGACCGCGGCACCGCGCGACATGCTAAGTACTTGTCCTAATTGTAACAAATGTTGACGTGTGAATAAATTACTTATTATAGTGATATTTTTTTGTATTTCATTGGATGTGTGTTGTAAAAAGAAAGATTAAATAAAATCGCAATGATAAATAGTCGCCATCAGCGACCACCAATATGTCTGAGTTAAAACGTGTTTCGTTTACGACATTGAGTGGAGGGCCTCTTGAGAGCATCGCATCGAATTCATCCAAAAAATCTAGTTTCAGTTCTGCCGCAGCTGCACTTCTCCAGGGACAACATGATCCATTTACAATTCCTGGTGTTCCCGATCCTGCAGCATCAACGTCTTCGGACCCGGTGACATCACAACAAAACATTTCCAAGACATTTCGGCTGGATTTAGAGCTTTTTGAATCAAATTTGGATTCATTTCCAGAGTTCAATTACTCTAAGCTTGTTCATCTTGAAAAGGTAAGTACGTGACAATGTATTAGGGTGATATGGGGACTGAATGCTTTACATATTGCTCACAGATCTAGTCATTGGTTTTGTAAAAAATTTTGATTTTGTTTTAAAAAGCAAAGGTTTTATGTCATATTAAAGTTTTGTTTCGTATTTTCGTGGATTTTAGTTTAAGCGTTTAAGCTTTACATTAAATCCCAAACCGGTGTAAGTGATATAACATGATAAGTGTTAGTTTTGATAACAGCTTTCAGGTTTATAATAAGCGCATACTCCAAAAATAAATGTTTCAGGATTACATAAATGTATCAGGGCCATTTTTGGTGTCACAGCTTCGGGAGAACTGGAAAACACCATTTGTTTTGAAGATATAAAAGTGAAAGCGTTCGGAAATTGTAAAGCTTGCATAGTCGCATTCCTCATTTTAGTATTGTTAAGCTTAATGATTATTCACTGCAATTGAGAATTGAATTTTGTAATTGTGTTTATATTTGACTTAATTTAGCGCGATTATGTATACATATTAAAAATTTCCGGTTTTTTGAAACAGCTTTCGAATGAATGCCACTGATGCCCATACAATTTAGAATTTAAAAAACGCTTTCCTTTTGTTACTTTGAATTCAGCTGATTATATATGCAAGCAATCATTTCGAATAGTATTCGTTGGCAATATTTAGTAACAGGACTTTGTTAACATAAAAGTTAATAATGCATAAGTGGGGATCCGCCCCAATTTAGATCAATAAAAAGACAATTTATGGTGGGGAGCTACTTTTCACAATTGTTTATAAAAAATAAAAAAAAGCTATAAAGGTAGGATAGGGTGTGGGGCGGGTGTCAATTTGGACAAGCATTTTGTTTCTTAATTTACAAAAATTAGCTACACTTGAAACTTAATTATATGCTATAATATTGCCGTATAATAAAAGCAGTTTTTTTATATTATTTGAAAGGCATATTCCTACCAGCGTAGGGGATTTTGGTATCCTCTTAGATTGCCTTCCAAATTTTGTCATGATATCTTGGGATGGGCGATACCGATTTGATGTAACGATGCTTTCTCCTCTACGAAAAAATAACTAACTAAACTAACTTAGTTCTTTCTTCGTAGTTTCTCCCTCGGTATCAAGGTTTTGACCTCGATATTCTATTTACTTGATAATCACGAGTATCGATAAATTTTGTTACCGATCCTCGCCAGAGTATCGCGAAAATTAAAATGTAGATTTTTTCACGGCTTCCTGGTGGAGGCTCCACAGCACGAACCAATAATCTGAAATCACAAAAACACTCATTTGCCACGTAAATTGTTGTTAAAGGTAAACGTGTGTACAATTGAAAATCGATCTTCGTTTTTTTAAATTAAAGTCTTAATAACAAGTGCGGCCATTCCACTTTTTTACGCATTTGTGGTCAAAAATTTGTCACTAACTGAAATTTTTTTGAAAAATAATCATTATTTGTAAAATGTGCGATCGGGAAGCAATTAAGAATGTGTTTTGGAGTGACTTATAAGCTATCTCATATGGGTACAATTTTACTTACAGTGGAGGAAACCCATTTTTAATCTCCAATGTTTATTCTGAATTTGCAGTTGTTCCAAGCAGAATAAAATAACTAAATATATATATTTAAGTTTAATTTTTTATATTGTTGTAAGGCAAATGTAAAAATCATTGGAATTACTGGTATAAAAATTACAAAAAAAGGTTATTCTAATCTGCATAATGCTTACCCAGAAAGAGATATAAAATGATTGTGAATATTGTCATCTATTTCTATCGTCAGCATTTAATAGGCGACATGACGTTGACAATTAAGAAAACCACGCTGAAAAAAAAGATGCTTACACAGCAGGGACAACTAGCGAAAAGTGATACCATTTTCTTGAAAAAAGTTCAGAGCTCCAATCACTCCAGTATTATATATATCAGTGGCGGGCAGTAAGATAAGCGCGCACGGCAATTACTGGTTTGAAAAACTGTCGCAGGGGGGGGGGGGGGGGAAGAGAGATGAGCGCGTTTAACTTCGAAATTTCTTGGAATATCGTCTCAAAAGTGTTACGCTATATTTTTTACTTTTATATCAAAAAAAAAATCGATTTTTTGAAAATTCTGGCTGGATGTAGCCCTTAAACTAGTTTCATAAAATTTATGTTTATTCTTATGTAATATTACTTTAGCAAAACTTGTTTAGTTAGAAAATATACTTTCCATTTTTTATATTGACTGGAATGATATATATTGCTAATTAAGTATTTTTTTAAATTGATTCTGCATTCATAATAATTTGTGTTGCTTTTTTCTATGATGTAGCCAAAGCCCAGGGGACAACGCTATGGTGCATTTCGCATGGTTATGGTCTGAAGGGAATTAGGGTGAGGGAAATACGGGAGTTTTTTTTATTTATTGCGTTTTTAAATTACTCATAAGCAGGCCTAGTTTCGACCTTGCATCCGTGGCGTGGTGATCGTGCCACTTTCATCTATTAATTTATGGTTATTTAACTATTAAATATTTTATGTGAAATTCTATAAATGTAGTCACTTAAATACCGATACTTTCACCTATCGATAATTCTTTTTCAATTTATCGATATTTTTGCTTTCGATTCCCATGCCTAATGGTATTAATTATTCGAATTATAAGGCCAACGCCATTCCATGAAAAACAAACACCACACTATAATATATTTTCTATGTAAAGCGTACGTTAAATTCTTTTTCCTTTGGTCTCTGAAGGTTTCTTCTAAAGTCTTCTGCAGTCAGTGGAGACGGAGTTGGATCAATTCGTTGAGCCGCACAACCACCATGCCTGTGAAAGAGCATTAAACTGGGCGATACTGGATTGGAAGGAGAAAAATCATAATGGAAATGTTGTTGTAGCGGTATTTATTGACATGAAGAGGGCATTTGAAACAATTGACAGAAGTATGTTGTTGCAAAAAAATTTTAAGTACGGAATTCGAAATACAGAGCTGGAATGGTTTACTGATTATCTATCAGGAAGACAGCATAAAACGAAGGTTAACGAAAAATGTTCGGATGAAAAGGATAGTTTACTAGGGGTTCCGCAGGGTAGTGTATTGGGAACGCTTTTATTTCTGTTGTATATGAATGACTGTATTAAAGTGCTGAGACATTGTAAGATATTATTGTTTGCGGACGATGCGTTAGTGTATGTTGCTGGAAAGAATGTATATGAATGTATCGATAGATTAGAAGAGGATCTAAGAAGTATGAGTGAGTGGTTGAAAATGAAAAGACTAAAGCTGAATGCGGAAAAGTCCAAATATATGGTGATAAATGGTGTGTATAATGGTGTGTTAAAAGTGGATGAAGAACTTATTGGACAAGTCAGTGAAATTAAATATTTGGGAATTGTAATGGACAAAAATCGGTAAATAGTGGAAAAATTTGTAGAAAGATCGGTTTTATAAAAGTATTAGGAATAAACTCACCATCATCAGTGCAATAAATTTATACAACGCGATAAACCCCATTTTGAATATTGTTCGACATTTATTTTCTTGGGAACAAATGAGATGATTGAACGCTTGCAAAAGTACAGAATAGGGCAATGAGGTCAATCTCGCGATGTAATCGTTACACCCCTATTAAGTTAATGTTGGATACGTTGAGATGGATGTCAGTGCCCCAGAGAGTGATTTTGAATGTGTTAGTGTTTATTTTTAAAATGAAGAATGGAATGTTACCTGAATATTTAAAAAGAAATTTGAATTAAGTGAGTGATTGTCAGCCATATAATTTAAGAAACTGTAATGACTTTAGATTAGGTAACTATAATAGTAAATATGCACAGAATATGTTAATGTATAAAGGACTGAAATTATTTAATAAGTTAAAGAATAATTTAAAAGTGGAGATAAATATAAGAATTTTTAAGATAGGAGTAATTGAGTTTGTCAGGGCCGCCGACAGGGGGGGGGGGCGAAGGGGGTAAACCCCCGGGCCCGGGCTTTCCAAAGGGGCCCCGTCATCTAAGTCATCAACAGAAAAAAATTTCCATTTTAATTATTTATATAAAAAAATTTTTCACGATCGAAAAAGTGTAATATACTAGACAGATTTTAAATTGAAAGTCAATCATTCGATTGTATATGGTCCCGTAAACGCTTAGTGCCGGGCCAGAAATTCCTTTCGTGGGGGCCCGTATGTGGTACCCCCGGGTCCGAATTTTGTCTCTACGGGCCTGGAGTTTGTTGAACAGAATTACTGAATGATAAATGTATATGTTAGCGAGTAAAAATGAAGTAAATTGTATTTGTATGATTGGTGTAATGAAAGTATGAATTTACTAATAAATTTATTATTATTATTATTATGGTTCCCGGGTTCGAGACCAGGTCTCCCCGTGAGCTTTTATTAAGAAATTAAAATAATCCACTCTGTCTCTGGGCTGCTGTCTAGCTCACAGAAATGCAAAAAACAAGACATTCAAGTTTCCTCACTTCCCTTACCCTAATTCCCTTCCGGCTAAAACCATGCGGACGCATCAAAGGGTTGTCCTCTAGGATTTGGCCACATCGTATAAAAAAAAATCAGTCTGGCCAACTGAAAAAACACCCGTTACAAACTTTACGCGGCACGTGCTACAAATAACCCTAGATAACTAGATAACTAAAACATTCGTCTAATAGACTACCGACCCACTTCAGTTTCGCGAATTCGAAATATTCCCGCAGGGTTCACACCACCTCAGTCACCCTACCTTCACAGCAAGTAAAATGAATCACCCGAAGGTGTTAAGGGGGTCCACCTGTGTGAGGGCGGTATTTCGAACGCTTCTTCGGGAATTGTCGTTAGGAGAACTAATTTGAAAATTAGAATAAGTTTAACGTTATTTTAAAGGCTTGTGCTTTTATTATAATAGTAAATTTTTCCAAAAGTGTAATCCGAAGGCTTGTATTTATTGAGGGCATTGAAAGTGATCTCCTCAAAATGGAATACCGAAATTGTGGGCAAGATTCCGCTCGAACCAGTTATCTAAAACACAAAAAGTAAAAAGAACCTTATTTGTGTTTATGTTGTTGAGGTACTGACGTAGGATTTTGACAAAATTCCGAAAATTGAATAAATGGCAGTACTTTCCATAAAAGTTGATCATTTTCATGCTTTTTTTCGTTATAATATATGCTGTAAAATAAAAAAATAAAAAATATTTCAAAAACGGCTACGTGGGTACCTTCAGTTATCTCTATAAATGAGTCAGTTAAAATTTCAAGTCGATCTGTTGAGTATATTATTTATAATCCTGCCCACAAATTTCAAAAACATGGTTTCGAGAAAAACGCGACTAAAGTTTGGAAACACAACAGAACTTTGTATTCTAGAATCACATTTAATCTGCAATACCAGGACCATAAAGTCGAATCCGTGAAAATTGCTTAAGGACATCATTTGTCACATCTTCAAGATGGAGAAATGTAAAAAAAAAATCGATTTTTCGAAACATTTACACAGGTGGACCCCCTTAAGGGTGGCTGCACACTTGTTACTTTTTGAGATTTGCGATAACTGACTTCTTTTTGTCCATACAATAAACGCAGAACGATATAAATTGTATGCAGCTAATGAAACTAGGTTATTATTACACATCTGGCAAGATTTCAACAATATTTGTTATCATATTTTTATATTTTAATTAAAATATTATATTATTTCTCTTCAGCTACGCTAATTTGTTTGTAATAAACGGAGAAAATATAAATTTATGTTTAGTTCTCCAGGGTTAAAATAAAATTGAATTGAAGCTGGAAGGAAGACGAGAGTGCAATAGTAGTGTAAATTAGAGATGGCTCTTCGGATCTGCTTCTTTTAAAAGATCCGGCTCCAAAAGTCGGTTCGAAAGGGTCACTGAAAATTTTCAGCTTGAGACATTTTGTCTCTTTATAGATCGATTCAGTTGTAGTTCTTGCAGAACTTTTAATTTTACGTTCTTCTGTTTTTTTCATGTATTCCTTTTTATATCATTCTTTTCGTTTGAGCGCTTATTCTCATTAGTCAACAAGAAGAATCAAATCAAACTGATGAGAAATTACTCTTCGGGATCCGCCACGGGACAAAACTGAGATCCGGTTCACTTGACTCACTTTTGAGAGTCGGTTCAGATCTGAGTTACCCATCTCTAGTGTAAATGGCATGTCAGAAGCTTTTCAAAATTGTATGTTGACTGTGATTGAGTTTTTTTTACTATAAAGAATATTATAGCGAATAAAAGAACCCCTGAAAAGGTTTTCCCTTTTTTAGAAATACTAGTAAATTATTATGTAATTTTGACGTCAGGATTTTATCCAAACCTCAAAGTACGAAAATGTCCACTGTTAGTCATTTGTATTAAGCTAACTTTAAAATTCAATAATATTTATCAATTTCGCCAACGAATTCGAATTCTTTATGAAAAACACGTTGTCACTTACTCCACCGACGACATATAATTTATACAATCGGCTATACAAACCTGAAAAAAATGTATTTGCAGACCCGTGTTATTTAACAATAGTATAGTTTTTGAAAAGGTCACACCCATGAAACTGTTTTAAACTGGTCGATACTTGATTTAAAAGAGAAAGCATGATGGAAATCGCCCCTCGCGCGTCTCGTCAGCGATGCTCTCTACCCTCCTCAAACGCTTTATATCACTTGTAGAAGGTCACCTGGTTCACAACATCTTCACCATATACCGTTAATAATTCATACGCGCCTTTTCGGTTCTTCCTGAATTGTCCTAAAAATTCCACGTTACATGATATGCGAATATCTAACACAAGTTACGCGCATATCTATCACACGTTACGCGAATCGTCGCATACGTCCACTCACTGCACCGATAGACTTGGAACTGATTGTTATAGATGGCTAAAAGAATGGGCTACACGATATTATGCTTTATTACTACACTTCGGAATACACTTCCACCAAGGGTCACTATTATCATTACTTTTTTAACAGACCTCGTAGCAGTATTTATTGACCTATTCTATTGCAAAAAATGAATTCCATGGTAAGCTCGAATGGTTTACTTCTTATTTGTCAGGAAGAAGGTTAATAATAAACTTTCGGATAAAAAGAATATTCTTCTGTGTTGCCCAGGGTAGTGTTAAAGTAATGCTATTATTTTTGATGTTCGTGAATAACTATTAAAATGCTGCGCACTGTTATTCCATTATAAGTACCAAGATTTGACAACTGATTGTTGGAAAAATCGATCAGATAAGCAAAAAAATGAAGTATAACACATTTCGATGTATCCCTTAGGTTTTGAGAGATCTAGAGACAAAATTCTAAAAATTGATACACAAATACGATAATCGAAATTGTTCAATGTGATAGTCGAATTTTGAAGTTTTTTCGATAAGGAAGTCAAATTTTTTCGTAAAAATCAATAATTCAAAAATTTGAGGAGATATCGGTTTTTAAGCATAAATATTTTTTTTTCATTTTACTACATATTTCCAACAATTTTGATATTAATACTAAAATAACCCATAAGGCTACCAAAAATACTACTTTGATACCATTTCGTAAAAAATAATCCACAGAATTTTTTGGTTAAAATTCGTTATCTCAAAAATTTAAAATTACCTATATCGTTTTTTAACGATAAACTATTTTTTTTTCGATCCTTTTGCTATATATTTTAACACATTTCCCAAAAACTGCGAAAATTCGACTCATTTCGACTACCTTGGTTTCTGTTAGGTTAGAGTGACAGCCTCCCTAAGTGAAGGCACACTTAGGCCATAATGGCCCATTGTGATGCACGTTGGGGTTACATTCCTATACCTTTCAGCTAAGCCTTAACCATTTGGAGCTCGTGATGAACCGAACCAGGTCCTCGATATCAGCAGATCCTAGTTCCTCAAATTCCTTAAAAAAGGGGAGCCTAAATGACTTGCGGTTGGTTAGAGATGGGCTGTTGCACAGGAAATGGGAGATGGATCCCTCTTCGTCCTCATCTTGGCAAGTTCTACAGCTGTACGCGTCATTCGAGGGAGCGCAGAGGTTTCAGCGTGTTTGCCTATAATGCAATGACCAGAGACAGATCTTACATTCAATCATTTTGATTATCGTATTTTGATTTTTGGACCCTTGACTGTCGATAGCTCAAAAACTGAGCTCATCCAGAGTGTTGAAAAGTTGTACGCAAAGAATTGATCGGTGGCTGGAAAATTTCTATGAACAAGGAAAACTCTCATTATCGATAAATTAATTGAGAACATATTTATCAATGAAAATTTTCAGAGTTTTCTTTGCTTTTCTCCTCCCAACAGACTGACTCAAGTACCCAAGAGAACCACTGTCTGCTAACTTCAGCTTCATAATTCATAGTGCTAAATTGATGAAGCTGAAACTAGCAGGTTTTAAGGGCATCTCTTGACACACGACGCTACGACTGCATGATGTAGATAGTCTGGTATGTACTAATTCATTATTAAACTTGGAATCAAGGAATTCTACTGCCTATGTGGATGAACCTACAACAATGGATCCTAAACAGCATATAACCCATTCATAAGAAGCAATAATACAAATACCCCAAAAACAGAAGTAATAGTAGAAATATCTCTACAGAATTTTCTAAAGAACTATGAAAATTTAATGCCACAAAAAGGAAATATTGTCCGGTATACATGTTTGAAGTGTAATAAATAATAGTACTGAATGCAAACGATTCTGAGGTAGCTTTCTCAGAAGACAAATATGATCTGGGAGAATCCTGAAGATTACACAGCATACGAAACCAATTACGAAAACGATCCAATAGAATATCGGTTGATTAAATTAGAGCAATGTTTTGATCTCAAACATTGTAATAGTGAAGAAAAACAAGCCGTGCTATATATATGCCGGAATTATAATGAAATATTTTACTTAGAAGGTGAGAATTTAACATGTACAGATGTTATATCTCACTTAATACCTATAATTGAAAATAAACCACAAATGTACGTTAAGTCTTATTGTGTGCCCGAATGACCCAAGCAAGAGTCCTTGGAATTCTCCGTTGCTCTTAGTCCCTAAAAAATCAGATAGTAATGCAAATAAGCGATAGAGAGTAGTAGTTGATTTTCGCCAACTAAATGATCTCACTGTGAATGATTCATACCATCTTCCAAATATCACGGATATTTTAGACCAACTAGAGTAATCCAAGTACTTAAGTACCATATATCTAGCCAGTGAATTTCACCAAATCCCAATGTTCAAATCATGTAGTAACAGAACAGGAAATTTTTCCCAATAAATCCAAAATAGAGGCAGTAATATCCTACCCTACTCCAAAGACGAAAAAGATATGAAAATGTATCTTCAATTTGTCGGATATGACAGGTGATTGATTTATCCCAAAATGTTCAAACCTTGCTAAACCTCTCACACAGTTATTGAAAAATGAAGTTATTTCCAAATTCTATTGCGGCACCCTTGTTAACTTATCCACAATACGACAAGGAATTTAACGTTACATCTGATGCCAGTAACATAGCAATCGGGTCAGTCTTATCGCAAGGAACCATTGGAAAGATCGAACACTGTATACAGGGTGTAACGTTTCTAGAGGTCAGTACGAGTTTAAATGATAGCTCTCACCTAGACAAACAGAAAATCGTATGGCAGTTCCTCACAAAAAAACTGTTCCGCTCTCCCTTAACCGGCGGAACGTACGGGAAAATACACGTCTAGCTGGAGCACGCCTATTTGGAAATCGTCTTTCATATTTCCGTACAGCCTCCGATTTCATTCATTAAATAATATACGCGTACTCTTCAAAAGTAACTTCAGCAATTTCCTTAAATCTTTTTCGTTTGCGTTCTACTTGTGTCGTCAACTTGCTTGAAAATCTGATGTATTTTCGTCCTATACCCTATTTTTAGGCAACGATGCCTACTATTTTCCACATTTTTGCGGAGTTATGGTTTATGATGGTAAAAGGAACAAATTCAATAATAATATCTGATTCAGACAAGTTTATTGGTGTTTTTTTTTTGTTAAAATAACTACAGGTCAGTTCAAGCCTCCAGGTGACATAAACATATCACTCGAGGTAATTAATACGACGATCTTTTACCTTAATACCTGGAATTATGATTACACCAATAAGGGTCGAATTTCAATTGTCAATTTTTTCTAAGTCCGTTTTACAAGGACAATAATTTGTACCTCGTTAGAAAGGGGATAGAATAGGGATTGATAGATTTAAAAATAAGCGTAGGTTAATTAAAAAAAATCCATAGAAAACTCAGAAATAGGAATATGTAATACTAAAAATTTCAATTTTAAACAGTACTGTATAAAAATGAAAGCAGCAAGTAGGTAACCTTGTTTAACCTTGGTGGAAATAACCTTCCATTTGCCATTAGTTTCATGTCGCTAGGTTGCTACAGTGAAAAGATCTTAACAAGAAACTGATTCACGTACCCCCAAATTCCGAAATTTAATAATCACCCTGTAACTCCTAAATGGTCAAAATTGCCCCACCTCTCCCTGGCCTACTGTTTGTCTAGGTGAGAGCTATCATTTAAACTCGTATTGACCTGTTAACGTTACACCCTGTATAGCAGAAACTTACCTAAGTATTCACTTTTTTAAAAAGAACTGCGCGCTATCTGAACTATACTGTGAAACAATTTCGCTCATATATGGATGGAAGAAAGTTCACAATTATTGCTGATCGATCACAAGCCGCGAACGCCGACGCGTTCAGCCTAAATTGTAAATTTTTTAATCCTCAACTATTTGTTTTTAATTTTGTTAAATTTGTATGCCAGATAATATCAAATAAGTTTCAATAGTGGGATTTAAACCTTAAATTTATTACAACAATTATCCTGTCTCCATTCCATTTTCCTTGCGGGTCTAGCATACTTATTCTAGCACTTATTTATTCGAATAGGTTTCCTTAAGTTAGTACTTGCGAAACATTTCAAAGGTTTATTTTTATAAACTGTATAACGTTTTTTTAATACATTAAGGGTTCTATGAGTAAATATTTCTAGCTAAAATTTAGTTTCGCTTTTTTTTTGTATACGTTTAAAGGAAGTAAGAAATAAATGCTTCCTTATTTGAAAATAAAATAGGTTATCAAATAACTTGGTATTGAGTCTTCGACCATTAAAGACCGATGATAATTGTAAAAACGTTATAAGCCCTATTACACAAAATAAAACGGATATCGAAAAGATAAAATTTTTTACATTAATGACAATTGACTGATAAATGCATTAATAAATTCTTGGTTTTTTTCAATGCTGAACGAGCTACTGTGCGCACAGGTCTATCATCCTGCATTGTACTTAACTTCTTTTTAAAATGCATCTAAAATAACATATTTTTACATTATTTGCAGAAAAAATTCAAAAAGCTCTCAAAGCTGAATGGAGTATCGGATCCTTTCGAAGAAAACGATGATGAAGTGGCTCGAATTGCTAAAGAATTAGAGAAAAAATATGGATCTACTTACGGTGGTGGCCGAAGAAAAAGTAAAAGGGACGATTATTACGATAAAGGGGCTGGCTATGATGAATCCGACTCCTTTATTGATAATACAGAGGCGGTAGGTATACATCATCTCTTCTTATATTATATAATAAGAATGTATTTTTTAGTATGACGAAATAATTCCTGAAGAGATAGAAACCGTCGAAGGCGGCTTTTATATAAACTCTGGTCAGTTAGAGTTTAAGCATTTATCAAACTATGAACGGCCTGATGATCCCATTAAAATGCCCAAGGTTAAAAAGAGAACACTATCAACTTCGTCAAGTAGTGGCGAAGATAGTGAGGGAGAGGAAGAGGCTGAAGCAGAGACTGAAGGTAACTTGACGCCAAAAGAAACAAATGCAACTTCTACTGCCAATAAGCTTAAAAATGGTCATACGGATAAGAAACAAAAAGTTAACGAGACCGACAGAGAAAATGGAAAAAATAAAACTAAGGATAAAAGGCCTGACAAAGTTAAAGGTAGAGAAGACTTAAAGGAAGATGATGTATGCTCCGACTTAGGTAAAGAGAAAGAAAAAGAAAAAACTGTTAAGACAACAACAGTGAAGGATATGCTGAAAGCAAAACGGGACAGTTTCCGTAAAATGCAAGAAGGAGAAGGGAAAGTAAAACTCACTAACGGGGAATCTGTAAAAAATTCGCAGTCAAATAATGCTTCTTCTGAAAGTTCTGGTGATGACAGTGAATCCGAAGATGAGCCAGCTGAGAAAAAGTTGAAAAAAATTGGCGATGAAGATTCTGATAGTAAGTCTAAAATATCTTCTTTAAAAATTTTTTTCTATTATTTTCTTTTAAAAGAAATGAGAAACAATGATGTCAAATTATCGGAAGACTTGCCAGAAGAGCTGCTTAGAGATATTCAAGAAATGAAAACCTTTGCCAAAATGATATTTCAGACAGGAAAACCCTTCTCATTTGATGATAAAATAACAGAAGTGTTTTTAAGGTAACTTACATAATAATTATTATTGACTAAATATTTGTCATATAATTGATTTTTAAGGGTCGATGACGCCTGTCTCTGTTTCGATAGATCAGTTCGAAATCAGGTGTTTGCTCACCTGGAGTTTCAACTTTCATTGCCAAAATATTTTCTTTTAAGAAAAGCAAAGCAACTAAGAATTAAACAAGAAAAAACCAAAACTAAAAAGGCATATATGAAATTAAAGAAAGCAGTGGCTGAAATAATGCCGTCCGTAGAACTTGTTTACGAGTCAAATTGTAAAAAATTTGAAGAAATGAGGTGTGTTTACTTATTTACTAAAATTATATATTATAATTAAAAAAAAATATTTCCTTTACAGAGCAAAAATTCTTCCCGAAGAATTGGAAAAAATGGAACATCCACCGAAATATCCAAAAAGGAGATTTCCATGGTCGGAAACACTTAGGTATAGTATTTATATTATTTATAAAAATGTGAACTATATTAAATAACAGTAAAAAATAAGATTGCGTTGCAAAAAATATTAATGTAGTTGTTCAATTTTGAGACAGTTACGTGAACTTTTCTTTTTAATTTTCGACAAAACTTGCCACTGATTTTTCTATTATTAACTAGTTATTTTTAAAAAGGTGTATTGAAAAATTGTAGATAATAATTGAATAAGTGAAGAAAAGCTAGCTATCCTTTCAAATTTTGAAAAAGTGCGAATAAGCAGTTATTCTGAAGAAAAATCTCGGAGAGTTACAAATTTTTCTAACAAGGTATCGTATGACCAATTAAGATAACTGCATAAATGAGAATAACAGTGCATCAAAAGCTTTTTATGATAAAATGAAAAGACTCACTCACTCAGATCTCGCAGTTATTTCAAAAAACAATATTTTGAGTCACACTATCTATCTACAAAATGTAGCATTTATTAATATTTCCCATAATTTTATGGACTTAAAATTGACAAAAACAAAGGTCACATGACTTTAGAACAGAAATTTAATACGGTGAAAGCGAATTTAGTAGGAGCGGTGATCTGATGTTCGGTTAAGGTAAGAATAGGGAAAAAAGTTTTTAAAGTTTTAAAGGATTAACTAAAAAATACTATTTAAAGGGGCTTCGAAACAAGAAATTTAAAAAAAGTTAAGAGCTGAAGAGCGTTAACGCTGTTTGTCTATTATCGGTTAGAAGAATTCTATCACCTAACAAGAAGTAGTTATCACTTCAGAGAAATTTTAACGGTCGATACCGAATCAGGGGCAGAAGAAGACGCTACAGGTATGACAGATCTATACCTGTAGAGCTTTACTGACAGACAAACTCAAGCGTTTGAAAGTAATAGGGTCATTCATAAATTTACACATCACTATTTTTTGATCTATTAAACGCAGTCACATCAAACGCCAAAAAAACTACCATCTCAAATATTTCCGAGACAACTTTGGAAAATGCTAAATTTTAGGTAATCGTAGGTGGGATAGTAGTTTTTTGGTGATTGTTTGATGTCGTTGCGTTGAGTAGATTAAAAAATTAAAATAAAATAATTGTGTTCAGTTTGTGAAAATTAAAAATTTATGAATGACCCTATAACTCCCAAACGGTGGAGATGCCCCCCCCCCCCCCACCTACTATACAATCTTTTGAAGATTTTCCCTTTCATTTTTGTTTTGTTTTTGGGTTTAAAATAGTGGCCAATGTATTCTTTTTCAAAAGAAGTTTAAAATACACGAAAACCTTTTGCCATTTTTACCTACCTGCCCTTCTAAAAAAAATTCTACCTGCCCCTAAATTTTTGATCTTTTTACTTCTTGTGTTTAATTTTGGGAGTCCTGAAAAGGACTGGTTTCTTAAAGTTCTAAAAAGAAAGTCAAACTAATTAGTTAAAATATTTTCAAAGTGTCGTCCTCCGTCATTTTGAATGCAGAGAAGAGCTTTTTTCCTCATGAATGGTTTTAAGTCAATTACTAGATTTTATTTTATTTCTGGCTTCTAAAATTCTTTTTATGAGTTCATCTCTTGTTGCAACTTCTACCATTTCTCTCATTGTCCCCCGCAAATAAAAATCAAGTGGTTATGTCCGGCCAAGGAAAAGTACCACGTATCCACTACTAACTAACTCCGTAATTTCCATTCAGCCACTAGAGTACGTTTCTTCGACAATGGGTGCTCCGTCATGTTTATTAGTCCTGTTCCTTCTCTTCGTAATAATCTTCAAACTAACGATGCACTCACCCCTATGCCACACGCTATGCGCCTTGTACTTGTAGTAGGATAAGTTCCGCTTGCCTCAAGAATTCTCTCTTCTATTTACAATGAAATTAACGCAACATTGACCTCCGCTTGAGTCGATGGTGTATGAAAGCTTCCAGTTTCTCGAAGCTTAACAACGCTCTTTGAAAGACACCTCTAGAGGCTTACCTTCTTTCTGAGAATCGTAGGTGATATTCACGCTCTGCTTCGAGCAAATTTCCGTTGCTAAAACCGTAAAAGAAAACATGTCCGTGTATTCTTGTGTTGTAAATTGCACTATTTTCAATTATTTTATGACCTACAGTAAACGTTTTACTACCACACATAGCCTACTCCACTTAAATTAGTATTATTACAAAAAAAAACAATTCGAAGGAAGGAAACAACATTTCTTAGAAGGGTAGATATTAGCTGTACGTTTGGTCAACTAAGTTGAGAATGGTAAAAGATTTTTGTATTTTATAAATTGCTTTTGAAGAGAGAGGACACCTTGGCCACTATTTTAAACACGAAAATAAAAAAAGGGGCAAATTTTCAAAATATTCCCGTTTGAAATGAGATAATAGATTGTTTTCCTGAAATTTAAGTTTGAAAATCAATTTTTTTAAATCCATTAGCAGTGACAAAAAAATATAGTCTTTAACACCGTGGTGTTACCTGTACATTAAGATTAATAAAATACAGGTGTTATCGAATCTGTCCTACAGGTGTTATCGAATCTGTCCTATGTTGGAAAGGATGGTGGGAATCATTTGAGATGAAACGCGGCATGAGTCAATCCATATCATTTCATCGAGGTGATGAAATCCATGGTTACAGCATATCAGACGTTTTTGCATTACCGAGAACTGTGGCATTAGTGACATAGTTTAAGTAAAACTTTCATTACTTTGGCTATTTTCATCATATCACAATGATTTCTTGACAAAAATGTTCAGAACAATCAACAAAATAAGACAAAAATGCATTTAGCAATATGTACACTACCGCTCATGGAAGTATGGACACTTACTATTTTGCGTAAAAACGGATAAAAACTTTCTTTCTATCAATTTTCGTAGCTGTAAGAATATTATCCCTCTTTTCAATGCAATCCAGAGTTGAGTTTTTGATTTTGGACATTATTTTCGAATCCGCCTATCAAGTTCATCACACAACAGCTCGATAGGATTCAAATCTGGACTCTGTGGTGGCCATGTCATTACTTTTAGTATTCCTTCATTTTCTGCTTCGCTTAGATAATTTTTGCACAACAACGACGTGTACTTACTTTGGGTCGTTGTCGTGCATGAACACAAAATTGTTTTAAATTGCATTCTGATATTGTTTTATGGGTTTTCCCTGAATTTAAGTACCTACTGTCTGCGGCTTTATATTGACAAATAAACCTTGAACCTATTTTCGATATTTAAAACTTATTTTATTTAAAACACGGCCTCCACAAACGTTTTCCTAAATTGACTCCACTGTCCATACTTCCATGAGTGGTGGTGTATATCCATTAAATGGTACCGTCATTATCAGTTTAAAGGTGAACTTCATAAATATTTTGAAGAAGAACCATAACGTACAAACCCTGAAAATATGAGCTAATAGGTTCTCTAATAAAATTTCTGGTTTTTTGACTGCCAGTATATACTATGGTTGGTTAGTTTTCGAGGGGGGACAGATGCATGTCTTCCTTGCACTGAGGCCTTTAGTGGACCGTTGTACGCTTCTTATTTCGTATTACTGAACTCGTTCGAGTAGGAAGAATAGTGCTGCCCGCGTACAGTTGCAGCAAAACGACCTTATTCGTAACTGGCGCAAACTTCACTCATTTGCAATTGGCCTAGCTGTCTAAACAATTCAAATATTTCAAATAAATCTCTTTTGCCGCAACAAATAAATTTTTTTTACAAAGTTTATTAAAAATTATATATTTATGTGATTGTGTGTTACAAAAACGAAAAATAATATTAATAATATATATTTGTAAAACTGTTTTGGCTGTCAAAGGACGCTTTTATGTATAGTCTTAAAGAAATTTAAGACAAATTCAGTCCAACAGTTAGATCTTGCTCAATACCACCCATCTTGCACTTGCTGTTTTTAAGATTCGTAGCAGAAGGCAGCTACCACAAATTTTCTATTTTTTCACTTTGTGTTCACTAACACAGTAAGCATCTAAAACAATAATATTTACTTACATTTTGACTATCTATATTAATTTATCTAAACAAATCTTGCTTTTCTGTTTATAAGCACATCCACTCGTATGCATCATCGTAATCGAGAGAATACTCGAGTTCGAAGCTGTCAAATGTACTCGAATTCGACTTCGGTAATACCACTTAGGGAGATTTGAATGTAATATCGTTCGACTCAAGTCCGGTAAAAAGGCCCCTGGGGTTTGCCCTTGCTATTTTTATGGCATGAGCTCTTAGTCTTGCATGTCCTGTCACAAGGCCAACAAGAAGTTTCAGTTTGGTTTTGCTAAGCTTAATGATCTTTTCAGATTCATGTGCATTGACAGTTCCCCAAAACGTATGTATGCTCAGGTTGAGCATTATTGGAGTCTCCTCATTTGCGCCCCACCGCGCCAGCTCAGTTGCTTTTTCATTTCCTGGGATGCCACAGTGCCCCGGCACGTATATTGTCTCCTTAGTTCCGTGAGGGTCTGCTTACATCCCTCTATCGTTTTGGATTTAACCTCGGCGTTAATTAAAGATCTGATGGATGCCTGCATTTTGCGATCCTGGAGGATGCTATTCCTCGTTCTATTAGCTGTTTAGCTCCTATCTCTATCGCTGCGATTTCACATTGAAGAGGAGTTGCACGATATTCCAAAGCCACAGCCACGCTCGCATTTTGAGCCGTCTGTGTAAATCGCTAAAGTGTTTTCTTGAATCACCCTATTGTTGATCCATTCACTTTTTGTCAGGAGCTGAGTTAAGAAGATTGCATGCAAATTTGGATTACCCGTTTTGAAGTCCCAGCAATCTTCTTCCTCAAAGAATCTCTTGATCGTATTTCCATTGCATACTTCGACGATCTTCTCATGTTGGGTTTGCATTCCCCTTACCTTCCACAGTTTATTCATTCGCAAACGTATAGCCGAGTTTAGTGCTACTTGTTTAACGTAGAATTCCAGTGGAGTTATATTTAGAATGACCTTTAAGGCCCTTGACGGTGTTGACCTAGTAGCCCCTGTTATGCCTAAGCAGCATATACGTTGGGCCTGGTACAAAATTTTCTGGTTTCTGCCCACCTCCATAGCTTTCCACCAGACTATCGCTCCATGTGTTATCATGGGTCTGATTACACATGTGTATTTTATAATATAGGGTGATAGTTCCCATACCTTACCTATAGCATTTCTACACGTCCAGAAAGCTCTTGTCACTTTGTTTTTCTTCTCGTGTAGGTGCCTAGCCCAATTTAGTTTCCCGTCCATCAGCACACCCCGAAATTTGGCCTCCTTCTTTAAGGTTAATCTAGTGTTTCCGATGCACGGGAGAACTATCTTTCTTAATTTATGTTATCAAGAGACCCTTATCTGATAGGGCTGCATGTAATTCATCAATCACTATCAGCCATAAGAAAAGTGAAAGAATCCCTCCTTGTGGAGTTCCTCTATTTACCCTCGCCGTCAGTTGTTCATTACCGAAAAGTATATACTATAGTAGGAAAAAACTAACAAATTACGTACATAAATAAAGTAATTAAAGAACTAAATGTTCAATGAGCGAAACATTTTAGCATTTTTTAATGTAAGAAAAATTAATTTAACCCCGCTAATAATTTCCACTTCGAGTAATTCGAGTATGGCGAATTCATTAAAAATAATGCAAACCCTCTACTTTATCAGGAATTACCCCAGTGGAACCTTAAAATTAAAAACTTTTATTGCGCACTTACTAATGCGAAAATCCCTTTCATTTTTAATCCCGAAATAACTTTTAGTTGTAACGCCACCCTTAACGCTAAATAACTTTTCTCTACACGAGAATATAAAAAAAATGATGATGGCGCTCTGAACACCGCACAGCCTACTGCTACGCCTCCTCCCAAGGCACCATCTTCGACAAATTCACGCTCTAGGCGAAGACGCAGGAGGGTTCGTGATCCGCTTGATGGCACTATTGAGGAAGTTTGCTTCCCTGATGCATCATCGAGGTTGACTGCTACTCCCTCACCTGCTGCTGCATCTATCACTACAACATGTGGCATTGCTGATGTCCCACCATCTAACACGCTGGATTTCACCGTGGTCAACGCCGTGGTGGATCCTGTGTCTGCAGCGGTTGCTTTGAGACCGGCTGAGCTTCCACGTCATATTTTCCTGTCACGGTTGCATCATGACACCACTGAAGATGATATCGTTAATTTTATTTCATCGCGTACCGTGACTGATAGGAGCTCAATTGTCTGCAGAAGAATTGATGCACGACGTGGGCAGCGGGGTCGTTCCTTCTCTGCTTCATTTAAGCTTCTTGTACCAGATGCTGTTTTTCACTCGGTACTTCGCCCCGACATTTGGCCGCTTAATTCTATCGTCCGTGAATTCATTCCAAGGACTCGTTTTAACGCAACTGCAGCCTGTAATATATCATCAAAAAACGCATTAGTGAGTTCTCCCTTTACTACGCCAACGTAACCGGACTGCGATCGAAGACGACTCGACTCTTCATCGGCTCGACGAATAAATGTTTCGACGTGGTCTGCCTGACCGAGACTTGGCTTTGTGGAAAAATTGCAGACGCTGAGCTCTTTGGCTCTGAGTACTTGGTTTTCCGCCGTGACCGCCATCTTTCCGCTGCTGATGCTCCGGTGGGAGGTGGTGTGCTCTGCGCTGTCCGCCATGAAATTCCTTGTATGGTCGTTGATGTTGCGGGATCTGACTCCCTTGAATTCATTTGCGTGGCTCTCAAGCTTCCACACAAAAATGTTTACATTGCCACGGTTTATATTCCGCCTGGATCGCCCTCTGATTGCTATGAGTCGATGTCTACTTGTGTTGAAGGACTGGCCGATCTGCTGCTTCCGTCGGATGACCTTTTACTCCTTGGCGATTTCAATATGCCTTGGGTCAGCTGGGAGCGCTTCTTGGATAAGGATTGCTTACTACCATCTTTTTCCGCTGCCGCACAGTATGTTCCGGCGTTCCTGGACTCCATTGCCTCTTGCGGCTTATCACAGGCCTGTGACGTGATGAATGACTCGGGCAGGTTCTTGGATTTGGTGTTCTCATCTGACTGCTCGAGTACTGTCGTGAAGCACTGTCTATCTCCTTTGGTTCCTAAATCTCGTCACCATCCTGCACTGCACATCATCTTCGGTTTTGATCCTGTACTGACGGCGTCTTCTGACTCAAGTAATTTTTGTTATAACTTAAGCAAAGCTGATTATTCTAAACTTAATGATTGGCTCTTTGCCTGCGATTGGACGAATGTTCTGAATGAATGCGATATTGATAGTGCTGTAATGTCATTTTATGATTCTCTTTCTGTTTGTTTTGCTAATTGTGTTCCTGTTTCAAGGTCTCGTGGTTTGCGTTCATATCAGCCCTGGCTTAATAGTTCTGTGAAGCACTTAAAGAATCTGAAGAATAAAGCTTGGAAGCGGTTTTGTTCCTCAAGGAGTGATGCTGACTATTTCACTTACTCCATGTTACGCAACCAATTTTGCTCTGCACTTGATATTTGTTATTCTGACTATTTGGAGAAAGTTTAATCGTCTTTGCGTGCTGAGCCTAAACAGTTCTGGAGGTTCGTAAATTCTAAGCGCAATTGTGATGGCTACCCTTCCGTGTTAAGTTTTGGTGATGTCGAGAGTGACGACCCCCTGACGACTGCCAACCTTTTTGGCGAATTTTTTGGCACTGCATTTTTGACTTCAGACTGTGATATTAGCGATAAGGATTTTATTCATATGACGAGGTTTGCTCCGACTACTCTTGAAACCAAAGACCTTGTGTTTGACGAGGATGCTGTGCTGAAACATATTTCTGGTTTGGCTGATGGTTTCTCGTGCGGTCCTGATGGTATCCCTGCTTGCTTTGTAAAAAATTGTCGCTTGTCCCTGGTTTCTATTCTTTGTCACTTATTTAACTTGTCTATTCGTTGCGGTGTTTTTCCGAAATCTTGGAAAGCATCTGTCATCATTCCCCTTCATAAGAAAGGTAGTAAAAAGGACATATCAAACTACCGTCCCATTGCCAAGTTATGTTGTATTGGTAAAATGTTTGAGGCTCTGGTGTGCAATGCTCTTAATTTCCACTGCAAGCCTTTTCTTGGCTCCTTTCAACATGGCTTCATGAAGGGTAGATCTACTGTGACTAACCTGCTGGAATTCTCTAATTGCTGTATTTCTGCCATTGAAGCGGGTAAGCAGGTGGACTGCGTTTTTACTGATTTTAGCAAGGCTTTTGACAGAATTAGCCATAGTATTCTTGTTCGTAAGTTGTCTTTTCTGGGGTTTCCATCAATTTTTGTTAATTGGATTCGTTCCTATCTGTCTGATCGTACGCAACGTGTGCTATTTCGAGGTTCACTTTCGAACGATATTTATGTTACCTCTGGTGTTCCTCAAGGAAGTCATCTAGGACCATTGCTTTTTATCATTTACATCAATGATGTATCCGTAATTCTCCCGAATTCCAGAATTCTATGTTACGCCGATGACGCCAAAATATTCCGCGTTATTTCAAGTGCGAATGACTGTGCACTATTAAACTCGGACTTAGACGCCTTTCATAATTGGTGTTCTATAAACTTCCTTCCCCTAAATATTAGCAAGTGCACTACTATGTCATTCTCTCGATCAAGGAATCCAGTGCCCTTTAACTACACCTTAGGCGGTGGCTCTCTGAACAAACTTGACAAGACCAAAGATTTAGGAGTAGTGCTAAATACGACCTTTTCATTTGATGACCATATCAACACTATCGTAAACAAAGCTAATTCTGCTCTGGGCTTCGTCAAGCGATGGTCTAAGGAGTTTGATGACCCATATGTAACTAAACTCCTTTATTTTACGTTCGTGAGACCTGTTTTGGAGTATGCTAGTCCTGTGTGGTCTCCTTTTTATGCGATTCATATTAATCGCATTGAGGCTGTGCAGCGTAGATTCGTTAAATTTGCCCTTCGCGGCCTTCCTTGGACCGATCCTCTTCGGCTGCCTCCCTATGCTGACCGTTTAAAGCTTATTTCATTGGAGTCCCTTGAAAGCAGACGTGACAACTCCAGAGTTGTTTTTGCCTTTGATTGCTTGCGGGGCGCGGTTGATTCCCCGGAACTGCTGGGAGCTCTAGGTTTATCGATTCCTGCTCGTCCCTTGAGAAACCATTGCTTTCTCCATACTCCCCATCACCGCACTAATTATGGTATGCATGAGCCTATTACATCTATGTGCCGTCTTTTCAATAATAATTTTGAGCTTATTGATTTTCATTTATCTAGATCTCATCTGAAGAATCAGCTTTGTTAGGGTTACTTTTTCTCTTTCTTTGTGATTATATTGTTATTTTTTGTTTTTTATAGCTGTATGAATCGTAAAAGTTAATCACTTTGTAATTTTCTTTATACTTCATTGTATGTTAGATTTACTTTTTTTTTTTTTTGATTTCATTGATTTTGTAGTAGTCAGTACTTGGCGAATTTGTAAATAAATAAAAATAAATAAAAATAAAAATAAATAAATAAAAAAAAAAAAAAAAAAAATTTTGTTTAAAACACAACTTCTACACACAAGACATTTTTCAAAAACTAAACCAATCCCTCAAGTCTGTCGGAAACTACCCCTATCTCAATAGTAAAAATTAACTTGTTTAATTTTTGAATGAAAAAAACCAATTAACCCCGCCAATTTTCGTTTAGCGGTGGTTTTCTATATTTTAATGTAGAAAAAAATGTAACATTAAGGGTGGCAATGAGTGGTTCCGATAGCTTGAAGGATTGATTAATTTGAAAAAATCGCTATATAATCAAACGAAAAATTAGGGGGGTTATTTGGTTTTTTTCAGCTAAAAATTAGACAAATTAGTTTCCGACAGACTTAAGGGGTTGGTTTTGTTTTTGAAAAATGTCTTATGTGTAGAAGTTGTTTTTTAAAGAAAAATTATCAGTTTTTTTATATTCTAGTCTAGGAAAAAGTTATTTAACGTTAAGCGCTAGGGGTGGTTTCCGATACACTTTAAGGATTGGTATATTATCTTAATCTTTATAACTAAAAGTTATTTTGGGATTATAAACTAAAGAGGTTTTCGCATAAGCAAGTGCGCAATATAACAATAACATGCAAATTCTGTGGCCACTGGTCAACTAGTGATAACAAAAAAATTTGAATTTTTAGTTACAGTCTTTTAAAATAATATAAAATTACAAATATAACGTTAAAACACTGAAGATATTATCTACTAGCGAATCATTGTTTTAATTTTTAATTTTATTATAGTAAGTATACGAAAAAAGAGTAAGTCGTTATATTTGTAATTTTATATTTTAAAAGACTGTAATTAAAAATTCAAATTTGGAGTTATCACTAGCTGACCAGTGGCCACAGAATCAATAAGTTACGACTAGTCTGCGATTCCAGGTCCACAAATTATTATCTTGATTATATATTATATTATATATTTTAGCTTCCGAAATTTCAGACAAAAGTATTGATTCCAAGAATCGTATGAAAGCATCAACAGAGCCTAATTCTCCAATTTTTTTCCAGTATTTGGCGAGCATGTCACACTAAATATCTTCCCACAAGAATTTACTTACCATAGTCACTTTCTGCATTTTGCAGCACAATACTTTAATTTTAACTTGATTAACAAAAAGTCAAACACTTCCAAATCACTCGATCTTAAACGTCAGAAAGCTGCACCTTGTTTAAAGCAGGATCAAAAAAGTTGGCTCTAAAGTAATCTAAGATTGGTACTCTTTTCTATAAAAAAACATAACAGCAGTTGAAAAGAGCTTGACTCTTTTCTCAAAGAACACAAAAAGCGCAAGAAGATTGCTACTCTTTTCTCAAATAACACAAGTAGAGTACAAAGTGGCTCTAAATGACTCTTTTTGACTCGGAGTGGTGTCAACGAACAGACCTATTAAAATGTATTTTATATCATTGGCCTCTGACCAGCTGGTGCAACGGACCAACATTGAGCAAAACCTGTGTGCACAGATCAGAATACAAGGCTTTCACACTGTTTTAGCGAAAAGCAGTTCTTGTGCTGTTGTGTGTTTTGAAACAACATGACCATTACTGATTTAGTTAAGAAGCTGCAATCATCACAAGCAGAGAACATTTTTGTTCTCAATAGTTTAAAGAGTGTTATGCAAAGAAAATCTAAAATATCGGCCGTAATTAAAAATATATTTGTTAGGTCTTGTAATCATCTCTAGAAAGTTACTCCGCTACTGTGTTCAGACCCTTTCTTTTCTGATGAAAGCACTTTTTAGTTGTTTCCATATCACAAACTGTGCATTCATTCTGCGTTGCAGTTTCGGATGTTAAGCCAAAGAACAATAATGAACTTTGGACTGTGATCAAATATTCTGCAAAGCTATACCTGTAGTAATCGGTGAAGTAAATGATAACTTATCAGCCTTCTAACCCGGAGGTCACAGCTTCAAATATCACTAGCAGTGACTCGTGCTTGTTTTCTGCTGATAACATATTACGATAAAATTGCCACTGTGTCTATCTCTAATCGGGTCAAGTTCTTCTCTCGCCCCAAGCCGCACAAGCGGTTAAGGGGTTAGGTGGGTTTCAGAGGTTCAAAAAAAGGGTATTTTTACTATTTTTTTTAAAATATATACAATCATATATTTTATTTAAACAATTCAGCATATCAAAGATACATATTTAAACAGTATTTTGTGAAATTTTTATTTAAAAATTCCAAAAACTGAGCCGTTGGTACTTCATCTCCCTTGACGTCTCAAGAAAAAATGATCTTGCCGTGGACAGCATAACTCATTATTGGTTCATCTAAAATCAAAAAACTAAAAATATTTCGTTAGTAGATGGATAAATCTCGTTATTGGACGAAGGAAAAATAAATACATTAAAATTTGAATTTTTGACAGACTTTGAACAAAAAACACAATTTTGGTCAAATTTTCGCCATGTATTCACTCGAAAAAATTAGTTGTAATAAAAAAAAAATCCTTCGTTCAATGACTAGATAATGTTATTTCAAAGATGTGTGCAAAATTTGAACAAAATCGCTTCATAACTTTTCGAGAAATCATGTCCACCAACTTAAAAAATTTAGTTTTGAACGCGTTTAAAGTGCGAAGAGCTGCACTGACGTGGCCTGATGGGCGGAAATTCCGAAGAGTCTATCTCTTAGAATTTTACTCGGATCAATTTGAAATTTTAGGAGAATATTTTAAACATATTGTATTATTTAATAAGACAACAACAAAAAATCGATTTTTTGACATTTTCAAACCCACCTAACCCCTTAAAGGAACTAGAGAGAGAAATACCTGTCGAAAGACGCCAGAGCCTTGTTGATTCCATGAAACGTCCTTGCACAGCAGTTACGAGTATAAAGAATAATCTATATGCTCTTAAATATTATACTCTTCCGTTTTTATTTGATTTATATTATTATTATTTTTTAATAATAATGTAATTTTGGTTAAAAACAAAACTGCTCTGCTATTACTTTATTTCCTAATTTTTCGACATATTTAATGAATGTTTCTAAGTTTTAACTCCTGGACTATCTCAACTATAAGAAGATGTCGATAATGTTGTGCAATTAACCTAAATGAAAACAGTTGTTTATATTCACTTAATAATGTTATATTATTAACATCATTACTATCAATCCTAATCTTTTTTCTTTTTTATTGCAGAAATCTTCTTTATGAATTGTATAAAGTTCGATGGATGTCATTCACTGTTCTTGGAACAAAAAAGGAAAAATTCGAAGATTTTGTAGATAACTACTTACGGGATAAGGTCGTTCCTATTTGGCCTAATGGTTGGATGAAATTTGATGATCTTCGGAAAGAGCTGGATAAACGAAAAAAACCAAAAGAGAACAAAAAACCGGTGGATCTTCCACCTAATAATAAAAATAAATTAAATGATGAGACTAGCATTTCAATTATTGAAAGACCACCCGAAGGAACCAAGTCTATTCTTTCATCAAGCAATTCAATGTCCGTGGTATCAACAAAAGATTTGGTAGTGACTATTACTACAAAGAGCAGCGAAAAGTTGTCAGAGGTGCCTATTTTAAACACGCAATCAAATTCTGTTTCAATTACACAAATACCGGCTGAAACAATTGGAACTAAGGAACAAAGTAATTCTATATTAGGAAAGGTAAGCTCACTGATTGTTATGTACATTGACTTTATTTTTTATGTTTCCAGCCGGAATTAAAAACTCACAAATCAAGCTCAGGAAGTAGTGTTAGTTGTTCTCGACCTTGCCCATTACCACCCATACTTGAAGAAAATTTAAAATTTTCGAAAAGTGTAAGCCAAAACTCAGCGTCAGGTAGTAGTAGTTACGGAAAAGGTAGCAGCAAATCAAATGTCGAAAAAAAGTCTTATAACAGTAGCAGTGTAAATAATCATCACAAATCAGTTAATCCTACGAATATTTCAAGCAAAATTCCGCTGGATTTAGTTTCACCGACAAAACGTGCTACTGATCATAGTATTAATAGTATAATGTCGACAGCTCCACCATCACCAGCACAGCATTCCGGTACGGCAGTACATGGATTGCCTTCTTCAACAATAATGTCATCTGCTACGACAAATAAATCATTAGATCCCGCCATTACTACTACTACACATGTTATAACAGTTGATAATTTAAAAAATGCTTCCGAGATCATAAACACAACAAATCAACTTCTTAACAATAATAATAGTACGAACAACGCACTATGTAACAATGCTAATTCTACTTCTCAAAAAGAATGTCCGATTAGAATAAGAAGTGTAGCTAATGTTAATAGTAGCGTTGAAAAAGATTTTGTTCTGAGTGACTTTAATAAGCCTTTGCGCGGAAGAAGCGATCAAGAAAGCAGCAGTGAAAGTGATGGAGTAGAAATTGTCGGAGTTTATCCCGTCGTTACAAAAAAATCAATGAACGTAACTGTAAACAAAAATAAGTACGTTAAAAGTGGCAGTAGGAGCGGGTCTCCAAATCAAATTTCTGCGCAAAATTTAAAATCAGCACCAAAAATTAAAGTTCCACAAAACGAGGGAAGGCGAAATGCTGAACATGTTATAATGTCCGGAGAAAAGGATCCAGAATTAGATGTTAATCAAATTATGAGAGCACTGAAAGAATTGGAGGTAAGGACTAAATATTTATAACATGAAGCCAATTTTATTTAAAACGATGAGTTTTTGCTATAAACTTTACCAAGCCCTACGAAAAATAAGTGATTAACATTAAATAAACAGAATTTAAAAGTAACATGAATGTTTGTTGGAATTTTCATTCAGCATTAAAATTTTAAATATTTTATATAACAGTTATGGGCATTACTCGGAAAAAAATTTCGCTGATTTAAGATTTATGGTTCTCTTTCTTATTTTGAACATTTTATATGAGGAGCTCAAAGGGGCAAGTAAATATCTGTGGCTAAATGTCATTTAGTGATAACTCCAAAATAAAATTTTTTGTATTATGAATTGGATTTTTATTTAATTTTGATTACTTCCGATTATTTCTAAACGTTTAAACTTTTTTAATGAAGAAATTTTATTTTGGAGTTAATACTATTTTACCTGTGGCTACAGATATTTTTTAATATTTTGCGATAACTCTTTAAATTAATGACATCATGAAATATTTTTCCTTATTTACTTTTTATTAAGTGAATCATAAAGTTTAAAAAATATGTTCCTCAAATAAGGCAGTCTATCAAGCTGTTACCATCTCCCTTCTCCCGTCTCCTTTTGTAGAAAGGGACGGACTTACAATTAAAGTGGATTCCGAACCACCGATATTACTCTGCAATCTCTAATGGTCTTTTTATCGTAATCTGTTGGCTGTCAGCTGAAAACAACTTTGGCTTCGAACTTGGGACCTCAGGTGTGGATGGTCGACACATCACTACTCCACGAAGAACTTCAACCCATACACTGGGCAATATTTTTTGTACACTGAAAAAAACCTACTGCGCTCTTACTTCTATCCTACTTTTCCTTACGTAGAGAAATACAAGGACTGATTCTTGTAAATGTTTATAATAATTTTGCAAAACATTCTGGCATCATTTTCTTAAGACAATATGTGGGTTGACCGGTTTTTTTCATGATATTGTAATGTATTGGGGCTTTCCGGGATCACAGTCTTTATTAACTGCTCTATTCAATTCGTTTCACAATATAATATACCTTTATTATTTGGAACTTATCGCTTCACTGGTTACATCACAGCTGACTCATCAGGCGGGTACTATTTATACTACTTAGCTTCATTCTAAATCTTCAGACACTTAAATATTGTTATTATTCATTTTTACCAACAATGAATATGGTATTTTGCTTAGGGCAGTCATATTATTCGAACCAACTTTCTCGTCGCATGTGTTGTCATGCGGTTTCGATCTGTTTCACGGTGCGACACACCCATTCCGTCGATCGTCGTGTCGCATTTTCGTGTGCAATCTGTTTCAGCCTTATATCACTTTTATTTGTAGTACTGCGGCGACCGGCGAACAGCGTCAGGAGGGACTGCTAGTATTCTATAAATTACCTTCGCCTAAATCAATTAATTAATTAATAAGATTTTTATTTCTTGAAGAATTAAATTTTATTCCGGTAAGAGCTGTGCGCAGTTCCTCCAAGGAGTTATGTTACAGCAAGTCTTCTTACATGTCCCACACATGCTTCATTGCTTTTCTACAAATCTTTCAAAGATACTCTGTCACAACCCTTGCTGTATGTGGTCGAAGCATTATCATGCTCACAACCACGTTTTGACAAAGTCGTCGACTATCTTATCTCTGCTAGGTTAGTAATACCAGGGGCCCAAATAGTTTCTCTCGACAATTCAATGGTACCTCGGCCTTTATAAATATAACAATATTTGGTTTCGACACGGTATCGCTCCTAAGCATTGAACAGGCCTTCAGAACTCAAAATACCTCCCTCGGGGAATGGCTTGATCTACCTTGTAGCCTGCAAGATTCCGAAAAATTTAGTGTCGCAGAGAAAACACCAATACCGACGTCACACCCTGTTTTCAACCCATGAATAGTGCGGTATCAAAGTTGCAGAATATACACGCTTTACTATACCTATATGTCAGCTTTGGAGTGGACATAAAAAAGTGTTCGCGACCGAATGTATTGTTGTTTTTCCCCATATGCTGTAATTATCATCTATTTCGTCTTATTTTACTCGGCCTAACCCCCTTGGATATGTATCCAAGCTCCTTTAAATGACGATAAGCGGTCAAGTTGTCGAAATTCATTCTCTCAGCAATAACCTTAATTGTAATCCTTAGGTTATTTTAACCAAGGCACGCACAATGGCATCATCAATGCCGGAAGGCCGTTCAGAGCGGAATTGATCTTCCAAGTTGAAATCACCATGCCGTAATCTGCCAAACCAATTTTTAATTGTCCGGAGAGCAGGAGTACGACCTTTTTAAGCGCTCCTTATGTTTTTTTGTGCAGGCCAAACCTTCACGTTTTTCCGAAATCTATACAGCCTTATATTCCGAAAATGCATCTTTTCGTTCTCCACTTTGAAAAATTTATTATACACACAAGCCAACTTATCTAAAAGATGTCTGACGCTCAATGGAGACAATATCGTCACAAGTATATTTTTATGGCAAATTACAGTAGCAAAAGTCAAAAAACTTCAAAAGGTCTGAAAAGTTAAAACATATTGCTAAGTTGAATATACACTCGCGGTCATAAAAATCGCACCACACAGTTGACAAGTCATTAAGAAATATTTTGGTACCAGCCATTGAAGAGCACTTATCGTATTCAGTAGGTAATTTTCCAAGATAACATCATCGAGCAAAATCAGGATAAGTAAACTGTGAAAAATGGAGTTCCGAAAGTCTACTCTTATTTCGATAAATTTGAGCAGGTTTTTTGACCGCAACTGTATTTCGTGAATTGGAAAAACGTTTTTAATGAAAATTGTTTATTATAGTTCTGGCCAGAGGTACTTAATTTTAGTTGGGATCAAAATTTTAAATTGATCTGATGAAATCCGCCGGCTTGAAAAACATTATTTTAAGAAAAACCCGATTGACAATTCTTCTAGACCGCGCGTCACCTTACTAAAAGTGCTGTCTGTATCTTTGAAGCTACATTCTAGACTTAGAAATCTTTTTTCCCAGTTATTCTTTATACTATCAGACAATAAAACTTTGATCCGACAAGCCAGGCGCCGTCTTAAAAAATCTGCCGTTCTAAGCAGCCTATGTTGTATGCGCGCTAATTCCGCTACTGCAATAACTTTGTTTTTCTCTCTTTGATATAATTAAAAGTTTAATATCGAAATTTGAGGACTTGTTTAGAAGAAAAATTTTCCATATTCTTTACGTTTCAACAGGCTAGGAGGCCATGACCACTGGTCCCGTAGGTGCATTGAACCGGTTACCTAAGGATAAATACTCGTTGTTGTTAGTTTATTGTTAAAGTCAGTGTAACTCTATTACAAAAGCTCGTTTCTCTTTTTATATATTTTTAGATATAGGACGAGAATCATATTTACTTAGATTTTAAAGGAAGTGGTGTTGACAAAGAAAAAGACATATGAAAATTATAAAAAAAAACTTCATTCTTTGTTTCTCATATCCAGTTTAACACAATAAATGGTGTACCATGCCACGCTTCCTTTCTCTCGTTTAATAATAAATGGTACTGCCATGCCATATTTACATACTTTCTCTAGTTTAATGTGCAAGATTTATTATTATTAGAAAACTAATTTAATTGATCAACTAAAAACTTTGACGTAAATGACGTCTATAGCCATTGAGCTTTCCGTATATTTAAATGGAGAGCTTCTTTAAGTAAGCGTGAATGTGTTAATGATAGTAGTAGTATTTTTTTCTTATTCAACATACAGATTTTAATGAGTTAACGCACACATACTGCGATTAAAATTGACGATAAACGCGGTAGAGTGCGATAGATCGTTATCTATCGGTGCATGCTGCATTCGATCGCTCTATCGTGAAGTTCAAAATGGAGAACTTTACTGAAAAGTTGATACAAAGTGTTAAAAAACATCCCATTTTACGTGATTTATCACATAGTGCTTACAAAAATGTAAAAAAAAGGATAAAGTGTGGGGCTTATAACAGAGTAGTGAAACAGAACTCGATGAAATTTTGTAACAGAAACATATAGTTCAGTGTATCGCAATCGAAGCGGTGTGCATTAGCCCAATCGCCACCGCGTTAGTTGTCGCTATCGCGCCGGTGTCCATCGGCCTTAATTCTTCTTTATATTTATATTTATTTTTTAACGAAAATTTACCTCGAAGATTGGTATTATTAGTCGATAAACTAGTAAATCGTATCAGATCTAGCTAAGAGATATGCAATCTCTATCATCCTTGAATTAGTCTAATTTTAATATAATAAAAGTTCAAGTATTATACAAATACGAAGTCCGACAAATAATTGGATAGTTTACAAGAATTTCTTTAATTTTTGCAGAAAAAGTTGTTGGTTTGTATAATCATCATAACGGCGAATTCGATGCACTTAAAATTGAGATCGAGAATTTCATCAAAAATGTTTCCGATAGAAAATGTGATTTGTGCGATTTATTCGATTTCGATTTTAAGTCGATCGATTTCGCAGGAAGATCTGAACATTGTTTGGACATTCCTTTTGTCTAAAATCATTTCTTTCAGTACCCAAGAAAAAATAATTTCCTATATAATATTTTGCCTCGTCCAAAAATCAAGACTATGTTACGCAGCTCATAAGTTATGAGGCGGCTACTGATCCACCCAAACTGGGGTACTAGCAAATCAATCGCCAAAATGTTTCTGAAATAAATAGCAAGAATAAAAAATTACAATGTAAGTACTTACTTTTGGTTAAATGCATAAAACATTTTTTGTGTAATTATTTGCTAAAGAGCTAAAACTTTCATTAACAACCAGCAACATAGGAAGTCTCTGCAAGGTTAGATATTTTATAAGATCTACTTTATTTATCTTACATTTTCTCTTATCATACGAATGCATTTTGGACATACGAATGTATTTATGCAGATCATTTGAAGCATAACTTCACGAAGATTGTGTTCGTGTAAATTAACTGCTATTTTTAAAACTTCCAATAAAAATTTAAAATTCTACACATTTAAATAATATATTTTCAAACACAGTAATCAAATTATTGAAAATTTTCTACACATTTTGAAGTTAAACACTATTATTAATTCCACAAATTTATTAGTTGAGTTTAAAATTTTTTTTAAAAGATCTTATAAATGAGCCTACGCGTTTCGCCTTGCAAGGGCATCATCAGGGCTTAGACCATGATGATGCCCTTGCAAGGCGAAACGCGTAGGCTCATTTATAAGATCTTTAAAAAAAAATTAAACTCAACTAATAAATTTGTGGAATTAATAATAAAGTGTTTAACTTCAAAATGTGTAGAAATATATTCCACCAAACAATGTCCGAGAAATTGGTTAATGTAATGAAAATTTTCATTTATAAACTTTTCCGTCGATTCGACTACATAATCAAATTAATTCGGAACAGTTTAAAATCTTTTATGAATTGATGACAGAACATGGAAAAATATTAAAAGCTCGAACAATTTTAAAGAGTATGCGCTCTCTTTTGGTTCTGAAAAATAAAATTAAAATTGTACCACACAATATATTCCACCGCTATTTTTCTTACATATCGGTAGTATTGTAACATAGTTGCGCTCGATGGATTAATTTAGACAATAATTTTCGATTGCAAATGTCCACAGTATTTAATGGCTTTACTGAAAATTAATTAGCTTTACAATAGGTGCTTTCGCGCGACCTGAGGCAAGTGAGATAACTGAAAATTCTCAGTTTTCTCAGTGGAAAGGCACTTTCGTGCGGTGCAGTTCACTTTGAACCACAGAATATTTGCATATACACATTGTCCAACTTAGAAGTGAAACTCGGTAAACAGTTAAAGAATTTTACCAAGCTTTGGTGAATTTTTCAAAAATCTTTGTATTTGTAATTTTAGTTGTTACCCTTAGGAAGCAGAAAGCAATATTATGTTTTAGATTTCGAATTGGAAAAGTTCGTTACATTAATAGTTCAATGTCAATTTGTACATATCCTGAACTGAGACGGTTGTTAAAAATTTCATCCCCGTTGGCTCACTGAGATATGTCGCACGAAAGATGATAATTTCACTTGTGTAACTTTTCAGGATTCCGTACGGCGAAGAACCCTTATGGTGAGATTTCTGTATCTGTCTATATATGACGACCGTTTTCCTCAGTAACAGCTTTTGCCTTGAAATTTGTAGAAATCATTTGCAGGTTAAGGGAGTTGAGTTGAAAAACCATAAATATGAGTAGTACTTTGTTTTATTTTTTTCTGCAAAGAAAAACTATTTTGAGAGAAAATAGCATAATATATAAAACCGTTTGAAAAATCGAGTTATATGCATTTACATATGAAGGGTCCACGGAAAGAACGTGCGTAGTCACATTTTAAAAAATTTTCAGGAGAATATTTCTAAAGTGTGAAACTTGCAGGTTCTTTCCCTGTATGGAAATGTTTATACTGGCTATATAACTAGACCTAGCAGGATTTTTTCGATTCTTATAATGGGGTTACTAAGTACATACGTTGGGCCACTAAATGACATAAAAACCGAAAATTTTAAAAATTTGACTTCGCACGTTCTTTCCGTATAATAATCTGATGTCTACTTAGAACCTTCTAAACATCACTTCTGTCACTTTAAAAAGAGTGTTTCCGAGTAGAAGGAGGTAGTAGTACTCATCGGTACAAACAAATCATTTTATGAAGGGACAATGTCAATGGTGACAGTTATCACATTTCATTATTTAAAGGATTTTAAATCTGCCAAATTTTAGTCTGTTTACTGAAGGAATTTCTCGGGCGGGAAAAGAACTTCAACCTATTCGAAACAGTGATTGCAAGTGGACCTACAATTTATAGTGGATTCCCAACCATTGAAATTTTCTCTGCAATTCCCATAGAATTTTTGTGGTAATCTGTTGTCAGTAGAAAACAACCATGGGTCGCCGCCAGCGGGATTCGAACCTGGAAGTTCCGGATTGGTAGGCCGACACGTTATCACTTACTCCTCCTTAGTTAACCTAGCAACATAAAAGTTGTGCCATGTAAAAGCTAACAATTCTCCTTAGTTAACCTAGCAACATAAAAGTTGTGCCATGTAAAAGCTAACAATTACCCTTTACAACCATATTATATAAGGTTCTAAATCGGCTTTCATTTTTGTACAATTTCATTTAAAAGTCCAAAACTTAAATTGAATTATCAAAAAATTGCTTTTTTAATTAGTAATTATTAATTATTATAGTATGTAATATAGTATACTGGGGAATGAGGAGCACCTGCATTATCATTGGGGGAGACAGTCGATCGAGGGGTCGTTTTTCTGTGTGTAGTTTTTGGAGTTATAGATTAGGCTTGCACTTGTTTAGCGTTGTTGTTCCGGTTTAGGGTTTAAATTAAAATGGAATGTTGGGAATTTATGACCGTGACTTCTAACAAAACGAATATGAACATACGCCGTTTATGTGCAGGCTTCACTATACATAATATTTTCTCAGTAAAAGAACTTTTTGACTTTTAATTAATTCGATGATTAATGTGTCCTAGTAATATCTAAATACTCATCAAAATTAAAATTAGCTAATTAACAATTTGTTAAACTTGAAAAAAATGAAATCTTTTTAATTTTTGTGTTGTTCATTCGAAGAGCATATCTTTAATCACTTAAAAGTTAAACCAGCTTAAAGCCATAAAATAAATAGTCAAATTCCCCTAAAAATTTCCAATTTTAGTTCATCTTGTGAAAGTTCAAATTACTATTGATATATGAATTCTGTTGCCAAAGTAGAAGGTTTATGTTGCAGAAAAATCAAAATTATGGTAAGTTGGAATTAGGGGAATTTGACTGTATTTAGTTTTATGTTTATTATGAAATTTTAAAGTCGGCGCAAATTAATAAACTAAAACAACTACCTATCTACAATGTGATATTCTATCTAGACAAACAAATATAAATTCCTCCTTTTATTTGGTGTCTTTGATTGTAGAAAGATAGTCGTTTTGTAGTAAAATTTTAGCTCTTTCTGCGCAGTTGATTCATCAGAATGAATATTATTAAAAGTTGTCACGCATTACGAAGTGAAGTGCCTCCCTATCCCATCCGAGAGCTAACTAAGGGAGTAACAATGCATATACAAAAAAAAAATTATTATCCAAATGGGTCCATTCGTTCCCCTTTTTGGGAAAGTCTATCTAGGTACTATACTCTTTTGTTCTTGATGTTCTTTTATTTAATTACTTTTGTCTCTTGTACAATTCAGCACTATTTTCTTCGTCTTTAAAGTCTTAAACTTAATTACTCCTTCCGTATGGTTTAGCACTATTTTCGTGGTCTTTACAGTCTAACTTAATTACTCTTTCCGTATAATTTATCATTATTTCCTTCGTCTTTACAGTATAACTTGATTACTCTTTCCGTATAATTTATCACTATTTACGTTTTTACAGTCTAACTTAATTACTCTTTCCGTATGGTTTAGCACGATTTTCTTACAACTCACAATTAATTAACTTATATTCACTCACTAACCGTTAACTCAGAATCTTAAAAGAAGATTCTGTTTTCGGAAATGTTTTTGTCACATTCTTCTTCCGGGTAGATGAAGAATCTTGACTTCGCACAGGTGTGCCGCCTCAGTAGCAAAACTTTTAAACAACGGAAGATTTTCTGTGTTTTACCACAGGTGTGAAAATCTGCTTCCGTGATAAAGATCTGCTCATGAGACGAATCTGCACCTGCATGGAATACAACACTATGTATGTAGTCCTAGAACTGGAGTCCGAAACTACAAAAAATTCAAATTTGTGTTCGTATTTTTACAGTAAACGCAATCGTAGCTTCCCTCATGGATGTTTTCTTTCATTACACCAGGTATGAGGGGAGGGGGGGGGGGGGGTTGTTATTTTTCCACTACACCTATAACGGGCTTACGGGTTTTATCTATTTAACTAATATAGTCGCTAAAGGGCATGTAAATTTTGTAGAGGAAAATGTTACTATTACAACTTAAAATAATAAAAATTAGATACTATTACTTACATATATACTTATACAGTGGCGGTCAACTAATTAGAAACGATGTGCTAAGAAAAGTAAACTGCATGTTATTTAAATGAAAATACAAGATTTCATTAATAAGACATATGATTTTATTAACCGACTTCCCAAAAACAAAGAGGTTCTAAGTTCGACGCGTATTTTTTTATTTTTATTTTTATTTTTTTTAATGTCTGACCGGGCATAACTTCGTAACGCGTCGACCGATTTGGATAATTCTTTTTTTGTTGGGTAGAGTATGTTCATCGATTGGTACCATGTCAAAAAAAATTTTGGTAGGGTGGGGGTGAAACCTAACTTTGTAACGCGTGGTCCGATTTGGATGGTTCTTTTTTTGTTGTACAGAGTATGATCCCCCATTGCTAATAGGAGAAAAACAATTTGGCCTAGGGTGGGGGGAGGGGTAGTCTAACTTTGTAACGCGTGGACCGATTTGGATAACTCTTTTTCTGTTGGGTAGAGTATGTTCCGTGGTTGATATCAGGTGAAAAAAAAATTTAGGGGGGGGGGTGGAACCTAACTTTTTAACGCGTGGTCCGTTTTTGATGGTTCCTTTTCTGTTGTATAGAGTATGATCACCCATTGCTAATAGGAGAATAATTTGGTCCTATGGTGTAAGGTGGGGGGGTAGTCTTACTTCGTAACGCGTGGAGCGATTTGGATAATTCTTTTTCTATTGGGTAGAATATGATCCTTGGTTGATACTACGAGAAAACAAATGTTGCTGGGGTGGGGGTGGAACCTAACTTTGTAACTCGTGGATCGATTTGGATGGTTCTTTTGCTGTTGCATAGAGTGTGATCCCCCATTGGTAATTTTTTTTTATATATATATATATGATGTTGCCAAAGCTCAGGGGATGCCCTATGATGCTAAAGCACAGCCTTGGCAGGAAAGGAATTAAGGATGAGGGAAATGGGTTAGGAGGTTGAGTGAAGGAGGTGTCGATGTACGCCCCGTTTGAAAGTTTCAGGCTCATAAGACGAGGGAAAAACAGAAGATGGTAAACTGTTCCACATTCGTGTTGTTCTGCTAAGAAAAGATTCCCGAAATTTGACGGTACGTCCAAATTTGACCCGGAGAGTAAAGGGGTGGGAGCGACTTGTAGATCTTGTATCGCGCGTTGTAATGAGTCTACAAGGAATCAGGCTAGCGATTTCGTTAGAACAATGGCCATGGAAATAGCGATAAAAGAGTGAGAGACAACCGACATTCCGTCGATGCTCAAGAGAGTCAAGGCCCTCAGAGATTGAGGAATCGCCAATAAGTTTAACAGCCTTACGCTGAACTTTGTCTAACGCGGACAATGCGGTGTGTCCTGCCCCTGCCCAAATATGGGAATTATATTCAAGTCTAGGCCTAATGTGGGACTTGTAGATCAACGCTAAGTCGGGTGGGGTGAAATATTTCTTACATCTCTGTAGAAAACCTAAACATTTCATCGCACTTTTGGCGATTGCAAATATATGATCAGTCCAGCTAAGATTGCTGGATATCTCAATACCCAAGATCTTTAGGGAGGGTGAATTGGGTATATTCACTCCGTCGACTGAAATGGGTTGGGGGTGGACTGGGCGTTTTTTAAGGGACATTAAACAGCATTGAGTTTTGGATGCATTAAACGTAACACGATTTGCTCTGCCCCAAGCGAGGACCTTAGAAATGTCGTTGTTTAATGATCTAAACATGCGTTCCCGATTGACTTCTGTAGCATTTCCACGTGAATTCATTACAGAATCAAATGAGTACGCGAAATCAAGGGTGCTGTCGTCGGCAAAACTATGAATAGGATTGAGAGTAAGGGATAAGAGATCATTGATGAAAAGAAGAAATAAAGTTGGTGAAAGAACTGAACCCTGAGGTACACCGGCATTTATTTCGTGGGATGCAGATGTAACGCCGTCAATAACTACACGGATTGAACGGCCTGACAAAAAGCTCTCTATCCATTTAACGAGGGTAGGATGCAGACCAAATGTTTGAAGTTTGGCTAAAAGGGCAGCATGCCAGACTCTATCAAAAGCCTTTGAAATATCAAGAACGACGATTTCGGACTCACCGAAATTATGGAGACAATGATTCCAACGCTCCGTTAGAGCCGTTAGTAAGTCTCCGGTTGAGCGGCCAGCGCGGAAACCGTACTGGCAATCGTTGATAAGATGGTTATTTTCTAGATATGTCAACAACTGAGAGTTGATGAGTGATTCAAAAACTTTGGATATGATCGAGGTTAGTGCAATTGGTCTGTAGTTAGAGGGGTCGCATGCCTCTCCTTTTTTAAGTATCGGCTGGACATGAGCAAGTTTCCATACACTTGGAAATAGGAATAGGAGAATAATCCGGTCCTATGGTGGTGGTGGTGGGGGGGGGTAGTAACTCCGTAACGCGTGAACCGATTTCGATGATTCCTTTTCTGGTCGGTAGAGTATGTTCCCTGATTGATGCCATGAGAAAAAAAGTTTAGTGGAATGGGGGTGAGGTAGGGGGTTAAAACTAACTTTTAACGCGTGGACCGATTTGGATGGTTCTTTCTTCGTTCTATAGAGTAGAAGCCACTAAAAAGTGAAAAATAAAATAGTTTTTAAAAAAAAAGTTGAACCGACTTCACAAAAAGCGCTAAAAAGCATAAAATAATTTTTAATTTTATATCTATTACGACATTCTGAAGTCGGTGCAAATTAAACAAATAAAACAACTACAGAACCACAATTGAAAATAATACATAATACTACCTAAACGTTTCAGCTTATGGGATCATAATAAATGACGATTAAATATTTTTGTTGTAGTTGCTTGGTTTGTTTGATTTGCACCGACTTCAAAATGTCGTAATAGATATAAAATTAAAAATTATTTTATGCTTTTTAGCGCTTTTTGTGAAGTCGGTTCAACTTTTTTTTTTTAAACTATTTTTTTGTAATTCAGTATATACCATATTTTTTCTTTTATATTTTTTTTTCATAATAAAATTTTTGAGAGAAGCAATAAAAAAAATTAAATTCAATGTGGTCATCTAATTAGAAACGGTTGGTTATCGTTTTTATAATCTGTAAAATAGAAAGCTTTATAGTAAAGTTATAATTGATTTTTTACATCTGTTACCTAATATTTTGTTGGCCGCCCATTATTTTTCAAAACAGCTGCACATCCCTTGGCATCGAGTCAATCAGTTTCTGACATATATAAAAGGATATTTCGGTCCAAGCTGCTTTAACGGCGTTAAACAATTCTTCCATATTACCATATTTTTCCCCCGAATCTTTGTGTTTAAGAGTCCCCCAAAGGTGTCCAATAGGGTTTAAGTCTAGACTGCATGATGGCCACACTTTTTGACTTGAACCACTCTTTAACTCTCTTAGCTGTATCTTCGGGTCGTTATCCTCCTGGTATTTCCATTTATTCCATTTATTCCACATAATAAATTGGAGCAACACCACTCCATCCAAAAAACCCTCAAAGTATTATAGAGCCACCTCCAAATTTTACTACAGGCTTTGTGTATTTGTGATCGAACTCTTTTCCAGGAGGACAGCGACAATACTTTCTCCCATCTGATCCCATTCGGTTAATATTTGTTTTGTCCGACCACAAAATCCGTTTCCAGTCTTTGGAAGTCCAATTTATGTGTTCACTAGCAAATTTTAACCGAGCCAATCGGTTTCTTTTGGATAACAGTGGCTTCTCGTGAGCAACTCGGCCATGTAGATTATGTTCAACCAAGCGGCGTTGTACTGTTCGCACAGATACTGTGGTTATTTCTTTGGAGAATACTTCTTTCCTAATGTCTACAGCCGATTTCAAGGGGTCTTAGATAAACGGATAATTTTTCTGTCTGTTGCTGCTGATTTCCTTTGTGGCCTTTTCTTTCGGGGTACATTATTCATTGTTTTATAAAAATCCCAATGTCTAAATGCATCAAATACCAATTTTTTGATCTTTTTAATTTTCTGGCTATTTCTGCATAGGAATATTTCTCTTTTCTTAAATTTAAGATAATTGCTTCTGAGGTGCAACTTTACACCTTACCTATAGTAAATAACTTCAATTTCCCCGATACTTATAATACAGCGTTTATAATATTCACGTTTCACAAAACTATTTCACTTCGAAGCTGTGCCCACCAAGGACAATAAAAGTTATTTTACACGAACACTTGTGTGTAACAGTAAAATTTTGTGAATGTTTCTAATTAGCTGTCCGCGTTACTTTGCTACCTTAACGGTATTTGTTTTTCTGTACGAGAACACAAAGAGAGTTTTCTATGGAAAATATCTCCATACACTGGAGAACATTTCAATATTTTTAAATTTAAATACTTTGAGTGGAATATTTGTTAAATATGTGCGGAATATTTCACATTTGTGTGCCACAAGTCAGCGTTTCTAATTAGTTGGCCGCCAATGTATATATTGCATATATATTCGTCGCTAAACATTGTTTACTCTGTGCACATAATTATAGATATATTATTTTGAAAGCTTTTTTAACAATTTATTGAAATCTATTAATATTATATAAAGATATTATGAATTATTCTATCTAAATAAAATCTTTTTTATTATGTTTATTAGGAAATGCAACAGTCAAGTATTCATATATCTGGAGGATCTCCGCCTTCATCTAGTAGCAGATCTGCAACAAATTCTCATACATCTCCAATTTCTTATGGGAAAGATATAAAACAATGACAAGAAAACTCCAGCTCAGTGATAATGTGGTCATCGTATTGATTTATTTCTTGGTGACATTCTAAGCAAGCACATAACACCGGGATTCTTTTATATTTTACAATGCCCATAACTCAAATAGGTAAAGCGTGGAAATTTATTTATTATTTTTTAGTTTAAGAAGTTGTTGTATATTTATACTGAAAATAAATGTAAAGTAAATTTTTTAAGAAGTAAATACAGATATCTTTTAATAAATAAGAAAAAATATAAATATAAAATTTGTTTTTTTTTTAAATCAATGGTTTGATAAAGCATACATTTGATCATTCGCCACTTTTTCTTCAGCAGGCGTTTTCGAAGAATTTTAAATTAACTTTAAAGATCAAGGTGTAAATATCACGAACCCACGCCTCTCTTTTCGCAGTAAATGTGCTTATTAAGTAGTCTTGTTAAAATGGGAAGTGTACTTTAGTGAAAAGGGAGGGGGTACTTTCGTCAGAAAAAACTTGAGCAATGATCCAAAAAATATTTTTGTTATTCTGGCCACCGGCAAACTCGATTCAATCAAATAAAAAATACTTGATGGTAATCGGACATAGTAATACATTAATTCCTTTTGCAATTTGAATTTCGGAGTTCATCATGTTTCACTGTTAGAAAATGAACTGTGAAAATATTCGATTCGATCGAATCTTATTCTATGGTAGGGTTGCTTGTTAATGGAAAATAATATTCATTGAAAATAAGTATTAAAATATCTGCTTAGAGGTCTTACTGTATATCTTCAGGCCTAATCTCAATTCCGTCGCGGAATCAAACCGAAATTTTGTTTTTCGAACGAAATTTGTGTTTTGTATTCTCACTTCCGTTCGGAACGAAAATGTGTACTGTATTAATCTTATTTTCGGTATCACCCAATATCTGTCAAGTTACTCAGAAAAATTAAAAGTAAAGTTAGGGTTTTTAACTGTGTGTGATAAAAGTGAAAATAATAATAAAATAGTTTTAAAAAAAAAGTAGAACCGACTTCACAAAAAGCATAAAATAATTGTTAATTTTATATCTATTATTCATTTTGAAGTCGGTTCAAATTAAACCAACCGCTGAACAGTTATTGTCAACCGAGTACTCTGCTCTAGAATACAGCAGTCAGTCTTCATATTCTTTTGTTGTCAGTCGGCAGCAGTGCGCATATTATATCGAGCTTTTCTAATAAATTGTTATTAGTTCAGATTGGATGTTTTGACCCATCAGTCTTACTCGAACTTTTCACTAAATACCATGAATCATTCAATATACCTTCCCATAAGGTTTCAGAAGATCTATCCACCTATGCTGCGTACGTCAGTTCTCGCCGTATTTCCCATCTTCAAAAAAGTCGTAACGACTCCTTAAACTACTTTCGTTCCTAACCCCCTTGATTTCCCTATTTCCGACTTCCCCTCTATTGCACCCGCGGTTTCCGATCATGATCCTCTCCCCAACAGCTTGTCGGTCTATTACCAGAACGTTAGAGGACTTCGTACAAAAACATCCAATATTTTCCTTAACTCTCACAAATTCCCGCACGATATCTTTGCCTTAACTGAAACCAATCTAACACCAGGAATTCTCGACAACGAACTATTCCCTCCAAACTATACCATTTTCCGTGTTGACGGTTGTATAGGCACCAATGAGCCACCAGGTCGCGGGGTTCTCATGGCTGCTCACAACCGTTATGATGCCACCCTGCTAAAGACCTCCGACTCTATAATATCAGAATTTGTATGTATAAAAATAGCACTAAATAAGTGCCTTCTGTACATCCTCTGTTGTTACATTCGTCCCTCTCAACCACTAGACGCCTACGAGCCCATAATCGAAGCGATCGATACCCTGCTTGAGAACGCTAACGCGTCCGATGAATTTATTTTATTGGGTGACTTTAACCTCCCCCGTATCCAATGGTCATTGTCCGAGGACTGTTCTCACTTTGTCCCTCTTAACGCATCTTCGGCCAAAGAAGCCTTCTTTACCGATCAGCTCTCCGTTTCAGGTCTCTTTCAAGTAAGCGGAGTCAGGAACTTCCTGGACAGACAATTAGACTTAATCTTTTCTTCAGACCCAGTTAACTCGGCTGTCGCAGAAAGCAACCATCTTCTCTCCTCCCTCGACCGTCACCATCCTCCTTTGTTCCTCGTTTTCTCCTACGAGCACTCTCATGCCGTTTCAGGCTCCGAGTCTTCTTTATCCTTCAATTTTCGTAAAGGCGACTTTGACAAATTAAATCACTTGCTCCTCAACTCTAATATTGGGGATATCCCTCAACATCTCCCAGTTGACGTTGCTTTAGAGGCGTTCTATTTGGAAATACACGCTTGTCTTACACAATCTATCCCTCTTCTTCCTCGTAAAAACTACTCCTCATCCCCCGTATGGTACGAAAAAGAATTACGCTCTCTTCGCAACAGGAGAAATAAACATTGGCAAACTTTTCTTCTAACCCAGACTGAGTCTGACTTTTCTTCCTACCTATCTGCTTATACCTCTTTTTCTGAACGTTGTGATACCCTCTACCATGAGTACCTCCAACGGGTGGAAACTAGACTCATATCCGACCCCAAGCGTTTTTATAGCTTCATTAATTCTAAGAAGAAATCCAATGGTTACCCTTCCACCCTAAAGCTCGAGAATACCTCTTCATCTGATCCTAAGGTTATCGCTAACCTCTTTGCACACTTCTTCAGTAAATCTTTCAGCGACAATTCTCTACAACCCGACGTTAACTATTTTGCATTCATGGACAAATGCACTCAAACGTCGTTTTCATCTTTTGACCCTGATCCTGAACTAATCGCCGCCAGTATTAATAAACTTGAGGACGACTTTCACCCAGGTCCTGATGGCATTCCGGCCATCATTCTGAAAAAGTGTGCCATCCATCTAGTCCAACTTTGCTTTTTCGTCTCTCGGTCACTAAAGGGGTTTTCCCTCAATTATGGAAAAATTCGTATATTATTCCCATCTTCAAAAAAGGTTGCAAGAACGATGTGTCCAACTACAGACCCATCGCTAAATTATCATCCATACCTAAACTATTCGAAAAATTGGTCTATGACTCCATGTTCTTCCACTGTAAGTCTATCTTCTCACTCTCCCAGCATGGCTTCCTCAAAGGTAGATCTACAACCACCAACCTTACTGACTTCGTCTCTAAAACCCTATGTGCCCTGGAAAACGGTAAAGATGTTGATGTTATCGCCACCGATTTTAGTAAAGCCTTCGACAAGATCTCGCATAACGTTATCTTGTTCAAACTTGATCGCCTAGGCTTCCCCCCCCCCCCCCCCCCCCCAGATTCATCTCCTGGATTCGATCCTACCTCAACAACCGTCAGTACAATATTCTTTTCAGTTCATCCATTTCTAGCCCTATTGTCGCTCGTTCCGGCGTCCCTCAGGGAAGCCACCTAGGTCCATTGATTTTTATCCTCACAATAAATGATGTGGAATGTGTCATCAAACACTCAGAGTTGTCCATTTATGCCGATGACATGAAAATAATCAAACATATCTCCTCCACTACCGACTCTCTTCTCCTGCAAGAAGACCTCGATTCATTCATCATATGGTGCATGAAAAACTTTCTAGAGCTCAATGTCTCCAAATGCCAGTCCATCTCTTATTCCCGCAAGCGTCCTACCACCACCCCGACAGTCTATATGTTAACCAACGTACCAGTCCCTATCGTTACCTCTTTGTGTGACTTAGGAATAATCTGTGATAGTGAACTCAATTTCCGTTCCCACATTGACAGCATAATTAACAGAGCTAACTCCGCACTAGGGTTTATGAAGCGCTGGTCTAGAGAGTTCTCCAATCCTTATGTTTCCAAATCTCTCTACGTCTCCTTCGTTAGACCTCTCCTTGAATATGCCAGCCAAGTATGGTCCCCTACACAAATAACTCACATTAATAGGATTGAATCTGTCCAGCGTAGGTTTATTCGCTTCGCTCTACGTGATCTTCCGTGGGTTGACAGATTCAACCTTCCTCCCTATGAAAACCGTCTGAAACTGATCGACTTACAACCTCTAAGCAAACGTCGTGATGTTTCCGACATTCTCTTCATTTATCAATTATTAACTGGTGCCATAGACTGCCCCTCAATCCTGCAATCTTTACCCATCTATACCAATCCCCGTAACCTTAGGTCCAGTCCCCTTTTCCGACTCGACCGCCATCGCACAAACTACGGTCAAAGCGAGCCAATTACCAGGATGTTACGAAAAGTCAACGACCTTTCCTCTTTTGACTTCCATCTGAGTAAATCATCACTCCACAAAGCCTTATATCTTGACCCCGCCCATCTTGATCCTGATCGCCTACTTTAATTCATCTTCATTACGCCTTCTGCCAGTATCTACTGTATTTATAGCTCATACTGTAGCTTATGCTTTTTATTAATTGTAGTTTGTAGAATTAGTAGTAAGTTATAGCTTGTATTTTTTTTTTTTTTTTTTATTTTTTTTTATGCAATAGCTTGTATTAAGCTTAAATAAATAAATAAATAAATGTTTTGAATTATAATTGCCAGGTGAAAATACATACTATAAATATTGCAGTGGCGACGAGAATTCATACCTGAAGGCGTGTAGAATATTAGTAATTCGTTTCCGTCAACAATTCTTACGGGTAAAGTGTAAACCGGTGCTTCAGTTTCGGTATTCAAAATGTCGTTATACGGACACATCGAACAATTTGATGAGAAGGTGTGCACTTTCCAGTCATACATCAAGAAAATTCACGTTTTTTTGCCGTTGATTGGGCCACAGCTGTATCAGACTTTAACAAATTTGTTGGTTCCAAATTCACCTAAGACTAAGACGTATGAAGCGGTGGTTACGGTACTAGAGACACATTTTAATCCAAAAAAATGTTATCGAGTCGATGGCAGATTACATTATAGCTGTGAGAGAATTAGCATGAGATTGTGATTTCGGAGAATTTTTAAATGATGCGCTGCGTGACCGACTTGTGTGTGGCATCAAATCGGAGAGTGTCCGACATGCACTTTTAAAAGAGGCAGACTTGACATTGGTAAAAGCAACAAAATTGACATTGACCTTGGACTTGGCAGAGAAGGAAACTTTGTTCTTTGCTTCTGGGGACGTAAAATCGGGGCAGGCAATTAATAAAGTTTTTCAGGGAGGTAAATTTGAAACTGGTAGGAGAAATGTTTCTAATTTCAGGTGCAAACATTGCGGAAGATGTTCTAATGAGAAAAACTGTCGCGCAAGGAATTGAAAGAGCTTTCGATGTGGTCAAGTAGGACATGCTGCTAGTGTATGCTCAAATACGGTTCAGAATCCATCAGCGTCCGGCTCAAACGTCATCAATTTAAGCAATCAAAAAAGAATTGGCTAGGTCCAGTAGGGATCGATTTTAGTTCGATATTTTCAGTTTCAGTAGTTACAGATTCATTAATTGAGTTTAGTGAGGAGAAATTTGGACGAGATTTCTCAAATTGTTTCAGTGAAGTGGGTGAAATAAGGAAATTTGAAGTGGATCTAGTACTAGATGCTAGGCCGAAGTTCTTTAAACCTTTTACGGTACCTTTCGCTTATCGTTCTAAAGTGGAAAGGCAACTAGAAGGAATGGAATCATTAGTGTTCCTAAAGCCGATAGAAGCGTGAGAATCTGTGGGGATTTCAAGAAGACCATTAATCCTTTTCTGGATGTTGATCATTATCCGTTACCTCACATGGACGACTTGTTTACTTCTATAGCTGGGGGTAATGTTTTCACGTTGATTGATTTCTCTAATGCTTATCTACAGCTACGTGTAAGCAAGGAGTCAGAGGGACTATTAGTAATTAATACGCCCAAGGGGCTTTATAGGTATAATCGGGTTCCGTTTGGGGTATCAAGTGCTCTACCTACTAACTATAAACAATTAAGGTCCTACTTGGGTTTGGTGCAGGGTTATTCTGCCTTTATATCCCTGACTTCAGCCACACAGAAACCTTTGTATGACCTATTGTCAAGTAAGGAATGGCATTGGTCTGATTTGGCTCAGGTAACTTTTGATAAAAGTAAAGACCTCCTGTCAAACCTATCAGTGTTAGCTTTATACAGATCTGATAGTGAACTTATTTTGGAATGTGACTCATCTCAATATGGATTGGGCGCAGTCCTAAACCAAGTTGAGTATGACGGTTCGTTGAGACCGGTAGCGTTTGCATCTCGCACGTTAAACTCCGCAGAACGGAATTACACCCAGGTGGAGAAAGAGGCATTGAAATTTGGTGTTACAAAATTTAATAAATTTCTTTTAGGTAGAAAGTTTACACTCCTGACCGACCACAAACCATTGATTTATTTGTTTGGACCGAAGAAAGGATTTCCAACAATGACGGCTTCGAGACTGCAGAGATGGGCACTTGTGCTAGCAGCATACAACTTCCAAATTAAATACAAAAAAGGGGTTGAGATGTACAGGGCGGATGCACTCTCGAGGTTACCTTTACCACGCGCTATTTCGGAAGATTCACCGACCGTTAATTTTGTTCCACTCCAAGAATATCCTGTAACCTTCGAGATTACTCAACACACCAGGAAGGATCCTCTCCTCCCAAAGGTTCTTCTGTTAACGAAAGATGGCTGGCCAAATTTAAGATAATTGCTCTGATCACACGGAGGACCCTGGCTTGAAACCTTTTCACACAATACGTTACGAATTATCGACCGAGCAGGAATGCCTTCTTCGAGGTTGCAGAGTCATTGTACCAACACTATAACGCAATCATATTCTGGAACTGTTGCACGAGAGACATCCTAGGATTAGCCGCATGAAGCAGTTAAGCAGAAATTATGTCTGGTGGCCAGGGATTGATGATGCAACGTCAGCCTTCGTGGAGAAGTGAGTTCCCTGTCAGCTTACACAAAATGCGAAACCAGCTGATAAAGGATCTTCGTGGCCAAGTACACCGAAACCTTGGTAGCGTCTGCATATCGATTTTCCAGAGAAGGATGGTAAAAAGTTCCTCATAATTGTTGATAGTCGAAATGGCTGGAAGTTTTTACGATGTGCAGAACTACAGCTGAAGAGACGATATCCAAGCTTCGAACATTGTAGTCAACGTTTGGATTACCAGTGGAATTGGCTACCGACAACGGACCGCCCTTCGCAGGAGTTTGCCGAATATTGCTTGAAGAACGGCATTAAACATATTAGAACGCCAGCTTATCATCCATCTTCCAATGGTCAAGCCGAGAGAAGTGTTCAGACAGTAAAGAAGGCATTAACAAGACAACACATTGAGACCTGTCTGGGTACTATAGGAACGGACTTGTTGAATCAAGCTTCTCAAAAATCAAGTAGCTTGCAGTTTTATCCGGATAATCTTCTGTTTCATTACCGAAATACTCCACTTTCAGCCACAAGACAAACGCCAGGAGAAAGCCTCTTGAAGATCGCGCCTAGAACAAAACGGTCGATGCTTCGCCCGGATTTTAGTCGTGGAGGGCAGCAGAATCCTAGACCACATTCCAAAGATAAACCAGTTAGTGCCCTTTTTGAGGATGGACAGCGGGTCCTGGTCAAAACGGTGCGGGGCGAAAGGACGAAATGGATCCCTGGAAGGATTTTAACGCGAAAAAGCCCAGTATTATTTCTCGTCAAGGTTAACGGTACCACAAGATTGTGTCATCAAGATCATCTCAAGCAGACGTGGAGTTCAAGGTGCAGGACCGTGGAAACCCTGTTATATCCAAATTCGACATTGAGTTACCACAGTAAAGACGTCGTTCATCCCTTAAGGCGTTCGTCTCGTATTCGAAGACCACCGGAACGCTTACAACTGTGACCTTGATTTTGGGAATTTATATGCTTATTATTTTCTACAGGGTTATTGGAAATACCATTTAAATCTTCTAAAAGAATATTGTAATCTTGTAATGTTGTCCATCAATAACGCCAGTTGGTGAACCTTGAGCTAAAGCTTCAGATTGGACAAGTCCATCAACGATTCCCGACGAGGTTATAGTATATTCACCGAGGGCTTTGGAAAATGCCATTTCTATAGGGTGTTTCAGATCTGACGTGCCAAAATGAGTGGGGTGATAGATCTCAACTAGACAAACAGAAAACAAAAAAATTGTATGGCAGGGGGAGCGCAATCTCAACGGTTTGGTAGTTACACATTACTCTTTTATTTTTATCTCTTGATCTTCCCAACACAGCCACATCAAACAAACGCTAAAAAACAACTATCCTAATGACCTTTCCAAAAATGTCAACACTTCTTATCTAACTCCTACCACTGCACGTACAGTCACTTCCAAAAGTTAATAAAATGGTTTGCATTTACCTAAAGTTCAGCATTTTACCAAATTTTCTCCGAAATTCATGCAAGTAATACACCTTTTTTTATTTTTATTAGATTGCCCATCTTACAACCATTCCAAAAAGATGCAACATGGCAAGGTAGACACAGGATTAGAAAAACCGCATCCTTAGACGTCCTGAGTACCTAATTATTTTATTGCACTTTAGGTAGGAAATTCTTTAAGGAAACAAAATTTTTAAGATAAAAGGCTTTGTCCAGCTCCACGAATTCTTGAAGGCTGTAAATGGTCGGGTTGTAAGTCATCATTTGACTGCATTTCTATGCCGAAAACGCTGTCCTCATCCAGGGTCGTTTCTCTGTCACCCAAATACTTCGCAACGTTATGCAAAACGAAGTAGCTTCCAATAACACGTGCCAAAATCTTTTCTTGAACTCTTACTTTATATTGCAAAAGAGGAAAACGTTGTTTCAATTGCCCAAAACACCGCTCTATTACTCCTTCTTTAATAAGAATTTCATTGTAAATCTTTTCAGCATCTGTCGCAGGCTGAAAGGTTTCATAAGCCATGGTCTCCATTAGTACCGAACCGGAACTACTAGCTTGCAATATGTTATATACTTCACTGTTTTTAAATACTCGTATTCGGGAATCGTGAACGTAAGCCGGCCAAGACATGTCAAAACTCGTAAACAATTCCTTTTCGTCACATGTTGCTTGAACATTTATGGAATGGTATCCTTTTCGATTAATATACTTCTCACTTTGCTTTGAAGGTTTCTTTATTCGAATATGCGTTAAATCAATTGCTCCAGTTGCAAAAGGAAAATTATACTTGGCTTGCCATTTTCTTTGGCAAATTGCTTTTCTTCAGCCAATTTAGTAAATTTTATCCATTCAGTCGAGACTTCTGAAATAACCCTTGATACTGTGGATTGGTGTATACCTATATCCTGCACAATTCCACTCTGGAAATATGAGTCTCCTACAAATCGCAACATGGCCGAGAAAACGTCAACAAGATACTTAGAGTATAGAACTATAAGGAGAGGGCCAAAAAACCTCGGCACTTTTCTTGATGTAGTTGAATTGTTGAGTTGTGTTTGTTTCCGTCATGGCAGTAGTAAAACAGCGACTTTTCTAGAGGAGCGCCAAAATAAATTGGAAATTAGAGCGTAATCGCGTTTTACAATTGCCTCAAGGAATTGCGAATGATTTTCTTTCTTTTTAGCGAATCTAAATAAATAATAAAATTAATTTAAATCTTTTAAACATTTTAATCACGAATTTAAGTTATTAGTGTCCCCTTACAAAAGTTAAATCACGAGCCACTGGGTGAGCTAAGAGAAGCAAAAATGCGATCTTAGAAAATGTAAACAAACTATGAACGCCAAGAAAACTTCACTTTTCTTTACACTCCGTTGCTGTTCCTAGCGTGTCAATGCAATTATATCAGGCTTAAGAACTAACAAAACATTATTTTATTCAAAAACTTCCCTGAAAAACGATATCCCACGTGTACAACGCCTATTGTTTGCACAACACAAAACCGCGCACTTTGTTTCAACAATTTCACTATTAAAGTACACTGTCTACACTTCAAAAAGTTGAAAGCTATTAGCTTTAAAGTTGTCTAATATATTGCACTTAAATAAACTCGGAACTTTATATGGAATTACAAAACAAAATTGTTAAACCATCGGACAATTCACGATAATAACTTTGACAGTTCGCACACTAAGGAGAAGAGCTCTCCGTCCGCACCTCGCCATAAAGCTAAATGCCGATCCCACGTACACGGTTTTACAAATAAGGGCCTTTCCTGTTGTTATATGTTTTAAGACAAAGATAAGATAACTGAAAAAAGTAATGTACATGGAATACAATGACTCCAATAGCACGAACTATCCGAAATTATATGAATTATAAAGCCTCTGGTTCTTAAAATAGGAACTGAAAACTGTTGCATTTGACGTTGCCAAGTTCCATTCCGAGAGGTTGTCCTTACTTTCCTTACATACATACTTTAGTTTTATCTACCACTTCTAGATGTCCCAACAGTTTTTTTCTCTACTCTTTTGCGAATCTGTCCGCAAAAAATGCTTTCTAGAAGTTGATTCGAAATGAAGTTCATCACTTAGAATATTAAACATAAAATAGTTTTTAAAAAAAAAAGTTGAACCAACTTCACAAAAAGCAAACAACTACAACAAAAATATTTAATTGTCATTTCTTATGATCCCGTAAGCTGAAACGTTCAGATAGTATTATGTATTATTTTCAATTGTGGTTCTGTAGTTGTTTTATTTGTTTAATTTGCATCGACTTCAAAATGTCGGAATAGATATAAAATTAAAAATTATTTTATGCTTTTTAGCGCTTTTTGTGATGTCGGTTCAACTTTTTTTTTAAAAACTATTTTATTTTTCACTTTTCAGTGTCTTCTACTCTATACAACGAAGAAAGAACCATCCAAATCGGTCCACGCTTTAAAAAGTTAGTTTTAACCCCCTACCCTACCTCCATTCCAGACAAATTTTTTTTCATGGTTTCAATCAAGGAACATACTCTACCAAACAGAAAAAGAATCATCGAAATCGGTCCACGCGCTACGAAGTTACTACCCCTCCCCCACCACCACCATAGGACCAAATTATTCTCCTATTAGCAATGGGGGATTACACTCTATACAACAGCAAAAGAACCATCCAAATCGGTCACCGCGTTACAAAGTCAGGTTCCACCTCCCCTCCCCCAACCCTACCAACATTTATTCTCATGGTATCAACCAGGGAGAACAGAAAAAGAATTATCCAAATCGGTCGACGCATTACAAAGTTAGACTACTCCTACCCTCCACCCCTACACCTCACACTAGCACTAAATTATTCTTTTAATAGCAATAAGGGATCACACTCTATACAACATAAAGAAACCATCGAAATCGAACAACGCGTTACAAGTTTAGGTTCCATCCCCACCCCCACCCCACCAACATTTTTTTCTCGTGGTACCAACCAGGGAACATACTCTTCCCAACAAAAAAAAGATTTATCCAAATTGGTTGACGCGTTACAAAGTTGGACTACCCCTCACCCCTCCTCTCACCCTCGGCCAATTTTTTTCTCCTATTAGCAATGGGAGATTATACTCTGTACAACAAAAAAATAACCATCCAAATCGGTCCACGCGTTACAAAGTTAGGTTTCACCCCCACCCCCTCCCTAACAAAAATTTTTTTCACATGGTACCAATCGGTAAACATACTCTACCCAACATAAAAAAAATCTACACGTCGAACTTATAATCTCTTTGTTTTTGGGAAGTCGGTTAAAAACTTGGTATAAATGATAAGTATGGGATTGAGCAAAGTGCTTTCCATTAAAAAGAAGTGCACGGTAACCTAAAAGGGAATACTAACATAAAGGCTAAATAGCTACTGATTGCTATACTTTTCAAATGTGCTAGTTTAGACCCCGCTGAACTATGTGGTACAGGGCTATTTTACATAAAAATAAGTTGTTTCTGAATTAGTCCTTAAATCACAAGTAGAGGCCTTATTAGAGATTTATCCAAGCCAGGATAGGATGGCTTAGATAAATCTAGAACATTATGTGCAATTTATTTTCCACTTACCTTATGTGCTGTTCATCCGCTGGCAGCTGTCACGAAATGTGTTCTTCTTCTTCCCCAAAAGACCCCCACAGACACACGAAAAGTCCGGCGTAAAATACCGCGGTAAAGTTTGTGGGAATAATACCTTGTAACTTCGGTGCCCACAGACACACGAGCTTTTCATTTAAAAGTGAACGATATAGCTCAATGAACTCAATTAAAAGAATTTTTCGGGCAATAACTTTGGTCGATCGACATATTTAAAACTTAATTTCTTTATATTGAAATCCATAAACCGACATGAACAAAACAATTTTCAAATTTACATAGAAGAAACTTGTCGTTAAACAAATTAATTTCATATGTATGTGTGATTTGGCTCGTGCAAAATCAGGAATATCTAGATTTCAGAATGGCTCGGTGGCTCGGACCCTGTCTGTAGGACCCTAAAAGATCACATCCGTGGCAGCTAACAGGGGCGACAACCCCTGCTATGATGATACCGAAAAGATAAGGCAGGGCTCACATTACATAGGTGGACTATTCATTATGTTACTTACTTATTGTATTTATTAGAAGAATTCAAGAACGGAGTATTTGGCGTCAAAAGAACTAATAATAATTTTTCTCTGGCACCAGTTAATTTAACTCTAGAACAAATCATTAATGCAAATGCGTCTAATGCTTTAACAGGAATAAGTTATATTACTAATTCTATCACTGCAAGACCACGTTGGGCGTTAAGCATATGAACAAAAATTATATCTGTAGTTTTACAAGACTTAAAAATGACAGACGAAATAAAGATGGCAAATGCTTTGAAACTATAGTTGATACAATAAATGAAAATATAAATCCATTTATTTTTAATGATTAATACATACTTGAAACTTCGTGAGTGGCTTCCTTTTGGCGAGTCATTGTTTCAGACCGATAGCTTAAATATGACCTTATCACGGTGATAAGGTCATATTTATCTATTGCTAATAGGAGAATAATTTGGTCCTATGGTGGGTGGTGGGGTGGGGAAGGAGTAGTCTGCTTATGTATGCTTCAGCGTTGCTATGCTGGAACAACCTGAAGAAATGCAATATTCCAAAGTACGGGAGAAGCCAATTCCAAATCGGTTGGCGACGTGGCAACCAGTCCGGCGGAAAAAAACGCGTGTTCACACTCGGAAGCTGATGCGCAAGCGTCTTAAGCGGAAGAGAAAGAGGGAGCGAAAAAGGCAGCAGCTAGCGTCAGCTAAGGCTGCTTAGAAGGCAGGTGAGGATAGGGAGGTCAGGCATTTAGCTGACAAGCTGGAGGGGGGGGGGGGGTGGAGGTGCGGCTGGTGGTGAATTATCGACGGCTTTTGGAACAAAGGTGGTTGAGCCTTTGTTTCAGGGCAACCTGAGGGCAAGAATATCATCTTAAAAGGGCTAAGGAGCCAGAACTCCTGCATCGGAGATACCTGTAAGTGGAAAGTGTCTCGAGTAAACAGATATGGCCCGGCTGAGGTTGAAAAGCTGATGAGGAAAACGGGGGGAAAACTCAACTGTGAACTAGAGTCGAGCTACGTCAAGTTTCAGTTGGTGAATGATTAGAGAGAGAATAGAGGACAGGCGGAAACTGGCAGTCAACCTAAATAATAAGGGGAGACGCCAGTAGAAAGGGAGGTGGGCACGTACCGAGGGAGGTGGGTGGGTGTGCGTCAGGCTTTAGTCAGTACATTTGGCCATTCTAATAGAATACGATACAAAGACAATGTTAGTTCCTCGAAATTTAAGAAAACAATAGCAATGTTGGTTTCACGAAATTTACGAATAAGTCATAAATAACAGATGTTAAATACGCTCGACTGTCGGTTTTACAGTGGAGCGTATTTAACATCTACAGGCAACTAGCAGTCATAGAGGTCCATGAGTGAAAAACGTCTTTCTCCCCACCCAGGCTTGACTGTGTAAGTGATAATAAGTAAAAGTTTTTGTTTGCCATGTCCAGATTGTTTACATCTGAAATATGTTAAATTTTTGGTCACACCAATTGTTCAAAGGCAGTTCTTGGTTATGTTTTGAAAAGGGGCATGCACGATTCAATAGATAATAATTTTCTTTTTCCTTTATATAAATATAAATTCCTAAAAGGTAAAGATGTGCGTGACAAATAGTTAGAAACAACTGGGTGTACTATTAAATAGTTAATTGAAAGTATTTTTATCTTTTTCCCGACGCCTCTACCAAAATTCTAAATTTGTGTTACTTCAATGATGTACTCACACAAGAAACGGTCATTCCACGACATAAAGAAGTATGCCGAAGTTTTCTGGGCTTATAGCACTTCCTTATTAGTTATATATTCTAAGTGCCGACCACATCGCAAATATAGCAAGGGAAAAGTTCATACGCGCCGTAGCAGACACCATAAGAAGAGGTCTGGGGTGGTGGAGCAATGGTGCGTGGAAAAGGGGCTCTTCTTAAATGCAAAGAAATCTGATGTAATCGTTTTCACTAGGAAAAGGAAGAATCTAGACTTTAGACCAGTAGAAGCCTTTGGAAAAGAACTTACTGTCTCAGGTTCGGTCAAGTATCTTCGGGGTATTTCTAGATTCAAGACTTACCTGGAAAAGACATGTTAAGAAAAAAATCCAAAGAGCGAACAGGGCTATACATCAATGTGGGGGTATGTGTGATTGAACGTGGGGCACCTCGGTGGTCTGGTGGCCAAGTGCTTCAAAGGCCACCGTAAAAAGGCAATTCAATAAGACATACAAAAATTTAAGAGTGTTTTCGCAGCGTCTGCCGTTGTCACTCACTCACCAGAAGATGATGATGTGATGGTCGACACTATTATGGTAGTTAACACCCTTCCGGTTCCAGGACCAGAGTTGGAGGATCTACTCCTAGGTTCCTCCACTGAAGAAGATGCCAGCAATGAAGGGGAGACTGCTGATATCACTGTGATAGAGGTATTCTCACCTAGACACAGTGATGTTAAGAGTGGTCCAAATTAACCTTCATCACTCGAAGGTAGCGTCCGCAGCCCTTCTCCTTCGTCTTGCACAAAAAGGAGAAGAGCTCATCCTTGTCCAAGAACCTTGGATCATCAGAGAAAAGGTTTGCGGACTCAACATGAAGGGTATAAGCTCCTCTACTTACAAGGTACAGGTGAACCAAGGTCATGTATCCTCACTAAGAATAATATTAATTCACTTATTCTCCCTCAGTTCAGTGATAAGGACACCACAACAGCCATACTGGAGCTCAAAAACAACAGTATCTGGATAACCTCCAGTTATATGGCGTACGATGTGGCGGACATTCCTGGTTCAATACTCAGGAATGCGATCAAGGAAGCCACTACACTAAAGAAGACGCTGGTGATCGGAGCAGACGCCAACGCACATCATATAGTCTAGGGCAGCTCGGACGTTAACGAAAGAGGTGAGTTACTTTTTGATTTTATTCTCGGAACTAACCTCCAGATTTGTAATGTGGGTGCAGAACCCACTTTTACTAACTCAATTAGGCGGGAAGTTTTAGACATAACTTTAGTCTCGGAACAATCGGCCCATTTAATAATGGAGTGGAAGGTATCCAAGGAACCATCCTTCTCCGACCACGCCTGTATCGAATTTGGGATAACACTTCATAAGCAGATGTGTCCTCCTTATAAAAACAGGCTAAGGACAAACTCGGACCTCTACAGGATGGTCCTCAGTAATAGCCTGCCTACCGCAGGTCCACCCGTAATTGAAAGTAAACAAACCCTTGACAAGGTGGTGGACACCCTGACGCTTGCGTGTAATGCGGCGACACAATTTTCTTGCCCTGACAGGGTCCCTAGAGGTAAGCCCAAACCTCCGTGGTGGTCGAGTGAGATCATGACCCTAAGAAAGGAGTGTCGCAAACTTTTTAACCAAGCCAAAAGAACTAATGTATGGACTTCTTTTAAAGAATTCCTCAAAAAATTTAAGAAATTGATTAGGAAAGCAAATCGATCCTTGTGGGAGGGCTTCTGTAATAAAATCGAAAGCTCCTCTGAAACGAGCCGGTTGCGGAAAATCCTTTCAACAACGCCCATCACCCCAAAACTCTTGACCAAAAGTGATGGAAGTTGGACTTCATCCAGTCTTGAGTCACTGGAGTTACTTGTCAACACGCACTTTCCGGTGATGTTGAGTTGCCGGGTACTTCGAGCGGCCAAGAACTGGTCCACAAGGTACTTAATGAGAGAAAACTGAAATGGGCGATAAGAAGCTTCAAGCCCTATAAATCACCGGGATTAGATGGCATCATCCCAGCTGAACTACAATTAGCTTCCGAGATACTGCTTCCGTGGCTAATGGTCATTTATGAGGCTTGCATTAACCTCACCTGTATTCCATCCTCATAGACGAAGGTGAAGGTGGTCTTTATCCCTAAAGGAGGAAAAGCCTCACACTATAAGCCCAATGATTTTAGGCCGATTAGTCTCTCTTCCTTCCTGCTCAAAACCTTGGAGAGACTCTTAGATGTATATATTAAAGAGACAATTAATCCTTCCAGGTTGTCTCCTTCGCAACATGCATACACTAAAGGTAAGTCCGTAGAAATAGCCCTACATGAACTTACCACAATCATAGAGCTTTCGCTACTACAAAAAGAATACTCACTTGCAGCCTTCCTTGATATTGAGGGTGCCTTCAACAATATAAGGTCAGAGGCGATAATGGCATCCTTGAGGAGGCTTGAAATTGACGATCCTCTCATTGAACTTATTGATCTCATGCTAAAAAGCAGGGTCATTGTCTCAAGTTTGGGAGGATCCATTATCCAAAGAGTGGTAACCAATGGTACCCCTCAGGGAGGAATCCTTTCACCACTCTTATGGAACTTAACTCTAAATGAGTTACTTACAGGCCTGGAGTTGTCCGGTCACAAGGTTATCGCCTACGCCGGTGATATTGTCCTGATATGTTCAGGTAAGCACCCCAATACACTGGCTGAAGTGTTACAATACGCCCTCTCCAAGATTTTATCATGGAGTAATGGGTGTGGTCTGGGTATAAACTCGAACAAAACAGAGTTAATACTCTTCTCTCGGAGGCATAAAACACATCTTATTAACTGCCCTACACTAAACGGGGTTCGGCTGAAACTGGGTAATCAGGTTAAGTATCTATGTAGGTCTTGTCCTAGACAGAAAACTTACCTGGAAGCCTAACGTCCAAGAAAGAGTACGGAAGGCCACAGTAGCGCTGTACTCGTGTAAAAAGGCTATTGGGAAAAGATGGGGTTTGGAGCCACGCATTGTGCATTGGCTCTATACTAGTGTCATACGACCTATACTTATGAATGGGATCATTGTTTGGTGGCCGGCACTAAATGTATCAACCCATCACAAAGCAATGGATAAAGTTCAGAGGATGGCAACTCTGCTGATAACAGGTGCCCTTAGAACCACACCTTCTAAAGCCCTGAACACTATTCTTCATCTTCTACCGTTGGATCTTTATGGTAAGCAAACCGCATCCTCGGCCACCATTAGGCTTAACTCAATCCAGTGACTTCGGTCACTCCAAAATATTGGACAGAAGAACTGCCAGAAATATCGACTATACCTCGCCCAAGCCTTTCTTTGGAACTAAATTCGACTGCTTCTTTCCCACCAGATCGGAATGCGAAGAAAGTCCTCCCCAATAGGGGGAGTCGGTGCATCTCTACACTGACGGCTTCAAAATGGAAGGCAAAGTGGGTGGAGGCATTTTCTCGGAACATTTGGATCTCGATGTCTCATTCCGCTTGCCTGATTACTGCAGTGTGTTTCAGGCGGAAATCATAGCTATAAAGGTAGCTTCGGACCACCTAAATCATCTAACGCTACCTACAGATAATATATGTATTTTCACAGACAGTCAGGCCGCTATTAAATCCCTCTCGGGAGTATACACCACCTCCAAAACGGTTATAACATGTCGCTCAGCACTAAATGACATATCTGAGTGCGACTCATCTGGTTGCCTGGACATAGTGATATTCCGGGCAATTGTAGAGCCGAAGAACTAGCGAGAATCGGTACCACTCGTCCTGACTCGGACATTTACCACCAGCCGGGTAAACCGCTGGCCACATGCAAACTGGAACTCTTAGAGGAGTCTCTCAGGATTGCAAACACTAATTGGCTGGAGGAACACACCTGCCTGATTACCCGACAGATATGGTCAAAGCTTGACCCCAAACGGTCAAGGCAGCTCATCTTACTCGGTCGCAAAACGATTAGCAGTACCGTGGCCGTTATCACGGGTCACTGCATCATAGGCAGACACGCCGATAGACTGGGCGCGCCTTCAAACGACTTCTGTAGGAGTTCCCATGACGAAGAGGAAGAGGAAACCATACTCCACCTCCTCGGTAACTGTCCGGCCCTAGCCAACCATAGAAACCAGTTTCTGGGCTCCTTCTTCTTTGAAGAGTTAACCGAGCTGGGCTGGGCTGGCTGGGCAGTGGGCCTCCTTGGCCTAAGTGTGCCTTTCTCAACTTTTTGTTCAGATTTAATACCTATAGTTTCTAAATTCAATAAAGCATTCACCTTACCGTGCAGAAATCGCCTTACCTTACAGAAATCAATCCAGAAACCGTCATAGAGAGGTCTGATGATTAAGACCCTTGAATAGTCCAACCTGAACTTATTTTTACTCCTGCAAGCTCTCGTTGTTACGTTCTATGTATTTCTCCCGATACGATATGCCAATAATTATTATCAGCGCCAATTAACAATGGGATTGGTTCTTATAATGGTAACTCTAACTTGCAAGAATCTGCTGAATAGAATTTGAATTATTTTTAAGGTGGTCTGTTCAAGCTAGGAATAGGCAAAATATCAGGCACTACTATGGGCCAATGACTATAGTTTTATTATTCTGTTATTCTGACCGCTTATAGGATATCGCACTTTTCCACACATTTTAACGGGATCTATTTGTGTGCAAACGAAGGGAATTACATTCAATTTACTCATTCCAATAATAGGGCATTTTAATTGCTCAACGACACTCTCTTTGATAAAAGTTAACTGGCTACCGCCATCCAATACAACCCGAGTGTAGACATTTTTTATACCATTCTGTGTAGACAAAATAGTATCAATATTTACAAACCGCTCGTTATTCCGAAATTCTTTGCTTGGTTAACATACACTGTCCTACTTTAATATGTACATGGAATATACCACAAGATATATCTGGTCCAATGCACTATTGTCGCTAGAAGCGATTTCATTTGCATTATCATTACTTTCTGTCTTTGCACTAGTAGGTATATTCTGCCGATCGTACTGAAAACGATTGAACTCTATTTGAAAATCTTTCGGTAGACACGTAAGAATGAATAATTTCAGCACAATGGAATATTGATTTGATGGAACACCTAATGCCGCCAGCAATCTTATGGAAGCCATAATGATGTTCTACAGTCTTCTCATTCTATCAAGGTGGGTTCGAAAATGTTTAAGAGTAGTTTATATTAACTCGTTTAGATGTCTGTCAATCAATTTGTCCATATTACCGCATTCTTCTACTAGCAAAGATATAGCTTCGTCATAACTTAAGACTGTAGGCGTAAATCCAGATATAACCTCAGCAGCTTTTCCCGCGAGTAAAGAATATAAGTAATTGAATTTATCTGTAGTAGTAATGGATTTAGCATTTCGCTTCGACTACTGGTGGTGATTGACTTAAATTTAGACAGCTCATTTTGTAAGCTCTATAGCGCGTTGGTATCCTTATCATCATACCCGGCTATTGACTCCTATTCCTTTGCGAGGTCCTCAGCCTTAATGGATAATTGCACTGCTATGTTGACTTTGGTGTTACGATGTGGGGCAATTATGTTGAGGGCGCCTCGTGGTTTTGGCAAGTCCACGAACTTTCAGGATTACCTATGTATGTATTAATTGATCACGAAAACAGTCCCGAATAATAGAAACTCCCATTTATTCACTTCACAAAATATAATTTTCAAAACCAAGTATAATTCCAACTTCAAATTCTTGCCAACAATGTTCAATGGCAATTTATGCAAAACAAAAAGAATTTATAATCCTCGCAAGGCATTGCAGCAACTTTTAAATTGATATTTAAATATTTATAACAAAATAATGCAAAGCAGTACTTATCTTTGAATTAATTTTCGTAATTTCTCCCAACTTCTTTTCCGTCATCCACTTTCCTTCCTGGCGAGATTTATCTTCCTCTGACCCTTCGGCTATGACATCTTCCTTCTATCCTCTTAACTCCTTATCTGGCGTTTCTTCTTTTCTTTTTGACTTTCTACTTTCCTTTCTTTTTTCTCCACTGGCACTTTAAATCACCTTTTTTTGACTTACTTCAAACTCTGAACCTTTCACTTGATATTCGTGTCATTAAGTTTCGGGGCTAAACTCGGAAAAGGACCCTTCACATACCAAGGCAGCCGGCTTTATAAGAAAATGCCCCCTATTGGAAAAATTGTTCCATTTTTTTGAAAGTTTTCCAATATCGGTTTATACCGATTTAAATTAGTTTAGAATATTTAATATTTTATTCGAAATTTTTGTATTAAAATATTATTTGCAATTTTAGCTTTCCGCTGATATACATATAACAAGTAGTCGAATAAATTCGCTTGAAATCTTCAAAAAAAGATTTTTTTGACAGGCCTCTTTCACGTGCTCCAAACTTTTACGGAAATATCTTTTCGTGTTCTTTTTGTTAACCGACCATCGCCTTGGGTTGGGAATAATCCGATTATTTATTAACCGACTTCCCAAAAACAAAGAGGTTCTAAGTTCGACGCGTATTTTTTTATTTTTTTATGTCTGACTGGGCATAACTTCGTAACGCGTGGACCGGTTTGATGATTCTTTTTTTGTTGGGTAGAGTATGTTCACCGATTGGTACCATGTCAAAAAAAATTTTGGTAGGGTGGGGGTTGGGGGGTGGGGGCGAAACCTAATTTTGTAACGCGTATACCGATTTGGATGGTTCTTTTTTGTTGTACAGAGTATAATCCCCAATTGCTAATAGGAGAAAAAAAAATTTGGCCTAGGGTGGGGGTAGGGGGGAGGGGCAGTCTAACTTCGTAAGGCGTGGACCGATTTGGATAATTCTTTTTCTGTTGAGTAGAGTATGTTCCCTGGTTGATACCACGAGAAAAAAATTTTGGTTGGGTCTGGGTGGGGGGGGGGGGGGGGTGGAACCTAACTTTGTAACGCGTGGTCCGATTTCGATGGTTCTTTTTCTGTTGTATAGAGTATGATCGCCCCATTGCCAATGGAAGATTAATTTGGTCCTATGGTTAGGAGTGGGGGTGGAGGGGGGAGTAGTCTAACTTCGTAACGCGTGGACCGATTTGGATAATTCTTTTTCTGTTGGGTAGAGTATGCTCCCCCATTGCTAATAGAAGAATAATTTGTTCCATGGTGGGGGGTTGGGGGGGGGGGTTGGATAGAGTATGCTCCCTGGTTGATAACACGAGAAAAAAAATCTTGGTGGGGTTGGGGTCGGAAAGGGGGTACTCCCTCATTGCTAATAGGAGAATAATTTGGTCCTATGGTAATGGTGGGGGAGGGGGAGGAGTAGTAACTTCGTAACGCGTGGTCCGATTTCGATGATCCTTTTCTGTTCGGTAGAGTATGTTCCTTTATTGCTACCATAAGAAAAAAATTTTAGTGAAATGGAGGTGGGGTAGGGGGTTAAACCTAACTTTTTAACGCGTGGACCGATTTGGATGGTTCTTTCTTCGTTCTATAGAGTAGAAGACACTAAAAAGTGAAAAATAAAATAAATTTCAAAAAAAATTGAACCGACTTCACAAAAAGCGCTAAAAAGCATAAAATAATTTTTAATTTTATATCTATTACATTTCGAAGTCGGTGCGAATTAAACAAATAAAACAACTATAGAACCACAATTGAAAATAATACATAATACTATCTGAACGTTTCAGCTTACGGGATCATAAGAAATGACGATTAAATATTTTTGTTGTAGTTGTTTGGTTTGTTTGATTTGCACCGACTTCAAAATGTCGTAATAGATATAAAATTAAAAATTATTTTATGCTTTTTAGCGCTTTTTGTGAAGTCGGTTGAACTTTTTTTTGAAAACTATTTTACTAGTATACACGTAATTTTTATCTTTTATGAAGTGCGAGGATAAGTGTCAAGATTTGGGACTTCGGGAGCAAAATCCAGCTCAGGTAAGTAATATTTCTTAAGTGTTAACATTTTTTTTCCTTATCCGTCTTCTTTTTTCAGTTGATAACTACTGCAAAACTATTAATGGCTCTAATAGAATTTAGTTTTAAACGCGAGTTTTCTGTACAGCCCTGGTGACTTACATCATCTTGACAAGGTTATTTCAAATTTTTTAAGTTAATAAAAGTTACACGCTATCTTAATCCTAGATATGCTATCGTAACTTAAGGTTAATTCGTTTTTCCTTCAAGGAAAATTTCGAATCGAGGTTGCAAATCCAACTCACGCAGATATAAGAGTCGGTAAGGAATCCAAGACATATTCGGCTTCTGAAATGTTGGCCCAATGACTTCTGGTGCCACAATTACTGATTAGTGGGTAACTTAATTGGCCAGACGAATAAGGGAAGTATTTATTTAATCCACCTGTAATAATTATAAGGAACACTTTTGCAGCATCATTTCATAAGGCATGAACAAGATCTATGGACAAGTTATTTTTAATAAATAAATTTCCTTATTCATTTCTTTTTAGGTCAACGCATCTTTATTACGGAACGAAACATTGGATATATTATCATGAATACGCTGCCAATAACAGTCCAGTTCTTTTCGATCAAGTCAAACCACTCCGCGCTCTCCAATATAGTTACGGATGTTGGAGAGTTTAAGTAGTCGACAGCATTGTTCACTAAAAAACGCGTGAGTTGAGCTCGATATGCGGTACGATTGGTTGATTTCAAATACAATACGTTAAAAACCTGTGTTTCGGCACCCATGTGGAAAAATAGGACAATATTAAAGTAACCCGTTTTTTTAAAACATGATAACTGGTTTATTTCTGAACGAACGTATAGATGTATAAATATATCCAAAATGTTTTACCGAAAGGTTAGTGTTGCAGAGTTTGTGATCATCAAATGATACAGCTGTCTAGATCGGTGTTTAATTTAGTTGGATTAACGTCTAGTTTTCGATTTCTCGTGAAGGTTTCCAGTAGCTAAAGAAAAGTTAACCTATTTGTGCTGCTGCTGAGGAAGAGCTAAAGGAGGTTAACTTTCCTTATACAGAAAAGCCAGTCGTCTCAAGAAATTTTAATTTTGTTTTTTGCTCGAGTTTTAACAGGTGTTATCTTCAATTTTTCGTAAATATATCCAATCGTGCTAAAGTTATATGACTGAAATTTTTTACAAATTTTAAATAGTCTAACAACTACAGTCACGGAAGTTCAATACTTGAAAATGAGAATACAATGTTTGTGTTAGAAATTACATTTCCATAAGTAGCTATTCAAAACTTATAGAATTTCTACAAACATAATTAATTATTGGGTGTTATTTTAGGCTCAAAACGACTTATGCATGAAAAACAAGCGTCATACATTTCATATAAAAAGTATTGCATAGAAGCACTTAGGCAATTTTCGGCAGACAAATTTGATCAATAATTGAACGAACAAATATTTGTGTCTTTCACATATTAATTTATTTTCTCTTAATAAAAAATACACAGAAAAAAATTAAATACTTCTACTAAACACATCCATCAGTATGTAAAGCACTTGCAACTTTTAGGCAAGAGAGAAAGCTGATACCCAAGCGTAGGCAACAGACTTAGTCGCCCCTTTACATAAGCAAGTAGAAACCTATATTCTGTTGAGTTCTTCCTCCGTATCGGCGTGCTGAGTAAAAATGAATTTTGGCTAATCATGCATGATCATATAGAAGTCTCGATCCCAAATGCAAAGAGTTAGCCTTGTTGTTATATATAGATTTACAGTTTTACCAGAAATGTAATATTCCGCTTTAAGGTTTTTCGATAGTTTCTTGTATATCAATAGAGTCACCATCTATAGAATGACTGCAATATACTGTTTTCCCCTTCAGATACTTCTATACCTTCGAATCTAAAGTGCTAGCGTACACCATTGCAGTTTCAGGAATTTCTCTATCTTCTTTATTTTCAGGATTGTTCAAAACTTTTTTCATGGAATCTGCCAGTCTTCCTTTCTGCACCTCCTTTTCTTTATTCTGCTGCCCAAATTGATACGTTTTGTACTGAAAAAATAAAATTTCAACAAGTGGGCGACTCGAGATAAAGTTTTGAACATGATAAAATTATTGAGTTCCTAATACCCACGCAAAAACTCCGGCGGACAGAGCGAAAACTAATATTATATTTAATAAATTACAAAGTTTTAGGGAAGTATAAAACAGTACAAACTTATTATTAAGGGGAGAGATGATAAATCTTTTGTGCCAACACCCTACTACTGCAAAAGATGCTCTAAAAGCTTGAGATAGGTAAGGAGTTTTTTAGCAGGGGTGGGGGATGGAAGGATGGAAGGGATCTAACGTCAACCGGATTCAGAAACTCCCAACTGAAAATCCTTCCTTTAAGCCAAGCTATGGCAAGATAAAACACATAATGGGCAATGTTGTTTCATCGTATAAGGTAATACCTCTCCCCACAGTGGCCAGTTAGGTAGCCTGTAATCAACCTGAGATCCGTTTTAGTTAAGGCGGTGGTATCTTGTTGCAACGTATTTCGGACAAGCCGACAGTCCGTCTCACTAGACAGACCTAACCGCAGAAGGTGATACCTTAGCCCTAAGAGGACAGATAGGTAGCCTGTAAGCAACCTGAGGTTCGCTTTAGTTATGGCGGTGGTATCATTGTAGGCAAACGGTCTAACAAGTGTCTTGGCCTAGATGAGTCCGGGGAAATTTATCCAGTATAGCAACTCCTAGTCCAATCATCTATTGCAGCTCTTGTTGCAAATAGTTGAGGCTGCAATAGGCCCCGGGATACTGGCAGCAACAGGATGAACCCTTTGTGGTTACTTTTTTAGCGATCTCGTTATCCTCGGTTCCCGAGTGACGTGGTATCCAACAGAGCGTAACGCTATTGTGTGTGGCCTGTCTTTCGTATGCTTCGAGGAGAAACTCCACGTTGGGGCTAGTGATGGGCGCTTATAGGAGAAAAATTCTATGAAATAGTTATTCCCCACTAGCAAAGTCATCGAATACCGGCGAAAATTTTGCACGAAATGTTTTTCCTTATTTTTTAGTGTCTCTAAATATATACTTTTATATTCAGTATGGATTCTTCACTCAGCCGAGTATGATACTGCTTTGTAAATTTTGGCTAATACGTTTAAGTAAAAGTTTATGTTTTAAAATTAATAATAATTTTAAATTATTAGTATAATTGGTTTTGAAATTATTCATTTAAATTTTTTTCTTCGATTATCAGTTTTACACTGTACATAAATAGATGTAGAGCTTGCCGCCCCTGACTGTACTGCCCGCGAGCATCCATCCTTAAGTATTGAACTTCCCAACGGAGTCTAATTTCGGAGTCAAATATCTCACCAGATACACTAGGATGAACCTGTATCGTTTACACAAATCCTCATATATATTCAAATTAAATTTGTAATTACCAAGGTTTTGATTATCTAAAAAAGTAAAGAAAGGAAAACATTTGAGTCGTTGTTTTTGAAAGTGGTATAAGTCCACTTGGTAAAAGTTATTTTAATAAAAATATTTAATTTTCATTTACATTTTTAAATAAATTCGAGTATAGAACTAAGTGAAGGTTCTTCCAAGATGGACTTCTATCACTTTCTTTTAAACGACTCTCATAAAATTATTATTTTCACTTAATTTTCGACTATAACAATTATTATTTCATAGTTTATACGCACCTCTTTAAATACCACTCGAAGGATGAAAATACTGATTATTTCACTTCCAGAAAGTCAGTATCATAAAAATTGGCTAGTAAAAAGTATATCGATCTATTTGAAGGGCAAAAAGTTTAAATGAAACATGAAGATTAGATCGACCGAGAAAACTCATTTAGTAGCAATTGAGTTGTTGCATGATTGGTATTAAACAGATAAAAGAATCTTAAACCAAAAATAAAGTAAATATTTAAATAAAGTTTTGTCAAACCTTAAACATGGCCAAAAATTTCATTAATAAAATTTTTATTTCTTTCTCATTAACTAGAATTACATGGTATTATAATTATTGTAAGAATTTAGATATTTTTTGATTTAACTTATATTTCCTCTGCTTACTTTCAAACGATTTAAAAAACTTTTTTTCTAATTCACTCTGCTTCGCACACCAGACCACCAAAATTAATCGTACACTCGTACATATTTTATAATTTTTTGCGGGTATCATACAAACATGCATATCTACTTTCCTTCTACTATAAATCGATAAATAAGATTCTATAACTAACATGATAATATCATATACATTAATTACAAACACTTTTACTTTGTGGACTTTGTGCTTCTCAAGAAATATATCTGTTTTCGGAATGATATTAGTAGATCCGTTGTAAAAATGAAATAACGAATTTTTTGAAAAGATGACTTATGTATTTTACTTTATTTTTAAAATAATAACAATGAACATAACTTTAAAATTAAATTCAAATGCAGCGTGAAGAACATAGGAACAATAAATCTAAATCAATTTGTTTCGTTTTCATAGTTGTTAGTTGGCTAAGTGAGAGTTCGTGTCGCTTCGATAGCAGATCTATTGTTTTAACACTGTTAAGACAAAGAAGTATCGCAGCGACAAATACTAGATTTTCCAAATGCGTGAGGGATAATTACCACTATACTGCACGCCTTTCCGTGCGGTAAGTTGCGTATTATCCACTGCGTGTTATAGACAATAAAGCATGGAACCTTGCTGTTTTTGGGAAGTCGGTTAAAAAGACGTTTTCACTCATTACCCAACAGATACTAAAAAAAAGCATCCTTCAGGATCAATACACAATGGCTTAACGTTTCCAAGCACATTTTCGTATCGGCGAATTTTATGAGATCGCACAAACAACACCGATCGAAAATATTTTCTACTAAATTCTCGTTAACTATTATTTTGTGGATGAAAAACGTGATAATAGTTTACTTTTATTATTATATTTATAACATTATGAGCCCTGTCCGCCAATTTATCATAACCGACAATTTTACTAAAATTGAGTTTTTTTTTTATCGCAAATACGTAGTGCAGTTAAAATGCTGTTAGAAAGTGTTGTTGCACTGAGATAAACCGCCTAGGATTTAAAAGGAGGTAAGATTATATTGCAAGTCGCGTTTATATTTTCTGCGTATCGTATCTTTCTGGTTCCTTTAATCCCTTGTGTGACATAGGGAGTCTACTGCAAGGACTTTCTACCTGGTCCGATTCTGCGCAACGCCTTCAACTGTGGCCACGATTTGTTGATCTGGGCACCTTCCCTTTCGACGGATCTTCTCCACGTGTTGCACGGTCGTCCCCTTCGGGATTCCAATCTAGAGCATATTGTGCGATGTTGTTTTGGCGTATCGTGGCGATAATCAGTTGTCTGGAGGCGCTACATTTCTCAAGGTCGTTATTTTTTTAAACTAACCATTTTGTTCAGAAAATTGAGTTTTTCTGTATTTCGGTAATAAGGTCACGTAAAAAAACATTTGAGTTTATTGTGACTAGCAATCAATTTTATTCTAATAAATTAAGGAATAGTGACTGTTATTAAGGCATTATTACTCAGGCAAGCCATTTTTTCTGATTGTGAACACAAAGTAGGGTAATGTTTTTCACTAATCGGATATACAGTCAAACTCAAATTAGGCGATGATACCATCTCTAAGTACTTATAAAACAATAAAAAATATTTGGATAATAGAAGCATCGTATGTAAAAAAATACAGAAAAGTCTATTGATGGAATATAAATTTATTTCCACTTCCAATATTTTCAGCAGTTAAACACAAACTCACCTAAGCCAGTGCAAAAAACATCCAATGAAGAACATTTTCGGCCAGTATGTCCCGGAGATTTGCTAACGCCCCGCAGTGTTCTTTTTCAACTACAGAATCACCAAGGCATATGTTATGTTAAACAATGTGTTTAAAAAACAAGGTCGTAGCAACTAGTAGTAGTGGCTACTAACATGATACTTCACTTTGGCCAATATAACCAAAAATATTGCTTTTAAGCTTACATTTATTTAGGTAAACAACAGAAACTTACATGCATTAGTGCTACAACACTTGTTACATTAGGTTACAGAAGTGAAAATTATTACATAGATATACAAATCTTAACCGCCAACCACACGCTATACTATAGATTATTGCCTAAAGTTTGTGTAGCATTGGACGATGGTAGCTGAAGTAGTTTACATACGGTATAACAGTCACATCAAGATCCCTAACAAAACTCAGCCCAGACAAAGTTGGCGCCCCGAAATTTTGATACCGTTAATCGACGATTGTGCTAACTCGACCTGCGTTACACTGATACTGCCTTCCAGTTACTTTCTTTTTCTTTATTTATTTGAAAGCCCCCCCCCCCCTTGTGTTGTACGAAATTTCGGTTGGTATCCTTATTGCTTTTAACTTTCCTCTGTCGAACGCTGCCCTCTATGCTGTAGTCTTCATCTATTAGTCGTTTCAAACTCGACCGTTTCGGTGTCGCTCGTAATTTTGGAAGCGACTTTAAAGACGTTTTCTTACCAAAATGTGCAAATTAATATGCTACCAAATTCACAAAAAATGAACGCTGAAATTAGGGTGTGCAATCCCGCAAAGCGGTATATCGCAATACCGCGAGATCCCGCACTATTTTCAGTCCCGCGGGATCCCGCGCTATTTTCAGACCCGAGATTCCGCATTTTCAAATTTTCAGGATCCAGAATTTTCGAGGATTTCTGAGATTTTTTAGTTTTTTTCCCAAAATTGATAAATGTGTTTCTTTGTAACATGGTTAACATTTATTCTACACCAAGTCAAATGGGCCTTGTCCATTCCTTAGAACTATATAGGATTTTTGTGCAGTTGGCTCTTTATTTTGTCATTCTTTAGAGATTCTATTATATTGTTCATATATTCAATTCATCAAGTATACAATAAACTGCAATAAGATCTTGGTCAAGGGCATTGCTTTATAAAATTAAATAAGCAGATAAGATCTTGGTCCAGGGAAATGCTTTATAAAATTAAATAAGTAGAGAATCCTTGTAGTAATTTTAATAAACATTTCATTCTTAACAAATATTAATTCATTATACCGCACAGGTGAGACATCGGCATCTATATTAGCTAAAGCAATTAAGTCGCGACATAACAATTTCTCAAAATATAAAAGCATCCAAACTTGAAACTTTGGGTAGGATAAAGAAACTGACACAATCGGAATTACATCGAATGTAGCCCTAAATGATCAAGGTTGGCAAGCTTATGCTTCGCGACCAACAGTTGTATTACGTTCTCAATCAACCCAACAAAGAAAACCTATCGGATTAAGAAGCAATCAGGAAAAAAAAGATGGTGATGGCGGTGGTGGTGGCAAAAGCAATGAAAGTTACAACCTGACAGTGAATTTAGATCAGCAACCCACAAAGGCTTTCAAACACTCGCCCATCAAAAATGAGGTGTATTTGAAAAAAAGACTAAAGTTTGATTTTGAACTGTGACAAACTGCTCTATATTGTAAAAAAACTGCATCAGTAAAGCACTGATTGACATTGGTTCGGAAATCCGTTTTACAGGCGGGGAATGGGGTTGAATAAGTAGTACCTGAATAATTACTTGCAACCTATGAAAATGTGCCTTGAAGCTCTCTTCAGAAGGACTGCTACGCTATGAACAGTTCAGAGGATCGCACAAGTTCATGCTTGAAAATGTGTACACGGAAAATACATCTATCAGCTAGGCCTTTTTTGCGACATCTAACGTTTCTATTACATCCAAAAAACTACGAGAAAGCTCTTAAATAACATGATAAGACTTTCAAACCACCTAAAAAGACAGACATGCGTCAAGAGCTAAAGAAACTCTTAGAGAGAATGTGCAAACAAAACCTTGAACAATATGAGCCACAATTTGTTTTGAGTAGGTAGTAGCTAGCTACTACACCACCTCGAAAAGTAGTATTTGAAACCAAATATCGTTGCAGGTGCTATCTTGATATTTATACGAAATAACCATGTTGAAATTATTTTGTATATTTCTTTTGTTATTTAAAATGCATAACAAGTAGTTTGCAGGCCATTCCGTCCGGTTTTAACATTTTTCTAATGTTCTAAAATCTTGCAGGATTGCAAACCCTAGCTGGAATATTACTGGGATATGAGTAGTGAAAAGAGATGAAAGGACTGGTTACTTTCGTGAGTAAGTCCTATAGATATTATAAAAAAGGAGCAACATGGAATAGGTCTGTCTGTTTACTCAAAAGTTTTTACACAAATCCGAAAATTTTCATCCGCACTGTTTACTTTTGGACTTGAGGAAATTTGACAGTCGAGTAATTTCCCCTTTTACCCCAATTTTACACACGCCGATGAGTGTGGACAAAATTGCGGCAGAATTCTTCTTCTTTTTTTAGGGTTGAGAACAGAGACAGTTGATTGATGTTTGGCAAGTTACAGTTTGTAAATAAATATTAAAATAAACACGGGGAACAATTAACTTTTTCAGTAAATTGTTATTCATTTTTATTTATTTTTACGATTTCTTGTAAACGCACTGCTCTTTGCACTGAAATTTTCTTTTGACAGTTCTTCAGTTGCCATCAATTTGTCCAAAAAGCATTCCCTCTACCAGAACATTTTTACTTGATTTTTCCCACGCTTCTTTACAGTGAAGTAAACAGACAAACCTAATGTAAGCAAGATTTTTATGAGTACCTACATTATAAATTATAAAGAAAAAAATATGAAAATTTGTCAACAATTTTTCCTGAAAACTGTTAATATATTTGCAAATGACGTTGTTATTTGCAGTGGCTAATTCAGGAGTTTTAAACTTAGTGGTGATGATAAAATAAAGCTTTAACCTCACAATAAATATGTCGAGAGCAAAGTTGCTTTCTTGAAGTCCCTTCTTATTACTTTATATTAGCTTTACCTTTCTCCAGAAATTCTAAACGTATTTATTTTACACAAATGGTATGTTCAATACCTGCAAGAAAATAACCTGCAAACATCATTATCCTTGAAGATATTGCGCAATATTTTTTATAGCGATTTTCATTTGGGCTAAATGTATATTATATAAAAAATGTTTTCATGCTGACAGAGAACTAAAATTGAATTTAGAGCAGACAGATAGGTACCAAAACCATATTAAAGACAAAAACAAATCGAAAGAAGCTTTTGCTGAAGATCACGCCAAAAGAAAAGAAAACTCTTCATTTCTATGCGCAAGTTTTGATTTACTAAAAGTTATTGAAGAAAATGTACATATTACAGCGAAAATATTTAAGAAGGTGGCATTAGATCTAGTTATTGTTTTTTTCGTGTGGTGAAAGTCATGACAAACGAGGTTTGTAGCGAAATGTGTTAAATGATAATAATGTCTCAAAAATTTCACTGAAAAATATGTACATACATGGTAATTACTTAGAAAATTAGATGTTGATCGTGAGTATATATGGGCAGCTTTACGTAGGAGAGGCATCCCAGAAAAAATTATCACCAACATAAAGGAGTCCTACTTAGGAGCCCAATATCACGTCTTAAACAGGGGAAAACTATCGGAGCCCTTCCGAATGCTGAACGGAGTGAGAAAAAGATGCATACTGCCACCTTTGCTTTTCCTGATCGTCATTAATGACATATAGTGTAAAATTAGACTGAAATTTTTTAATCTTACGCTTCTTACGACTATGTATGTATGCCTCCTATACAAGTAACAGAATTATGTAGCCCAAATGTTCGAAGCCCTGAGCAGAAAATATCGCAGAGTAGGGCGACAATATCAAATTTATTTGGAAGAGTAGCAAATAGAGCAAGTGGATATATTTTGTCATCTCAGATGCATAGGCCCCTATTCTCAATTCTGGCGGAATGAAAATATTTCGGATGGAATTTAATGCCACATCCCTGATTTTGAACGAATTAAAAAAAGAGCTTTGATCGGAAATTACTGTCATTCTCTTTTCGTCAAATCAGAGCAAAAGTTCATCGACAAAACAATCTTGCGAAATCGTGTATGTAAGAAAACATGTTAACATAAAATAGGTATTATACTTTGATTTTTAAATAATATTTCCGTTATTAGGACGAAGGGTACAAAAAGCACTATGAGAGGCTAATTATATTATTGCAAACAAAACTAGGCATCACAGTCCTTTTATAGTGTAATCAAGGTGAACACAATGATTTTAGAAAGAAGTTTCAAAGGAGTTAAACATCTTAGAACCTCCCATTAAACGTATAAAAATTGTTCTTATTAAGTGTATACTTATGTAGATGTTCGATGTTGATTTACTTACAAAATTTGTGAGATATTAACTATATTAAACTTCTCCAGATGATTTTTGTAAGTGCCCTGAGTGAAAAATTTTCTTCTTACTCTGCACTAATTGCCGATTTACTTTTTATATTTATTAATTTAACTTTTATTATACACAATTAAAAAACCTAATTTAACTTTTATATTAATTAAAAGCTGGTAATTTTTTTCTGAGTACACAGGCACATGTCAGCTGATATCGAAAATTAGATTCATATTGGCAGAACAGAATTTTCAAAGGGAATTTAGAATGCGAAGAACAATTCCGTTCGAAAAGCAAGATCGTAAAATCAGGCGCCCTTTTATGAAACACGAATTGAAAGTGAACACAAAACATTATTTATGAGAAATCAACTGTTTTGGCATCTTTAAAGATAGGTTAAACCAGCTCTTTTGTTCCATAATTTTTAAAGTTTTACAATAAATGGAACCAATTAAGTATTTTTTTAGTAACGGTGAAGATGAAGAATGCTCCCGACTTTGACAATTCCCTTTTATTAAAATTTAACTTTTTCTTTATTTAAAATTTATAATCTGTCCACACCTATATAAGCCATATAATTTGATTATATGAGCCTTACTTTTTCTCATCCATCCGGTGTTCCATTAGCGTTTAGTTCATTGATTACATCCTCCGACAATAATTTGGATTTTTTCCAGAAATTCCACTAATATGGAATATTGTTTTTGTATTGTTTGTTTTGCCCTAGTATTAAACACAAGCCTTAAAAGTATAAAATCTTCTTCGTTTCGTATGTAAGTCGACAAGTGAAATGTCAAGAAATAAATAGTCGGTAATACCAAATCCTCGCATTCGAACGAGTTTTCTTTCGATTCGAATTCTCTAATAGGGCCCCTGTTCTATTGTATGGCAGCTCAACATGCAAAGTGACATGTCAATTTTCATCTAAGCTAAAAGCTACACATGGAGAGGGAAGGTATCCAGATCAACAAATAATGGGCACAATTGAAGGCGTTGGCGCAGAACGAGACCAGATGAAGAGTTCGTGCAGTAGACGCCCTATGCTTCACATGGGGTTAAAGGAACCAGAAAGAGAGGTATTCTTTAATACATACTAACGAGCAATACGTGTCGGCTTTAGGTATAGATCACGTAACTTAAAGCTGTTTTCATTAATTTCGACCTTTTTGTAAGAAGAAAGCTTGACGATTCGTGAACCGTTCACTGAAAAGCCACAGCTACTGTTGCCATCGATTAATCAGACATGTCCGGTTGTTCTGTAATGAGGTAACTTTAAAGCGGGCGAAAGTATGTACAATTTTCACAACAGAAGGAGAACAGAATGAATTCTACATATTTCCGTCAAAAACCAAAAATCTGAAAAACTGGACACGTTTGCTTGTTTTCATAGATGCTGAAAATTGAATGCTTTCTTCGAAATAGACCTGCATGGGGTTCATATGAGTTATCTACTTTGATTTCTAATTGCAAGACTAATCGATCCTACAGACTATCAATTCAAAAGTCATTTAAAGCCCTTTTTATGTAATTTATCAAGCTTTCACTCTTTGTCTACATGTTTAAAATACAACAACACAACACTAAGAAATGGACATATAATGAAACTATCTAGGTCAAGGCAGAATTCTTCCACTGTAAATGATGAGCCCCTTAATTAACGTTAAAATTTCCAGCGTCAAAATGTAGCAATCCAAAAAATCGAAAGAAATTTAAATTTCCTGGTGCCATTGATCTTCAATTCGGAACCGTTTTCACCAAACTACAGTACGATAATCAAAGGATATTGTCATCAGCAGATTTCTGTCACTGCAAATACAGTTTAGTCGTTGCCTCGATATTAAGGAACAATAAGTGCAATTCACTAGGAATTATGAAGCATTGGGCCACAGATTGAGAGATTGATTGTAGCGCAGTTGGTAGTTTCCATTATGTTTTACCCAAATTTGACAAATTTGATGCCTCGGCAAAGACTTTATTCTAACACATCTCTGAATCTCTCTCTAGTTCCCGTAACCCCTTGTGGGGCATGGGCTGGAGACCAACTTCACCCGATTCAGGCAACGATTTCAAGTGGACCTACAATTTAAAGTGGATCGCCGTCGGTGGGATTCGAACCTGGGACCTCCGGATTGGTAGGCCGACACATTACCACTTACTACATCGACGACTGACATCTTTTAATGACATACTTAATAAGGGACCTACCATTTCGGCAAGATTTTGTCATTAAAGAAGATCAACAATATCAACTTATAAATTGGAAAGAAGACCCACGTCAACCAATTAATTAGTACAAGCTCTGCATTGTTATATATGGGCCTGCTTTGCATCGTCTATGACAATCAAGTGTCTAGAGCATCCGGCAAATAAGACGGAATATTAACCTTCCCCTTTGAATATAAAAAGGGACTTTAACGTCGATGTTGTAATATCTGGATCAAACAGTTTAATCGAGGCACGGGAAGTGCAATATTAATTAAAACAGTTCGTTAAGCCACCCCCACAATTGCTTCAAAGTATTCTTCTAACTGATATTTTGCAGATTCTTGATTCACTGGGCTTCATGAGTACAGTTACAATCACTATAAAATTATTCATCAAGAGGTTATATATACTAAAATTTTTGTGGTAATGATGCATACCTATGAACAACATGTGCTCCAGTTGACTTAAATTCCGTGAGAGTCGCAAACTACTAAATAATATTAGCATTCCCAAAAAACCCAACCACAAACTGACTTTACGTTTTTTAAGCTTCGGAAGCAGCATACCGCATACTTATAAAAGCAAAGCATCCTAATGACGGACTCTGATTTAAATAAGAAAACCGAACAGCAAGTCGCCAATGACCTTTGCAGTCGCCAATGACCTTTTTGTGATGATCTCTTGTCAGCAAAAAAGCACCTCGGGTCGCCGATGGTGTCGTTCAAACATGGAACCTCCTGGATGGAAGGCCAATACGTTATCACTTACTCCACCGACGAAAGTAAGGTAAATCATTAATTAGGAGGGACGAACCAGTAGGATTACTCTCTATTACGATACTAAACTGCAATCCATTGGAAAGTGTAATTCGAAACTAAAATGATTTCGTATTGTATATTAAATTTTTGTGAAGTCTAGTTAATCTTTTCACCACTGTCATCTTAAATAAATCCCTGTATGCAAGTCTACTTAAAATTTATAGAATTATATAACATGAACATGGGTTTACTTAAAATCTATGCGCTGCTCGATAACAAGCATGCTTTCGAATATTAATTTCACAATATTCTGCACCTTAGAGTCAATTAATAATGAATATCCTTTTGATAGTTTGGAAACGAAAGGCAGCAGAATTGACATAAGGGCTTATATATAACGGAACACTGGCGCTGCAAAAGATTTCTGTCGAAGATGTAGGGATCCGGATTAGATCAAATCAGTTCGCCATGTACAGTGCAATTGTCCTGCCCTGGCGACAAAAAAAGACAACCTTTTGATTAGTTACTCCTTACGGAGTTGCAAAGCGTATAGCTCAAAGCTGTGCTCGAATTCCTTAGGGAAGCAGGATGTTATAAGAGCAGTGAAACTTTGACAAAATCAACAAGCAGTTTGTGACATTTATTACCGAACCTAAGAAAGTTTGCTTACGTGTTCTGCTTAAGCAACCACTCAATACACTGAATACAAGAATTCATCGCTTTAATAAAACTCATAAAAAAACAAGAGAACAAAAATAAATAAATTTTACTTACGTGTGTGAGAGAATTAGTATAACTGCAGCGATAATTGGACCACTTATAACGAAAATAAGATAATCGGTCAGTCAGTGTCAACTTTCGGCTTTTCATTCTTCTTCAATAAGAATATTTTCAGTAAGGTTTTATCGACGCCCTTTTGCACAAAAGTTAAGTTAAGTGCGCTTATAGATAATTGACTTTAAAGTTCTTAATTGTAATATACACTTTTATTAAGCAAGCGAAACATTTTAAATGAAACAAAAAAATATATAAGAAGTGTCTGCTTTGTGCAACCTAAAAATTACTGGAAAGAATGCAATCATAAGTTGGGTAAGTTCGTGCACCCGCGAGATCTCACTTTTTTTAGTGTAGCCAAAGTCCAGGGGACAATTTGAAGTCTTGTTTGGACAAAAGCCCAGAGACGGAGTGTTGGTCAATAATTTTTTTGATTTGGGAAGTAAGAAAACAAACCTTATAAACTTTAGTAATGCTTATAAATGCATTACGGATGTAAAAGTACGCTACCAGACTGATTTATAATATACAACAAAACTGAAAGAAATAGAAGTATATCATTTGATGATTATTTAAAAAATCGCTTTAAATTCTCATTAGAATGAATATACACGGCACGAAAAATCATATCAATGACAGAACATCAATCACTTGTAGATAGTAACGAAAACGAATCTCCTGATTGCCTACAACTTAACCAGTACAGACGAATTTTATTATGTAAAATGTAGTCAATGACTGGTCACTATTCTTAACAGCTGCTTTAACAATAGTGGGAACAAAAACTGAAAATTCTATAAATCGTTTTGATCGAACTTTACTCTTACAACGACCAGTGAGTTAAATTCTCTTAGTTTTCGAATAAAATGCTTTTTTTAGTACTTCTTTTAATAAAAACAATGTTTATGTTTCTATATTTGCAAATGTATTATTTTTGCAGTGATAGTAGTGTTTCTACTTTCATTGAATTCCAGTTTATATTGACGACAATTTAGTTGTTACCTATGTATTATATGGATACGGATGGCTAAACTAGAAGAGTTTATATGAAATGTTAAAAATAAGGTAAAATTAAAAAATCGGATGTTTTGAAATTGGAAATATTGATTTTTAATCAATTCAAAAAATCGAATTAATAAAAAAATACAAAACAAAAATGTATAATAAAATTTGCAACTATTTTTAAAACACTTGCAAAACTTAAAAATGTGATTTACGTACAAGTATAAAAATAATCTTAAGACTAAAACTTTAAGAAAAACAATAAATAAATAAAATTTTTTCATGAGATATTCTTACAATAAATATTTTAATTACTACAGTAATATAATGTATATTGGCACTTAATATTAGTACAAATTTCCATGTTTAATTTTTGTAAATAATTAGGAGTACGTCTACCACTTTAACAACTCAAAAATTTTCATAAATTATTATCAACATTCGAATGGATAACTATATAAAGTCATTGGGTGGATTAGCCTATATCTAAAAGCACACGATTTAATAATTCTTTGTGCGTTTTTAAAAAATACAAATTGTGTGTTACCCTTTTTTCGGCCATTTCCTTGTGAGTTTAGTATGAATACCAAAGTAAGATTTTGAGCTTACAAACTCCGCCTCAGTAGCTTTTATATGAATTATTTTTAATATTCGAATGACATAATTGTGGAGTAATGATAATTATAAATATTTCTTTCCAAAGACTCTATGAAAGTGTTATGTACAGTGATGGCAAAAAAGAATAGAAAATTTGCAAGCAGTTTATTGCTATTTCCATTAGTAATTTTTCCTGCGAATTCAATTTTGTACAGAAATTAGATTTGAGCCCGGTTATTAAAACAGAAAATTGTAATAAAAGTAATTTTATTAATACGTATTTACTATCTGGAATCATGTCGATCATTGTTGACATCGAGAAATTTGTAATTTGCAATACGATATCGACAAGGTTGCTGTGGACTGTCATCGACAAAACTCTCGATTAAATTGAGGTCATCGAGAGTTCATCATAACAAGGGAAGGTAACAGAAATAACAGTAAATACTACTCGTATAATTTAATACTTATATTTGTGCTATCGAGATTTAAGAAACACCCAAATTGTAGTTATAACTCATATTTGTAGAAGAATCTAGGCGAGGAATTAAATTACAACGGACCACCTACAAGGGATGGATGAGAAAAGATTAAAAATTCTTCAGAATTTGTACGCGATAATATAATTCTACTGCCGTCAATCTTGCCAAATTGCAAATTTCATATGAATAGACAGTCATTTTGGCGATTCGATCAATCGAATCGAGATACAAAAAACGGGCCCAGTTTTGTGCAAATATCGGCTTTTTCTAGTACTTCTACACGTAAGTAAAATTACATAGTAATACAGTAGAGGTGAGGCAAAATTAATTTAAAATATTTGCGTAGACTTGGCAGAAAAACATTGTACTATGATAAAATCACTTCGGAAAAAAGCAACACAGCAAAATTTATAGCGGATGCGCTGCATAGGAGCATTCATTTTGTTTTTAATGCTATTATGCCTGAGATAAAACAAGGAAATACGCAAGAAACACGTCGAAGAGCAAAAAAGTCTACTTGACTACTGGACTCTCGAATCAATTGCCAAAGAAATTGGAAACTAAATAAGCGCAAGAACTGTTCGGCGAAGGCTACATCAAAATAATTTACCTAGACGAATTGCATAACAAGACTGCTGAAAAAGCAGATTGCTATTTGCAAATTTAAGAATTTTAGAAACGAACAATGTTTGGCTCAGATTGCAACAGAAACATTCGGAGGCCAGAGTGAAAAGAGTCTAACGTTCGGTACACACACAAAAAAAAACAGTCAAATATCTTACCACCATATTTCGTATGGGGGTGGTTTTTCTTGGCAAGGTGTTGGACCGATTCATAGAATTCAAGGACTTCTGAATTAGCAAGACTATAAATAAACCATGGAGAATGTCTTATGCTAAGTCAAATTCCCAATCCGATTGAGAATTTATGGATTGAACCAGTTGTGGTAAGCAATTGAAAAATCTTGGTGCGAAAATCCACTTGAATCTTATAGAAGCTTATTGATTAAATGTCCTTAAGGATTCGGGCAGTTTAATCTCACTCCAGTGGACATTGCGCATACTAGTTTCTTTAATTTAATAATTTAAATAAGAAAAGTTCATGTAACATTTGGTTGTATGCAAAGTTTTTCAAAAATAATGTCATCAAGACATTAGACGGAGTTGGATCAATGCGTTGAGCCGCACGACCACTATGCCATGGGCCCCGGGTTCGAGACCAGATCTCCCCGTGAGCTTTTATTAAGAAATTAAAATAATCCACTCTGTATGTGGTCTAGCTCGCAGCAATGCAAAAACAAGACTCAAGCTTCCTCACTCCCCTTACCCTAATTCCCTTCCGGCCAAAACCATGCTAACGCATCAAAGGGTTGTCCCCTAGGATTTGGCCACATCGTATAAAAAAAAAGAAAAAAAAGACCACATTATTCTATTTTTTGGCCAGGGATTATACAAACTTTTTGTGATGCACGCAATTGAACTTTGGATTTTTTTTATTAGAAAAGATGAACATGGTAAATATATTATTCGTACATTAAGAGGAATTTTTTATGTTTTGAAGCCTTCATCACTCTATGTGTGCAATTATATAGAAATAAAATGGATTTTCGAAATTAAAAATTTCGTAAAATTTACCAATAATAACGACAAATTCAAAATATTTGTTTTTCTCGACTTCGATTGGACAATTAATAATTCGTCTAAGTTTCTGTGATGAATTTCAGTCAAACTAACCTTTCCTTTCCAACAGGAACTAAATTCAATAATAATTTCTATATATTGAATATATTTTGACGGATATAATGAGGTAAATGATATTAGAAATCAGTGGACCCCTACAGTAACCGATTTAAAATTTTAACATATTTATTACATTATTAATTGTTATTATATTATTCTGGTAAATTTTGTTTCTTGTAATACGGTTAATACGTTCTAGGACATTGCGACGTTGTTTTGAATTTTTCATCTTAATATTTATTAGATTTATTAAAGAATGCAAAAAGTACGTAAGTGGTAAGGATTGTAAGTTTTCATAGTTCCGGCTTTCTCTTTTGTTGCCCAGGTTTTGACGTGTATTTAAATTAAAGATAAGAGATAATGATGGCAACTCGTTCAAGGAAATGGTTATCTTTAACTATTTAATAAGAAAGTGATAAGCAAAAAGATAATTCAACGTTGGAAGGCAATCTATTGTGGTATTATGTAACTCGAATTTACGAGTCCGACCTAGCATGCTGCGATATATGCTTTGAAAAAGCAGATAGAGTTGTGTCGGTCGCGAATGAATTAGTTCAAAAAAGAGCTCTTTTGATTAAACTAAGCAAACTAGTTCGCAGCCGCTCAGACTGCTAGTTCGTTTCAGCTTCTGTCGTTTCCTTCAAGATTACAATTTGTGAGCTCGCTAACTGGATCTATATAACTCATTAAACATATTTACCTAAAAGTTGGCTGGCTTGTGGGTTGTAACAGAAATATTCGAAATTTAATTATCAGCTAGTGTAGCATTGTTAAAGAACTCATTTTTTTTCTGACGTCAAATTTTTGTTGCAGTTATAAGACACTGATAATAAAAGAAAAGCTTGATTTTTTCTGTATTTTATAAATATAATATATTAAATTTAATGCCATGTCCAGTTTTTCCTAAACGTTTGCACCTTTAGTAATTTATGTTCTATTTATTTGACCAGTTCATTATTTGTTTTGGAGAGATCAAAATGGTTTTGAGCTAATGGTAATAAGTAATAATTACTTTAATAAAAACAAACGTGTGGTTTTAGCATAGTTTATAATCTAAAGTTATTTAAAATGTGTGAAAATATTTGATAAATTTAACGACTGCTTAAAAACTGTTTAAATTTTGGAATGTATGGCTTCAGATTATAGAACTGACTCTGTATCGCTCGCCTATCAAGAGCATTTTAACAGCGGAGCATTCAGCCCTACCTGTTATCGATCGCATCGAGTTTCGAATTCGAATTTCCTGTAAAATATTAATTGTTGAGATGCATCAATAGAAGTCATAACAGATGACTTTAGCAAAAATTAAAATAAATACATACATATAATCTCATTAAAAAGAAAAAAGAATTTTTTTTGAAACTATAATTGTCTGACACATATTTTTTTTTTAATATATATCAGACCTTCTATAAGTATGAATTATTTACGGCACGTCCGAATCAAATTTATAACTATTTGATTCTAAATTTGTGGTTTCTTGTTCCTTCCTTTGGAAAAATTAATAAAAGGTCAGAGACGAAGGAAGAGGTGATTAGCACTTTTACCAGAATTGCTAATTGCTTTAAAAGATGAAGCAAATTTCTGAATCGTCACTTACTTTTCCCAAATAGATATAACAAGTAAAACAGATAAATTCATTTTTTTATTACATACTCTGTTACTTTCTACAATGAGTGAGTATCTGAATTCTGAATCCTAAGCGTAAGTGATACGAGTTTTTTTAAAGAAATTCATAAAAAAAATTTTATTACAGTAAAACAAAGACATAAAATGTGTATAAACCCTTCCCTTATCCCGAATTACTCGTCCAAGTATTTGATATTATTTGGCTAGTTGCGGATCAAGAAAATTTATGAGCAACTTTGCCAAGGATTCTTACTCTTTTTAATTAAGATAAAAATGGGGAAAATAGTGCAACTTTATTATTCACTACCCCTGCATATTTCTATCTCGATGATAGCCACAGACCAAGCCATTCAAGTTTCCTCATTCCAAATAGCGTAATCCCCTTCCGGCCATGCTATATGGTCCGTGAGCAGGATTGTCGCCTGAGCGTTGGCTACCTCAAAACAAAAAAGTCCTAACAGTTTTTAACCTTTTTAACCCAGTACTCGGTACTTACTGTATTATATTATTATCTAACACATTTGGATATCAAATTGCAGAAGACCAAAAGTTATTGAGTTTTATGATTGAGACCGGACAAGGATATAATCAAAAAAGCCATTCGCCGATTCATGTGTACGCAAGTTTATTAATGTTCGAATACAAGTTATTTGTAACGCGAGCATTTAATTCTAGTACAATCTCTTGATATTGCTTGACTTGTCAGGAAGACAAAGCCATTAACTGAGTTCTTCTCACCCAACTTTAATACAACAGTAATTTCTTTAGTCTTAATTTAAAAGTGTATGTATCTGCAAGAGTTTATGAAGATATATACCCTTATTTGTCTACAAATTCTCCTGGTGTCTATTACGTCTTTTCAAAAAAGAATTATTTCCGAACTCAACCTTATTAAGGAACATTCGCCAAAAATGTACAAACATTAAAGGACTGCCCTGACAGGTTATGTAAAAAATGTAAGAAATCAAAATTTAGTAAGTTTTAGGCGTTCGGACCGAAAACGATCAATAGAACTCAAAGCAATGAAATTTTAATAATAATAAAAATTTTTAAGTCAATTATTTACATCCACGCCTGCACAAGAAAATATCTAAATATTCTTTTAAAACTAATAGATATATATTGATTTTGTCAGCATTCCTAATTTCCTCAATTCATCATTTCAAAAGGAATTAAATAAAAAATATTATCGTAGAGGGATCCAAATACATAAAAAAAGTTTTAGCACGTAAAGAAATCAGTTTATATCTTCATTGTAAAATTGTTTGAAATTTAGTTTGTTGTTGAAAATTAGTTTAATATTTCTGATTTAAGCGACAAAGTTCTTATGAAACTATCATATTAAATTTTTGCACTCTAGAAATAGTAATTGTTCCATTTTTAATTTATTAAACACTTACCCAAAGCTTTTTACAAAAGCCATTTTTGACTTCACCTAGTGATTTGATTTCGTTTAATATTTTTAAAAAATGTTGTGTAATTATTGAGGGTAGTGGTTCTTTTACACATATTTGCAACTAATAATGTAATGGAAAATGTGCGAAGAACATATACATTTTAAATTTCTTCATTTCCATTATTTTTAGTAGAATTTACAATGTATCTGAGCTAATATTTACAATTTTATACTTAATATATTGAAATACTAGAAACAAAACGTAAATAACAACATTAACAGTATTTTATAGGGCCATACAAACTATTCACTGAGTGAAATAAATAATCCATGAAAAATAATATGCAAAAATTAAAGTTTCATATAAACACGAAAAATGATTATAGGAAATAAATAAATGCACCAGTTAAATCCAACTCTTGCACAAGACTGAAGCACGCATACACAATTCATACAGAAAATCAAGGAAAACACAATTATCTATAAAAACGTACAAAGAATATTTCGCCACTACGCGGATTAATTTACCGAGGGAATAAAAAATTGGCAAAAAAATATATAATATACCCTTCAGACAATTTGTAAAATCTACTGAAATGTATAGCTTAACTTATGTCAATTCTTCTCTTAATATTAAGTGCTATATATATTCTTTAACAATTATTTAATAATACTAAGGAAATTATTCATTATTATTATGCATTATTTTGTTACTTTCAAACTTTTCTTTTTAATGTTATTATATAACACCTATTAACACAGTATTATAAAAACAACAAGACCCTAGTTTACCATTAATGTATGCGACTCCATCGGAGCTGCAGAGTCATACAACGTATCTGTATCTTGAGTTGGTTCCCCCTGTAGCTGACACTGATTTGTTAATGTGCCAGCACCGCAGTCACAGAAAAACCTAAAGAAATGAGAAGTACAAGTTATTTTTCAATTTCACAACTATCTAAATTACATTACTTTTCTTTTTTATGAACGAAAACTAATTAATTTATATTTATACGTTTACGTATGAATAAACTGTAGAAGAAAATGGGAATGCAAACCCAACATGAAAAGATCGACCGAGTATGTAATGGTAATACGATCAAGAGACTGTTTGTGGAAGAAGATTGCTGGGACTTCAAAACGGATAACACAAATTTAGAGGCAATCATCAAAACGCAGTTCCCGACTAAAAGTGAATGGATCAACAATGGGGTGATCCAACAAAACACTTTAGCGATTTACACAGACGGGTCAAAATGCGAGCGTGGTTGTGGTTTTGGAATATCGTGCGAGGAACTAAACCTGGAGTTATGGGGAGGGGTAAACGACTACTCCTCGGTTCTTCAATGTGAAATCGCAGCGATAGAGATAGGAGCTACACAGCTAATAGAACGGGGAGTAAGATCCTCTAGGATTGCAATATGCACGGATAGCCAGGCGTCCATCAAATCTCTAACTAACGCCGAGGTAAGATCCAAAACGATAGAGGGATGTAAACAGACCTTAACGCAACTAGTGAGACAAAATGATGTCACCCTAATATACGTACCGGGGCACTTTGGCATCCCAAGAAATGAAAAAGCAAATGATCTGGCGCGGAAAGGCGCAAATGAGGACACTCCAATAATGCTCAACCTGAGCATACCCATCCAGGTAATAAAAAAAGAAACCATGGAGTGGGTAACGAGGAGGCACAAGGAAAAATGGGAGGGATCCGATATCGCCGGACACACAAAGGCGTTTTGAGGAACTCTCAATGCACATGAATCTGAAAAGATCATTAAGCTTAACAAAGGCAAACTGAAACTTCTTGTTGGCCTTGTGACAGGACATGCAAGACTAAGGGCGCATGCCATAAAAATGGGAAGGGCGAATACTAGTCTATGCAGGGGATGTGGGGAAGAAGACGAGACCGTATTACACGTTCTCGGCCAATGCCCAGCCCTAACGCAAAGAAGATTAAGAATCTTAGGAACATATTACTGCGAAGATTTAGCAGAAGTTAAGAAATCGGGGTTATAATCGAATTATCGAATTCGTTACGGGGATCAGTTGGCTCGACAGTGGACTTTAGGGTACGCTGCCGAGCAGGGGGCGTACAACGGGCCACTTTAGGCCTCAGTGCATGCAAGACACACATCTTCCCCCCCCTCGAAAACCAACCAACCAATTAATTTATATCATATATTATAATTATTTAATAACATAAAATTATCTTTCTCTCTAGTTCCTGTATCCCCTTGTGGAGCAAGCGGCAAAAGACCACCCGATTCGAGACAACGATTGCAAGTGGACCTACAATTTAAGGTGGATTCAAAAACACCAACATTACTCTGTTAAAAATTCTTGATAACTTGAAATTGCAAAAAATTCCGAACTATGGTAAACCGTTCAACTCGAGCGAAGTAAGAAATATTGAAATATTTCTTAACGCGATCGGCGTTTCTAATAAAGAGAAGCTAAATCCCTTTGGCTCTTCATCAACAGCAGCACCAAAGGGTTAGCTTTTCTTTAGCTGCTGGACACCTTCGAAAAAACCGAACACTAGCTGGAAATCCAACAATTTTAATAAAACTCCGATCTAGACAGCTGTATCAGATTATGATCACTAGACTGTCACATCGATATTTCGGTAATTTTATTAAAATTGTTGGATTTCCAGCTAATGTTCGGTTTTTTCGAAGGTGTCCAGCAGCTAAAGAAAAGCTAACCCTTTGGTGCAGCTGTTGATGAAGAGCCAAAGGGATTTAGCTTTTTTTTTATTAGAAACGCCGATCGCGTTAAAGAAATATTTCAATATTTCTTACTTCGCTCGAGTTGAACGGTTTAGTTCGGAATTTTTTGCAATTCCAAGTTATCAAGAATTTTTGACAAATTTGCTCGGGTCCTGTGTTTAGTTTCTATATTGTGTACATGTGATTACTCTGTTACCCGTAATGGTCTTTTTCTGTTAATCTGTTGCCAGCATAAAACAACCATGGGTCACCGACGGTGGTGTTCGACGACCCTGGTGCCGCCGGGATGGAAGGCCGATACGTTATGACTTAGACCACTTATAACATAATTTTGGGACATAGAAATTCACAATAACGGGACATAGTAATTCAAGCTTTCCACTTTCTTAAAGAATATATACCTAAAATTTTCACATTAGAATGCACTAAAAGAAAGCTTTCATTGTAATAATAAATAATTAAACATTTTTAAAAATGTTTTTGTAAGGCAATGAGAATTTACGTAAATTATCATGTTAACTTGTCATATATTCCTTTTACGTAAATTACTCAAGCATGTACTGAATGAATAGGAATTTATCGTATTTTACTAATTTTGAAATGTATACAGAATAATTGCAATCAATGAAATAATTACGATCTTTTCGCTCGACACCAAACTACCATGCGACAGCCAGAATATCTATTGGTTAAATAATTGCTCTACCGGTGATACACGATCGCCTTTAGGAACAGTTCGCGCCTCCTATCCAGGCAGTCTTGCAACCTACTTATCTGAAAAATAAATCCTACACACTAACCTCTACTAGGCTTCTGATACCTCAGACTGATATCTATAAATACCCACAATGCGCTAAGATAATGCGGTTGAGCGAGAAATTTCCCAATACAAAATTAATACTTTAGGATAACTGAAACTAGATAAAGAGAAAATAAACTGTGCTGATATACTCTTGGCAACAACAATCGGAAATAGTCCGCAGAGGTCATGATGCGAACTAACCGTGCAACCTACCTTACCCGCTGATACTGTCTGGGTCATTAATATCCGAAAGAGTGCTATGCGAGCAAGCGGATATAAAAAGAAATCCTTTTACCAACTCCTTAGCAATACATTTGATAGGGTTCCGAAACGTGATATATTATGAGGAAGACCACATAACGAAGAAATCACATCAAAAAAATCCGAAAAATTCCGCCACATCTAGATGCTTATGCAGTTCAAATATTTGAAGTCCTGAGAAGGCCGGAAAGCAGGGATTAAGATAAGATCAATGCGCTGAAACAAAACTTATGAATCTAGACAAAATAATATATACCTCGGAGAGGTAAGGATAGAATGTGTAGATATATTTTGTTATCAGATGGCGAAGTTGAAGCTGACAAACCGGTTCTCGCATCATGAAGGGTCGAGATGCATTTAATGCTCTCACTGAGATATGGTGCAATACACCAGCATGCAAATTTTCAGATCTTTGAATCGAACGTAAAATTTGTTTTGTTTTATGGCTGGAATGGAATGCATGGAAAGTGAGCTGCCAAATAACTTCTAAGCTGGAAGCTTTTGACAATCAGTGTTTAGAGCGAATCCTGAACATCCATTACCAGACACATCGGTCAGTACGGGATAGACAGAGATGAAAGTGCGAGTGAACGGGTCACACATTAAGAAAAGGTCCAAAAAACATCGCTCAGCAGTATCTAGATTGAAACCTGCCAAGAAGGCCCCAGGTATCCAAATTTTTAAATCATGGCTGCAGTTAAAGGAGGGCAACCGGACCAAGTGGAGGATCGCTGTGTTAGACGCAATTTAATCCCATAAGAGGTTAAAAGAATAAAATAGTTTTTAAAAAAAAAGTTCAACCGACTTCACAAAAAGCGCTAAAAAGCATAAAATAATTTTTAATTGTATATCTATTACGACATTTTGAAGTCGGTGCAAACAAACTAAACAACTACAACAAAAATATTTAATCGTCATTTCTTATGATCCCATACGCTGAAACGTTCAGGCAGTATTATGTATTATTTTCAATTGTGGTTATGTAGTTGTTTTATTTGTTTAATTTGCACCGACTTCAAAATGTCGTAATAGATATACAATTAAAAATTATTTTATGCTTTTTAGCGCTTTTTGTGAAGTCGGTTCAACTTTTTTTTAAAAACTATTTTATTTTACACTTTTTAGTGTCTTCTACTCTATACAACGAAGAACCATCCAAATCGGTCCACAAGTTACACGTTTGTTTTAACCCCCTACCCCACCCCCATTCCACTAAACTTTTTTTCTCATGGTACAAATCAAGGAACATACTCTACCGAACAGAAAAGGGATCATCGAAATCGGTTCACGCGTTACGAAGTTACTACCCCTCTCCCTCCCCCACCACCACCATAGGACCAAATTATTCTCCTATTAGCAATGGGGGAGCACACTCTATACAACAGCAAGAGAAGCATCCAAATCGATCCAGGCGTTACAAAGTTAGGTTCCACCCCCTTCTCCCACCCCAAGTTAGACTACCCCTCCCCCCCCCACCCACACCTTTCAACATAGGACCAAATTATTCTCCTATTAGCAATGGGTGATCACACTCTATACAACAGAAAAGGAACCATCAAAATCGGACCACGCGTTAAAAAGTTAGGTTCCACCCCCCCCCCCCCCCCCATAAATTTTTCTTTCACCTGATATCAACCACGGAACATACTCTACCCAACAGAAAAAGAGTTATCCAAATCGGTCCACGCGTTACAAAGTTAGACTACCCCTCCCCCCACCCTAGGCCAAATTGTTTTTCTTCTGTTAGCAATGGGGGATCATACTCTGTACAACAAAAAAAGAACCATCCAAATCGGACCACGCGTTACAAAGTTAGGTTTCACCCCCACCCTACCAAAAAATTTTTTGACATGGTACCAATCGGTGAACATACTCTACCCAACAAAAAAAGAATCATCAAAATCGGTCGACGCGTTACGAAGTTATGCCCGGTCAGACATAAAAAAAAAACGCGTCGAACTTTGTTTTTGGAAAGTCGGTTAAAAATTAGCCAGGTATGCTCTAAGAGAATGAAGATTTTTCGAATATAACTCAAAGGCGTACCTCTCGATATCCCTTTCTATATTGAGCAAATCCAACAGTAAAGCCAATGGATTCGAGTTATTAATTCCAGTTTCCACTGTTCCGAGTAGATCCATTTTTAAGGTTCCGTAGGAAATAAAAACTAATTTCGGCCTGCCCTCTATCTGTATGTCATAACCAGTGTACGGAATAAGCGGAATCAAGCAGAATCGAGAAAAATATATCCGCGCTTGCTCATTCTGTAAGAATTGAGATTTGTTATTGCTTGTTCTTGTTGCTCGCCGATTTCATGTTCTTATTTGTTTTACTTGTCCGTTCTTTCTCGTTATCCGTACTTACTTGTTTTGTATTACTCAAACGAATTGAGAACTAATTGTTAGCGAAACAACTTCCTAGTTAATACTTCGAAAATTCTTTTTAGAACAAATAAATAATATAATAATAATTGATTTTATGTTATTATATCGAAATTTTTTCGCTTTTTCCTGATATTTTCTACCCGTTCTTGCCTTCGCTTGAAACCAATGCTATTTGCTTGTTTCCGCTTAAAAATCTTTTGCTTGTTTCGGTCTTTGCTTGGAAGCGCAGATATAAGCGGATTTAAAATTTTCAATTCCATTTTATTGTTTGTTTTTGCTTATTTCTACCAGTACTTGTTTTCGCTTGAAACCAATTCTACTTGCTTGTTTCTGTTTGAAAATATTTTGCTTGTTCCAGTCTCTCGTCATAACCTTCCCATCCCCTCATTTATATACATATTAAGATGACAGTTATATACATATTAAGTATACAAATGTAGATAGATAAACAAAAAAAAAAGCAGAAATGATGAGATTTTAAAACAAATGTTTTCTCATACAGTAAAAATTGTGAGCAGTGAAATTTTTTTTTCAGTTACCCCATTGAGTGGTATTAATTAATATAAAACAGCTAATACTTTGTTCAACCATTCATACAAGCCTTCAATTAAAAGACTAATGACACCTTTGCACACCTTTATTGCGGCCTTTTAAAATATTTCAATAGACAGGTTAGACCCTTAGCGAACAAAACGTTTACACAGGCCTGCGAATTTAAACTTTTAATAATAATGTTTTTTAAGGTGTGTCGATTTCAAAAGTATTTTTGGTTTTTTTTTTGTAATAGTGTGCTGATTTCAAAAATTGTTTTGGTTTTTTTCACATCAGTTAAAAATCTGATGTGGTAGAACACAAAGACTCCTGATAATTATCAAATAATGGCCAATAAAAACATTATTGTTAAAAGGGAAAATTAAATTACATAAAATAATTGAACGTCAACGGTTCGGTATGCAGAGCAACGCCGATGGCATGGATGCATGCCGAAATGCAGCCGGATTCGGATTTTATAAACGGTACGCGAAAAATCAATTTGTAATGGCAAATTAAATGTTTAAATTCGAAGGCCTGTGAAACCTTTTTATCCTTGGCAGACTTTAATGGGGAAAATTCTATCAGCTTGGTTCAACAGACCTCTCAAAATAGTAGCTATGAATATTCTGAGAGAAGAAAGAAGTAAGTTCTTACTTCTAAAGAGAAACATTGCTTAGATTCATCCACATGAGACGAAAATTTACTGTAATGTTTTCAACTGCTTTATGTCCAAACACTTTAAGAAGAATTCTGTAAATTACAAAACAAATATCCAATCTGGTGTGTTGTATGATTGTTTTACATAGAAGTCCATCTCAAAACATTAAATCCTGAAATTTTGATGAGTCAGTGTCTGCCACTTCTATATTCATTGAGAGAATGCTAAGAACATGGGCAGAAAAGGATCTTTATTGACTGTTATTCGTCGCATAAAGCGAATATTCATAGTAAACGAGTGACAAATTTCGATTAAAAGTGGAACATGCTGCATTTTCGGATATCGCAGAAAGCAGAAAATAAGAAGCACTAATGTGTCAGTCTAAATAAAAACCTTTTCTTACTTATTCCTGTTAAGGCTGTCCAATATGCAAACAGTAATAATATGTATTTCAGTGAAAAATAAATTGAATAACTGTAGAGATTAATATGATCGTATTACTGAAAATGCAATATATTCTAAGAAATATGATAGCATACAGTGCTATATGTGAAAGCCCAAGACCTGATAAAGCCAATTTATACTGAAAGACATATTAATCTTTCAAAACACAAATTTATGGTCCGAATGGCTTACTTATTGGGGCATGTTAGAAATTAATAAGTTGAAATATCAGAAACACTAGAAACAAAATTTTTTTTTATTAAATTTGAATTGAAATCGGAATTTTAAATTATGACAAATTCAAGATTCCATGACGATTTTTTCATTTTAAAATATAATAAATCGTAATAACAAAATCAATACATGTATAATAACAGTCAACACTTACCTATCGTGTCTAATGAATTCAACGTCATGCCCAGCGTGACAATTTTTAATACAGTTAACACAAATTGCATTGCGGTCTGTAGTATTGCACGTTTGACATCGGTAAAAGTCATGCATGGGAAACGACGTATAACTACTTATTTTGTATAGGCATTGACCACCCGATACGGCCTTTTCTACTTCATCTTGGTTGTTGAAAATTTTATTGCCCCTAACTATTGGCTGTACTCCGCTAGCTAAACATAGACCGCCAAATTTATTACTGAAAATTTGATTATATTCCAAAGTTGCAGTGGCATTATTAGTTATTTCAACTCCGGCTGCCAATCCATCAAAGATTCGGTTTCTTCTCAAAATGGGATGACTTTGCGTAGATATGAGCACTCCTGCTTGTGTATTTCGAAATATATCATTTTCCTCTAAATTGCCTTTTCCCCCATTGAATATGCATATACCGCCGTCTCTACCGTCATAAATTTTATTTCTTTTAAGAGTAGGGTTGGAATCGGTTTTTATCCAAACACCAGCCATTGCATTGTCAAAAATTTCATTTTGTTCTAAAAGACCTAATCCGCCGTTGTATACAAGAACTCCACCATTTTGGCCACCCCAAATTTTATTTCCTCGAATCACAGGATTACTTCCAGTCCGTATTTGTACGCCAGAATATAAGTGATTAAATATGTCATTATCTTCTAATTTTCCATGGCCGTTGTCATAGAAATATACACCAACCTGAATAAGAAATTCAAAATAAATAAATAATAAAATAGAGAAAATAATTTACTTGTTTGCCGGAATGAATTCGATTTCGCCTTAATACTGGCGTACTTCCCGTGGTGATCCACACGCCTGCTAATGTATTTGAATATACTTCATTTTCTTCAATTAAACCTTGACCTTTTTCATGCACATAAATTCCACCATGCTGACCGTGATGTATTTTATTATGTCTAACGATTGGATCACTGGTTGTGCGAATTTGAATTCCGGCTAAAGCGTTTCCATAAATATTATTGTGCTCTATTAAACCCCTCCCTTCCCCAAAAATGTAAACTCCGCCTTGATGACCATTATAAATCTCGTTTTTCCGAATGGTTGGATTACTGTTAGATGTGATCCAAACTCCTAAAGAAAATAAAGTTACGAACTCATTACACTATATAAAAAAATCCAATCATACCAGCGAAATTATTGGAATGAATTCGGTTTTCTATAAACTGTCCCAATCCATTTTCATGAACATAGATACCACCAGTTTGACCATGATGAATTTCACACTTAACAACAGTGGGATTGGCTCCTGCTTTAACCTCAAATCCAGCTATTCTGTTATTATGAATATCGTTCTTTTCAAAGTATCCCTAAATATTTAAGGTTGATATAGCAAACACAGAATTTATAATATGTATGATTACCATTCCATTCTCAAATGTAAATATGCCTACATCACGACCGTGATGAATGTGATTCTCTCTCATTATTGGACTAGCAAAATTTTTAACCCAAATGCCAGCTAGAGCATTTCGACTAATTTCATTGTGTTCGTAAGTTCCTTGAGCATAATCAGTTACATACAAGCCGACGTTTTCGCAGTCACTAATGTCGCAGTGTCTAATGACAGGATTGGCTCCTACACCGCTCACGCAAACAGCTGCACCCACTAAAATGTGAATTGTAACTTTAGTTTTTCAATATATCGCACATCCAGTTCAATAATACTCCAAGTACAAAAAGAAAAAAAAGCTAATTTAAGTAAAGATTATTGATAATTGCAATTAAAATATAAAAATCTTCGAGTTGAAGAAAACGCAGATGAACACAACTAAGTATCAAATCATTTAATGTTCAGGTTCCTGTAGTGGTGGTATTATTAACTGAATGTACGATATCAAGACTAAAAAACTATACATTTACCTACTGACGTGCTCCTTATGATGCAGTGATCTATTGTAGGGCTACAGTTTTCACCTACTTCTAAGCAATAATGTTTGTGATGCGAAACCGTGGATGTGACATCAGGAGAAAATTTTAAAGTCATATAACCAACATATGCTTGTTTTGCACCCTCGACAAACATAACAGTCGAACCAGATTCGCGTTCTAATACTATAGATTCAGCAACGTTACCAGGAGCAGCTCCAATCAGAGCGACATCTGAGTCAATAAACAAAAATTCACCTCTGTAGTGCCCTGAATGAAGAAATATTAAACTTCCTCCACTTTCTGGAGATGCACTGTCATCGTATGCAGAAGATGAACTCCCATGACTCATACTGGAAATTATATTAGCTGCAGCACTTGTAGAAGGTTGATTAACATTTACAGTGCATCTTTCGTCGGGATAATCTAGAGCAGCTTGGATAGTATTAAAGTAAACAATATTTCGACCCTTATATTTTTTCTCTTGATATCCCGGCCGAACATGAATTCCTCGGTACAATTGGCGAAAACTTTCCTTCCAAGGATTTGCGTAATCCGAGTCTTCTGGCTTAATAAAAACAAATTTGCAAGGTTCAGGGTTAAATAGAGGCAAGTCATATTCATAAACAGATTGATAAAGCCTCTTCCATAATTCTGTGTCATTGGCTATTGTATTAAACCTCTTGCACACTAGCGATAACCGGCAAAGATCTTGCTCAAGCAAATATGAGAATATGGTCAATAGTACTTCATCTGGCATTTCGTATTGCAAATAGTGTGCAGCAGTAGGTACATATGCATCAGCAGCAGGTGTGTACATTCTTCGGGGGCGTTTTCTGGCTGGAAGCATGTAGCAGCTATCGTCGCAGGTTATAGCACTGAATTGATGATTAGCTGAAGATCCATTTCCACTACACCATGTATCATGATTTGTGGGAATTTTCCTTCTTAAATCATATGGAGACTGATGACTACAACCAACAACACTGGAAGCTGTGGCTACGCTTGAATTAGGCGATATGGAACCAGAAATGCCTGTAAATCGAATTATAAAAAATGTTTTGGGTAGAAAGCTATCTTACCTGATGTTGATGTTGAACTGGCGCTTGCTGTAATTGTACTACTCGCACTAGTTGTATTTAAATTATTACTACTTGATTGATTGCTACTGCTCGAAGTGGGAATTTGTATGGAAGATGAACTGTTAGGACCGCTGCCGCTAGCAACGTTAGAATTCGATGCACTAGGAGGACTCACTGTATTTGAGGAGCTTGCTGCAGTTGCTGCGCTAACACTAGGACCACCTGAAGGTGCTGCACCCAAATTCAGGTTTGGTATATTTTGTCCTATTTGATCCAAAATATTTGCTGAAATATAAATAAATTTTAATAAATATTTTTATAGATTGAAATACAGGCGTGGAAATAGCTATAATTTCAGTGGAATTCGCAGCTTTGCGTTTTGACAGAGAAGAATAAAAGTTTCATTCTTTGGATCCGTAAGAATCTGTTAGAATTTGTTTAATGTTAAAATTTTCTCTGTAAATTTTAGTAATTCGGTAAATTTTAATGAAGTAAGTTATAAGATTAAGTGTTTTGGTGTGAATAGGTAAATTATATTAAGGGTGTCCGTTTATTTATATACACTTAACTAATAAAGAGGAACCTCCCCGTAAGTTTGGAGCAGGCAGCGCCGTGCTCAAATTGCGCTAGCAGGGAATAAACACTTGAATTCTTCTCAAATTATGGATTAAATTACTTTACCCGTAACTGTTAGACGTGATCATCAGAATTTGAACAGCTGTGTGCGGTTCAATGCAGGAAAAGGATGTAAAAATCGCCGTTAAGTAAATCTCCTAAGAAAGCCAGACTTCAGTTCGCTAAAAAGTACATGCCCTGGGTATCACGGGGAGAAAAATGGATTTTGGCGGCGAGAGATATTTAAATTAACTGTCATGGAAATTTCATTACCATGATTTTTAGAATCAATTCCAAAAATATTACTTTCCTAATAAAAACCAATGGAAATTATGTCGTTAACTCCCACAGCTCCGATAATCTTAAAATTTTAATATGTTGTATAGTACTTCATCCTGAACAGGATGGTCCTTAGGTCATGTGCAAAACTGAAAGAACAGATAGATCTGGTCGAGAAACGAAAAACATATTGTGAGTGGTTTACCCCCCCCCCTCTTCCTCCCTTCCCCGCAAGCTATAGGAGTTTAACAATTTATAATGAAATTAACCAGTCCTCTTTTTTTTATATATGATGTTGCCAAAGCTCAGGGGATGCCCTATGATGCTTAAGCACAGCCTTTGCAGGAAAGGAATTAAGGTTAGGGGAAATGGGTTAGGAGGTTGAGTGAAGGAGGTGTCGATGTACGCCCCGTTTGAAAGTTTCAGGCTCATAAGACGAGGGAAAAACAAAAGATGGTAAACTGTTCCACATTCGTGTTGTTCTGCTAAGAAAAGATTCCCGAAATTTTACGGTACGTCAAAATTTGACCCGGAGAGTATAGGGGTGGGAGCGACTTGTAGATCTTGTATCGCGCGTTGTAATCAGTCTACAAGGAATCAGGCTAGCAATTTCGTTAGAACAATGGCCATGGAAATAGCGATAAAAAAGTGAGAGACAACCGACATTCCGTCGATGCTTCAGAGAGTCAAGGCCCTCAGAGATTGAGGAATCGCCAATAAGTTTAACAGCCTTACGCTGAACTTTGTCCAACGCGGACAATGCGGTGTGTCCTGCTCCTGCCCAAATATGGGAATTATATTCAAGTCTAGGCCTAATGTGGGACTTGTAGATCAACGCTAAGTCGGGTGGGGTGAAATATTTCTTACATCTCTGTAGAAAACCCAAACATTTCATCGCACTTTTAGCAATTGCAAATATATGATCAGTCCAGCTAAGATTGCTGGATATCTCAATACCCTAGATCTTTAGGGAGGGCGAATTGGGTATATTCACTCCGTCGACTGAAATGGGTTGGGGGTGAACTGGGCGTTTTTTAAGGAACATTAAACAGCATTGAGTTTTGGATGCATTAAACGTAACACGATTTGCTCTGCCCCAAGCGAGGATCATAGAAATGTCTTTGTTTAATGATCTAAACATGCGTTCCCGATTGACTTCTGTAGCATTTCCACGTGAATTCATTACAGAATCAAAGGAGTACGCGAAATCAAGGGTGCTGTCGTCGGCAAAACTATGAATAGGATTGAGAGTAAGGTATAATAGATCATTAATAAAAAGAAGAAATAAGGTTAGTGAAAGAACTGAACCCTGAGGTACACCGGCATTTATTTCGTAGGAATCAGATGTAACTCCGTCAATTACTACACGGATTGAACGGCCTGACAAAAAGCTCTCTATCCATTTAACGAGGGTAGGGTGCAGACCAAATATTAGAAGTTTGGCTAAAAGGGCAGCATGCCAGACTCTATCAAAAGCCTTTGAAATATCAAGAGCGACGATTTCGGACTCACCGAAATTATGGAGACAATGATTCCAACGCTCCGTTAGAGCCGTTAGTAAGTCTCCGGTTGAGCGGCCAGCGCGGAAACTATACTGGCAATCGTTGATAAGATGGTTATTTTCAAGATATTTCAACAACTGAGAGTTGATGAGTGATTCAAAAACTTTGGATATGATCGAGGTTAGTGCAATTGGTCTGTAGTTAGAGGGGTCGCATGCCTCTCCTTTTTTAAGTATCGGCTGGACATGAGCAAGTTTCCATACACTTGGAAATATTCCTGTTGAATATGACAGGTGAAAGAGTTTGCGCAGAGGTTTAGCCAAAGCAGAGGCGCAGCATTTTAAAACAAGGGGCGAGAAACCATCAGGGCCAGTAGCTTTGGACACGTCGAGTTTCGAAAGTACTCTAAAAACTTCCCGAGTGCGAAAGTGTAGCGGCTTTTGCCTACTAGTGCACTGTGATGGAGATGGAGGTGGCTGCGATGAAGGTGGCAAGTACGAGTTAGCAACAAAATTAGCAGCAAACAGGTTCGCCTTGCCCAATGAGTCAGTAAAAACATTCCCATTATAAATGAGTGGTGGTGTTGACGAACAGGTGAAATTGTTCTTTACGGTTTTTACTAGAGATCAGAAGCCCTTACTACCCTTTTGAGTAGAAAATACCTTCCGTCTGATGCTCTGGTCGAAATTGAACTTAGCCCGACTAATTGCTGAATTGCAAATATTCCGCGCATCTCTATAGATACGTCTCAATTCCTCTGAAGGGCACAATTTATATGCCTGGAAGGCTGCTTCCTTCTTTTTAATGGCTGCGAAACAGTCATTATTGAACCAATTGGTGTTAGTTGGTTTGATGTTCTTGAAGCTATGAGGAATAAAGCGATGCATTCCAAACCATAGGATGTTCAAGATATAATCGGTGCTTCTGTTAACGTCCTTCATAGAAAAGCAATCAGACCAATCCAGCTCTCTGAGATATTTATTAAGTCCCGCCCAATCAGCATTTTTATAATGCCACACTAATCTTTTGGTGGAGTTTAGGTTAGTGGTTGTCAGAGAGGAGATGGAGAATTGGGCGGAGATTAGACAATGGTCCGAATTACCCAAGGGAGACGTCACCGAAACCGAGTATTTTTGAGGATGCGATGTTAGAAATAGATCTAAAAGATGCGCGTTCTTCCCCAAACTATCAGGAACACGAGTCGGACACTCAACCAGTTGCTGTAAATTAAAAGACTCACTAAATAACTCGACGTGTCTTCCAGACGGGCTTGTGGTGGAAGAATGCCTGAGCCACTGTGTGTTGTGGACGATTTCAGAAGAGGGATATAATTCCAAAATCTTATCGATATCGGAAGACAGTTTATCCAAGGAGCACACAGTGTCAGTGTCAGACATATTCGGGCTGCGGTATAAAAAACAGAAGTGAATAATGTGCCGATAGAGTTGAAATCTAATCCAGACATAAGTTAATTCTGAATTAGTAGAAGAGAATTGAGGAAGATGGGAGATGGGAGAATGGCACATCATTTCTAATATAAACCGCGATTCCCCTATGAGGAGAGAAGAGCGGCACTAAGTGATACCCAGGGATGTGATACTGATTAATATCAGAATCGGAAACAACCTTGGTTTCGCTTAGTGCAAAAACAGCCGGATTTTCCGCGATCAAGTGGCAGTAAACCGAAAAATGGTTACTTTTCAAGCCACGAATGTTGCAAAAATTAAATAAAAAATTTTGCATACTCCCGGTCTTAATTTGCCCAAAACAAAACAAAACAAAAACGTACACAAACTCAAGGACTGACGAACGGGATCCACAAATGCGAGGCAAAGCCACCTCTGTGAGAACAAAGCCAGCAGCAGTGTTATGCCTGCTGTGCTGAACTTTGATCTCGGCAAAGGCAGCCAAATGCTCAACAGTGGAGACCCGTTAAACGCATTCAATGCAGCACGATTGTACTACATTGAATGTTGGATGCAAATAAGTGATATAAAGAACGGACTCACCAGACCGTGCTTTTAAATAGGACATAAAAGCCCCTCACCCCGGCGAAGATGGCACCAGCACTTTTAACAATTTCAATCAAAAATCCCGCTTTCGCAACCGAATTTAAAATTTTTTTTGGGGGCAAGATACGGCGGCACGACCGTCCGACAGTTTTAATGTTATAGACGTTATAAATATCTCAGTTGACAGGTAAACAATGGTTTTTTGCTACGGCTAATGGTTTTAAAAAAAATTGATTTTCAAAGTTGCATTTTGTAAAAAAAACCATTTTTGCATTTCAAACGGAGATATTTTGAAAATGTGCCCGCCCTATAAGTTTAGTTTTATTTGTGGGGTTAAAATAGTGGCCAATGTGTTCTCTTTCAAAAGAAATTTAAAACACAAAAATCTTATACCTTTTTCAAGTTACATGACCAAGCGTACAACTCATATCTGCTCTTCTAGCTAGGTTCCGCTTCCTTGTAAAAGTAATAATTACGGTTTCATCGAGGTCGATATTGATGTCAACCCTTCGGTACCATTCTTCAAAAGTATCTAGCGTCTTGCAGAGGCTCGGTAACTGTTTTACCGTCGCCTCGGACTGTCACGTTTACTATGTCATCCGCGCAGCCTTTTGCGAAACAGTAAGTTGTTGCCATTATGCCGCACTAGGAGCTCGTCAACCTGTGCTGTGAAGCCTAAAGACGAGTTGTATTTTTCTAATTTTTCTAAATGTCATGAGCATGCACTCTATTATCTGAAGCTGAATTTTATAACAAATGGCATTTCGAACGTACTTGACTAAAGCAGTTTACTTGTTTGAGAAATATTTGTCCATTTTTTTTATTGGCTTAAATGACGTAAAAGTATCCCAAAAATGATCTCCAATAGCAACTTTAGTCCAAAAAATTTTTTAAATGACCCTCGGCCTTACAAATAACTCTTGCAATGTTCATCAGATCGACTTGAAATTTTAACTGTAGCTTCTCAGATAGATTTTAAAGAGAAGTATACACGATTTTATAGATTTATTAATAATTACGTTTTTTATGACCATGCGTACTTCTCTGATAAATTGCATGTAGATTATGAAAAAAAAAATTTTTTTGTCCTAGGTGCAGATAACAATGATATTCGTAAAGCCGCAAACCTCTTTCAAAAAAAAACATGATACTTCAAGCGGCTGTTCTGCTGTTATTTTGAACGGAATAATTTAAAAAACATTGTTTTGTACACCTCATTATATGTACATAATAAAGCCCCCTTAATGGATAACATCACCTTGTAATTTGTTTTTTTACCATTTTTTTATTGGCTAAATCGCTTCTCAAACTATTATAGAATGATATTCAAAGCTTTTATGTGCGGAGAACTCCATTTTTTGAGTGAACTTTTGGTGTCGATTGCATGTATTTTGAGAGCGAGCTTAAACTAACACTCAAAACTTTAAACACGTTTTTCTCGAAACCTCTTTTTTTTGAGTCGGGCAACCAACTGGTTCCTTCAATTTTCAAACGATCGACATCATTGCGAAAGTCTTCCAAAAAAGCTCTTAGGCGGTGCCCAAAATATCTCTTTTGGTGGTTATATCAAACCGAGAAAAAAGAAGTGTAAAAATAAAGTTGTGAAATACGCATTAATTTGCTCAAAGTTGCGCGAATTCATTGTACTTCAGGTTTATATTTACGCAGTTACAAGTAGTGCAGTACAAATTATTACTGCATTACTTTTAAGTAAATTGTATCACTTTGCATTGCAATACTTTATACTTCAAACTTAGGATATACAACCTTACATTGGCTTTGAAACCTCGTACGTGTGATAAGCATTTTTTTGTAGACAAGGTGCGGTCAGTGGTACATCTGTGTGACAGTTCTCAATGACTTGTTCGGTACAAATTATACGGATTTTTTGAGTATATTAAGAATAAAGTTATATAGGCGAAAACATAGTTAGAAATCAAAACAATATTATTGGAGTGAGTTATTTTTTACATTTCGAGACTATACGGCGGAAGCTCAGCTTCTGGCAGATTCAACTAAGCCGATATCTTAAAGGCGGACGGCAAAAGTCGACTTAAATAAATCAAGTCAGGTTTGTATATACTTCCAGCAGTAAAAGCTACGTCCACTGGCGGGCCTAACTAAACGGACATTCGGAAAAAAACGGAATTATGGGTCGAAAGAAAGGCTTGGCAAATATGATGTATCTAGACCTAAGAAGATCCGAATAAATTTAGGAAAACGAGGGAGATTGTAAGCTTTATAGGCAGGTTAAACCGGGACATGAAGCTCAAAACTTCCAAGTGATCACTCGAAAAGTCACAGAAAAGATAAATTTACCCTACGGAAATCTACCCAGACCTAACTAACAAAGGTGAAATCCCCTAAGCCATTCACATCGTCAGCAACTGAGAAGAGACCTTGGATCACTTTATTAGAAAGTCGTCAATATGGACGTGGAAAGCGAGTTGGAATGGATCTCTGTACTCACTGGGAAGATATGGAGAGGCTAGCCTCGGAGGACATATTTATTTATTAAGTCTACACAGAATCTCTTACAGAATATGCATTTATTAATAATAAACTAATTCTAATAAAGAACTTTTATTAAACAAACTATATTAATAAACAATAATGATAAAAATTTAGGAGCATGTTAAAAATTAAGAGCATTTGAAAGCAACGAGACTTTTAAATTTTAAGCGATCACAAGCTGAATCAACATCATCATAAATTTCATTAACTTTCATCGAGCAATATGTTATTGGTTAATGCTGACCAAAAGAGTTACGTGAAATATACACCCTGCGCCAAAAAAATGTTTCGATGATGTTTTTCTCCCAAATTTGGAATGCTTAGTCCAATTTCGCAAAATTTTGTTGAAGACGCCGTACATTTTTCCTGCAGAATTTAACGCTCTAAAATAAAAATGTAAACATTCATAAAGTAAAACAAAATTTCATTTCGTTAAAACACTTTATTTTTATTTTCTCTCATGTATGCAAGAATCCTTAAAAAACTAAACTATTATGTTTTATTCTATATCTATTCTAAAATCACTTATTATAAAATCCACGGTCATATTAAAAAGAAACATAATAGATATTTATTTTATCATTTTTAATTTTTTATGGCGCCAGTGAAGTGGTTTCTTCATACCAGACTTTTTCTAACATCTTTCTCAATTCCTCAATAGTGTTTGGTTTTTTATCTAACATAACGTCCCATTAGAGCCTAAACGTTCTCAATAATATTTAGGTCAGGACTATTAGCTGGCCAGGGTAATAACTAAATACCAACATATTCCTTGTAATTTTTAATCTGAAACAATGAGAAGTGCTTAAATTAATCGGTAACTTGAAGAATATCGTTATGGATATCGTTCATATTTACCATTTTGGCTCTAAGGCAGGGAGCAGAGTCATGCTGAAAATAGGATTTTCAATATTCTCACTTATTTCTTCAAGGCACGGTAAGAGACCTTCGTCAATGATGGCCTTGTACTTATCAGCATTCACCGAACCGTGGAGAAAAATCCGAGGCCCAACACATTTCCAAGATATGCACCACCATATTATTACACTTGGTGAATGGGTAACTGTCGGTGCAAAGCACTCGTCGCTGTACCTCTCACCTTTCCTTCGTCTAACTCGGGTCGATCCATCAGGACCTATTAGGTTGAATTTAGACTCGTCAGAGAATATGATCCTTCTCCAGTCTGAAAAAATCCATTGCTTTCTTTCCTTCCACCAGTTTAGTCTGTTAAGCTCCATCTTCTTCGTGAGCAAAGTCTTTTTGGCTGGAGTTCGGCCTCGGAAATCTAATTCATTCAACCGTCTCTGCGTGGTCCTTGTGGTAACAGATTTAACAACTTAACTACTTAACAATCAAAATGAGACCGAATCATCAAACAAAATTTGACAAATATAAAAACAAAAGAATCTAACGGGATTTCCCAGCCAGTCATTATCTTGAGGTTGAAAATTTGAAATTTTACGTTCCGAAACATTTTTTTGGGCGCAGGGTGTATAAGGCTACGAGATCGGAGAGATGTGACAGGCATATGATACAATAAAGAAATCAGACTCGATGAGCAAATTCTGTAGCATAAAATATATCTTACAAACATTATACTAGCTATTTTCCTCCGCGATTCTAAGGACTGACGATTCAATTCTATTAATAAGATATTGAGTGTACAGACAATATATAACGGTGGCATATTCAAGAATTGAACAGCTCCAACTCCAAACTCAGTAATTTTACTGGGACGACCAAGTTTCACGCCATCTATGGTATAATCAAAATAAAAAGGCTGAGGAATACGATAGAAACTCAATACTTTACACTGCTCTATATTCACCCCTATTCCATTAAAAACACACCAATGAGGCAATTTCTCAAGGTCTGATTGAAGAAGCAGACAATCAGAAACTCTAGTTATGGAAGCAAACAATTTAGGATCATCAGCATATATTAGACATTACACAAAGGAGAATAAACTAACCCAATCAATAATGAATATTATGAAAAGTAACGGGCCTAAGGCTATCCTGAGACACTACAGGGTAGATACCTTTTAACCAACAGATATTTAAACAAAAGTATTATTAAAAAAATAAACCCAACTCTCCAAGTTAATCGGGAATCACGTAGCGCAACTCTTAACCTTGTATAATTTTTTTATACAAATTTATTCAACTAGTGAAGTTGTAGTATCTTCTTTACTAGATATGCACGCTAGGGATAGTTCCTATTTGATATTTTAGGAGTTGATTTAAATCAATAGCTAATTAATGAACAAAAAAGCATGGTTGTTTTTAAAACTTAAGTGTATACACAAAATTATTCAAGATTAGGGGTTTCACTAGGGGTTGTTCCCGAAGCACTTGGAGACTTGGGTTTATTTGTAATAATACCTTTTAACCAATAGTTATTTAAAAAAAAATTGGGGGTTTTTGTAATTTTACGTAGAAAAACAATTATTCAACCTTAAGGGTGGCACTAGGGGGTGGTTTCTGATGCACTTGGAGGTTAGCATTAATTTGCTGGGTTTTTTATATTTTAGCGTAGAAAAAAATTATTCGACGGTAAGGTTGGCACTAGGGGTGGTTCCTGCTGCACTTGGAGGGTAGGATTTATTTTTAAGAAATACTTCTCTAATCAATAAATATTTTAAAAAAAATGCTGAGTTTTTCTATATTTAAATGTAGAAAAAACATGTATTAACGTTAAGGGGGTTAAGGGGTGGTCCTGATGAAATGGCACTCAAATTACCACCAATATTATTGGAGAACCTATTAGTTCATACTTTAAAGATTATTTAAAAAACAATTTTTTGCTGGTTACTGGAGTGCCTTTTAGTTTAAATATCATTTTAAAATTTTATGTTTTTTCTTCAAAATATTTATAAAAGTCAGGTTTCCAAAAGTAACTTTTTCTTATTCTGCAGGTTGTTATGAACATTTTCGTCAAAAACTTTTTGTGATATGATGAAAATTTAACTTAAACTGTGTCACCACCTCTGCAGTTCTCCGTATTGCAAAAACATCTTTTACTGTAAATTTTTGGAAATTAATATCTCAAAAAGTATTCAAGATATCACAATAAAATTTTATATGGTTAATAGATGGCAAATAGAACATATAAAAAAAAATCATAAAAGTCTGAGACCATGGGTTTCATGACCTGGATCTATAGTATCTTCGATTTTGGTTCTGGATGTAATAGATATAAAATTAGATATTATTTTACACATTTTAGCGCTTCTTGTGAAGTCGATTCAATTTTTTTAAATTATTTTATTTTTTAGTGTCTTCAGATATTTTACTCGAAAATACTGCTCGTACAAATAAAACAATGTCAACAGTTGTAGTGAACTCTATAGAAAGGAAACAGAATTATTCAAATCCGGGAACAAGTTACATTAAGTTAGCCACCCTTTCATACACTCACCTTAAATACAAAATTCTTACCAGGGTGCTAGTACGCCAACGTTCTCTATACAGCGAGAGAGAATCATTAAAACCAGGGCATGCATTACAAAGTAAGGGGACTGCTCCCTTCTCTTCCAGAGACGCAGTGGAATTTTTAATTAAATTATTTTAAAACCCTTAGGGAGACCTGGTCTCGAACCCGGGAACCATGGTATGATGGTTCTGAAGCTCAATTGATCCGACTCCGTCATTTACCAATAAGGAAATGTATTTTGTACAACATAATCAAAATTGTTCTACGCCTTACAGCGCTATGGGCCGCCTCACCTCCCACGCTCACCCTAGCTTGGCTCCACCCCTTCACCATCCCCGGTTCACATGCCTGTTAGCCTACCTCTCCCCCACACCTAAAGTGCAAATTTTTTCTAACAGTAGCAACGAGGTATCATATTTTATACAACAACAAAAATCATCCAAATCGATCTACGCGTTACAAAAATGATTTCGCCCCTCTCCCCACCCCGCCCATTAGACAATTTTTAACATGAGACCATATTCTATAGGTCAAAAGCAGAATCATCTAAATCGGTCCTAGAGTTAGAATGTTAAACTACCCCTCACCCCACCCTAACCAAGGTCCACATTTCTTCAAGGGAGCAAGGGAGGGTCATATTCTATACAACAACAAAAAAAGTCAACCAAATCGGTCTGCGCGGTACGAAGTTGGATTTCATCCTCTCTCTTACCCCAACCCCACCCTATAAATTTTGGCATGGTACTAACGGGGAACATACTCTATAAATCAGAAAAAGAATTATCCAATAACGCGTTAACGTGTTAAGAAGTTAGCCTACACCTCCCCCACCATATGTTAAAATTTATCCTCATAGTAGCAATGGGAGATTATACTCTATATAACAAAAATAGAATCATCCAAAACGGTTTTCGCGTTAAGAAGTTGCGTATCGCCACCTCACGCTATAATGTGCCGGGGTACCAATGGGGGAAGATACTTTATACATAAGAAAAAGAATCATTCAAATCAGTCCACGCGTTATGAAGTTACATGAGATAAGATTGCGTCGACTTTCGACATTTAATGATTTTTGGAACTTGTACTCGTTTTTTCCATTTAGTGAATGAGAGGTCGACGAGAGAAGAAGCTACGTTTCGGAGATTCCAAATAACTGCAAATAACTCCTCCATTATTTTTATATCGTAGCGATAGAGACAATATACAAGTTCTTGTGAAGTTAGGGCGACAAAACGAGGTCACCTTGATATACGTCCCAGTGCATTGCGGAATCCCAGAAAATAAAAAGACAAATGAGTTGGCGCAGCAAAAGGAAGTCCAAAAGAAAAGCCTGGAATAAGTAATAAGGAGGTACAAACAAAATTGGGAAGAATTCAGAATAGCTAAACACTAATGCGTTGAAAAGATTCTGGGGAATCTCAATGTATCTGGATCAAAAAAGATAATCAATTTGAACAACGCCGAATTGAAACATATTGCTGACTTCGCGACAGGACATGCGCGACTAAGGGCTTATGCCACAGAAATAGAACTAACGAACTCCAACTTGTGCAGATGATGCGGAGAGGAAGACGATACAGTTATACAAGTTCTCAGCCAATGCTCGGCCTTAACGCAAAGAAGATTTAAAATTTTAGGAACATACTTATGCGAAGACCTAGCAGAAGTGAATAGGTAGGAATATAAATACAATTCGTTATGACCCAGTTGGCTCCAGCAAGAGGCGTACAACGAGCCTTTAGGCCTCAGAATATGTGAGACGTGCAGTAAAAATTTAAATATAGAAGCTGTGGTGACATCGGCGCTGAGCAGGGTTATTGCCAACCTTGGTGGACCCAGACCCTGCAAAAGGCGCCTATTGCTCCGCACCGCCGAGGCCATAATGCTTTAGGGAGCAGAAGTCTGAGCTGATGCAATGCGGTGGGAAAGGTACCGCAGCTCTCCGCATTGCGAGCTCCTACCACACGGTCTCGGAGCCAGCAGTGCTAGTGGTCGCGGTGGTCATACCCATTGACATGGCAAGAAAGATGGGATGGAGATTCGCGGGCGGTGGACAGCCCGGGTGATCCCTCAGCTGGACACTTGGCTAAACCGTCAGCACGGCGAGGCGGCCTAATACCTTACCCAAATGCTGACGGTGCACGGGCATTTCCGGGCCTTCCTTCACCGCATAGGGAAGGTGCCGATCCCGTGCTGTGTACACTGCGGCTCTCCATCGGACTTCGCTCTTCACACATTCTTTGAATGTGCCCGATGGAGAGCGGAGAGAGCTGAGCTGGAGGCGGAGACGGGCAGCTTCACCCTGGAAAATATAGTTGGGATCATGCTGCATTTATTACAGGGTGTTTCAGATCTGGTGTGCCAAAATAAATGGGGTGAAAGTTCTCAACCGTTTCGGAGTTAGAGGGTGATGCAAATCTACAATTTTCATGGTATGCCCTCACTGTTTTAATTTTAACTTTTGATCGCCTCAACGCAGAGACATCAAACAAACGCCAAAAAACTACTATTCCAAAGAACTTTCCAAATTTGTTTGATACAGTCACTTCCAAAAGTGAAAAAAAACTTTCTTGATTACCTAAAATTCAGTACTTTCCTAAATTTTCTCCGAAATTCATCCAATTGATACACCTGTTTTTTCTTTTAATTAAATTGTCCATCTTATTACCTTTCCAAGGTACAAGATATCTAAGTGGAGAAAGGATTTAGAAATCTTATGTAGAAAACCTTTTGGGGATTACTCGTACTATAAAAATCTGCATTGAAAGAAATTAATCTCCAATTAATCCTAAAGTTCTTTTTATTGAATTCGAAACTTATTACAATTAATCTGAATATGTCACAAAAGCTGTTCGAAGTGTACTCCGCCAATTTCGATGTATGCCAATATCCCCCTTGTAATTCGCTCATTAAGGGGCATTGTAGCCAACCTCTCCCGTATTTTCGTCGCTGCATTCCCAATTCTGTTAACTGTCCTTAAGCAAACTTCATCCTTTATTGCTCCCCATAAGAAAAAGTGCTATGGGGGTAAGATCTGGAAATCTAGCACCTTGTCCGAACCAGCGGTCAGGAAACTTTTCATTCAATATTGCCTTTACAGCTGCCCTCCACACTTTAACGGAAGACACTCCTAATCGTCTTGCGACTCGTCTCGGGTTAATTTCAGGGTCTTGCTCGACGTCGACAGAAACCTCCGACGTTGCAACTCGGAATTCCGTGGCTTTGAAGTCACATTTTTCGCTTCCTTCGGAAACTCCGCGAAAATACCCCTCTTTGGGGTAAACGTCGATTAGGGAATCTCCTTTCATAATCCAGTACCGCCGCTCTTTATTTCAGTCTACTACACAATAAATGTAAATTATATCCGCGTATTCCTTAAAAGGAAATTCTGCCAATTTTTAATAATTTTGGCTTAAGGGGTTAGGGCTAGTCAGAATTTTCAAAAAAAAAATTTAGTAAAACAGCGACATTTCTAGAGGTGGGGCCAAAATAAATTGGAAATTAGAGCGTAATCGCATTTTACCATTGCCTCAAGGAATTGCGTCGTTGTGTTAGAAGTTTATCTATGTGGGGCAAACATAAGTTTTGAAATTAAACTCCATTTTGTCTGACCGCCACCGAAAACGAGTTGGGGGTCAAAATTCCAATTGCTCAGATGTAAACAAACTGAGAACGGGGACAAAAACTTTCATTTTTCTAGTTACCTACATTAAGTCTTAGCAGTTTTAATTAAATAATATAATATTAAATATATCATAAAACATATTTTTAATAGCTACTTGCCTAAAAAAAGATATTCCACGAGTCTATCGTCGATTATTTGTGCAACAATGAATAGCACACCACAGCCGAGTACATCCGCGGCGGCTAAAGAAGAGGACCTCGGGTCGCTCTATGAAAAGGTAGCCGACATGGACGTGGAAAGCGAGTTGGGCTCAGTGGGATCGCTCTACTCACTGGGGAAAACGGAAGATTTAGAGAAGATGACATCGGGGGGTTTGTCGGATATCTCAAAAGAGATGTATGACAAAATCAAACGATGATACCGATGAATCGTTAGGGTTCCCAGTCAGGAAGAGATCCTAGCGATAATTGAAGTGGAGGAACCCAGGACCTCAACCCCAAGAAAGATGGAACCATCATCATCATGACGTGGTTGGTCCAAGCCAACCTACATAGGAGTAGTGTAGCTACGGCCGCACTAGCCGAGATGATGGCGCAGAAGGATGTATAGATCGCACTGATCCAGGAACCATCCACTTTTGAGGGAAAAGTCACGAACTGGAACTCAAAAGTGTTTAATTGTTTTTATACCCTGAAAAAAGGTAGGCCAAGGGTTTGCTTAATTGTTAAGAAAGAAATACATGCTATATCTATTCCACAGATTAGCGACCGTGACTGTGTAGCTGTACAATGGGAAGTCGGCAAAGGACGAGACCAGACGAAGCTACTACTAGCATCGGCATACCTTCCATATGAAGAGAATCCACGGAAACTCTGAAAAATATGGTAAGGAATGCAAAGGAAACAAAATTAAGGTTAGCCATAGGCTGTGACGCAAACGCACATCATAGTGTGTGGAGGAGCACAGACAACAATTACAGGGGTAAAGTTCTTAATTGAATATCTAGTAAAATCAGAACTTTTTATTATAAATAGGGGCAATAAGCCAAATTTTATTAATAAAAACAGAAAACAAGTTATGGACATTACACTTGCGAACGGGAGGACTATTGATGAGATTGAGAACTGACGAGCTGTCATTCTCGGACCATCGATGGATACTCTTTGAGCTGAGTGGCATTGTCAGAAATAATCCCGACTTTTAGAAACCCCAGAATAACAAACTATAGGGACGTTTTAAACACAAAATTGTGTACAAGAAATGTTCCTTTGGAATCAACACATTGAACATGTCAGACTCGCAGTCGAGGAAGCGTGTCCAAAGAAACGACTGAAAATAGTAAAAGACTGAAAATAGTAAACAAAGCTAATAAACACCAAAGAGAGGAACGCTAGGAAGAAAGAAAACGGCACTTAGGCAATTCAAGTCCGAGTGCCGAAAAGCCTAGCGGGAATCATGGAAAGCGTTTACTAGCCAATTGAAAGCATTGAAAGAACTTATTGAAAACTCATCCAACATGAGGGAATCTCTTGAGAAGCTGATTACAAATAACTTCTCGGGGAACCACCTTGTGGAGGGGGAATCGATAAGGTAAGACGCTACCCCTTGGAGATCCCAAGTTGAGATGGAAGAGGAGCAAGCGAAGAAACTGTGTACTTTAGACAAGGTAAGTGGGCAATAAGATCCTTCAGCCCATATAAATCACAGGTTAGGGATGGAATATACCCCATCAGCTACAGAGGGGAGGTAACAAACTATGGAACAAACTCGCCCTACTTTTTAGAGCGTGTCTAAAGTTCATTTACACTCCTAAAAACTGGAAAGTTGCAAAGATAGTATTTCTACCCAAACCAAATAAGACGGACTATAGCACATCCAATGCTTATAGACCAATTAGCCTTACCTCATTCCTACTGAAAAGTTAGAAAGACTCATAAAATGGGAAGTAAGGAAACATATAGGCATAAACCAACTATCAAGTTCTCAAAATGCATATATGAAAGGTAGATCAGCTGATTTCGCTCTACATAGCCTAATACATCAAGTGGAAAAGGCATTGATGTACAAAGAAGTAGCGTTAGGCTGCTTCATTGATATAGAAAAGGCCTTCAACAACGTCAGAGTCGATAAGATTCTTTATAGGTTGAGGGAGAAGGGGACAGATCACAGTTTAATTAAGTGGATCAAGTCCATGCCGGAAGACCGAATCATAATTACAAGTTTCGGAAATGAGCAAGTGACGGCGCGGGTAAATACAGGAACTCCACAAGGAGGGATTCTTTCACCATTCCTGTGGCTGATAGTGATTAATGAACTAATTAAAAACCTATCAGAGAAAGGTCTTTACGTAATTTTATATGCGGACGACTTAGCGATAGTAGTCCGAGTTAAGTTTGAAGAAAATTTGGGATACTTACTTCAAGAAGCAATCGACAACCAGGATTGTGGACTAAAGATGGGAAGGAGCAATCTGAACCGTTTAAGAGTTACAGGATGAATCATAAATTCCACGTCACAACGCAGCAACCAAAATTGTCAACAATGTTAATCAAACTCCTACCATTGCAGGTACAGCCACTTCCAAAAATGAAAAAAATGTTTTCAAATTGACAAAAATTCAGAATTTCCTCAAATTTTCTTCGAAATTTTTGTTTTTTATTTTTATAAAATTGCCAATCTACCTTTCCAAAAAAGGTGCAACATGTCCACGTAGAAAAAGGATATAGAAATTTAGAAAACCTCTCGGGGAATATTATAAAAATCTGCAATTTAAAGAAACTTAACTCATACTAACCTTAAAATCATTTTTATTGACTGCGAAACAAATTACAATTAATGTTATTATGTTACAAATCCTGTTTGGAATGTCCTCCGCCAGTTTCGATGCATGTCATTAAGCTTTTTCTAATGCGCTGTTTAAGGTGTATTGTAGCCAACATCTCCCGTATTTTTTTCGCTGTAGTCCCAATTTTGCTAACTAATTCGTCTCTATTGTTAACAAGCACCATCTTCGACAAATTCACGCTCTAGGCGAAGACGCAGGAGGGTTCGTGCTCCGCTTGATGGCACTATTGAGGAAGTTTGCTTCCCTGATGCATCATCGAGGTCGACTGCTACTCCCTCACCTGCTGCTGCATCTATCACTACAACATGTGGCGTTGCTGATGTCCCACCATCTAACACGCTGGATTTCACCGTGGTCAACGCCGTGGATCCTGTGTCTGCAGCGGTTGCTTTGAGACCGGCTGAGCTTCCACGTCATATTTTCCTGTCACGGTTGCATCATGATACCACTGAAGATGATATCGTCAATTTTATTTCATCGCGTACCGTGACTGATAGGAGCTCAATTGCCTGCAGAAGAATTGATGCACGACGTGGGCAGCGGGGTCGTTCCTTCTCTGCTTCATTTAAGCTTCTTGTACCAGATGCTGTTTTTCACTCGGTACTTCGCCCCGACATTTGGCCGCTTAATTCTATCGTCCGTGAATTCATTCCAAGGACTCGTTTTAACGCAACTGCAGCCTGTAATATATCATCAAAAAACGCATTAGTGAGTTCTCCCTTTACTACGCCAACGTAACCGGACTGCGATTGAAGACGACTCGACTCTTCATCGGCTCGACGAATAAATGTTTCGACGTGGTCTGCCTGACCGAGACTTGGCTTTGTGGAAGAATTGCAGACGCTGAGCTCTTTGACTCTGAGTACTTGGTTTTCCGCCGTGACCGCCATCTTTCCGCTGCTGATGCTCCGGTGGGAGGTGGTGTGCTCTGCGCTGTCCGCCATGAAATTCCTTGTATGGTCGTTGATGTTGCGGGATCTGATTCCCTTGAATTCATTTGCGTGGTTCTCAAGCTTCCACACAAAAATGTTTACATTGCCACGGTTTATATTCCGCCTGGATCGCCCTCTGATTGCTATGAGTCGATGTCTACTTGTGTTGAAGGACTGGCCGATCTGCTGCTTCCGTCGGATGACCTTTTACTCCTTGGAGATTTCAATATGCCTTGGGTCAGCTGGGAGCGCTTCTTGGATAAGGATTGCTTACTACCTTCTTTTTCCGCTGCCCCACAGTATATTCCGGCGTTCCTGGACTCCATTGCCTCTTGCGGCTTATCACAGGCCTGTGACGTGATGAATGACTCGGGCAGGTTCTTGGATTTGGTGTTCTCATCTGACTGCTCGAGTACTGTCGTGAAGCACTGTCTATCTCCTCTGGTTCCTGAATCTCTTCACCATCCTGCACTGCACATCATCTTCGGTTTTGATCCTGTACTGACGGCGTCTTCTGACTCAAGTAATTTTTGTTATAACTTTAGCAAAGCTGATTATTCTAAACTTAATGATTGGCTCTTTGCCTGCGATTGGACGAATGTTCTGAATGAATGCGATATTGATAATGCTGTAATGTCATTTTATGATTCTCTTTCTGTTTGTTTTGCTAATTGTGTTCCTGTTTCAAGGTCTCGTGGTTCGCGTTCATATCAGCCCTGGCTTAATAGTTCTGTGAAGCACTTAAAGAATCTGAAGAATAAAGCTTGGAAGCGGTTTTGTTCCTCAAGGAGTGATGCTGACTATTTCACTTACTCCATGTTACGCAACCAATTTTGCTCTGCACTTGATATTTCTTATTCTGACTATTTGGAGAAAGTTAAATCGTCTTTGCGTGCTGAGCCTAAACAGTTCTGGAGGTTCGTAAATTCTAAGCGCAATTGTGATGGCTACCCTTCCGTGTTAAGTTTTGGTGATGTCGAGAGTGACGACCCCCTGACGACTGCCAACCTTTTTGGCGAATTCTTTGGCACTGCATTTTTGACTTCAGACTGTGATATTAGCGATAAGGATTTTATTCATATGACGAGGTTTGCTCCGACTACTCTTGAAACCAAAGACCTTGTGTTTGACGAGGATGCTGTGCTGAAACATATTTCTGGTTTGGCTGATGGTTTCTCGTGCGGTCCTGATGGTATCCCTGCTTGCTTTGTAAAAAATTGTCGCTTGTCCCTGGTTTCTATTCTTTGTCACTTATTTAACTTGTCTATTCGTTGCGGTGTTTTTCCGAAATCTTGGAAAGCATCTGTCATCATTCCCCTTCATAAGAAAGGTAGTAAAAAGGACATATCAAACTACCGTCCCATTGCCAAGTTATGTTGTATTGGTAAAATATTTGAGGCTCTGGTGTGCAATGCTCTTAACTTCCACTGCAAGCCTTTTCTTGGTTCCTTTCAACATGGCTTCATGAAGGGTAGATCTACTGTGACTAACCTGCTGGAATTCTCTAATTGCTGTATTTCTGCCATTGAAGCGGGTAAGCAGGTGGACTGCGTTTTTACTGATTTTAGCAAGGCTTTTGACAGAATTAGCCATAGTATTCTTGTTCGTAAGTTGTCTTTTCTGGGGTTTCCATCAATTTTTGTTAATTGGATTCGTTCCTATCTTTCTGATCGTACGCAACGTGTGCTATTTCGAGGTTCACTTTCGAACGATATTTATGTTACCTCTGGTGTTCCTCAAGGAAGTCATCTAGGACCATTGCTTTTTATCATTTACATCAATGATGTATCCGTAATTCTCCCGAATTCCAGAATTCTATGTTACGCCGATGACGCCAAAATATTCCGCGTTATTTCAAGTGCGAATGACTGTGCACTATTAAACTCGGACTTAGACGCCTTTCATAATTGGTGTTCTATAAACTTCCTTCCCCTAAATATAAGCAAGTGCACTACTATGTCATTCTCTCGATCAAGGAATCCAGTGCCCTTTAACTACACCTTAGACGGTGGCTCTCTGAACAAACTTGACAAGACCAAAGATTTAGGAGTAGTGCTAAATACGACCTTTTCATTTGATGACCATATCAACACTATCGTAAACAAAGCTAATTCTGCTCTGGGCTTCGTCAAGCGATGGTCTAAGGAGTTTGATGACCCATATGTAACTAAACTCCTTTATTTTACGTTCGTGAGACCTGTTTTGGAGTATGCTAGTCCTGTGTGGTCTCCTTTTTATGCGATTCATATTAATCGCATTGAGGCTGTGCAGCGTAGATTCGTTAAATTTGCCCTTCGCGGCCTTTCTTGGACCGATCCTCTTCGGCTGCCTCCCTATGCTGACCGTTTAAAGCTTATTTCATTGGAGTCCCTTGAAAGCAGACGTGACAACTCCAGAGTTGTTTTTGCCTTTGATTGCTTGCATGGCGCGGTTGATTCCCCGGAACTGCTGGGAGCTCTAGGTTTATCGATTCCTGCTCGTCCCTTGAGAAACCATTGCTTTCTCCATACTCCCCACCACCGCACTAATTATGGTATGCATGAGCCTATTACATCTATGTGCCGTCTTTTCAATAATAATTTTGAGCTTATTGATTTTCATTTATCTAGATCTCATCTGAAGAATCAGCTTTGTTAGGGTTACTTTTTCTCTTTCTTTGTGATTATATTGTTATTTTTTGTTTTTTATAGCTGTCAGTATTTGAGTATTTGATGAATCGTAATTAGTTAATCACTTTGTAATTTACTTTATACTTCATTGTATGTTAGATTTACTTTTTTTTTTGATTTCATTGATTTGTAGTAGTCAGTACTTGGCGAATTTGTAAATAAATAAATAAGCCTTGAATAAACGTCATCCATCATTGTTTTCCATAAAAAAGTTCAATAAAGTAAATTCTGGAGCTCCAGCTGGCCAAGAAATCGGTGCAAAGTGGTCAAGAAATTTTTCATTAGGGCTGTATCGTGTTAATAAATCATTGCCCTAAGATTATCCAGATGGATGTCCCCTAGTAGATTTGGTAGTGTATTTCCCAAAAAGTTCGAATAAATTTGGCTGTTAAGCACTTGCGGCAAAATGAATGGCCCTATTAAATGGGTGCCGATGATACCAACCCAAACATTGGCTCAGAATTTGGACTGGAACTTCACCCTCGTCCTATGTTGGTTAGTATCCGACATTGTTTCTGATTCAACCATCCACAGAATTCGGCCCACAAAATCCACCTTCTCAATGCCACATTCCAGAAGCCAAACGCAAATTTTTAATCTTCTCTCAGAATATCCTTCCAGTAGTCCTTTAACTGAGGAGGTATGATGATATGAACGTCAACTTGTTGGATGAGTAACCCTCCGAACTTTAACTAAAGACACTCCTAACCGTCTTGCGACTCGTCTCTTTCTCCTAACCGGTCTTGATTTCGGTACCGAAATTAAAACCGAAATTTAAAATGTACCGAAATAGAGCGACCGAAATGAAATGGTCCCGAAATAAATAGACCTTAAAAATATGTGACCGTAACCGCCAGACCGAAATTCAAAGACCGATTTAAATTGGTACCGACCGCGGAAGAAGTTATATGTCCGGTCTTGCGATTTTTCACTACCTTCATTACATAGGATATTCGGTAAATGTCTTGATGAAGGGACCGTCGGTTGGAGGAGGGTGGATAGTGACTGGCGCGAAGAGGAAGGGAAGGGATGGGAAGGGAAGGGATGGGAGGGGAAGGGAGGTGATGTGAAGGGAGTAAATGTCTAGATGAAGGGAAGGTGGTAGGGAGTTGAGGGGAGTCGGATGACTTCATTATATTATATAAAAATCCCAACGACGGCAATTTAACTCTAACCCTAACGTTTTAGTTGTAACCGAAACCAAAAATTTTATATCTACGTGGTTTTTAACCGGAACCGAAAATTATATTTTACATTTCGGTTTTAACCGAAACCGAAAATGAAATTTTACATTTCGGTTCTAACCGCAACCGAATTGAAGAAAATTAATTACGGTTAAGGTTGTTGCAATTGCGGTTTAATAAACCCAATTTGGTTTCGGTTGACCGTAACAGATTTATAATTTCGGTTGTGGTCCCATTTCGACTCCCTGGCGCATATACCTCTCTTTTAGGTGCTTTACCGTTTCAATCTGCTACACAATAAATGTAAATTATATCCCTTTATTCTTAAAATTAAATTTTTCCACTTTTTAATAATTATAGCTTAAGAACACCCGCAGTTATCGGGGTTACTGAGTGACCCTCTTTTATAGCCAAGTTTCCATCAAGTAATAGTGACAGAACGTCAGGACACTAGGGTGTGAACTCAGGCTTACACAAACTAATATCGACAATAAAAGAAAATTCCACTAACATTTTTAGAACTTTTTTGCAGCAATAATTAAAACCAATGACCTGTGTACCCGAAAAAAACAATTTAGACCCTTTGTCTTAAAAATTTTGTTTATTTAAGGAACTTCCTACCTAAATTGCAATAAAATAATTAGGTAGTCAAGGATTTCTAAAGATGCGGTTTTGTTAAACCTAGACATATTGTACCGATTTGGAAAGTTAATAAGATGGGCAATCTAAGAAAACAAAAATGAGGTGTATTAATAATAATTAATTAATCATTTCGGATAAAATTTGGGGAAATGCTGAATTTTTCGTAAGTTCAAAACGCTTTTATCACTTTTGGTAGTGACTGTACCTGCAATGGTGGGAGTTACATCAACATTATTGAAATTTTTTAGCGTGAGTTTGAAGTCGCTGTGATGAGTAGATTAAAATATAAAAATAAAAGAGTGACGTACATAACATGAAAATTTATGAATCACTTTGTATCTCCGAAATTACCGCCCATACAATTCTTTGTTTGGCTAGGTGAGATCTATACTACGAGGTAATAACCAAAAAGGAGATGCATGTGAGTCCACATAACGTAGCCATTTTTAATACATTGAATTTATGAACCACCCTGTAACCTCGAACCCCCCCCCCCCCCCCTTCAAACAATTTTTGTTTGCCTACCTGAGCTCATTCACTCCACTTATTTTGGAACAACTTTTGCCGGACATCCTCTATTACTGTTAGTACCTATATTATAAATAAAGTGTTAATTTGTTTGAATTAGTGATAAGATATTTGAGCTTTGCCCCTTTACTACTCCAATTATACCACCAATTGTCAGAACATGAAATTATAATTGAGCCAATAATTGGGTTGTCATATAAATCATGCGGTATTTTTAATAGCTAACTGCATCAACTTGCTATAAAAACAGGTAATTAAGTTTACCTTGTCCTCATTCGTAATGCAAGCTTTAAAAAGTGCAGTTCGATTTTTACAGTTATTTTTTAAAGTTAAAGTGGAAGTCGCTAGGAAGCATATTCGACACATTGTTTTACGAATTAAATAAAGGCAACAACGCAATGGATTACTCCTACAGTATATGGAGATCGGACAGTAAGGCAGCATCAACGGTGGTTTTAGAAATTCCAAGCCAAAGACTACAGTTATAAAGACGAGCACAAACATTCACATCAAACATTCACTGTCACTTGCATGCCATCCAAATTGGGCCAATCGGTTCCACACAAAATTTCTAGGTCTGTCCTTTCTTGCTGTCACACCTCAAGAATAAACCTTTTTTGGACCGAATAGTGACTGCTGATTTTCGAGAAATCGATTCTATACGAAAATCTAGAGCGGCGAAGACAGTGGGTAAATAAAAGAAAAATACCGGCTGCCTCGTCTAAAAAAGGTCTTCACCCACGTAAGGTGTCCGTTTGGTGCTAAAACGATAACAGAGGGGATCTACTGCAAGCAGCTTCAGCGACTTAAGTCAGCTCTACTAGAAAAACTACCATCCCTAATTTCAAGATAAAACCCGCCGGAAATCGCTCCATATGATTATCATTTATTCCGCAGTCTTCAAAATCATTTGGATGGACAAAATATAAATTCTTTAGACAAGGTCAGAACATTACTAGAGCGTTTTTCGTCACAGAAAATTGGGAAACGGAAACTTACAGCTACATCCATGCCACTGATGTCTGTCTAAATGTTGCAAAAATATCGTAGTATACTGAGTATCTATTCTGGAGGGTTCCTGCAAAATATAGACTACACTACCTCTAAACTAAGGTTTAGGAACATTTCCAGACAAAAAGGAGTGGGAGGGAGGGTACTGTCACAATGGCTGATAAAGCGGTCTTCACTGATGGACCTAAAGTGGAGGACGGGGTAAAAGCTGGTGTTTACTCGGCTAGCCAAAATCGACAGTGAAGCTGCAATAAAGGCGCTGGACTAAAACGTATAAAAGTCACAAACAATACACAGGGTAACTCTATGCTAGATCCCAGGGTAGCGATTCTCAGATAATGTGGTTGTGTCAAGTTTGTGCGCATGGTCTGTAATTCTCCCATTCTGTTACCCGGAACTTGAATCGACATCCTCAGCCGTCTGGTTAGAAGCTGGGTAGGAATTCTCACAATATTGTTTGCTTTCAGACAACCTGGGTAGAAATTCTCAAAAAATTGGTTGCTCTCAGACAACCTGGTTGCCTTGTAAGTACGCAAAAATGTAAAAACGTGTAGAATTTGAATTTAACAAGTGTGTGTTCAATCGGTTGAAGAGGAATGCCAACCGTTTTACAAAATTTTTACTCATGACAGTCCAAGACCTATGAAGTGTCAAAATCACACGACAACTTCCAACCGGCGATTGAGGATTTAGATGTAAGTTCCGGGGAATGGCAGAATTACAGATGATAATACTTGACACACTTATTCGTTGTTATGAAATTTTTTTCTGTTGCCACAACATTTTCTGGGCTGCGCTTAATTTATTGAAACGGTTTGGTTGTCTGGAGGCAACCAAATTGTGTGGGAATCACTACCCTGGCGTGTGATTTTGATACTTCATAACGCCTATACTGCCATGAGTAAAAATTTTGTAGAACGGTTGGACATTCCTCTTTAACCGTTTGAACATATACATGCTAAACACATCCCCTACACATTTATAAATTTTCGTGTACTTACAAGGCAACCTGGTTGTCTGAAAACAACCAGCATTACGAGAATTCATACCCTGGCCATAGTAATATGCAGGTGAATAAGACGGCTGATACGCTTCAAAATAAGATTACATGCTGTATACATAGGTCAATCGGCCGGCCTCTAGAGTCAAAAAGAGAAGTTCACCTGCAGGCTAATCCCCTTACTTAGGAAAGATGGATCAAACTAAAAACATGCGGTATGTGAAGGCAACTTTGTCCTATTTAGAACATTATGAAAACGGATTTCCTGCTAAGGAGAAAACGCAACGATTTTCAATATATTGTGGCAGTCAGTACTGGTCACTGTCTCTTCAGAAGACTTGCAGAACATATACGCATCTAACCAACATATTTTGAAGAAGTTTTACAGACAAGGAAGAAGTGGAAAGCTTTCAGCATTTACTCTGTGATTGCACCACCATGGCCGCAAGAAGGTACAAAGCTTTAGGCGCGTACTTCTTTGGAGGAATGGGTATTGTTTCTAACATGGTGCTTAGGCAGCTTCTTAGGTTTATTAGCAGTTGTGGTTAGGTCTAAATAAACCCTAATATTCAGTTGCGGTCCTGCTACTGTAGAAACACAATGGACTTTTCTTAATTCTAAGGCTTATCAGCATTCCGATAGCCTCCACCCTACCTAGCCTGTAAAAACTGAAAGAGAATATATTTTAGATTAAAATAAGAAATAAAAGTATAAAAAAAACCTGTAGTTGTATTTTTCAGGATAACGGGCAAACCCGTTGTTAGTCCCAAATAAATATTAAGCCGGTAAAGATCTTTTGTTTTGCTTTCACTTCCTTTTTGCTACTAGACATTTTCATAAGATTTTTTTAAAATAAAATTAAACATTGATATACGGTTATCTATTGGGTAGGTATCAATATGGAATTATTTCTATTTGACTATGCGTAAACCATAATATTAAAAGGGTAACCCTTAATATGAGAAGCTTAAATTAAATTGTACTTTCGACAATATCAGTAGTTGTGTATAATTCAAATTAAGAAATCTGTATTAGTTCCAATTAGAATTTGACTACAATTTTAGTTTAACTTAAATAAAAATTAAATTTCGCTGTTAATACACTATAAACTCTCCTATTTTTAATTAATTATTTTAATTAACTGGAATTTTAAGTTGATCAATTAGACATTTTTCGACAAATTTCGTTTTGGTTATTCGATTTGCAACAACAACAGTGAAATTCATATTTTACAGTAAATTTACCTGATGTCCTAGATGGTAAAGCAATCCGATTACTGCCTTTTCGCCGCGATCTTCTTACATATGATCGGGACGAAGTAAATGAGGCACTCGGCATCTTTGAGATCTTGAAAATGTCCAAGTTATCTCCAATCCTTCGCTCTTTTATTCGTGAATAACTTCGACTGGGCCTTGTGCGGCGCACTTATAAAAAGCCACACAGTCCGACCCAATCTACAGATGAGTTCCGGCAGATTTTTTCTGTAATTCTCAGTGCCCTAAACAAAGGAGGCGAAAAAACTAGTTCCAGCCCGGGCAGCCATGTTTAATTTTTATCCATATTTGTCACACCACTACAAGTAGAACCCAAATCAATTTCGTGTAAAATGTATTTTTTATACAACTGACACCACGTCAAATTCACATTCACGTACCACTACTGCAAAATGCTAATCCAAATTAGAACTCCCTAGTTAATATTTCAATCTTTCATTTGCATTCACTGCGCGACTTTATCCCTTCCTGTTAGGGTTTAAACACACTCTTTAGTTATCTACACGCTAATTCTTCTTATCGATATATTTAATTAATTGGAAAACACAAGTTGCATAATTTTCACTCGCGCAGTGCCCCCGCAAGCTGCCAAAACACACGAAAGGGCTATTTTACTCACCGAACTCGCAAATCTTCTATAAGGAAAGGCACCCTATTTTAACGTTCGTTCGCTCAATTGTCATTGCAATGCTATAATAAGTCGAGAGCAGGTGGCGCTGTACGTGGTAAGGTATAAAATAATATATTGGCGCTAAAACCGAGTATTGTGTTTACTTAGCGGCTACATTTTGTATGAAAATTTACCTGCGAAATTTAGTCTCTAAATATTTAGCCAAATCACAGTATTGTATTTCAGTAGCTAAAAACTGTTAAGTTTTGTCATTCAGATGTCTCTAGTTTGCCAATTTATATATTTAGGGCATGTTCACGAGTGCGGTGTGCGGTTATTTACATGCGATGGCTGAAGTTATACAACCTAAACCCTCGTTCACGAGTGCGATTGTACCCTTATTTCCTCTCTTCGAAAAACACGAAACGGACGCAATTTTGTTTCACTCCGAGTGGTAATTATTTTGTGATTAAAAGAGGTTGTGATTAGTGAGCATTCAAAATAGTTTGGAACTTATCTTGTGAGTGATTTATTGTTTTATACATTTTGTTAAAAATATATCAAAAAGATATTTTCGACGACTATCTAGCAGAACTTCAGTCACATGGAAATTCGGTGGAAATTGTACACACGTTTCACTTGGAGTTGATGTGACAATTCCCCGTAACCTAACATGCATAACGCCTAGGACATCGGTATACAAAATTCAACTTACTTTCGACGTAAAGTTTCGAAGCAGTTCCACGTCGATTGATCGTAAATTCCACGTGATTTTTTTTACTGGGATGTAAATTGATTAGCTGAAGTCATATACCTATTACGTGAAATGCTAGCTTTGTCTAACGTCGCTACGATAGCAACAATAACCGCAGCAATGCTCTTGATTTGGTGCGATTGTTGAACATAACCAAACACCGGAGACGGAGTTCGATCAATGCGTTGAGCCACACGACCTGTAATGTATGTGTGTGCGTGATGTGCAACGTGAAGTTGCCGCAGGATGTTCAAGTGGCACGCGCTAGCTGGCAGCACGTCCTAGCTCGTCGGTATGGGGTGTAGGTTCTTGAACCTCCGATTCACACATTTACAACGGAATTTCGCGTGCCTGTGGCGAGGAAAGGTTGTGGTATCCTTTCTTCAGGTCTGCCACTAAAAAGAAAAAAACCAGAAACAGACAACAGAAGGAAGAGCAACAGGTCTGGTGTCCCTGTTACCCTTAGCCGCACTGAACCATCTTGCAATATCGCAAAGGAACAAAGAAAAAAAAACTACCCCCATATGCGATGGTTCAGATACTAACCCACCACTATTCCTACACCTGGCTAAGTGAGTTCCTTAGAATATTGGGTCAAAAAGGCTGGTAACTGGGCGGGCTATAGAAATATAACCTCCGCAACTAGTGGGAGTCTCCTTCCCACTACCTGTATAGTTTCCTTTAAGGGGGACGGAACTTTATTACCTGTTTATAATTGGGGAATTTGAAGCAAACAGATTTTACCTTTTGTTTAATCCGCGGAATGTCCTAAAAAAGCAATTCCTAATTTATTTACTTAATATTTATTAAAGCTATATCTAAACCGAGATGGCTTAGATAAATTCGGAAATTTATTGCAAAAATTATTCCCACTTACCTCCCAATGTGACACCTCTGACAGCCGACACGAGAATACCGTGGCTCGGAAGGAAGGCACTACTAACCAACAGGGCGTCTCACATTACAGTTTCAAAGCAAATTAATGTTTAGAGGTGCGAAACTTACATTTGTCATTTATCCATGTATCCTTTGCTTGCCACTTTCGCGCTTTTCGCGATTTTTTTTTGATTTAGTTTTTTTTTGCTTCATTCGCGTTTTATTTTGTTTCTCTTTTTTCTTCCTAATTTATTTTCTTGATTTGTTCTTTTTTTCAATTTCTTTTGTACTCCAAAATAAACTTTTTATAAACTCGAGCGACGTGAGAAATATAACAAAATTTCTCAACACGATCAGCGTTTATCGTCTCACATTACAGTTTCAAAGCAAATTAATGTTTAGAGGTGCGAAACTTACATTTGTCATTTATCCATGTATCTTTTGCTTGCCACTTTCGCGATTTTTTTTTTTGATTTAGTTTTTTTTGCTTCATTCGGGTTTTATTTTGTTTCTCTTTTTTCTTCCTAATTTATTTTCTTGATTTGTTCTTTTTTCAATTTCTTTTGTACTCCAAAATAAACTTTTTATAACAAAATTTCTCAACACGATCAGCGTTTCTGATAAAGAAAAACTAACCTCCTTTGGCTCTTCCTCAACAGCAGAACCAAAGGGTTAGTTTTTCTTTTGCTGCTGGACGCTTTCACACGAAACCGAAAACTAAATCTTAAGCCAACTCGTACTCGTTTCATCCCACCTTTTCCCATCCCCGGCATGATTTTTCTTTTGTTGTGCGACCAGGAGCATGTTAACATGCCATCCTCCGTCCTGCTCAAGCATCTACTGACGGATGAATGTCCAGCGGTGGCCGTGACCCTGATTGACATTAACTGATTTTCATAGCCTGCCTTGGTTCGGTTCCAGCTCGCAACAAGAGATGGCGCCCAAAATGGGGCCTTAAGGGTTTCGAGTAATAGCAGGCTCGTACCTGATTAGTAGCTAGAGCACTGAACTCGGAACCTGAGCCCACGCGAGATTAGTTTTCGGGGTGGTCAAGGTCCTCTGGTACTGTGGCTTTAGGCTGGTACGTAGCCTACTGTCTTCCCGAGGACCTAGCCATCCCAACCCCGTCGGCAGAGACTCTCCAAGAATGGCAGACCTGTAGCAGGCGAACGCCAGCTGTCTGTCTTGTAGAAGCTCTGTCCGACACTCTTAGGGTTCCCTTTCTCAGCCTTATCCCTTTTGCTTAAATTTTTATAGTCTCTTTATTTTTCTTTTCGCAACCAAATTTTCATTTTAGTAAAGTAGACATTTTATCCTTCCCTTCTATATTTCCTATTCCTTCAGAAGGCACTACTGCGTCGCCTGATGGATGGAATGCATCACGTCTCCGAAGAAGGTCGATGGCTGGCTTTTTCTAACCGACCAGCTGACTCGGAGCCTGATGTCTTTTGTAGCAGTAGCTACAAATTTAATTTTTAATTTGATTATATTATTTCAATAAAATATTTTTTATAAATCCATTTTAATAATATTCAATCGGACTGTACAGATAAAATAACTGTCAAATATATTTTAGTCAACCTGTACACTTCGATAAATGTTGAATAGTGTGAAACATAAACACTTTGAAAAATATAACAATCACTCATTCTTTGACAATAAAATACTGTACTCTATACAGAGAAAATTATGAACAAACTATCTATGTATTAATTGTAAAGTAGGATACAAAAATTGTAAATATAATTTTTAGTCTAGCCAGAACAACCGAACTGGTAACAAATAAAATACAAATAAAAAAGTTTTTAAATAATAAAAAAATTAAAATACTTTTCTTAACATTCAAATAAAATGTATCTTACGTTTTACAGATACAAAAAGAGGTTCTAGGATTTAGGGCTCTACGACTAAAGAGACTACGCTCCCATATCAACTAGGAGCTCCATTCATCCTAACAACATCATTGGTGACCCCGAAATTTTTTTAAAACACAAAAGTACCCCCTACCCAAGGTAAGGTACTTTCTTCTTTTTAAAAAAAGTAAGCAGGAAAGACAACGGAAAGTTTAACAACCTTAAAGAAGCAACTCAATTTTAAAATAGAGATACCCCCTACCAAAGGTAAGGTATTCTCTTATTTTAAAAACGAAGAAGAACAAGATAGCAACGAAATTTTAATAAGAGGTGCTCCCCACCTAGGGTAAGGCATCCTCTTCAAAAAATTTTGAAATAAAATCAACAAACGAGTTCAAAAATATTTGAACTATGAGGTGCCCCCACCCAGGATAAGGCATCCTCTAGTTTAAAAATCATCAACGTATCAACACATCAAAGAGAAGATTACATCTATATGAAGAAAGAACAAAAGACAACGATGTAACAAAAAACGAAGACAACAATCGTACGTGTTTTTATAATTAAAATTACTTTTATTGTACCACAACTACATAATAAAAAAAACATAAACAACATTTACTCACATTTTCAAAATATTTATCTTAATAAAATATTATTTATCTTTTCTACTAAAAATAATATATATTTTTTCTCAATATATAATCATTCTCGCAATATTAATAGAACTTAAAAGTTATAATAAGGGGTTGTTCTTTCATTTTGTGATTCGCGAAGTTAAGTTTAGTTAAAATCAGTGTGCAATAAAAAAAAAGTGAAATTTTACTTTCAAAAATGCATAAATACAATCATGATGACTAGTGAAGACGAGTCAAATATTTCACAACGAAGTTTACATACAAATGCTACAAATTTTAATGAAAACAATTATGTTGCCACAACTTTAATCAAACTACCAAGCTTTTGGACTCCACATCCAAAAGCTTGGTTCATTCAAGCCGAAGCCCAATTTGCTTCTAAACGAATAACGGTAGACGAGACAAAATACAGTCACGTTGTTCAATCTTTACCAGTGGACGTCATAACAAATGTCCTAGATTTTTTACAAAATCCTCCACTTCTCAATAAATATGAAAGTTTGAAGAATACTCTAATCAAACGATTCACTGAATCGGAAAAAAAGTTAGAGCAACTGCTATCTACTACCGAAATTGAAGATAGAATACCTTCCGAATTCTATCGCTCTATGGAAATTCTTGCAGGCAATTCATCCACATTTAGCAAATCTTTAATTAAAAAATTATGGATGAGAAAATTGCCAGCAATTATAAACATAGCCTTAATATCTTCCGGAAAACAAGATATTAAAGAACTTTTATATTTGGCAGATAATATATACGATATTTCCAAAATTCTATTTATATCGGAAATCTACCAAACCAAATTACAATTTTATAGATAAAAATTTTCTTTAAAAAAAATAAATAATTTTGAAAACAAATTAAACTCAACTCTACGTCTCAGAGCCTTTTGGAGAAAGGTTCGGGAAAACCGGAAGAGATTGGCCTCAGCCTTCGTGACTGCGCTTCACGACATCCGGCCGTAGGCCGAAGTGCTAGTGCCAGGTCGAACTCTTTCTGGTCTCCTGAATAGCGGCGCCAGCGTCAGTGTTTTGAGTAAGAATGCATTGGAGAGGTTGGACAACAACAACAGCTGATGGATGCCGAACTTCGACGTATGAAAGAACTTGGCGTAATAGAGGAAAGCCAGAGCCCGTGGAGTTCACCCGTGGCCCTAGTACGGAAGCCAGGCAAGATCAGGCTGTGCTTTGATGCGAGGAAGGTCAATGTCGTGACCAAGAAGGGTGCTTATCCACTACCGCATATAGATGGCATCCTTAGTAGGCTTCCTCCATCAAGGTACATAACCAATCTCGACCTTAAAGAAGTTAGTGCTGACGGAGGACTTCGACTCCCAACTACCGCACCTCGCTAACGGCGGACTGTTTAAGGAAGGCCGGACTTACGATAAACGAAAGAGAAAGTTCTGCATGAAAGAAGCGCGGTACTTAGGGTACATAAAAGGTAACGGAGGGATCAAGACGGACCCCGACAAGGTCGCAGCCGTCGTCGAATACCGTCCCCCTAAGTCCGTTTGTCAAATGCGCCGATTTTTGGGCATGGCAGGCTGGTACAGGAAGTTCATTCCGAACTAAGCCGACCTGTCAGCATCCATTACGGATGCGGTGGAGAAATCCAGCAAATTTGTCTGGACCAGCGAAGCCCAGTCCGCATTTGAACAGCTGAAAAAGCAGTTAACTTCGTCTCCAGTGTTGGTGAGTCCTGACTTAACCAAGCCCTTCGTCATCCAGTGCGATGCTAGTAAGCAGGGTGTGGGCGGAGTCTTTAACTCAGCACAACGTAACTACACGATAACAGAACTGGCATGTTTGGCAGCTATCATCAGCATCGAAAAATTCAGGGCTTACGTCGAACTAATGCCGTTCAAGGCGGTGACGGACCATGCGAGCTTGCAATTGCTGATGTCCCAAAAGGACCGCAATGGGCGTCTGGCCCAGTGGAGTCTGAAGCTTCAGGCTTTCGGCTTCACAACAGGACACCGTAAGGGAAGCCTGAACGTGGTACCTGATGCGTTATCCCGTCTGTACTGTGAAGAACTAGCCGCCGTTGATCCGCAAACTGTACAAGAACAAGGCTCGCAAGTTGACTTAGACGCACCAGACTTCGACTCTCAAGAATATCAGGACCTTCGGGACCGAGTCGCGAAGCATAAGTCATCCTTGTCAGACTTAACTTTGTGCGACGGCTATGCATACATTCGGCCGCAGCCCAGAACTGGTGACCCATTTCAGGAAGAAGAGGCTTGGAAGCTTTGGATTCCACGGGGCTTGGTGCCAGACGTCATTGCGAGGGCACATGATCCACCACAATCTTCACATGGAGGCATAAGCAAGACCTTAGAGCAAATACGACGACACCTATATTGGCCAAAGATGACCGCTGATGTACGACCGTATGTATTAGCCTGTGACACCTGCAAGGAGACAAAATCCCCAAATTCCATCCTACTACCACCAATGGGAGCTCAAGCGACGACGGAAATACCATGGCAGCGAGTGTATATGGACCTACTGGAACCGTATCCTTGCACGAAATGAGGCCATGTATGTATTTTGATTGCGTTGGGCCATTTCTCGAAGTATACTCTGCTACGCCCACTGCGAAAGGCGAGCACAACACTAATTTGCAGCTTTGCCGATGAAGAACGCAAATTCGGTGTCCACAGACAAGGGTCCGCAGTTTCGGTCAGCCCAGTTCGGTAATCTTTTGGAGAGATACGGCATCCGAAAGGGTAAATAGATCCATCCTAGCTGCGATCAGAGCTTATATTAAGGACGAGCATGATAGATGGGACGAGAAGCTGAGTTGTATAGTGAGTTCTTTTCGGAGTTCAGTCCACCAGGCTATTGGCTTCTCGCCTTACAAAGTTTTATTTGGCCAGCAAATGGTCGAACATGGTTCTGCATACGCGCTACTAAGACGGCTAAAGGCTGTGAGTGATTCGCCAACAGGCCCGGAAAAACTTAGACAGAGCCTTTGAGCAAGGTGAACGGACCTACAATACACGTTCCAAGCCTGTAAACTTCAAAATCGGGCAGGAAGTCTATCACAGGAACTTCAGTCAAAGCAGCTTTGCGAAACAGGCCAGTGCCAAACTAAACAGGAAGTTCGTAAAGTGCCGCGTTCGATCTCGGAAGGGAAACGCTCTCTATGAACTCGAGGGAATTTGATGGGAACTAGTCCCACAAGGATTCGGTCCTGAAGCGCGGCAACATGACTTGTGAGAGCTTCGCGAGGATAGCCTACTGGAGTGTGTATCCTCCTCTGATGATGATGAATGTCCACTTAGCTGAGTTTCCTCGGAGACGATGACAATGTGTGATCCTCAATCTAGTCGTGGGAGGGAAGCGTCCGGCTGCTCGCGGAGGTATCATTGGGACCTGGCGAGCCGTGATGACAAACCAGCTGTGTCGTCGGAAAAGCCATTATCTGCGACCGGGTTGTCCACCATTTATCCTTCTCATAACCCATATATTGTACAATTAGCTCCGAGACTTCAGCAAATTTTACCGGCGTAAAACTTGTGTTTACATCTTACTCCAACGCATGTCTCATGTTCTCGAAATTCCACTCAACATTTTATTTTTGCAAGTGGCACATCCACCTGTTGTTTCGTTGTCTCCGCAGCATATTCTACGGACCGGATTTTGGAGTGTGAGCACTCTACTGGATTTACCAAAAGCGGTCGAGTCCTGATTTTTAAGCACTTTCGTCATACCGACATCCTCTGAATTGCCCCTAGCCTCTCTTTAAGAGCCCTTCTGGCTAGGCTTGGTTTATTGGCCAACCGTATTCTCTTTTTAAGAATTTAGCACCAAGTGCCTAGAGTAACCTGCGTCTCTCTCATTAAGAACACGAAAGGGACTCAGGACCCTTCGTAATGTATTCCGCGTTTGGAATTGTGGAATGTGAGAACTCCACACTTGAGATACTAAAAGCGACCTAGTTCACTTAGTGGAACATTAGATGTCCTACCGACTCAACATTCCACTCCTAACCACTCCTTAAGAGACCTTCTGGTTATACTTGGCCCATGGGCCCATCAACATTCCCATTTTGTTCTTACTTGATGGCCCCAAGTGCTTCCTTCGTCTTAACGACTGATGAACTATCTTTGTGAGATGTTGTCCTTAACGGACTGTGCCTCGCCGCTCTCGCCCCCTCTCTCCGATTCACCACCGGATCTGCCTAGTTTTAACGACTGGCTAGCTCAGATAGAGCATGAGACTGCGGATGGGTCGTGCCACACATTGGGCGCCTGGCAAAGCTAGAGACGGTGCCTAGAGTAACCTGCGTCTCTCTAGGAGCACGAAAGGGACTCAGTCTCACTCTCGCTAACGGAGCCAGGTAATCAAGTACAAGCGACCTTTCTCAGCCTCCTCTGCTCTCGCAAGCTCAGCAGCCGACGCTGCCCTGTTATGGTCGCTAAATAAAGTTTTCCCAGTGGTCCAGGATCACCTGACCACTGAGCCCAGGTAGGGGGGAAGAAAAACGAATTCTCGGTCCTTGAGATGTCGATGGGCTCAGCTAAAGGAGCTGAATCCCATTCCTTGTTCCCAATCCCCAATTCTATTCCCATTTTTTCACCGTCTTGTCCCATTCCCGCGCTCACGCATCATACTTGAACTCCCTAAAAAAACATATACTTACCTGCGTCAGCGCATTAAAAGATTCGGCTCGATATTCATTCACCTAAAAACACCTGCGATTATACTTACGTGCATAAAAAGGGCATAATTGAAAGTGGCGTGAAATTTCCTTTCGAATGAAACCTCAAGCAATAAAATTGATGAACGGAGAGCTGAGGAAAATAATTTAATTTAATTGAAATATTTTTTTAAATTCCCCGGCTCCCACATCAAAATTTTGCTTAAAATGTCTAAAAGTTGCATTTCGACAAGAATGCAACAGTTGAAATAACAGCACCGACAATTAAACCCCGCCTCCCAACGGTAGACATAGCGGCACCAGAAAGTTGAAATCCACAGCCACCCATGAAAATTTACAAAATTTCAACTTAAAAACGGTCAGGCTGCAAAAAGAATACCGAAAGTAAAACTCAGAGCAAATTCAAGCAAGAAAAATTGCAATGAATTTGAACTTAACTTGAACATCTGGCACCAGATCATACGACAAAACCGGTGAAGCCAAGAGTATATATGCGCTGATGACTGAGAATCATATGGGAGCAGCGGGACGGTATGCGTGTGTAAGTGTGGTTGCCGGCAAGTGGGAAGAGTGGCGCGATGAGTGAAGGAAGTCCCTGGGTGGTATTCGAGATGTGCGTTGCTTTGCCGAAAAATGAGTGAGAGTACGCCGGTTTGATTTAAAAAGGAATTGGTGGAAATTTGTTGAAGGATAACAAAATTCTTAAATTGGAAAACTTTAAAGTGAAAAAAAATTATAAAAGCGAAAGAACCTAAAGTGAAATGAAAATTTTAAAAACTAAAAAGTGTAAAAGAATCTAAAAGTGAAAAGAAAAAATTATAAAAGCGGAAAGAGCATAAAATGAAATGAACATTTTAAAACGAAAAGGTGTAAAAGAACATAAACGCGAAGAAAAAATTATAAGAGCGAAAGATCATAAAGTGGAATGAACATTTTAAAACGAAAAGTGTCAAAGAACATAAAAGTGAAGGAACACAAAAGTGACACTAAGATTAACGAAACAGAAAGGCTTAAAGAACGAACGGAAAAACAAAAGGTGGAAAGCCAAAAGACGAAAACCTGCAAGCTGGTGAGTTTGTTCCTTGAAGAAAAATTTCTTTTCTTTTTTTTGATTGCCAAATTATGTACAAGAATTGCTAATATTGTTTCCCTACACACACAAACTTAAAGTATATTCATTAAGCAGGACACTTACTAAAACTATAATGTCATAACATTTTTTTTTATTCGTCACTAGAATCTTTGTCGAAATTTTTTTATTGATCTTTGCTAATAGTCGGTTTCTCAGATTCTGTCTTTTCCTTTTTGTGGTTGGTCATACATTTAACGATAAGCGGGAACTGTTAAACGATATAGGTAAAAGAATTGTACGAAAGGAAATTATAACTGCTTCGAGTTAAGGCTTAGCTGTAATTTGAAATTCACTGAGAAAGATTATAAGTGAAACTGTCTATGCACCTTTATATATATAGAGAATTTTTGTTCCTAAATTTAAACATAGAAGATTTGTTGGACGAGGGAAGGAAATGCGCATTTTGTTCTCTCCTTTAGAATTGCCAAACTAATTTTCAATAAAGCTCTACCTGAGTAAGAAAGTGCAGGTTGTAATAGTCTAGCCAGCTTCAACTAAGTCATGAGTAGCGGATTGGCACCTAGAAAATATGTAACCAATCTAGCTGTTTTTTCCTTGTTTTGTCGACCAAGCCTTATTGCAGAGAGGTCAACAGACCCTGGTCTTCAGCCAGTTGGTCGTGTGTGCTCCGCGGGAAAGAGTAACTCTTCTTTCTTTTAAAAACATAACTGAATAAAAGTGATTGTATGAGCCTTAACTAGGCCTTTTCTTCTCTTTCTCTCCTCGTCATCCTTCCTCTAGGGCGGCCATCGCTACGTCGGTGGGTGGGGCCCTCATAATGAGGTGAGTGGCCCTCTTTCCTTTCAGGTCAGAGGGCATCTAGATGACGTCGGCCCCTAGATGCAACGGTGGTTGGGGCATGGGCCAACAAAAGGGAAGTCATACCACTAGACTCTCCCCCAACGAAAGCCGGTAAGTTCAGGGACGCCCGCCGCAATCCTTCCTCCCTTTTCCTTTTTGATTTTTTTTTGATTTAGTTTTTTTTTGCTTCATTTGGGTTTTATTTTATTTTTGTCTTTCTTCGTCCAAATTTATTTTCTTGATTTGTTCTTTTTTCAATTTCTTTTGTACTCCTTTCATCCCACCTTTTCCCATCCCCAGCATGGTTTTTCTTTTGTTGTGCAACCAGGAAGGAGCATGATGGCATTCCCCTTCCTGAACCCCCCCCCCCCCCCCCCCACTTCTCTACCTCAGCCCCTAGCCTGCTAGCATGCCATCCCCCGTCCTGCTCAAGCATCTGCTGACGGATGCATGTCCAGCGGTGGCCGTGACTTTGATTGACATCAACTGATTTTCGGTTGATGTCATCCAGAGTCATAGCCTGCCTTGGGCAATCATGCAGCAGCAGTGTCGGTCCCAGCTCGCAACAAACAATACTGAAATTATCGTTACTTGTCTACACTGTTCGTCAAACCATTCAGGGATTATAATCTATTTTGCCAATGCATTACGTTAACAGGGAGACGGAGTTGGATTAATACGTTGAGCGCCAAGACCAAAATGCCATGGGTCCCGGGTTCGAGACCAGATGACCCCGTGAGCTTTTATTAAGAAATTAAAACAATCCACTCCGTCTCTGGGCTGTTGTCTAGCTCGCAGCAATGCAAAAACAAGACTCAAGTTTCCTTACTTCTCTTACCCTAATTCCCTTCCGGCGAAAACCATGCTACCGCATCAAAGGGTTGTCTCCTAGGATTTGGCCACATCGTATAAAAAAAAAAAAAAAAAGAGCATAACAAAAGTTAATTATAAGGTACCTTCCTCTGGTCTAAGCAAAGATTTGGGTAACTAAGTAGCCTAATGAGAACAATTAAATGCTTAATATAACTATCGGAATAAACTAATTTGGTTCTGAGACTGACCTGAATTCCTGTGAATAAACTTACTAAAGGCTAAAATGAATATAGAAAGCGATTCATACATGGAGCTACGTGGTGGTTTGAATGTCTGAGCTTATAATATTATTAATGTGAGTTAACTTCAAGTTCCAGTGTTAGCACCCGTGATTTAAAAAGACCGGACTGGAATGACGAGATTATGAAGAAAAGTGATTTGATCGGTTCGCCGGTTAAATCGCGCTTCGTGGCCTTCAATTATTATATTGTTAATTTATACATAGTGTCCTATATATATGAATTGAACACAGATCATATATATGTTCATTATTTCGGTAATTATCATTAAACGACTCACTTTTTTAAAGCAAATTAAATGACTCTAGACACTTCCAATCAACACGCTAACTATTTTCCGAATCAAGAAACATTTTTGTTTTTGTTTGAAATTTTAACTAATTACGGAAAAATTTCAGAAAAGTAATATATTGACAAGGTGCTCTAACAAAAATTCAAGAATATATACGCTAAAAGTCATAATAACATTTTGTTTTCCAAGAACTAACTGCAAAACACTGGTTTAAGATCATTAAAATCCCTATTTCTATAGTGATCATGTTAATATACATATATATTTATTTTGTTAGATAACAAGACAAAAACTAATTGGAAAGAAAATTTAATTCTACAATATGAAAACCAAAATTTGGTATCTCGTGTCCGTGCTTTTGGGCGAAAGGTGATATTAGCATACGTTGAACCTAAGACCTTAATTGATAAATAAAATAATTTCTACGGGTGCATAGGACTGACGTAGTATAGTCACGCTATGCCTAAAAGTTCCTATTCTACAAGCAATTATACACTTTTGCAAATAATATAAGAAAATTAATTTTTAAATATTTCACTGCGGTGATAACAGGATCACAAGTGTGCCAGGCAAATAAATATTACGGGTTCTGTTACCTTTTCCCTTACTTGTTAAATCTGTACGCCGCACCTTCGAAGGGCCTGACATAGCCGGAGCCGAAACTGTGGGTTGAACTGCCCGCCAGGGCCTTTCTATTGAATACATTTATGGGGGGAGGGCTCTTAATCGATTGTGGTCCATTGCCGGGTGTTTTCCCTCAGCATGTGTAGCGATAATTCCTCTTTTTACATAAATCTATTTGTAAGGCGAAAGATCAAACGGTGGCTACCCTGTGGCGTGTTTTACCAATTAGGGACAGCCTACGGTAGACACCAAATTCTGCCCAGAACACAAAGGACGAGCTAATGGAGTATCTTTTGTTTTGCCTGCTAATGACTCCCTTGTGCGGCTGGCACAAATTTGAGCCTTCAAACCAGCTATACCAAAGGCTTTACTGACGTATTATGGGACTCCTATACTCCTATATAAACTTCTACGATTTCACGCACTAAAAAATCTGGGGGCCGCCAGGATGATGGCGAGAAGTTTCTCTCTCGAATTTCCCAGCAGTGGATGATTCATTACACCTATTTAGATGACTGCAATTTAAATAATTGCAATTTAAATGATATAGTGCGACAAAATATCTTACCGAGCTTGATTAAGCAAACGTCCCTCGAACCATCAAGTTTGAGAGGGGTTAATTATTGAGGCAATTTGATTTCCCCTTTTCCAAAAAACTCGCTTCCTTCGATTACAGTGCTCTGGAGTGAAGCCAATTAACCATAAGTTATTCCAATCAACGATGGCTCGGATAAATCAAGAATAAAATGTTAAAATGCTGGAACTTACCTCTTATGCCTGCACACAACCTTGCTAAAATTACATGAACGAAAATGGTGCCTTCTTCTTTCCAACTCACGCGGAAATAGACAGATTAGTCCGTGTGGTCACATTAAAACAGCAACTTCTGAAATGCAACGACCTATAACCAAAATTTGTTTGTTACCACGGAATAGATCACTCGGTTCCAGGGGCGGTCATCAACTCATTAAACCATGAACTCAGAAAATTTTTTTTATATAATATGAAATAATTGCGATATTTTCTTTATTCTGAATGAGTTCCTGAATTCCAATCCCTTTTTTCCCAAATAAAATTTTAAAGAAGTCGCTATAATAAAGACTACACAGTATTAGACAAAAATAAGGAACCTAAAGCGGCCTGAAGCTGTTGCAAGTGACGATTATCCTATCGTAGGACAGCGATGGAAACATTCACCTCCTTGGCGAAGAAACCCTGCTAAATTGATTCGAGTCTTACTGCAGGGACAATCTACGAAGTAGTATTCCAGGATATTGAAATCTGAAGACTTCAAGGATATTGAAATCACCTCAATCGGGAGCCTCTAGCAGCATTGGCATCATATTTAACCTGCACCAAAGCTCATCGTGATGAAACCCAGAACTACATTAACCAAAGCCACGAGCCATGAGCTATTTGCACTCGGAAGGGGAGAGAAAGACGAACGAACATTGCTTTCAGCTCATTCTTTCTTCGGTTAGAATCGAGCTCTTGAATAAGAAGGTGGTGTAGCAATAAAGGCGAATTTTTCTTCAAATAAAGTTTTATTATAAAAATTCAACGAAAAATATCATTGCCTGAATCCATAATAAACTGCCTGAATTATCTAGCATATTTAAGATAAAAAATTAATGAAATATATGAAATTAGGGCCAGAAACTCATATTACATAATCGTACTTATTTAAGTATACAGGGTGTTTCAGATCTGACGTGCCAAAGTGAGTAGGGTGATAGATCGCAACTAGACAAATAAAAAATTGTATGGCAGGGGGGGGGGCAATCTCAACCGTTTGGGAGTTACAGGGTAATTCATAAATTTCAGTTTTTCATGGTATGCACATTACTCTTTTTTTACCTTTTGATCTACCCAACATAGCGACATATAGCACACAAAAAACAACTATCCTAATAACCTTTCCACTGTTGATCTAACTCCTACCATTGTAGGTACAGTCACTTCCAAAAGTGAAAAAATGGTTTGCGATTACCTAAAATTCAACATTTTCCCAAATTTTCTCCGAAATTCATGTAATAAGTACACCTCTCTTTTATTTTTATTAGATTTCCCATCTAATTACCTTCCCAAAAAAGTGCAATATGTCCACGTAGAGAAAATGTGTAGAAATTTATACTTAGAAATCCTATCGGAGAAAATTATAAAAATCAACAAATTAAAGAAATTAAACTCAAATTAATTCTAAAATGCTTTTTATTGAATTTAAAAATAATTACAATTAATCTTGATAAGTAACTTAAGCCGTTCAAAATGTCCAACGCCACTTTTGATGCATTTCAACAATCTCCTTTTAAGTCCTTGTTTAAGGCGTATTGCAGCCAGCCTCTTCCGTATTTTCGTCGCTGCATTCCCAATTCGGCTAACTAAATCCTCCCTATTGTTAACTGGGCTTAAATAAACTTCATCCTTCATTGTTCTCCATAAGAAAAAGTCCAATGGGGTAAGATTTGGAAATCTAGCAGGCCAAGGAATCGGTGCACCTCGTCCAATCCAGCGGTTAGGAAATTTTTCACTTAGTATTTCCTTCACAATGTTAGCCATATGCGCTGGTACTCCATCGTGTTGGTGAAACATTCCCCTAAGATTATCCAAAGGGCTCTCCTCTGTTAGATCTTGCAGTGTATTGTCCAAAAAGTCCTCATAAATTTCACTATTAAGCATTTGCGGCAAAATGAATGGTCCTACCATGGTTGCCGATGATACCAGCCCAAACATTGACACTGAATCTCTGCTGGAATGAGGTCACCTTTGCCCTGTTTGGGTTAGTGTTCGACCAGGTATGGAAGTTATGGAAGTTCGTGATATCATTCCTGGTGAATTGACATTCATCTGTCCACAGAATTCGGTACAGAAAATCCCTTTCGTCAATGTCGCGTTCCAGAAGCCAAGTGCTAAATTTCAGTTTTCTCTCGGAATCTCCTTCCAGTAGTCCTTGGGCTGGGTGATGATGATATGGACGTAATCCCCCTAGTTACACTTCCTGTTTATTTTAACCCTTGGAAAGTCCGAGTGAATACCCCTCTTTGGGGTGCTCAACGATTAGGGAATCTCCTTTGATATTCCAGTACATTCGCTCTCTCGTTTGCGTTTCTGTCCACTGCACCATAAATGTAAATAATATCCGCGTATTCCTCAAAAGTAAATTTTACCATTTTTTAATAATTGATCTCAAATTCTTGTCCCAAGCTTATTGTGTTACTGTTGTTCAATTGTTGCTGGTATGGGGACCAAAAATAATAAATAAAACACCGTTAATCCTCTTATGCCTACGTTTCGCGTGTTTATTTACGCTTCATCAGGGCTGTATAACAACAAAAATGAAATGGAATATACTATAACAGTCAACTATACAATAAAGTATGTTATACCTCAAGAAATTCTTTATATTTACTTTTATATATCACCTCTCAAAAATTTACGTTAGACATCATAGAAAAACATTGGCAACACCTAAGCTAATTATTACTAAATCTGAAATTATTAACTATTACAAATACAGAACAACCGACCATCGTCTCTGGAGAATCGCAAAATAATGAGCTGTTATCAGCTACTCTTGTTTTCTGTGTACTTCTGTAAGAGGAATTTGTAGATAGGGTTTAAGTGTTGTGTGTCCGTTCTATAGTTAATGTTATTAGATTTCAATTGTATTTGTATCATTTCACTTATGTTACGTTTCTGCCAGTTAGTTTCCCGGTCTAAAATGCTAACCTCGCTGAAATTAAAAACATGACCGCCACTCTCAAAATGGTGTTTTGCGAGTGCTGTTTTTTCTTTTTTGCTTTTATTTTTATCTTGGCAATCGTAATGGTGTTGTTTTAGTCTGGTTTTTAGTACTTGTCTCGTTTGGCCAACGTAACACGAGTCACAACCTCTACAATCTACTACTGTGAGTGAAAAGATTCCGCACTGTTTTTATATTATAAAATACCACTTTTGTGTTTGGAACGGTTGAAAATAGCCTTCCCAATCTATACGAAATATGCGATACGAAAGGAAATTTTATATATTTATATGTCTGCTGTTGTGCTATCATATTCGTCTATTAATATTATTAATATTATTGATGTTACGTTGGCATTTCACTATGATTTGATTAATAAAGTAAGATGAAGCGTAAATAAACACGCGAAACGTAGGCATATTGATTTGTTTTTTAACTGTGATAGGTATTTTTGCTGACTGACCCATTTTTATAGCAAAATTTCCATCAGGTACGAGTAACAGAATGCCAGGATACAAGGGTGTGAATTCTAGCTAACACAAGCTAATATCGGAAATTGAACAAAATTCCACTAACATTTCTATAACTTTTTTGCAGCAATAATTAAAATTAATTACCTGTTAACCCAAAATAAACATTTTCGACTTTTTATCTTAAAAAGTTTGTTTCTTTAAAGAATTTCCTACCTAAAGTACAATAAAATAATTAGGTAGTCAGGGATTTCTAAGGACGCGGTTTTTCTAATCCTTGCCATGTTGAAACTTTGTGGAAAAGGTAATAAGATGGACAATCCAATAAAAATAAAAGAGAGGTATACTAATTACATGAATTTCGGAGAAAATTTGGGAAAATTCTGAAATTTAGGTAATCGCAAACCATATGTTTCACTTTTGGAAGTGACTGTACCTGCAATGGTAAGAAGGAGATCAACATTGTTGACAATTGGAAAGGCTATTAGGATAGTTGTGTTTTAGCGTTTGTTTGATGTGGCTGTGTTGGGTAGGTCAAAAGATCGTCCGGAACAATTTTTATTTTAAAGATTTCCAGCATTGTAGAATATAAGTCGAGTCGAAGCCCCATTGTTTTTTGTTTAGCATACATTTTGTTAAACATAATGAATCTTCCAGCATTTACACTAAATGCCACTGAGCCGGATTGTATTAAGTTTAGCGCGGAAAATAATGGCTGGATCTAAGATGGTTTTCTAAAACCAAATCAAAAATCAACGCCAATGCAAGTTGAGAATGTCCTATGTAATTCTATGAACAATTGTTCTAATAATGAAGATGATTCTGATATTTGTAGTGATGAAAGTGAGAGCAGCGATGAATCACATTTTGAATAAATGGCACGAAAATGTAATATAGGTTTTATTAATTATTTAATAGTTTTTCCAATGTTTTGTTTAATTTGTACACCTAAAAGAGGCTCTCGTATTTTCTGTATGAATATTTAATAAATTTGTAAGTCATTGTAGAAAACTCAAATAAAATCAAATATTTTCTCAAACATTACCTGCATAATATAATTTTCTTCTACATTAATAACCGAGATTCTATTCTTTAATAACTCGTACAGCTGTCACTCGCCATCCTCGTCTGACGAGCGGTGTTGCGCGCGAGCTCTCTTTCACTCTAATCTATATTTAACAGCTGGCAACACCTCTTTGCGGTCACTTTTACATAGGCAGAGGTATTCCATCATATACAGAAAAAAATTAGCTTTAATTTGATATATAAATTATAAATGTGCGTCATGAACGTATAAATACAACAAAATAATCCCTCTTTACACCTGGCTGCGAAGAGGTTACGGACAAATGCGCAATGGCAAACATAACTTTTCAAGTTCTTTACAAATATTGCTGTGAAGTGGATTATATTTTATTTAAAAAACAAGTGAATGAAATTTTTTCCGAAAAATCAATTAATATTATTTTAATTAAAAATACTAGTGGCCACATTTTGATAGGCAACCCGGCAAAAATATATTCCCCCATTCATAAATATATGTTAAAATTAGATTTTGATTAAAAACTCGATGAAGGTAGTAATCTTGCAGCCGAATCTCGTACTATATTCTTTATCTATACAAAATGTTGAATTTATAAAAAAATAAATAAAAAAAGGTAATTATAGAGATTGCTTGTATAATAAGAATAATTTTTATGGTGATATGCTTATATTTAGATCTAAGCTGCATCCGCTTTATACACAATATATTAATAAAGTAGTTTTGAGCTCATCAGATGACAAAAGATTTTTAAGAGAGGATGGAATTGAAACGTATGCTTGGGGCATTATAAATTGAATCAAATGAATATAGAAAAATAAAAAAAATTTATTGGTAAGATTACGTTAGAATGTATAGGATTGAAATCTAAGATCTATTCTTTACAAGCAGACAGCAAGAAAGAGATTAAGAAAGCTATATTTTAAACTAATTGTTAGATTAACTAGAAATTGTAAAAATAAGAATCATTAATAAATGTATGTAGAAGGAAAAATAAATGACTACATTAATAAAATGCTGAAAGACTTTTATTAAAATAAAATAATAAGGCATTTAATTCTTATTTATAACTATAATTGCTTTTCTAGGACATTTCTTAAAAGGGAAACATTTTCTTGAGCACATTTTTCCCGTGAATTAAACAGCATGGGGCTTTATACAAAAATTTAAGAGAGGATAAATTTGGACACTGCAATTCTTTTTCCATATTATATACTATTACACCTTCACCAAATGTATTTTTGATCCAGCAAGCCATTTCACAGCCTTTCACATAAAGTATTTTGTTTCTTATTAAAGGAGCTACTATAGCACGTAATTGATGATTAGTTACATATCCAATTGAATCCATGATAATTATCATGCAGCCACTTCGCTTCTCTTCTCTTTGCAGTTGTTAAATTCTTAAATGTGATGGAGGTTGAAAAATAAAGTGTTGCATTTGGTTTCCATTTGTCAAAATAGCCAATTCCTTTACAATGAACTTGTTATATTCGCCTTTAAATCCTTGGATATCCATAATTGCGGCCATTTGCAATCTTAAATTATTTTGCTAACTTCATCCGTCAATGAACTATATTCGACTATTCTGTCATGCAAAAGCAAACAAAAAGCGGTTGTGTTTTTGGGAATATTACTGTGAGTTTAAAGTGCATACGAATATCGAAGGGTTCTCGTTTTGACGTGAACAATCGATAACTATCCTTAAAGTGGCATACCGAGGTTTCTCTAACTGAGTTGATGTTTTAATTGTCCAATTATGATCATCAGTTATATGTAGGTAATATAGGATATTCATACATATATATCCCAGCTACGAAAACTCATTTTTATGGGTCGTCCAGTATAGATGAATTTAAGCAGTGATAGTTTTTCTTCAACAGCTACACTTATGTGTGGTACTCGCCATTGTAGTTTGAAAATGTTTATTTTAACTTCATCATCTGCTGATATAAAAGCATTTTCATCGCTTCTACTTCGAATCAATATAAGTTCATTAAAAATATTTTCCGAAATGCACAAAAAGCACAAAATATTCACATCATGTTTGGGTGAAACCTAACTTTGTAATATGTGGACCGATTTGGAGAAAAAAATTTGGCCTAGGGTGGGGGGAGGGGGGAGGGGTAGTCTAACTTCGAAACGCGTGGACTGATTTGGATAATTCTTTTTCTGTTGGGTAGAGTATGTTGCCTGGTTGATAACACAAGAAAAAAATGTTGAGGGTTGGGTTTAGGGGGTGGAGGTGGAACCTAACGTGTGGACCGATTTGGATGGTCCTTTTGCTGTTGTATAGAGTGTGATCCCCCATTGCTAATAGGAGAATAATTTGGTCCTATGGTAGGGGTAGAGTATGTTCCTTGATTGATACCACCACGAGAAAAAAATTTAGTGGGATGGAGGTGGAGTAGAGGGTTGAACCTAACTTTTTAACGCGTCGACCGGTTTTAATGGTTCTTTCTTGATTGATACCATGAGAAAAAAAGTTAAGTGGAATGGGGGAGGGGTAGGGGGTTAAAACAAACGTGTAACGTGTGGACCGATTTGGATGGTTCTTTCTTCGTTGTATAGAGAGGAAGACACTAAAAGTGAAAAATAAAATAGTTTGAAGAAAAAAGTTGAACCGACTTCACAAAAAGCGCTAAAAAGCATAAAATATTTTTTAATTTTATATCTATTACGACTTTTTGAAGTCGGTGCTAATTAAACAAATAAAATAAATACAGAACCACAATTGAAGATAATACATAATACTACCTGAACGTTTAAGGTCAGGATCATAAGAAATGATGATGAAATACTTTTGTTGTAGTTGTTTGATTTGCATCGACTTCAAAATGTCATAATAGATATAAAATTAAAAATTATTTTATGCTTTTTAGCGCTTTTTGTGAAGTCGGTTCAACTTTTTTCTTAAAACTATTTCTTATTTTTGTAATAAATCCCAGACTTCTCGTGCGATCTATTTGTACGCCATTTAATTCATAGTGAATTTCGTATGGCGTTATTGGTTAATTTTGGCGTTATTGATGCAAGCCCATCTGATTTTGCTAGCGCTCCTTCTATATATAAGAAGCTTTCAATTGGTAAAACATACAAATCCTGATGTTATACTGATATTCGAACTTCATCGCTATTCTTATATGATGCTAAGATCGGACAGTAGCCGTGATTCATTTGTAAATATTTTCGAATTAGCCGCGTAAATGGTATCTAAATTATATGAGTGCTAATATTAGTACTCACTCCGAACGTTTCGCTTCAAGTTATATTGAACGTGGTTACCGGGAAACTGCCTGAAGCTGTTATCGATGATTTAAGTTACGCAGATCGGTGCGTAAGCTGTTGTATCAGTTGATGCACTTGCTGTTGGTGCTGCTGTGGTGCAGAGTGTTGTTGAAGAAAAACAAAACTCACCACGTCACTGTTTGAGTATAAATCATTTCGGAGCAACTGCATCGAGCTGTTAAGTACTGGATCCCATGTCCGCGAAAGCGGAAAACTATTGTCGCGATTGAAGTTTTGTCGCCACTAAATTTCAATCGCCTAACGGACAAGACGCAGAGTATAACGATATTCGCGAGACAGGACTGCAAATTTTTCAAAATGATGTTCTTTTAGATGATGTTCCAATGATGTTCTTTTGGATGGTCCAGTATGTGCTCGCTGATTGCTGATCTTTCCTGCTGTTTTTTGCTGACCACATTTATGTGTTCTCTCAGACAGGTTGCAGTACTTCTTTGGAGATAATTTTTCACCTTTTTGGGTGGTAAATAGATCGACTTAACGCCATATCGTTTTAAAATTTTTCCCACTCTGTCGGTAACGCCTCTCATGTAGGTCAGGAACGCTTTTTTATTTAATTGCTCCTCGTTATTGTCCCTTTCCCGTAACAAATTTGGCTTCCAAGAGCGCTATTTTCTTGTATAGCCGTTGGATTTTAAAACATCGTCCACGTAATTGAGCTCTTCCGCAAGGTGTTAGTTATCACAGATTCTGTGGGCTCGGTGAACTAGCGTGGAAACGACAGATCTTTAATTTGCCGGGTGGTGGTGTGAGGTAGCATGCAGGTATCGGTTTGTGTGTGTGACCTTGCGAAAAACTGTGTGACCTAATGCTTCCGTATTACTTTTACATCCAAGAACGCAAGGGATCTGTTCTGCTCTTGTTCGATCGTGAACTTGGTCCTGGCGTGTTGAGAGTTTAGATGTCTTAGGAAACTCTCAATATCGGATCTCTTAATAAAAAAGAAAGTGTCGTCCACATACCTTACCTGAACCAAACTTTCGGTTTTAGTGATGAAATGCTTAGTGCTGTCTTCTCAATATGTTCCATCCACAAATCTGCAACTAAGGGCGCTAAAGGTGAACCCATAGCAACGCCGTCCTTTTGTAAATAGAACCTGTTGTTAAAGGAGAAGTACCCAGATGTTAGGCAGAACTTCAGAAGAGGCATGTGTGATGCACCATTATTATTATTTATTATTATTATTAAGAGTTGGATCAAGGACTATTCCGCATCCTTTAGTCACTGCGACCAGTTTGATCTTTTGTGACATGATCCAGGTTCATTATTAGGCCGCCCCGTAAATTTTTAGTTCCCTTATCAGTCCTAAAATTTTCCTGAGGGCTATCTTGGCTATTTCTGACGGTGATGGGAAAGCCTCACCAAGGTGTCTGAGCCTGATGCGGCCGAGGGCCTCACAGTGACAGAGGATATGTTCCGCAGTCTCTTCCTCTTCTAGACAGAATCGACAGGTGTCATCATCAGCCAGCCCTAACTTTTTCAGGTGGTAGCCCAGGTGACAGTGACCAGTTAAAAGTCCTGTTATCAGCCTTAAATCTGGTCTGCTGAGTGAGAGCAGCTCCTTCGTTTTCTGTGTTGAGTAGGTTATAAACCTCTTTGCTTGTCTTGACCCTGGGCTGTTTGTCCAGTGTGAGTGCTTACAATCGTCCTCCCATGACCGGATACGCATTGCTATTCGACTTTTTGAGTAGCCGCAGAATGGCTCCGGTCCAATAAACTGAGAATCCGCACCTTTTTTTGCTAGGTAATCCGCCTTCTCGTTGCCTTCTATGCCCTCGTGCCCTGGTACCCATGCCAGCGTGAAGCTGTTGCTCCGGGCCAGTTCTTTAAGAGCAGTGAGACAGTCCCAGACGATTTTAGACTCAAAGGTGTAGGATCCCAGAGCTTTAAGTGCAGCTTGACTGTCGGACATAATATATATTTTAGCACCGCGTATTCCTCTATTAGCAATTTCGCGTGCGCAGATTTCGATGGCATGTATCTCTGCTTGGAAGATGGTTGGTGTAGAACCAAGCGATTTGTATATCCTTGATCTTGGTCCAAAGACCCCGATGCCTGTTCTGTCTTCCATCTTGGATTCATCCGTGTACCAAACCAGAGATCCTCTTTCAAAGATATGTCTATTGTTGAGCCAATAATCTCTGCTCTCAAGGATCAGCTTGAATGGTATATCAAAGTTATGCCTCTTCGGCATAATATCTGTTATTGAGTTGATCACCAGATCACCCTTGAATTCTTCAAGGATTTTCCTGTGGCAAGACCAATTCCCTGCTGTGAGGAGATTGGCGCCAGTCAGCCTTATTGCGCTCGAGGCAGCCTCCTTCTTTAGGTGTATGTGTAAAGGGGGGAGGTTTAATAGGGCCTCCATAGCTGCCGTGGGGCATGTGCGCATGGCGCCTGTAACACCTAGACATGCTGACCTCTGCAGTTTTTGCAGTGCGGACCGCGCTGTCTTTTGTTCTACTTTTGGCCACCACACAAGCGCTGCGTAGGTGACCACGGGTTTTATGATTGTTTCATATGCCCAAAGGGCCATTTTGGGCCTTAGTCCCCAGAATTCTATCCGTGTTCCTTCAAGAGTAGGAGCCTCTAGCCTTAGCTTCCTTTTTCTTGTGAATGGTATAATGGTTGTTTTACTAGGGTTGACTCTGAGCCGCTCCCTAGCACACCAGGATTGTACCATGTTTAGAGCATTTTGCAGTCTTCTTGAGATGATTCGTGTGATGCACTAATGTCAGATGTTGTTAAAAGACGTTGAATGAGAGCTAACACTTCCTGTACAGGCACAGTGTTGTTATTTCATGGGAATTCTCCCTTTTCTAGGGAATTCTCGCTGCTAAAAATTGGAAAAGGGAAAAGAGAATAATTTTGTCCTCCTAAGTAGAAACGTGGGAAAATTCACAATATCCAAATATTAGAATAAATATAAATAACGAACTTTATCGTGCAATATTTTATGTTTAACTTACTTTTAAGTCCGTCCTTGCAACAAGCACTTAGCAAAACTTAATCGACAACTCAGCTCTGTATGCACAAAATGTTGTAATTTTTAAGTCCATATACGTAGGTGATAAAACTTTTTGGTCATTCTTCTTTGGGTGATGTGATGACAACTAAAAACTTTCAAGAATTTTGAACGCGGTTCTTCCCCAAAAACACACTTAAGTGAACTGGTGCATGATGCTTAGTAAGTAGTGAATGTTGCTTTCGATATGCAGTATGCTCCAATAGATCCAATTTCCAATAAGAGAATATCAATTGCACCAACTTCGACCCGACTGCAAGGCACTATACGCTACATAATTCTAAAAATCTACACGAGTAGACTGATCTTTTTAATTACACTGGAGGCTTGATTTTTTTGTTTCATTGAAACAATTGTTATGTTTTTAAAATAATTTTTTATTTAATTTTGGTTTACTGTTATATATTTTTACTTATGTGAACTGTTATTGTTACTTTTTGAAATAAAAACATGTTCATTTTGAAAAAGTTTGTCGTTCTTATCTTCTTCAAAATTCTCGTTCCTCCTTGAGAAAACTTAAGAGAATTTAACAACACTGTACAGGCACATTAGTAAAAAGCGACTCGACATCGAAACTAACCATAGCTTCATCCTCATCCAGCCTCAAGTCACTCAAAAGCGACACAAATTGTGCGGAATCTTTAATATGATGTTCCGTGTTTCCCACTAATGGTTTCAAGACATCCACCAAAATGTGATACTTAACTTTTGCAATACTATTATCATAGCTTGCACCTTGAGTAATATCGAGTATCTCATTCATTTTTTAACTTAAGACCAAGAGTTTTAAAGAATTGCTCGTTAGCGACTGTTAGCTTTATTCCTGACTACTGCGTGGCTTTAGGCTGACTAAAAGACTTAACACTTTTGTGTTTGTATTTATTATCAATGGTATTATTATATATTCACATGTTGCGGCTTCAAATGCAACCTCACTGTAATCGTTTCTCCTCTAAAATTTATTAGATCACCGTCTTGGTCCACGAACTTCAGTGTAAGAGAACTTATCCGTTTGATGTTCAGAGGCAAGTAAATGACATTCTTAGAAGCCTTAATTATATTATATCCCGGACCCACCGTAGGAGAGAACTCGTGTAATGTATGCACTTGTTGATTATTTATGAAAGAGTCTGATACTGTTTTACATTCAACTCGAATCACATTAACTTTTATTATATTTACTGGTAAATCACATTGATATGAAATATTAGGTTCTAGGACGCGTTTACTAAATCCTAATAATGATCCAATAGAGTTATTTTTATTCAAATATACTCGGGTAGAACTTTTGACTTCTGTTTTCAGCATTGGCGTAGCTAGGGAGTTTTCCTAGGTTGGGCAGCTGGCCAGCTGAGCAGCCACCTCAAGGTTTCAATTTCGGTAACCCGATAAGCGATCATTGAATTTTATAGTAGAATTGACAAATTTTGGAAGTAACCAATGAAAAAAGAAATACATAAGTAATGCCTCGTAATAATGGAGTTTATTCACTCTCCTCATGTAAAGTGGGTCCTCAACTCTGCAGTAAAGTTGAAAGTCTGACGACGCAGCTAAATATAAAATAAAAAGTGATCTTTGAAATAAAGAAGCAATCAAGATTTAATATTTATTACACTCAAACGATTAAGCAATACAAAATTAAAAAATATAACGATAAACAAATATATTTTCTGGTTAATTAAGTTTTTGTTTTCTATGTTTTTCACTGAACCGGTTTAAGACTGCTTCAGAAGTGATTGTATTTTTCTCTATTTCATTTTCTGTATGCAGCAAAGACATATGCGAGAAAAGATTTTGGAGCATAGTTTTTCTTAACTAGGTTTTATTCGCCGCATTGCAGGGAAACTCCTTTCACAACTGGCGGTGCTCACTGGGAGCACTTTGTTATATTTATTTCACAATTTTTCAATTGTAACATGCTTTTCATTATTATGGCTTCGTCATTCAGCGCTGTGCAATCAATTTTTAAAATATCTTTATAATTATTAATAAAATCATCAGTTATCTCTGTATAAAAATCGTTTTGTTGACGCCTCTTTTTTGATACTTTGACAGGTTCTAGGAAAATTCCATGCTCTTCAGCAAACTGCTCGATTTCTTTCCAAATTTTAAATTCATTTCTAGTTGTATCAAAAGTACGAGTATATATTGTACTTGCTATTAAATCAGTAGCCTGAGACAGAGTTGTATTTTTGGTCTGAAAAAATGTACTCAGTATAATCACTGTAGTGAGAACTGAGTGAAATATATGAAATGATATGATAAACTCTGGTTTAGTCATAGTCGTAAGCAATCTGAGTGCTTCTACGGCCTGTTTGTCACGATTATCCGCGACCTCTTTATCCAAAGCGAATTTAATGGCTTCATAATTGGACAGTATTGTTTAACAGTTTTCGAAGCGGCAACTCCATCTGGTAGTACTTAGACTTCCCATTTCGCAACTGGTCGTTATTCCGAGAGATTCTTGTATCTTTTTAAGACTGGAATGATGACCGGGTTATGAAAAATGAATGTATAACGATTCGATTCCATTAAAAAAAGAAGTCGACAACCACCACAACCGCTAAACAATGGATATATATGGCGTGAGGGTGAGTTTCTTTTATAATCGCTTACTGGCACCGTCATAAGATTGCGCAAGAATCAGAACATTGCCCAATTGGTTTTTGTTCAGTGTCTCCAAAATTAACGTTGCCAGTCCTAGCGCGTCTCTAGACGTCGAATAATTAATAAAAGCAATGAATCTTTCTACCACATTTAACTCGATCGCGTATCTAATGGTGATTGACAATTGTTCCTCTTTGTAACAACTTGCCTCAACTACACAAGGAAAAAAATTCACACGCTTTCGCTTCCTTTACAATTTTCTATCTAGTTAGGCATGCTATTATTTCAATAGTTTCATTTTGAATATCTGGACTGCAATAATTCAAATGTTTTTCAAAGTGTATGCAAAAATGTGTGTCGTACTTTGAGAAAAGTTGAGCTATTTCCAAGAAATTACCTCTATTTTTAGATGATGTGTCCTCTTGATGCCCTCTTAAAGGCAAACCCTGACGAACAAGGGTCAGTATTACATCAATGAGTTTCCGTAACCGTAACCGTTCTTTACAAATTTTTCGCGTTGGTCACGAATTCCTTCCTTAATAAAGTGCCTACACACAAAACAGTACACCTTGTCTTCTCCCGTGTTGTATTCCAACCATCTGAATAGTTGATAATATTTAGATGTAAAAGATCTTAAGTTGTTGCCAATTTTTGTTTTTGGAAAATTTATGTGGGGCTGTGATGGTCCGTCTTGCAGGGTGCCCAAATTGTTTCGTTTTTCATTACCAGCAGATTCTGATAACTCAAAAGTAACTGCTTTCGGCTCTTCGTCTGAATCAGCTGCCCGGAGGTTGTCGGCGGGGGACAGTTTTCTGGAACTTCATTACTTTCTATCTCATTTGTTGCGGGACTAGGATTAGTTAAAGCTGCCGTCTTTTCACGATCACGTGTGATTGACAATTCGGGTATTTAAAAAAATGATCTGATATCTCTAAATTTTTTCATATTTTACCTAGAAAAAAATAAGTGTGTATCAAAACCTAACCCAGTTAATACTGAACGTGACTTATTCAATTGATGTCAATATCCTGATTTACTAAATAGTAAAAATATAACAAACATACCTTCCTTCTGAATTTTTTTGTATTTATTAGCTTTGAAACACTATAATCCAGTAATTACAAATACTTAGTAGCGCGCGTAATGGCAAAAGTCGAACAAGGTCACGGTCAATCAACAACTGAATTGTATTCTGGTGCTCGCGGCCGCTCGTGCCATTTTCGACGCTATTTTCTAAGTCATATGATGAGACTACCTCTCGGAGCGGTGCTATGCGGTGGAGGGCGGGATGAATGAAGCCAAAACCAGCGTAAACCGTAAACAGGACTTTTATATGTGGTCGTAAATGGTCCTACTGAAAAATGTATTTACATTGCTGTTTATGTCAGCCAGGGGTAATTCGCCCTACCTACTTATTAATTAAACCTGAAATTTAACTCGTAAACCAAATTTTCATCCAAAACGCAAGCAGTAGGTATGTTGTGCCCTAACCAAGGGCTGGCGCTCATATTTACTTTAAAAGTCGACTTCCGTACATTTTCGTAATTTCGCTAAGACGAGTTTAAAGAAAAATGACACCCCCCTTTTGATAAATCCTGCAATATCATCAATTTCATAGGAGCCTTCTGGAATTTTAATTTTATCATCATCAAAATGAAATAATTTATTTCTACTGTCCACATTAGGAATTGAATTATATGTCTGTAAATTAATGAGTCCGTACTTATTATTGTAATGATTATATAAAAATTCTAAACATAAGTGACCACAATTTATCATATTATAATTTTGGTAAGACTTATGGTTGTAAACAATGTTTTGTCGTAAATAGCTTAATGTATCCTTTGGTGGTTGCAAGTTTCCAAAGCTGTCAAAGTATTCTTTTTAAGATTCCTTTTTGTAATATGCTACCCAATTGCTACCAGGACCTAATATAGAGTCAAAATTCCCTATTTCACACTCATATTTGCAAGGCTTTTTGGGGAGAGCATCAAGCATAAAAACACCTCTAAAATGTGGTAAATTATTCACATATTTATATAAATCGATTTCATTTAATGCTCGATTAGGTAGCAGTTTTACACGTTTTTCTGTACGGCTTCAAATATAAGCCGCTACCCTTCTTTCCTAATGCATTAGCTTCCATCGTATTATTATGTCGATTGCTCTCCTTTAGCTGCTCTTTAGCATTTGTAGCAGCATTAACAGCCTTTGCGACACCTGATACTCCTCCCACTAAAGCACCTAGTGCTGAAAGACCAGCAAAAATAGAGAGGTAGAACTCCTCCAACCTTTGGAATCGGAATAATTCGAGGTGGTCTTACATTCTTCTTCTTTCGCTTAAATACATTTTAAGTAGCAGCAAGTGCAAGACTAATAGCTTCTTTTAAGGAATCAAGATTTTTTAACTTAAAAATATTTCTTGCTTCATGAACTCCTTTTTGTAGAGTTATTTTTCTTTTTGGCTTCCTAGAGCGAATTGTAGCTTTAATTCTTAACCCCATTGTAAATTTTACTTTCGCCTTCATAGCGTTTGTTACAAGCCAGGCGTTGTAACGTTCACCAAGGGATGCGTCTGAAGATGTCACTCGTTCCCAAGCTTTACAGGGTCACCCCTTGCTAATCTTTTTTGTAGTTTAGTACCAGGATCACAATATTGATATCCAGGCAAATGAAATTCAAATGCTAATTACTGTATTTAACAAACCGTCTCTTCTTCGACATTTACGCTGGCGAGAACGATTTCGATTCTTTGAATGATCAATCATTCAACTGGTAAGATAAACCTTTCAGGATGTTACGAAAAGTCAACGACCTTTCCTCTTTTGACTTCCATCTGAGGAAATCATCACTCCACAAAGCCTTATATCTTGACCCCGCCCATCTTGATCCTGATCGCCTACTTTAATTCTTCTTCCTTTCGCCTTCTGCCAGTTATCAATATATATAGCTCATATTGTAGCTTATACTTTTTATTTATTTATTCTTAATTATTCATTTATTATATTCTGTAGAATTAGTATTAAGTTATAGTTTGTATTTAATTTTTTATTTTTGTATTTTTTATGCAATAGCTTGTATTAAGCTTAAATAAATAAATAGACGTCCTCACAACAGCACACTGAGCAGATGATTGATATAAAAGTTCAATGTTGTGTGATAAATATTTCAGTTCTAATAAGGAAGTTCGTGAAGCAGGACTCTTTATCAATAAAAAATCTTGATATTAAATCTGCAAATGAAGTTAAAAGACAAAGCTCGCTTATACCTAATAATATAAGAGGTATTCTTGTTGGATCTTCAAAATGCGGTAAAACCAATCTTATGATTGTTCTTATAGAATATCTGATTGAACTTAAGTTCAAGAATATTTACATCTACACAAAATCACTGCATCAACCTACATATAAGTATCTGGAGAAGTTGGTACGCCCCATTAGTGGTCTGGGGTACTACACATTTTCTAATAATTACGAAGTTATACCTCCAGAGGAAGCCAAACAGAATTCTATTTTTATTTTTGATGATGTAGCATGTGGGAAACAAAATGACATACGTGATTACTTTTGCATGGGGCGACATAATAATATTGATAGTTTCTATCTCTGTCAGAATTACACTCATTTACCGAGGCACTTAATACGTGACAACGCTAACTTTCTTATTTTATTTAAACAAGATGATATGAATCTTAGGCATATATATACTGATCATGTTAACACAGACATGACCTTCGAAAAATTTCGTAGTATTTGCGGTGTTTGCTGGAAAGACAATTATGGCTTTTTAGTAATCGATAAAGATAGTTTGTTGAACAAAGGACGTTATCGAAAAGGGATCGATACATACATTTCGCTATATATATAGAAGATCTGGTAAAGCAAATCAGTTGAAGCTGTTCATAGACCTTCTTAAGCTGGTAATAGACCTGTTAAAGCTGGTAGTAGACCTGACATATTCATAGACCTGTTCGAGCTGTTTTATAGAGCTGGTAAAGTTGTTCACGGAGCTATCAAAAGCTGTTCATAGAAGTGTTCAGATCAGTATAACCCAGATGACGGATCAGTTCAAATCCATTAGAAAGATGGTTAAAAAGAGAGATGAACTATTTAAAAATCTTATCAAATCTAGAAATGCCATTAAGAAGAAATTCCGCGCTGTGAAAACTGGACCGAGTTGAAACTGAAACTCGCCTTGAGGAGACATTAGACGATCTATGGCAAGCTGACTTAGTTGAAATGGGTGCTTATGCTACAAACAATAGCGGTCATAATTTTTTATTAACTGTGACAGATGGATTTTCTAAATATGCATGGGCAATTCCTATTAAAAGAAAGACTGGTGCTGTTACTCAAGCCATGGCATACATACTAAAAGAAGGTCGAATTCCGACAAATTTACAAACTGACGATGGAAAGGAGTTCTTCAATAGCTCTTTCCAAAACTTAATGAAAAAATCTGACATTAATCATTTTTCAACGTACAGCGCTTTAAAAGCATCTATAGTTGAACGATTCAATCGAACATTAAAAAGCATGATGTGGAAAGAGTTTAGTTTGCAGGGCTCATACCGATGGATTGATATGGTTAAGAAATTACTCGTAAAATATAACTCAAGTAATCATCGAACAATAAAAATGAGGTCACGTAATGTAACAAAGCAAAATGAGAAAAAATTACTATCAACAGTTTACAATCATTTAAAGACGTTTCATTTACCAAAATTTAAACTGGGAGACTTTGTTCGCATTAGTAAATATAAACATGTATTTGAAAAGGGGTATACACCAAACTCGACTACAGAGATCTTCAAGATCGCAAAAATTCAGATAACGAATCCTGTAACATGTCTCTTGGAAGACCATGAAGGGAATGTAATAAAGGGAGGCTTTTATGAAATGGAGCTCCAAAAGACGAAGAAACCTGATGTTTACCTCGTAGACAAAATATTGAAGAGGACTGAAGATAAAGTTTATGTTAAATGGCTCGGTTTTCATCAAAACACAACTCTTGGATTAAGAAAGATAATGTATTATAATATTGTTATACAAAAAAACATTTTATATTAAAATTTCTTTTATTTTATTACTTTATTTGAAATTTTTATATCTTAAACTATAAACTTCATTTCTATGCGAGACAGCTAAAATGAGATCCAAAACATCTTTCATACCTCGAATTCGCCGTTGAAAGCTAAATCTGTCGACAGCATATGTTTCCCAGTGGCCCTTACGTGTCCTCATTGGAACATACAGGATAATATTAAATTGAACTACTTTTTCTCCAACTGCTTTTGACTTTTCTTCTTCTTTTTGTAGGAAAAGCAAAACATCTTGAAAGTGCAAATTCCTACAAATATTATTGAATTTTTATCCGACTTCCCAAAGACAAAGAGGTTCTAAGTTCGACGTGTGTTTTTTTATGTCTGACCGGGCATAACTTCGTAACGCGTGGCCCATTTTTGAAAATTCTTTTTTTTGTTGGGTAGAATATGTTCACCGACTGGTACCATGTCAAAAAAAATGTTGGTGGGGTGGGGTTGAAACCTAACTTTGTCACGCGTGGACCGATTTGGACGGTTTGTCTTTTGTTGTACAGAGTATGATCCCCCATTGCTAATAGGAGAAAAAAAAATTCCCTGGGTTGGGGGAGGGGGGAGAGGTAGTCTAACTTCGTAACGCGTGGACCGAATTCGATGATTCTTTTTCTGTTGGATAGAGTATGTTCCTTGATTGATACTGCGAGAAAAAAATGTTTGTGGGATGGAGGTGGGGGTAGGGGTTGAGCCTAACTTTTTACCGCGTGGACCAATTCGGATGGTTCTTTTTTCGTTGTATAGAGTAGAAGATACTAAAAAGTGCAAAATAAAATAGTTTAAAAAAAAAAAGGTTATAAAAAGCATAAAATAATTTTTAATTTTATATCTATTACGACATTTTGAAGTCGTTGCAAATTAAACAGATAAAACAACTTCACAATCACAATTGAAGATAATAATACTACCTGAACGCTTCAGGTCACGGAATCATAAGAAAGGACGAGATTAAGTACTTTTCTTGTAGTTGTTTGGTTTGTTTAATATGCTCCAACTTCAAAATGTCGTAATAGATATAAAATTAAAAATTATTTTATGCTTTTTAGCGCTTTCTGTTAAGTCGGTTCAACTTTTTTCTTAAAAACTATTTTATTTATATGCTGTTGAATCAGTTTTAGAGAGTTTAAGGAAGAACCTCCCATGCTTTTGTTAATCTACAAAGAAAGGATTGAAATATATGTATAATTAAATGTCTACTTTGTTGGCTTTACCTCTATAACCTCGTTAATAGCAGGAGTTAATAAATCTAGCTTTTTATATGCATCAATAAGTTCATTATAATCTGTCACTTCCATTAATTTGCATATATTATCTAAAATTTTGTATGAAGATACTCCATTTTGAACTGACTTAAAAGGGGGTTAGAAAAGGAAGTATAACTGCTTATTTATATATATATATATATATATATATATATATATTATAACTTTTTATTTAATATGTTTGTTTTATTCCTCTTAAATTCACTAATTCCATATCGCTTTTATAATTAGCATGAAGCTTGTTTCACCATCTTTGCTTCGCCGTTACTTAGAATTCTTTCAGTTTCATCTTCAACATCTTCAATGAGCGAGTTACGTAATTACTGTCATATGAACAACGAATGGTTAGAGTAGTTTCGTCATCTAATTCAAGTTTAAAGTGTCTGTAAAAGATATCTTCATATCTCAATAATTCTTGCTATATCCATTTCTTTCTTTAATAGCTCTTGCCTGAAACCTTCGATGGCCTCGTCAATATACACAAATTTCTTTTTAGGATTATCATTCGTAGTGATCCTTGACGTGATAATAGGAATTTGCTCGTCATTAAGTTTAAAAGTTAAGCCAATTTGTATATGTATGTATGTATTGTATGCAAAATCTAAATTACTACTACTTTTGTCCATTAGGTTTACACTTAACGGGATTTGTAAACTATTGATATGCAAGATGCATAGTGATAAAAGCAAAAGACTTTCTGAACGTTTATCCATTTTAACGTTGGTATGTTGACGTGAAGTCGAGAACTAATTGGACTTTATGATGCTGGTATATTTATAGCATCCCCCTCAATTTTTTTATTTTCCATTTTACGATACTTAGAGTAAAAAACATCTTTTTCAAGGCGAATTTATCGCATTCAACTTAATTTCTCAAACAATATTCAATACATTTACCCAACGTTCAAAAACCGCACATCATTATCATCACGGTCAACGACTTCAAGTTCATGCCATACCTCGTAAAAGGTCTTATCAATTACGCAACTCTGGTCTTAATTCTTTACTCCGCAACCAAAATAAAAACAAACTCTTATCAACCGCCAAAGTGCTAAACTCTCAAACGAGGACCTGCCTTATCATCAAAATCTCAACATTATGTGCAAATTTATCTTCACTGCACATTTTGATACAGACTGCTGCTGAGTTTGAATTTCTGCACCTGAGGTGCTGGTGCTGAGTTTGAAGCGTTTGAATCCCCATATGCTCTCAGCCAATCAGAGAGCTAAGCGCTGGTGCTGAGTTTGAACCCCCATATTTATACTACTATGACATAAAATTCAATGAGATACAAGAACTTTAATGTATGATGAACTACTTAAATGATTAAATGATTAAAGCATTAAAATGCAATGAAATATAAGTGCCTCAATGCATAAAGACCTTGCTGTAATCAACGTTAGGAAACGATTTAATACGGATAGTATAAACAGTAGGCGGATAGAACTGATGTAGCTACAAGTTCAAATAGACGTACATACGTTCCTTGACAAGATATATAATTTTCGTTGATGTAAAGTAAATTTTATGGATACACAGAGTAAGCGTGGCGCACAGAGTAAGCGTATTTAAAATGTTTAGATACGTTTTCGTTACTTCATAACAAATTTATTCTCATGAATTGATTCGTAGCTACTACCTATATGTCTCGATAATATCAATGACATATTAGCGGTTACAAATAAATAAACACTAGGATATTAAAGTGTCATCCAAGTATATTCGGCGTTCTAATCCGGCCACCGCCTGATAAATTGGCTAACCACAGGGTATTTACACTAGCGTATTCGCGCCAATAAAATTGTCAGATCTTCCTCTTTGCTCTACTGAAGAACGTGTGGTACAACCACGACTCTGAAGCAAGAGTCTGATGTTCTACCGATTGCGCTAGCCTGACAATAAAATTCCGACGGACTAGTACAGAGGATCGATGGACTAATGAAATCGAACTGTCTCTAAGTGGACGCTTTTCACTGCCGGATGTCTTTGGCGTGAAAGGTTCCCAAGGACTTGTCTTGCTTGTCCTCTAGTTGGTACAGACTCTGTCCCACTTGCTTGGCGATTCTGACCTTGGTGTACTTGTTGGCCAACTTTGCATTGAAGCCTTGGGCTTCTAAGGGCTTCCCCGTGGCTGGTCGTAAAATGCTGTTAGGCGATTTCATTTCTTTGCATACTTGGCATTGGGCTACATATGCGCATACGAGTGTTACCATATAGGACCAGTAATATTTTTTGCGGAGTCTACATAAGGTCTTGTGGAAGCCTCTGTGGGCTGACTGATGTTTCTCATGAGCCTCCCGGATCAGACCTTCCGTTAGACCCGATGGAATCCAAAGCTTCCAGGATAAGTCTTCTTGTTCTGAGTCACCACTACGGGGTTGGGTCCTCCTGTATACGTATCTGTCCGAGACACAGAGATCAGGGAGTTGTGCTGGGTTTGTGATTTCAACTGCTCATACTCTTCCATGGAGACTGCACTTACATTTAACTCCTCTCTGCACCTGAATCGTCGACTTGAAATAGAACACTGCCAACCCCAGATGTGCTACTTCTGATCATATTCGTTAATCATCATGTGCCAATAAAAATTCAAGAGGCAACATAAAATTCGCGCATGCTTAAATTGTCATATCAAAGCACTTGAGGGTAGGTTCTAGTCGAGCGGCCTGAAAAATGACTGAAGTTAATGAAGTTTTTTCTCACAGAAGAATGTAAATAATGTATAATTCGACTTTTTCAACTATCAGTACATTAACATAAGTTCACAAAAAAATTTCGTTAAATTCTTTAAATTGGAAAATTTGAGAGATATCCACGCGCTTCTGGAGCCGTGTAGCGCATACAACCCGCTGCGCCGTGCAGGATTCCGCCTTTCTCTTTTATCTAAAACACAAAAATCAAAGTTATTTGCAAAGTAGAATAAATTTGCGGGGCCATGGACCATTTTTAGAAAAATTCAGTGATTTTAGATAAAATGGCGACCGTTTGAAAAGCGAATTTTTTTACCCTTTTTTGTTCTTCATAGTGGTTAAAAAATAGTAAATATTAATATTTTTTTTTGAAAATGGTCCATGGCCCCTAAATTCAATAATCTTCTTTTAATAGAAAAAAGAAGTCAATCGGTTAAACGGTTTGACTGCAACTCTGTACGGCGTGGCTTAAAACATGGTTTTGAGAAAAACGCGTTTAATGTTTGACAAAGAAAAAAGTGGGAAAAAATATAATTTTTGTTTCTTAAAGCTAGTCAGCTGTTCCTGAACTATAGAGCAATCCTTCCTCTTCCTTGTGAAACTGATTTTGACTATTATATTCAAGGAACATTATTTTGTCCAAAGAAAGTATATAAAATATTTTTATACCTGCTGAGCAAAGAATACGGCGCACGGGCATCTGCATTTATCCCGAACATAGGCATGATTTTTGGCCGGTGCGCGTTCGCACTAAATCGGCTGTAACTTTTACATTTTTTCGAACTTCGTTTATCGTTTTATAAGGATTAAAAATATGCAAAAAAAGAAAAATTCATTTTTTGAAATTGCTCGACTAGAACCTACCCTTAAGATAATTTTGTTAACATAACCAAACTCATCTCGAGTGCAAGGAAACTGAAATTGATAACGAAAGCAAATGCAAAACTCGAACCTAATTATTCTTCACCAAAGAAAGTATCAGGTTACGCACGCACATGCTATGATCGTTTTTTCTTATCGGTCTTTAAAGTTTTCCTTCTAATATTCTAAATCGAGAAGTCTAATTGTATTAAATCCGTAAGAACTTTAAAGTTTTTCTTATAATAAAATTTGTATTAAAACCGTAAAAAGTTCGCATTTTAATTTAAAAGTTATAAAAAAAATCCTAATCCACTGAGGCCTCTTCGTTCGAAAGTAAGCACGGACTTCAGTTCAACAGCGGAGTGTACAAGTGACTGTAGATGCGGTAAGTCTTCAGTTACCTGGAGACGGAGTTGGATCAATTGGTTTTGTGGCAAGACCACCATGCCATGGGTCCCGAGTGCGAGACCAGGTCTGCCCGTGGATTTAAAAAAAATTTAATTAAAAAATCCACTCCATCTCTGGGCTTGTTGTTTAGCTCGCAGCATCCTAAATTCCCTTCCGGACAAAGCCATGCTAACACATCAAAGGGTTGTTTCTTAGGCTTTGGCCTAAGAATTGACGAATTGAACTTTCATCACGAAATTCTATGGTCCGGAGCAAGTTCGGGCAGGGAGGAAGTGCGCTTCGATCTTAACTGGACTCACGATTAACTTTTCTGGTCACATGACTGTTTCTATTGGCGTGTTGGTGCATTTGATTGTAATGTTGGGTAAGTGTTGGAATTATACATTTCGTTTATTCCGATTACCATGACAACCTCTCGACTCAAAGCGACACGTGTGAACTAAACGAGTGTGCTTTAGACCAAACGACTGAAGTAAAACTTCCTCTGCTCCATCTATATGTACGTATATATATATATATATATATATATATATATATATATATATATATATATATATATATATATATATATATATATATATATATATAAATATATATACATATACATATATTAATTTTCTACAAATATTTAAATTTATTATCGGTTTTCATTGATAAACGAAATGAAATTACGTATAGAAATCACCGTATATCACACTTTTCGTAACGCATTCACCAGCTTACTCCCCAAGTCAAGCGTGCGTAAAGAAGTCTTACTTCAAAAGTGTCGGTGAGTAAAATTTGAAAAAAACCGACACAGTTACAATTGGACGAAGTTGTGAAAATATAATTAGTGTGAGATTGAGGTTAATTATTGAATAATATGCGGCGGGTAAGGCCGGCTGTTGACGTGGCGACTCCACACGAAACGTCCCTATCTGCTAAGCTAGCGGATCCCTTCTCTCCCCCCTCGGCTGTGGCGTGGCGACACGTCCAGTATTATATATATAAGATACCTTTATAATGTTATGTCTAATACTTTTGTAACATACTTTAGTTATCATCGACAAATTATTACAGTGATACCAAAGATTACTTGCTACTAGATAAGCGGCTTCGAACAAAGCAGTGAAAAATTTTTGGTTGCTTTTATATATTTCCCGCATCGGGCAACCCTGCAATCAGAATTTAGAATTTGGTTTCCGGGAGAGTTTGTGGATAAGAGACAGCAGTCTGTGATTCTCTCCGGATGATAACAGAATTTTGACAGGAGTAAGTGATTCTCTCAAATAATTTTCACAGGAGTAAATGACTGCACACTACCTGTACTCTTGCATGTATATTCTTATGACTTTAAAGTCTGGATATATGTATTTCGTTTTGCATTGGTGTTACTTTTTTAAGACTAGCTGGATCATTTAGGGAGCCGGTTATCTAGTAGAAAGTAATCTTTGGTAGTACCATCAGAGGCAGCATCGAATATTACTATCACAGAAGTAAATGATGAAACAGCTGATAATATTTAAGAAATTTTTATATTAAATAAATATGAATTTTTAAAATAAAATAATTTTTTTCTTTACCAAAAATCTAAATATTTTGTTTTTGATTATGCCATATTTATTTCCTTTAATAAAAAATCCTTTCATTTATATTGTAACATGCACTATAGTCTGGCATAGGTTACGTGATGAAAACGAATTCAAGCTGTGCAATGCGCATGTCCCGAATTCCGGAAACTAGAAAAACGTCATATGAAGTCAAGGCCGACTCGAACCTGTGGTGACTTGGTGTGGTGGAAATGAATAACGGAAATTTCTAGAACTAAGTTGCTGCACTTTCTAGAATTAAGCTAAGTAGTATAAATAGGACTGAGTAGCAGCCTAGTCAGTCAGTTGTATTTTAACCAGTGAAGTGATAAGTTCTAATTGTTAAAGTGAAACGTAATATTGTGAAGAAATATTGTCAAGAAAATTGTGCAACGAACTAATTAAGTGAATTGAATAAAATTGTGAACATTCGTGATTGAAAATAAGTGTCTTAATTAATCCGTCGAGCCCGAAGATCCCCATTTACGTTAGAATATTTTCTACACATAATAGTTTCGATGTTTCACGTCTGCCAGGCATCTCGCGACGGCTCACTCATTTTTTATTTTTATTAAATTGCTTATAACTTAAATTTCTTTTAATTCTAAGTATGAAAGAAACCGCAAAAATTTACTTTCAAAATTCGTTTGACAGAATAAAACAAAAATCTTACATATTTTTACGATTAGGTAATGGACATGGTAACTCGTCGAGGGAGTAGGGGATAAAGTGTCGGCCTACCAATCCGGTGTCCAAGGTTTGAATTCCACCAATGGGCGGCGACCCATGGTTGTTTTCTATTGACAACAGATTACGATAAAACAACCATGGAGTTTGCAGAGTTTGCAGGCACACTTGCAATCGTTGTCTCGATTCGGGTTACGGGAAAATGTACATACTTTAAACAAGACAACTGAAAGTAGTGTACAAGGAATAAAATGACGTTAAACAGCACGAACTACCCTGAATTATGTTAATTATAGCGCCTCTGGTTTTTAAAATAGGAACTAAAAACTGCTACATTTGACTTTTTCAAGTTCCGAAACGTTGTCTTTACTTTTCTTATATGCATACTTTAAAACCATAAAAAAGGGTTATAAAAGGATTAGTTGCTAGTTACATGTGTGTATCAGACCGAAAATTATACTCAACAAAGCAATATATTTAAACCGAACTCGGTTGAATTCCAGTGCCATTTCCGGCTTAGATTCTGATTATGTGCCAGTTCGAAAATTGAAGAGCCAAGTTTATTATGTAACTTCGGTAATAATGATGTTAAGTAATGGATTTGGACGGGCCTTAACATATGATTTGGGAACAATATGGCTAAATGCTAAATGAAAATTTAGTTGCTAAATTGCGATAGTTTTAGCAGCTGTTGCATTTTGACATGCATGTGGCAGTAATTTCCCAAGTCCTATGACTACTACTACTAGATAAACGGCCCCGAACAAAGCAGTGAAAAGTTGTTGGTTGCTTTTATATATTTCCCGCATTAATAATTTAATTTTCGGGAGAGTTTGTGGATAAGAGACACGTATACTTTTCTTATGTGCATTTACAAATGTCAAATGTACTTCACTCATTAAAAGATCAGAATACATTGACAGTTTGAAAGTTTTTTACGCACACAAGTAACTAACTCAGTCATGTGATTCACATGAATTTTTTTTATTGGTTGTACTTTTTGATACATTTTTACTCTTCGACAAGATTTACCGGTACTTTTTTGACAGGAAGTTGTGATTCTCTCCGGATAAGAACAGGATTTTGACAATAGTTAATGTTTCTCTCAAAAAATTTTGACAGGAGTAAATGACTGCTCACTACCTGTACTCCTTATTTGCATGGATATTCTTATGACTTTAAAAACTGGATATATTTCGTTTTACTGTGGTGTAAGTGTTACTTTTTCAAATTAGATGGGTAATTTGGGAAGCCGGTTATCTACTAGTAAGTAATATTTGTCACAGGTTAAGCTTCAGATTTGAGTGCTTTGATTATTGCATATTTGCTTGCGCAAATACAACAAATTTGTGTCCATGGCATTTGCATTGGCCATAACTACAAATGGTATTAGTTCTATAATTAATTAAATGACATTATCAATTTTAACATCGACTAAATACTAGTGTAAATCAAAACAGTATTGGCACTGCGTGTATTTCTTTATTTATTCCGCGGAAGGAATATAAGGAACAGAATACGCGCCGGAATAAACGGACTAAAAGCAATATTTAAACACAATGGAATATTCCTGCCAATTGAAAATTAAAGCAATTATTCAATAAACTATTTTTGAGGTTACAGTTCTTTATACGCAAAAGACAGAATCCAACAATAAATTGTGTATTTATTTACAATTATGACTTTCTTTTCCTTCGCTTTTGATACTAACTTAACTTTTGAGTTTTATTTCATTTACAAGAACACATTCTAAATAAGCCGGTAATAAAAAAAACACGGAACTTTAGGAATAGAATATTCCGAAAGAATAAAGAAGTACATTAGGTACATTCCCTTCATTCGGAATAAATAAAGAAATACACCCACCACGGTACACAGAATACAAGGTATACTCGATATAAATTCCATTCCGCTATTCGTGACGTAATCAAATCGCACTCAGACTAAATTTATTCGACTAATGTCAGCCCGGATTTGACTGCGGTAAATGTACAAATGTTCTGAACCATGTGAACACTATAAAGTGTCCCTCTTTACTATTTTCATGTTTTAAACGGATTCTCTCTAGTTTTGATTACGTTACGAGAGGAGCAATACTTAAAAGCTGTTTGTTTAATTTAGAACCTTAAAAGGTTTGCAAAAGATTGTATATTTTAAGATATTGTATAATTGAGGATATGAATTCCAAAACTGTCTATATCACATATACATATATGATTATGGGTAAATAGAGAAAAACGTATTTTTGCCTTTAGCAGTATGCAACTCTAAAAGTTCATTCAAGAAAAGAAAAAGGGAAGCGAAAACTTTTAAGCGATTTATATAACGACTGTGTCGACCAATTATATATTCCATAATATTAGATATTATTTGGGATTTAGTAAGTTTTGCTACGACACTATAAATATAGATAGTTTTGGAAATAAAACATAGGGATATAGCTACTTTTGTTGCAAACTGCATTAAATTTTTCCACCTGAGAGTAAGTTGGGTACGAGAGAATTTACTGGCTTTTTTAAGAAAAGAAAATAATATAAGTTGTAAATAAAACTACCATGCCTATAAGAGATGAAAAACGTTATTTGCTTATAAACAAAAGTCGAAATTCTGACATAACTTTAAAAAAAATAACAAAAATAAAGTTCGAAATTCTGAGATTACTTTAAATAAATTGCAATAGAACACTCTTTTATATCATGAACTCATCAACATCTTCAAAAATCCGCAGCTCCAGGTGGGTCTATATTTTCTTGAAATTCACTGTAAGTAACATAAGGTGTCTAGATCTCGCCAGTCTAAGCCGAAGTGTTCTTTAAAAAGCGCGTCAACGTCCTTTAATTTCGCTGGTTTTACTGGTACTGCATTTGGTAAGGGACTGGGATTTATACAACGCAAGCTCTTTTCTTTTTTACAACAGAGCGATAAACTGAAGTATCTACTTTGCAATTAACTTCGCCTATTATTAGGATTTGATTCTGTGCACGATATTTTTTCTTCAAAATCAACCTTTTGGAATACGCAAACCAAAAATGCAATGACATCTTTGATTAATCACGTCAGCGACTGCAGATTTCCAATCGAAGACGGAAGCTTCTTCTCCAACAATTCTAAGAGTACCATGTAATCTAAAAATGTGCAGGTATTGTTCTGGTTGTATGATTGTTTTTTTGTTCTTAACAACTTTCTCGATACGGCCGAATCCCTATCTGCAGGCAAAAATGAATGGCTGACCACTGGAAAAATGTACTCAATGGATTCAACGTTGTGAGATAAGCTAGAGCATAACAATTTTGCCAGCATTCCTAACACCGTTATGTTCTTAATTTGTCCTGGGCATCCGTCAGAATATAGTTTCAATCAGAGGTGGGAAGTAATGATTCCTTTTTGGAATGAATTACAGCTTAATTACAATTCCAAGAAATGATTACTTCGATTAATTCCTAATTACACATTTTTTAAATCTCATATTTTTCATTTATTTTAAGTTTAAAAGATTTCGGAATCCTATTAATCTTTTCTATTTATATGCATTTTTATTCAATTAAAACAAAAAGTATTTAAGGAATGACATTTTTGTAATTATTAATTCCTTTAATTACTTCTTTTAATTCCAAAGGTATTTAAATCCATTTAATGATTAAAATATTTAAAGAATTAAAACGTCTAATTTTTTAATTTCTTTTTGTAATTAGGAATTAAAAACGTTGAATTCATAATTAAAAGTAATTCATTCCAAAAAGGAATCAATCATTGATGTTTGTTAAATCCACATTCGAAAGATGGTAATATCAAATCGACGCGATTTCGTTGGAGCCCTTGTATATCACATTTTCCGACCAGGTGTATATTGTCACCGATTCTTTGGTTTGAGGAGCCTTAGAGTGGCCTTGACAAACTGTAAAGTTGTATTGGTACAATTGACGACTAAAATAAGCAGATTGATCTTGCACAAGAGGCAATCAAAGGACAGTTTTAGAACGGTTTCTCTTTCATCTTTTTTAAGCATCTCATAAAAACCTTTCGACTTCAATTTATGGACCCTATTATTTTGCCATGCAATCAATTTTAATGGCCCCAGTAGTGCTTTTGATTAACGTGCCCAAACGAATGCACCCTGAACAAACATCAGTCGCTGGGGATTTAAACCCGATGTTAAAATCGCAGTTAAAAATATTTCTGAAGATGTAGTATTTTACTTTAAGATTATCTTCAACCTCATTTTTGTAAGTCTGGCACATTTTCCGAATGCTGCAATCGCAATGGGCTCAAAAACTTTTTTTCCTGCGGTGCTGTTGACAGGTTTTGGTAACTTCGTTTGAACATACCTGGCAAAACTACCGTAAACTACAAGCTATGAACCGGACTTTTGTATGCGGTCGTAAGTGGTCTTACCTTAGAATATATAACTAGAGGAAGTGCACATCGCTCAGAAAAGTTAAGCATTTTTCTTCATGTGTTAGAAGTGTATCTTTGTGGTAGTTTTCTCCATAGCAGTAGTAAAAAAACGGACTTGCGCTTGACGGGGCAAACATAAGTTTTGAAATTAAACTCCATTTTGGCTGACCGCCACTGAAATCGACTTGGGGGACAAAAATTCCAATTGCTCAGATGTAAACAAACTGAGAACGGGGACAACAACTTTTATTTTTCTAGTTACCTACAATAAGTCTTAGCAGTTTTAATTAAATAATATAATATTAAATATATCATAAAACATATTTTTAATAGCTACTTGAATAAAAAAAGATATTCCACGAGTCTATCGTCGATTATTTGCGGAACAATGAACAGAACACTTCATTTTAAAAATCTGTCTTTTAAAGTCTATAAATTATTTAAAAACTTATAAACATAAATCACTCCACTAATATAGTATCGATTTTTGATGTTATATTTGCAGAAATAACTTTTAATTCCAAATAAATTGAAAAGAAAATTCACACAGAACTAATGACAAATGTTTTGCATTGGGATCTGTCAAAGATAGGGGATCTGTCATCGAGATAGGGGACACGTACCTCACCTTGCCTACAAGAGAAATGCTTAAAACACGTACGAGGTTTTTACAGGCAAGGGCACTTCCTCTAGTTATATATTCTAAGGGTCTTACTGAATGGTCATATTTACATTGTTTGTTATGGTAGCCAGTGTGTGATTTTTCCATAAACTCATTCTACCACCAAAACTATTAGTTCTATGAAAAAAAGACTAATATTAACTTAAAGCAAACTAAATGATCTTTCTAATAAAGTAAAATCATGTACACTTCATTAAGCAAAGTAACAAGAAATCTTTGATTAAACGTGACATTTTTAGCGCAAACCAAATTTTCATCCAAAATGCAAGCAGTAAGTCATGGTCCGACCATGCTCTGTCGCTTGTATTTTTTTTTAAATTTCCACTTCCGCACTTTTAGGCTTAAAAATGTTTATTATTAAGTAGGTTATGAATATTTTTACTTCATTCGAAAGATTGTTTTGTTTACTTCAAGTAGAACAAAACAATTTTTTCATCCTAGCAATAGTTTAGACACTACAGCGAGTTAAAGAAAAATCACCCCCCCCCCCCCGGCTTCCATAAGAAGCAATGTAAATTAGTGCCTGTTTAGACGGTTCAATCTGTCTTCACCTTTTGTCGCTCCTCAAAATGAAAATCTGTTCACACGGGTCCATTTGAGTCGAGGCGTTGCCATGGCAATCGGTATAAACGAAATGGATAATTCCAACACTTACCCAACATTCCAATCAAATGCACCAACACGCCAAAAGAAACAGTCACGTGACCAGAAAAGTTTAACGTGAGTCCAGTTCAGATCGATTTGAACTTCTTCCCTGCCCGAACTTGCCCGGCACCATAGAATATAGTGATGGAAGTTCAATTCGTCGACTCGTCTGAACAGGCACTTAAACGGACCACTTGGTTTTGTGTGTGCGAAAAACTCGTCAGTTCATGGCTTATAGTTTACGGTGGTTTTGTACCTGGACATTTCCTTGTTTTAGTGCGTATGTAGTAACCGTTAATTGCTTCGTGTTCATTTTGGCCGCTGTGTCTTTTTGGAATTGTGTGAGCGGTGTATTTTAAGATAAAGTTATCTTGGACGATGTTATTGGAAGTAGCGTAGAAAGGACTGATGAACATCTAACATCTTGCATTGACAACGGATTGCATCTGTATGTTACTTTCTTCGAATAACTGTAGTTCGTAAATGATGGAAGAGTTTTTGGTTTGTCCCTAGGTTAACAATGCTCTAAATATGTACACATATATGCAATTAACGGTCCTCTTACCTTATCTGCTTCCGCTTTTCTTTTTTCCACTTTGCCTTATTGAGCACCCGCTTTTTTTCTTTTCCTTCTAAAATTCGTACTTCCGGATCATTCATTGATCTTAACCACTGACAAATAAGTACTGAGAATATGAAGATACAGAACAGCGCACTCAACTTAAAGCAAACAGGTTTTGGAGAGAAAGTCTTCTGTTTATATGTACATAAACAGTTATGGAAGCAAATAAGTGAAAACAACTTGGAATATAGCTAGAGGATATAAAGTTTTGGAAACAAAGTAGGGATAGATGTAAAAAGTTATGGAACAACTTCTAATATTCAGACCTTTATAAATAGTAGATGTATCCTACGAGGAAGTAACTAAAGGAGAAGAAAGAAGCTCAGGAAATCATGGCAATTTTAAGCTTGTGTGAGATTCCCATGCATACAATCTCATAAGCGAAAGGCAAGCGATTATTATTATTATTATTAAAAATTGGATCAAGGACTAACCGCATCCTTTAGTCCTCCAGGTTCAGTATCAGGTCGCCCCGTCAATCTTTAGTTCCCTCATCAGACCTGGGGGCTGCCTTGGCTATATCTGATGTTGATGGGAAAGCCCCACCAAGGTGTCTAAGCCTGATACGGCCTAGGACCTCAGAGTGACAGAGGATATGTTCCGCTGTCTCTTCCTCTTCTAAACAGAATCGACAGGTGTCATCATCAGCCAGCCCTAACTTTTCTAGGTGGTAGCCCAGGTGACAGTGACCAGTAAGAAGTCCTGGGCCCGTATTTGGTTTCTCGATTCGATGTCGATATCGAGAAATTTGTATTTAGTAACTCGATTTCGACAAGGTTGCAGTCGACCGTGATCGACAAAACTCTCGATGACATTGACGACTATATTGTAATGTCAGGCAAGAAGCGGATGTAAAAATGTAAGTAAATATCAATTGCCGGTTGCGAAATTCCAGTTAAGTAGGATTCTCTAAGTCTCCTGAAATGATCCAGTTGCAAAAAATAGGCAATATTGATGCAGCTCTTTTCTGACTTGGGGTCACACTTATAAAGTGGTCTAGCAGATAGCAAAAGCCTTTTTACTTAAGCGAAATAGTTTAACAAATCTAGATGACAAAGAAGTTTTAACAAGGTATTTTGATTATTATAAAAAGTTTATACCTCGAGTCTCGTAATGATAAGGGGTTGGATGAATCTCGTAGTGATTTGAAACGAACTCTTTCATTCATTTCGTCCCGTAGAAAATCGATCCCGATTGAGCCCATTTACAAAGTTTGTTTGAAATTAACCCGAACTAACAGGAATATTTTAAAATTTTCCGATTAACACTAATTGCAGAACAAATTTTACAGTTCAAATAGATGATACGTTGGTTACAATTCATAATTTAGATAACAAGTTGGTGATTCAAATGGTAACTCTTTTTTGTCGATTCGATCGAGTTGCCAAATATCAAATAGTACACAAATCGACAGAAGAATTTTGTCAAACCAAATACGGGCCCTGTTATCAGCCTTAAATCTGGTTAGCTGAGTGAGAGCAGCTCCTTCGTTTTCTGTTTTGAGCAGGTTATAAACCTCTTTGCTTATCTTGACCTTGGGATATTTGTCCAGTGTGAGTGCTTAGCTTCGTCCTCCCATGATAAGCATTGCTATTCGGCTTTTTGAGTAGCCACAGAATGGCTCCGGTCTAATAAACTGAGAATCCGCACCTTTTTTTGCTAGGTAATCCGCTTTCTCGTTGCCTTCAATGCCCTGGTAAGGCAAGCGATTAGAGTTGGGGGCAAAAACAGGAAACCGAGGGTGCTTTCGTTAATGCATATTTGCGTGCGCAAATGCAAGAAATTTGCAACAAGCCATTTTGCGCCTGTATGCATTAGTAAACTTCTTTGGCCATAATTACAAATGGTATTAATTATTTCTACAATTAGGTAAATAACAGTACCCATTTTAATATGAACGAAGTACTAGTAAATAAAAGCAGAACCGACGTTGGCTTTCCTAAAATTTCATTCTTCTTCTTAAACATAAGAGCCGCACGCAGTTAAAAATGTATGCAGAACTTGCGCTCATTTGAATTTATGAACCTTGTGCAAACGCATGTTTTGATTTCTTGCTTTAATGAACTTTATGCAAAAGCAAATATGCGCAAACATGCATTAATGAAAGTACCCCGAATAGTCAAACAATTGCATGTACGAATTTGAAAGCTCACTTGTCCGCGGGCGTAGGTTCGGACATCATTGGTGTACAGTATGCACAAATTGCACTCATTTGAATTTATGAACCTTGTGCGAACGCATGTTTTGACTTCTTGCTTAAATTAACTTTATGCAAAAGCAAATATGCATTAACGAAAGCATCCTTTGCTTTTAGAGGGTTTCGATATAAAACTGTCTCGAGTAATATCAACTTCCTTTTCACATGATTTCCCTCGATTTAACGGTTAAAAAAGATGTCTACAACAGAGAGCAAAGCGGAAAAAACTCAGAATGCGTCTTCGGCAGAACTTCCTGATGTCAACTTCAAGGAAATGAATAATTATAATTTCAATAATTACGAACACTTTCATAATTTTTTTCTGATCTAGCAAATTCCTTCAAATTCAGATTCTCTATCATTTTTGAATGCTTTGCAAACATGCCACTTCTAGCACATGAGTAGCGGTACTGCCACTGCACGTTTGCTTTCCAACGTTTTCGAAACGGCCGTCTTCAACACCATTTTGTTACCTGTCAACTCATATATTAATAGCGCCTATAACATTAAAACTGTAGAAAATATGCCTTAAAAATGTAAGTCGAAGATTCAGTTGTCGATTCTGCCTACAGCTAGTAGTTTCGAATTTTCCTTCTGCTTCTGTAACGCCACCGAATTATCCTTTATCTCACTACTAACTTGTGAACACCATATTTGCGCGCTCCTGTAAAAATAAAAAGCAAACTATAAAATTTAGAAAGTGTTGCCGATTACACAAATGCATTGTGTTAAATTTGGCAACTGTTCAGCTTCATCTATCAAATGTATGCTTACAGCCATGCATTTATTAAAACGGCCTAGACACCACCCTAAATATTGTTCAAACTGATTTAAGGAAAATATTGCATTAATAAAGTATTATTATCCAACCCATATATATTTGCATTAAGTATACATATTTGATCCAAACATTTCTGCTAATTTTGAATTACTTAGTTGTCAATGATCAAAATTTTCCATGTCCATAATTTAAAAAATTTCAAATTTACGATCATAAATTCGGGGCCAAATTATGACTGAATAAGTTGAAAATTCTCACTAGAATTTTAGCATTAATTTTACCACAGAGTTCGATCGTATCGAAGTGCATGATTTGAGGCTGGCTTGCGGCATATCGACCTCCTCCTAATAACCAAGTATGTGAATGTATGTAGATTGTCTGCATTAATGATTATAATTAAAATTAGGCTGGTGGACTGAAAATGAGAGCTGAAAGATAACATAATCGGCTGTTTCGTCGGAGCAGAATATGTCGAAGCCCACGTATTTGTTTTCGTATGAAACAAATGTAAGCAATTCGGGACTGTTTTTTCCCTCCGGACGGATACACTGACTAGGTAAAACATATATATTTCAAACAAAAATATGAAGCATATTTACATATTACCTGATACCCTCTAGTTATGCTAACGTACATATTTAATACACATCATCAAACTTTATATTTTTGTTGTTTTTGCTTAATGATTATCAAACAGGCATTTTTATTTCGTATAGTAAAAAAAACATTTAGATATTCTTCAAACAAATTTATTTTTTAAGAAATTCGTACATTTCAAAATTCGGCAAATATATTAATATTTCATCATTTTAAAATTAATATAAATCCAAATTTTACATTACACTCATGCAAATGAACTTACCAGTCGAGGTCCCTGCAATCTGCATAGTAAAACATTTACTTACCCTTCACAGACGAGTTTACAACCAACGCTCGTTGTCTTTAGTCGTCGTCATTGACTCTGACCCAAGGGATCTTAGAAAAAATGTTGAAAATTAAAAATATATATCAATTACGAAGAAATTATTATATGAGTTTATTCTAGATCGATGTTTGATGCTGCTCTGCTCTAGTCTAGCATAACATTTAGTCACTGACTATCCTGGTTACTACCCTTTAAAATTAATGGATGAACGGGTATTTATCGAGAATGCTTTTAAGCCCTGCAAAAACTTTTCATATTGTTCTCACCTTCTAATAAATATAAATACTTTTACTTTGGAGGGCATTAGAGAATGTTGAGTAAAGGATATTTGTAGTTATTTAATTGACTTTTTACACTACGCAATAAAAAGGAATAATTTTTTCCATTTTATGGAAAACTACATTTGGTGCCTAATAGTATTTCCTATTAATATTTATGTAAATTATCTATAAAAGCTAATCAACCTTTATAAGAAAAATTGGCAGCAATATCCTCACAAACAAGCCTTAACTTTTGAAACAAAAACCTCTAAGCCAAAATTCTCAAACACTACCTCCACCTTTTTGCCCTTCAAGAATAAAACTCATTTCAAAAAAGCTATTTTAAGGAAAGTCGATTTAATGAACTAAATCATTTAAATATACATTTATGTATACCTCATTATATGGACGATTTAAAATTCTAACACAAATTATTCTATCGTGTTGAAATATCTTACGCTAGAAACTTATGCTGCAAAGTCATATTTCACTTGTTTTAAAATTGTTACGATAAAATATTACACGCTAAGCTTAGTCAAAGTTTTAATATAATGTATAATATTTAACTATTTAAAATAGTCCTTATCTCTTCTATGTTTGGGATTATCCTGTTGATTTAGAGGAAAATTTTCTCTCTGACTGCTTTCTTTTATTATCCTGTACTTTTTTTTTTTCTTTGTGAATTTTCTTTGTTCTCTGCACTATTAATATATCTCTCTCGACTGCCTATCCATATGTTTGTATCTGACCTTGCTCTTTACCTATTATCAGAAGTAAAGGAAAAATTGAAAATTAGTTTAAAGAAGAGCACTTTTCAAATTTCAACACATTACTAGCACTTTTATTCAAACTTGGTGGCATATTTTTTGAAATACAATAAGTAAAATTATTTAAAAAATTAAGATTTTTAAAGAAAGTTATCTGATTGTAATAGCAGTTAAATGAAGAAGCATTTTATGTGTACCACTAGTAAATTCGTGCAATTTGAGGTAATCTGTGGAACATACGAAGCTAGGGAGTAATAGTTTAAGGCCAATCATCTTTATTGAGCAAGATTATATAGGAATCTTTCAATAGTTTAGTAATTCTCTAATTCATAATAGATTCTATGACGAAGACTTAAAGTGGGCCTACCATTGAAGATCTACTCGGAACCGTCGATATTACTTTACAGCCCAACGGTATTTTAGCGTAATCTGTTGTCAGCAGATCTCTGCCAGCGAACTTAAATCTGTTATGACTATAAAAGCCGCGTTATTGCTTACACTATCACCGAAATTCAAGATAGATAAATTTTAGATAACACTTTCCAGTAATCCATACGATAATTGACTGGATTATTTTTCGAACTTTGCATTTATTGTTGGCATTAATGGGAAATCTTTTTCAGCCTTTACAAAGCATACCAAACATGAATTACAAGTTTTGCAGCATTTAGCAGCAACGCCAGAATAATTTAACAAAATAAATTTAAAATCCTGAGAATATGTATTTTCGGAAAGATCTCGGTTTTTATTGTTCAGATTAGACACATTACATTAGGGGTTAATTTTTTCCCTTCTAATTCCTGTAAGATTTTATGAGACATGACCGAGAAATAAGCCCGTGTACTTACAATTTTAAGTGATGATCCGGAGCAACAACCGTATGTATTCGTCAGAAGCGAAAAAACTTTCAAATTGCTAAATTTGTAATTGCAATTGAAAAATTTAGACCGATAGATAACATTGAAAACAACAAGCAGGCAGGACTCAGGACCTGTGATTCCCTTTTAAGAGACAAGCCAGCAAATTATTGCTTAGATATCAACATTTTTCAATCCCAAAATTTAACTGATTAATTTAAGCTTTTGTTAATAAGTCAAATAGAGCGGAGAGGGCATAGATTGAGTGTTTTCATAAATGAATGTTTGCAGCAAGTTGACGAGCATGCAAAAATCATACCTTCATAAATGCAACCTGCAGTGCACTTTGCAAAAAAGCAAGTCTGCAGTGCATGATTTTGAAAATTTTCAAGACTAATTCTGAAGTTCACTAAATTTAATCAGTGTAAAAAATCTGTATGGCCATTTGACAGAAACTGAACAAAAATTGTTTATACAAATGCCCAATAAAAGTGTTCATTTAAAACTATGCTCACATTTCATCCAATAATATAAAGAGATCGTGAAAAGGTCTGCATCTTACGCAGCGAAATGGATCGCACTGGAAATAATGAAACATTTTCGTCGGAGTATAGTGTTTGCAAATTTGTCACTGACTTCTACAGTTTTGATTAAACGAAAACGGCCGTAGTTGCGCAGATGACTAACTACTCCAACTAGTAGTAGACGGCAAGTTTTACATCACGCAGGCATAGTTGCATTTATGACAACTCCCATATTTTCCATGCCCAGCAGATCGGTCACGCATTTATTTATTAACCAATGAAAGAAATTCTAAAACATCTGTGCAAATGTTGCATAATTAATGATGAATTAATTCACATTTTAAGAATACAGGTACATAAATTCATGAATCAACAACCAGTATTAAATAATAACTTACGTTTTTCTGCAATTTTGTCGTCTCTATCTAAAACTCGTCAAGACCAATTTTGAATTTTCTCTTACTTTTTGAATAAAACACTAATAATGTATTTTTAAAAACAAAACAATAAAAGTATCTTGATTTGTGGGGTGGGTTCGATAAATTGTGAACTTAGTTTTTATTTCTAAATCAATTTGATTGTGTTTTTATTTGAAAATAAAAAAAAATTCAAGAATAGATTAACCCCCATTTTGACTACCAAATGACTCAATTATTTCTACTGACTGATAATGTTATTTTTTTTAAGAATTACTTTTCTTTACAAAAAAAATCAACTAATATAAAATCTAGGTGGAAAAATTACAATTTTAGACTTAATATAGCTTTGATCTAGAATAGAGAAGAATTGTAAATTTTTCCCGGGTTCTATTTTTTTTAATTCCATACTCTAAAAATATATCATATCTTAAGACAACTGGTAGTAAAAACCCCCAAAATTGACGTTAGGACGATTCTTATAATATTGCTCCAGGTGTTTTACTTAACTTTTAAATGTTATGCAAAACTTTAAACGCCTAATATGTCTAAATAAACTTCAAGATAATCTATATATTGCTGTTACCCTTTAAGTTCAATTCACACTTTCTGTTTTAGCAAATAATTGGATATTGTGGAAAACAACTACCTTTTTTATATATTTTTTAAGACCCTTTTTGCTCCGGTGCATAGAACTCAGCTATTTTGCATTATTTTTTTATGATAAAATTGGATTACCGAAAATCATAAAAGTTCTATTTTCGTTGCTTAAAAGCTATGGACTCGTTTAAAGAATTACAGGCCTATTACCAGTGACGTAAACCTCTGCAGAGTAATGACTACTTGGGATCAGTACATATATGGGTAACCAAATGAAATTTACCATATTTATTCTAAAGAAAAAATTGAAATATCACTGAATTGAAAGACGCGAAATAAAAACAGCGTATGTTTCAAATCAAATTTAAAAACGGAGACTGCAACTCCCACATAAACGATTTGGTATTACAACCACTTAAAAACTGAAGCCAAGGAAACAAATTGTTTTCTTCCAAGAAACTAATGTTGAAGCCATTTTCATTTTTCTGCAAAAATAACAGGTTACGCAAAAATTTATTTAAAACAAGATCCGACTACACAAGTATCAAATTATCAAGGGCATTCAATACGCGTTTGTAAAATGATTACATGAGCATATACTCGGTCAACGGTAAAGTATTTGACAAACTTTGCTATAATATTCTGCCATATATAATCGCACTTATAAGTTTATAGTAAAAAATAATTTCTTATCGCAAAGTTTTCCTCGCAAACTCATGGTAAATTTGTCTACGTACTATAAGTTAATGATTGCCTAATATTATCGCTAAAGCATGACATTTTTAATTTTATCAAATGGTCACCTGCTATGAATAAAAATTAGTTGAATGTACGCCTATTGACTAATTTTCTTAACATTCCGTATTAAATTAGTATAGAGCACTGGAAATTTATATGCATAGGATAAATTAGTAAAAAACTAATATTTCCACCGAGTATGAATAAAACTAAGTCCTAAAAAATGTCCTTGTTTATACTTTTCGTCTTGTTTCTATTTAGCTAAATGACTAGCATATTAAAATATCCTAAGTAAATCCATGTTTAATCAAATAGACATACCTCATTTAATACCTCCTACCGCCACCACTTCCTCCCATCATATTGCCAGGACCACTATTATAACCCTGATTACCGTAACCACCACCTCCTTGGTTCATGTTACCTGAAATAGAAAACATCCCTCAAACTACTAATACCGACGTTTTCGACAACCTATGCTATAAATCTAACCTAACCAGAAAACATCTCTCAACATTTATTCGCAAACCCTTCTTAGTTATATAGAATCTGTCGCATGTTTGCGTGTTACATCGGACAATATAGTTCGTATAACATAGCTTAAAACTAGCATGTTGTTCTTACAGTTTTTTTATAAATCAACTAATAAAAGTTCTCTTCTTCAATTAGTTGTTGTACCACGGAACTGTGTTGTATTGTGTTGCACCAAAAAATGTATCAGTTTCACTATGTAAATGAACTCGTATAGATTAATAAAAAAAAAATTAAAAATAAGAAATAAAAAAAATCAGGAAGCGAGATTACGTAAATCTGATACATTTTGCCTTATAATATTAAAAATATGAAAATACCTCACCAGTTGTGTCCTTACCGTAACTGCCACCACTCATTCCGCCACCACTGCCTCCACTGTAGGGAGTCATTCTATTTGTGCCCCCGAAGTTGGTGTTTCTTGCTGGACCACCGCTGTAACCTTGCTGGTATCCGCAACCAAAGCTGTCATTGCTCCAATTTCCAGTTTGTCCAGTTCCTTGACCGAAATTGGGGCCACTTTGATTCCAGCCACCTTGGCTTGGCCCATTATTATCCCAAGGATTCATTTGATTATTCCAACTGCCGCCGCCGCCTCCACCGCCACCTCCTTGGTTGTATCCACCACCAAAGCTATTATTTCCCCAACTATCGCCACCACCTGTATTTCTGTTGTTCCAACCACCTCCTTGATTTCCGCCCCGTTCGCGACCACCCCTTCCACCACCACCGCCGCCACCACCACCCATCATTGGGCCACCCCGATTACCCATAGGAGCACCACCACCGCCTGATTGATTTGAACGATCCATTTCTTGTTTAGATAAAGCTTTCTTAACATCCAGTAACTTTCCTTTAATTGTATGTGATTTTTGCACTGCAAGTAGAAATAACAATAAAATAATTATTTGCCGAATATATAAATAAAAAAAATTTTGTGTCAAGTTTTGTGCATATATTAGTAGTAACGATTTGAAAGCATAATTTTCAGTTTCTGCTAATTTACCCCATGCAAGTTTTCCTTAACTAAATTATAAAGGTTCAGTCAGTTTTGTCAAATAAACAGTTTGATGAAGGATTAGGTAAAAAACGTAAAATCATTTGAGGGGAAAATAAAAATAAGGAACCAAAAGCAAATTAATAGTGAATTTTGGTTTTCAAGATATTTTAATCAAATATCCATAAACGCGTAAGTAAAAAATTATCAATACAATTAAAGCTCATACTCATGAATTTATAAAACATCTTTACTTGGCTCTAAATTTATATACAGTCAAACCTCTTTTATCCGGAACTCCAATAACCGGCAACCTCCAATATCCGGAAAAAACTCTACTATCCCCGAATTATTTTTCTATCGAAAAGTTGAAATTTCAGAAACAGTCAACTTTGCTAAACTATTTTCGTACATAATTAAATTTTTTCTGTAACTACATAGTATATATCATACATATTATGTACAGATTGCAAGACAAATTAGTAAAACCCAATTTTTTCCTGTAAATGTCCTCATCGTGTTGTAGTTTTAACCGGTTATGTTATTATTATTATTGTTACATATGAAATGAAGTTTTATTTAATAAAAATTAATTTTAAAGGCATTTTCGAACTACTATAGGTATATAGTTGTTTGTATTTTTCTTCACTCCATTATCCGTAAAAATCGTTTTACCGGAATAAGCATAGTCCCGAACATGCCGGATAAAAGAGGTTTGACTGTATATATATATTTATATAAATTTATTAAAGCCGGTCAGGGTATTCCCGGTTAAAATAAGTCAAATTCCCTTGTGCCAGAATAATTGAACTATTTATTTGTGGGGTCATAAGAGTCAAAACCAATGTAACCGTTTTGCCCTAAACCAAAACCAGAGTAAACTAAAAGACATGAACTGACGAAATTCACGCACACGCACGCAAGTGGTCCTATAGTGTCTAAACTGTTACTTCTATGAAAAAATTGATTTGTTCTACTTAAAGTTATCAAAACATTCTTTTGAATGAAGTCATACCCTATTTGAGAAAAATCACCGAAATTTTTAAGCCTAAAAGCGCGGAATTGAAATTTTAAAGTAAATACGAGCGCCAGACCATTGTGGAGCATAACTTACTGCTTGCGTTTATCGATGAAAATTTGGTTTACGATTAATATTTCACCTTAAATCCGATTTCTTGTTATTTTGCATAATAAAGTATACGTGTTTTTACTTTGTTGGAAAGATAATTTAGTCTGCTCGAAGTAAATAGGAACCTTCTCTTATCATAAAGCTAATAAGCCAAAATTAGCCAATTTCACATTTTATTTTATTTCTCAGTAGTAGAATGTTTTTTGAAAAATTCAAATCTATCGAGTGCTATAAGCGGGGTTTTTAAGGACCTTAAAAATAAATTATACAATTTAAAAAGACTATATTTTTTTAGTTTCTGAGGGAGCACTTACAAATTTCTGTTATATATTTATTGTAGATATAAAATGTCTCTTTACTTAAATTAAAATTCTAAATTCGGAGTGGACATACTTAAAAAGTGAATTTCGTGACTTTTCCAAATTTAAATTTTATTGCAATTTTTTCTATTTTATTCATCGATTCAATGCAAACATAACTGTTTTATAGTTACTAGCGTGCAGCGTGCGTGCTTCATGCATTTAAGCCAAAAGGTATTATTTTTGAAGAACAAAGTATTCATAGTTCCATATTTTGACGCAGGCGTTAAAATGTGGAATTTACCGTTTTTAATTATTGTTGTCAATTTGGAGCCAAATAAAGTCTAATTCTAACAATATTCGAAGGAGAAAGAATTATTATGTAGAAGATGAAGATATGAAACTTATGTATAATATTCTATCTATTGCAGATACTTTTTCATCACTTTACTATGAAAAGTAAGGCAACTAAAATATAATAACTGCATTTGCTCTCACAGTCATGAAACGCCGCGAAAATTTATTGATCAAATTTTACGGAGCTGGGACTGCGATCAATAAACTAAAAAAACTAAATTGCAAAATAGACATATAAATCGTTAAGATCGCAACAGTCAATTATACAAATTATATTCAAACTGTTTCTAGAAGCACGCACAAAAAATGAGGACGATTAGTTCTCCAGTTCACTGACAAATATTAAAAGGTCCTCTGCAAGAGGAAAGCAGTCATGAATGCAATCGAGATCAAATTTTGGAGTACCAATTTCAACGCCCGGGGCTATATAACTTTTGAAAAAAGTAATGGTTAATGTAAATTTTTTACATTACCTTTGAAAAAAGTAACGGTTAATGTAAATTTTTTACATTACTAATCCCTGTCTCTTTTATTGTATAAACAAGGATTTCCTCTAACATACTTTATCAAGTTTTCATCTAACGACATTTTTATTTACTTTCTTTGCTACGTTTCGGCTCTGGAATTTAAGCCGCTTCGGCTTTGGATTTGATTTAAAGCAGCAGCCGTCATTGTGTTAAGCAGCATTGTCATACTCATGTTTGATTTTGATAGGAATCAACTTCGAATTCGAAGTAAAAGCCGAAGCCGCTTGTGTTATCGCCTTTACGAATTTTAACCCTCAAAGTTCTATGCATTATTTAATGAAGAAACGTTTTTATAAGAATAAAATATGATTTGAAACAAACCGTGTTTTTTCGTATTAAAAGTGGTACGATGGTAGATGAAAGAATATAAAATTAGTGAACTTAGATTATTCTATTGCAAATACTTTTTCATCACTTTACTACAAAAAATAAAGCAACTAAAATATAATACCTACATTTGCTCTCAGTCATGAAACGCCGCGAAAATTTATTGATCAAATTTTACGGAGCTGGGACTGCGAGCAATGAACTAAATTGCAAAATAGACATAAATCGTTAAGATCGCAACCGTCAATTATACAAATTATATTCAAACTGTTTCTAGAAGCACGCCCAAAAATGAGGATGATAAGTTCTCCAGTTCACGGACAAATATTAAAAGGTCCTCGCAAGAGGAAAGTAGAGTCATGAATGCAATCGAAATCAAATATCGGAGTCCCAATTTCAACGCCCGCTATAACTGTCAAGCAGGGTTGCGAAAATATTAATGTAAATAATTTACATTAACCATTACTTTTGTAATCATTAATGTAAAAAATTTACATTAATCATTACTTTTTTCAAAAGTAATTAAAGTTTTTTCCATTAACCATTACAACAAATTAAATAATGGTATATGTAAATTTTTTACATTACTCATTAAGAAAGTAATCCCAGTCTCTTTTATTGTATAAACAAAGATTTACTCTAACATATTCTCTCTATCAAGTTTTCCTCTAACGAAACTTTTATGTACCTTCTTTGCTACGTTTCGGCTCTGAAATTTAAACATCAAGTGATAGCCGCTTCGGCTTTGGATTTGATTTAAAGCAGCAGCCGTCATTGTGTTAAGCAGCATTGTCATATTCATGTTTGATTTTGACAGGAATCGAATTCGAAGTAAGCCGCTATTGTGTTATCGCGTTTAAGAATTTTAACCCTCAAAGTTCTATGCATTATTTAATGAAGAAGCGTTTTTATAAGAATAAAATATGATTTGAAACAGTTATGTTTTTTCGTATAAGTAATACGATGGTAGATGAACGAATATAAAATTAGTGAATTTAGATTAATCTATTGCAAATACTTTTTCATCACTTTACTACAAAAAATAAAGCAACTAAAATATAATAACTGCATTTACTCTCACAGTCATGAAACGCCGCGAAAATTTATTGATAAATTTTACGGAGCTGGGACTGCGATCAATGAACTAACTAAATTGCAAAATCATATGCATATAAATTCGTTAACAAGATCACAACCGTCAATTTTATCCATCATTTACTAAATCATAAGCTCTGGGGCATTTTCAATATTTTTAAGAACATCTTTTAATATTTAGCTAAACTAAACTTTTGTCATAATTGTCAGTGTCGTCAGCTTTCTCTTTTTGTAGTGAAAATGAAAACTTGTTTGAATCTTTTTTATAGAAATTTAAAATTGTTACTCCTAATTTTACTAGTATTAAGGTGATTATTTGCGAGCCGTGAATAGTCAAGCTTTAGCATTAATAAATTACTATTTTTTCATGTTAGTTAATAGTTTCACAGAAGGCTAAAAAATAAAGGACTTCAAACTTTGTCCACTTTTCGGTTCAAACTCCAAAGATTCAATAACAAAAAATTATTGATCCGATTTAACCGAGCTGATACTGTGATAAAAATAAAATAAAAATGCACAATACTTACAGACAATTTTATCAACAGGATCGTAATCTTCAAATTCAACGAATCCAAATCCTCGCTTTTTTCCAGTATCCTTGTCAGTAACAATTGTAACAGTAAGAACCCCGCCATATTTGCTAAAATATTCTCGCAGACTGTCTTCATCGTGATCGTCTTTTAGGCCCCCAACAAAGAGTTTTTTCACGGTTGCCCCAGCATCAGGACGATTGATATCTTGTCGTGGAACAGCTCGTTTTGGTTCGACAACTCTGAAAATATTTATCGAGTTTAAGACTAAATATACAATATAATTGTATACAATTATTTTACATGTGCACATGAAATTCTACTATCTCTAAGCAACAAATATGTATATAGCTAAGTTAGACGTCTTTAGTTATTCAGTGATATCATAAACTTATGCATCTTAAGCCAAACGTATTTAAAGAGTTTTTGTGTTTTTGCAATGTATATAAGCGGCGCATGAAATAGCGCTGTAGTTCCGTTATTTTCGTGAATTTAACTAATATTATAGGAAGATATTTTCATAGTTCAAACTTTTGAAAAATAAAAAAAAAACCGATTTTTAAAAACCTTAAAATTCGTTTTTCCCTCGTAAAAATAAAGCGGTTTATATTACTTAAGGAAAAAATTGTCGTTACCCCGAAAGAGAATCTATCGACAAATGAGCCAATTGTTTAAATGCAATGTTTATAATATATCTCAGTAGGAATGAATCAAGTTATTTCAAAAATTGCCCAAGCATTATTAACTGTGCCCATTGCTCCGGCATCCGAAGAACATTTTTCTGTTAAATTTATTTTAAGTGATAGCTGAACAAATTTGACACAATAATCTCGAAAATGTATTAATGATTAGATTAAATCATAAGATAAAAATTTGAATGGATTTTCAAGTATCTTGATGTTTTGGTAAAATTTCTTTACAGGAAAAATATATTGAGTTTGGACCTGGTAAGCTTCTTCAGCTTTATTTTAATATTATTACAAGAGGTAAGGTTTTTCATTATTCATATTTAAAGAACAAATTTCTTCCCGAGACCCTGGTCATATGATTTCAGTCAATGAGAGTACGCATGCTACGAAACGCAATTGAGGAAACTCTCATATTTTAATTTTCATAAATTATTTGTCTTGAAATTGTCAATTGGTAATTTTATCGAATTCACTGACAAAAGTTGCAACAATTTGTTTAATAGTATATCCATCGAAAAGCAGAGCAACGTGTTTTTCAATAAAATATTTCAAGGATTTCACGGTAAGGTTTAATACCTAAACTAACTTTCACAATAACCTACATTTTTCATGACGTATTTGATTGGCACAATGACTTGACTTCACAAAAGAAAATTTTTAATAATTTAAATAGATTTAAACTAACTCTGATTATTGAAAAGCAACACAAGTCTGAATATCTCAAAAATCAGATATTCAGACCTGTGTTGCTTTTAGTGGCAACTTTCTCAAAGCTGTTCAGAGTGGTAATGACGCCATTGTACCTACCTTCCATCCACTTTGTGTGGTCGTGCCTTTTGAGCATTGTCAACCATATATGCCCTGGAATAGGTTATAAAACCAAATCCACGCGATCTTTTAGTTTTTGGATCCTTCATGACAACAACGTCTACTATTTTCCCCCATTTTTCAAAGTGCGCTTTTAAAGAATCGTCAGTGGTTCGATAATCCAAACCACCAATAAACAATTTTCTCAAGTGTTCAAGTTCGCGAACCTCCTGAAATAAAATAAAAATTATATTAATTTTTCCGGATCGATCGGCGTCATCAAGAAAATGGCCGCCCGGCTTGCAAAATTTGCCGCCATGTTACTAGGCGAAATTTGCAAAATGCCTTAGTTATTTAATTATTGGTTCAAAAATAAAACATAAAATAGGAATGAATAAGATACAACTAAATCTTAATATTAAACCATGTAAACGAGAAGGTACTAATTTACTTACATCATCATCATCGCACTGATTGTTATATTTCGATTCCCCGTTTTGATTTTCACAATCTCCCGACATTATTATCACTTTTATTGAACTTGTTTTCTACAATAAATTACTTATTTTTACACAAAAATATTAAAGCTGCTGTAAACCACACTTCTTCACTCCTAGAAAGATACGCCCTAAGTGAAAGAGGAAATATGGGAGAGGCGGATTGTACGAACGAGGAAATCAATTTGACCTAATTTCAAAATGGCGACCGACATTAAGATTTACATTCTATATGGATGAGTATCACAATGGTACGTTCACAATTTATATTTTGTTGTACACATTCAGTGCTATCAGTTATCAAAGATAAAGGCATAGTTGATACCTCCGATCGTCAGTCACTCAAAATAAAAAATTCGAAACAATGATCATAACTAAGGATATTAAGTAATTCAATTTTAACTTTTGAGATTTAAAGAGCGCTCTTATTATTAAAAGTTCATATGTTTCCACAAAAATTTTTCCGAATTAATAATTAATTTAGCTGATATATATTTTCAAATTGCCCGAACGCACAGTAATTTCTGCCGGGAAGAGTTGCATGTAGTAAATTGTGATTGGCAACATAGGTGGTGTCAGATCCTAGGCCAGATTGTTGCTGTCAAATTTTGGATGAGTTTCAATTTTCTTACTAAAATGATCGTACTAAAAGAAGAAATAAATTTATCTGATTTCACAGTAATAATACCAAGTATTGCTGTTGGTAATGTAGCTCAGTTAACAGTGGACTTGGTTATTTCTTCTATGAAGCTTAAACGAATCGGGTCTGGATGGCATCCAGCCCTTATGCCAATTTTCGGGCCACCGGCGTATCATCATGATAAGGAAAACAAGACGATGTGTTTTGAAGTGTACGGTGATATAAATAAAAAACTGCTGGTGTTCCAAATACGTTCTCCTCTGGTAGCTCAGTTTATTAAAGATTTTCACGAAAAACTGGTGAAATTTCTGGTCGACTGTAAGGTACGGGGACTTATTATTTTAACTAGCAGTCATGCTTATGAAAAGCATTCTGTAGAATCAACTCCATTTGAATATCTTTGCAATGAACAATATAAGACTCATCACAATGATAAAATAGCTCAGATGAAATGGAAAGAGTTCAATGGGGGAACTATACATGGAGGTGGAAACGCAAAGAATTTATTACAGGTTTGCACACTCGAACAACTTCCAAGTCTCATTCTGTTCAAATATGTATCTGAAGGCGATAATTCTCCAGACGCAGGGCATTTAGTTGGTGAACTAAATCAATTTTGTGACCTGTTTCCGAGTTGTAAAGATAAAGGACATTCGTATAAATTGACTGTTCCTGTATCTTGGAAACTGTTATTTGGTAATGAACCGCCAGAGCTAATTTTTTAGAAATATATATTCCATATTAAAGACTGTGTTTCTATTTAATTACAATGTTAAATCCACAAAGTCCGTTGTCATCTAAATATTGTTGGTACGAATTTTAGAAAAGACGTTAGTAAAGATATTGGACATTGCAATTATATGCGTTGTTATTGATACTATTTAACTGTCATTTCTTAAATATATGTTTATTGTATAAAAAATTCGCGCACCCACTGTCATATTAACTTATTTTAGATACGTAAATGTCTAGTATATATATTTTTTGAGTTATGCATACGAATATAGCTTAAGGGCAATGATGATGAGGTATAACTTCTATGCAAAATGTGAGCTTAAACTTGTCTATTTTTTGGTATACGTAGGTACATAATTGTTTTCCTTTTTCGTCTACGGTAAAATAATCAAACTCCATTTATCCAGTTTTGACCTTTAGTCTGTTGAGTGGCTTAATTCAATTTACCACCACATAAGCCATACTGTAGTTGTGCATAGGGATAAGGAAAATAAGTTATTCGTTTCTTTGCAAATATTTATTAGGTTTTAGAAAATTAAAAAAAAGAGATAATAAAAAAAATAAAGGTGTTTAAGTTATTACATGCCTTGTGCAACATTATCGGTATGTAAGGTAAATTATTCTATTAAAATTGATGTATCGATATTTTGAATTCATTATAATGACACTTTTACGAATTCTCTGTTTCTTTGTACCTAAAAATAATTTCGGTAAATATATCGAATTAAATCAAATTTTTTAAATATTTACTTGCACTTTATGCACGTGAAGAATACAGTTTGCCCTTCATCAGCCGAACGTAGCTGAGCTGTGGCATATGACATTTTCTTACTTCCACACTTTGGGCATTTTCGATCTACTAAAGGTCCTTCAGGTTCTTCAACCGAAGATTTGGCTGATTTAATTTTATTCGAATAAGAGTTAAAATGTATTGTATATTCAACTTCCATTCCTCCGAATACTAAAATTTATAACATTGTATAACTAACTTTATATTGAAGCAATAGGTACCAGTCGCCGGAAACTCTTTTTTGCAATTATAACAGCAAACATTCCCCTTTGATTTTAGATGCGGAAACAGCGAACCACAATCTGGACAAAATTCCGGCAAAGATTCAAAAGCTACCGTCATTTCGTCACTATTCTTTTAACTACTTCTGAAATGCTCCTACTTCGTTTTCGTTCAGCGGGTTTGTTTTGACAGTAAGCGAAGTACCTGCATGTTAATCTTCTTCTTACTAGATCGGTTTCATTTAGTCAAACGCAATGTTGCCATCTTCGACGGATTTATTGGCTGAAACCTACGAGTAAGAAACTAAATGTAGTGGCCCTAGCGTGTAAAATACGTGTACATGTTTAGACGGTTCAATCCGTCTTCACCTTTTGTCGCTCCTCAAAATCTACGAATAAAAAGCTAAAGGAAAGGCCCCAACTCGTAAAATTCGTATATGTGAATGAAGCAAAAAGCTTTTAGGCGAAGTGGAAGAGATGTGGGGGGAATTGTAGATTCGTCAATAAGAATAAAGTATGAAACACAATTGCGACTGCCGACGTCCAACGCATGAAAAAGTTCGCTGTCAAAAATATGAAAGTACTACGTTTAATGGGTATGCACAAAACTGGAACTGCCAACTGCCAGCATCCGACGAACTGGTCGTCGGAATTGAGCAATTTTCTAATTTGGCTGTCGGACGTTCTGTATTGCCAATATAAAAATGATATTTTAAAATATTTTGATGTGCAGCCAATATAAAATTGGTACCTAAAGCCATTCTTCTTCGCTATTCGCCGCCGCCGCAATTGTGTTCCAACTTTGCTGACTGCAACTTTTGACAGCGAATTTAGGTCGGCAGTTGGCAGTTTTGCAGTCGATTCGTCGCAATTGTGTTTACACCTTAAGGCACCTGGGCTGTAATTTAATCTACGAATAAAGAGCTAAAGGAAAGGCTCTAACTCGTAAAAGTCGTATATGTGAATGAAGCAAAAAGCTTTTAGGCGAAGTGGAAGAGATGTGGGGGGAATTGTAGATTCGTCAATAAGAAGAAGGAACCTGAGCTGTCATTTAATTGGAAATTTATTTTCCGATATCGAAAGTCGTGAAATTGTGCAGTTAAATAGATTTTTTGAACATAATTAGTTGTAAAAAACATTTAAAAAGTGTGTGAAACAAACTATATTACGTTGTGTAGTGCCAAACTGTGGAAATAAATTCCGTTGCCGACTGCCGGGAACATCTTTTTCGCAAAATTTTTTAATGTAAATGTAACACAACACAAGCAAGTTCTAATGAAATTTCAGTCAGAAAAGAAGAAAAAATTAAATATTATTATTGTTTACAAGTTGTGTTCTTCTTGCAGTAAGTAGCGTATTTTGGTGCAGAGACGTCGTAAATATTCGTTTTTGAGAGGCCAATAAATTATCAAAATTAATTAATAATTGTTTAAAGCGTTTAAAATAATTTAATTTTTGTTATAGATTCCCAAGAGTAAAATATATAAATGTCATATGGAATTGGTTAAATATTTTTTTAATTCTCAATAAAAAAGAAAATTTGAAAATACTAATTATCCAAAGAATTTAAGAATGAACCCCCACTTGAAAGAAAAAATTGTACTACTGCCATGATGAATATGTGCGTGTGGTGGAAAGTGTTTCAGTATTTGTGTAATACTTCACGACATTTTGCGTTGAGCCTTTCCTTCAGTTCTTTATTCGTAGAATTTAATCGGAAATTTATTTTCCGATATCGAAAGTCGTGAAATTGTGCAGTTAAATAGATTTTTTGAACATAATTATTTGTAAAAATCATTTAAAAAGTGTGTGAAACAAACTATATTACGTTGTGTAGTGCCAAACTGTGGAAATAAATTCCGTTGCCGACTGCCGGGAACATCTTTTTCGCTAAATTTTTTAATGTAAATGTTAAGATAGCTCCATAGTAACACAACAAAAACAAGTTCTAATGAAGTTTCAGTCAGAAAAGAAGAAACAATTAAATATTATTATTGTTTACAAGTTGTGTTCTTCTTGCAGTAAGTTGCGTATTTTGGTGCAGAGACGTCGTATATATTCGGTTTTGAGAGGCCAAAAAATTATCAAAATTAATTTGGTTATCAGTATTATAGAAATATTGTTTAAAGCGTTTAAAATAATTTAATTTTTGTTATAGATTCCCAAGAGTAAAATATTATGGTAATATAATATGGAATTGGTTAAATATTTTTTTATTTCTCAATTGAAAATACTAATTATCCAAAGAATTTTAGAATGAACCCCGACTTGTAAGAAAAAATGTACTACTGCCATGATGAATATGTGCGTGTGGTGGAAAGTGTTTCAGTATTTGTGTAATGCTTCACGACATTTTGCGTTGAGCCTTTCCTTCAGTTCTTTATTCGTAGCTCAAAATGAAAGTCTGTCCACACGTGTCGTTTTGAGTCGAGACGGCAATCGGTATAAACGATTGCTTATTATATTATTTAACTTTCCTGGAAAATGATTTTCCACACCCAATGCGTCGATTATTTTTACTTATTTTTACAACAAAATACCGCACACTTCATTACGAAAACTGTTCAAATTAAGCACCTCAGATTCTTAGTAAACTAAACCAAAACAGTCTTTTAAATGTTAATTGTGTTTATTTGTAAAATGACACCACTTTTAATAATAGAACAGTGAAAATTATTCAATAAATACTCTTTAAACACTTTGAATGCGCACTCTTCAGAAAGTCGACGTCAAATTAACATTTCGGAAGGCTTACTTTTGGTTTCCCTTCCCACACCTTTCCCCACGAACAAAAAATTAGAAAACACGTACACGGTTTATACACGGTATTGCACTTCCTTTCGTTTTCTGTTCTAAGAAAGAAGCTCAGGAAATCGTGGCAATTTTAAGCTTGTGTGAGATTCCCATGCATTCAATCTCATAAGCGAAAGGCAGGCGATTAGAAAAGTATTTTATATTCGGGGGGTTTGACACGTATTTTAAAATATTGAACTAAATAATAAATTGTGTACCGACAGTGACAGCTAAGACCCAGGGATCAGATAAAAAGCCTACTTCCTCGTAGCAAAAAGCGAACAAATTTGACAGCACAGACCCAGCCGCCGAACCTAAACTTGCCATGCCACACGACATATACACGACTTTGGCTTCTCCTTTAGATACATCCCCGTAGGGAATGCCTAAATGGTTTTGTCGCACTGTGAAACAGATTGAAATCGCATGGCAGCACATGCGGCGGGAAACTTGACGATTCGAATAACATGACTGCCCTTAGTCCTTTACTCTAAGGATTGTCCAACGTCGTCATCGTTTAAAGAGTAATGGCAGTATACTTAGAACAGAAAACGAAAGTAAGTGCAATACCGTGTACGTGTTTTCCGATTTTTTATTCGTGTGAAAAGTGTGGGAAGGGGTAGAAAGTACGCCTTCGAAATGTCAATTTGACGTGGGCTTTCTGAAGAGTGCGCATTCAAAGTGTTTATAGAGTGTTTATGGAATAATTTTCACTGTTCAGTTATTCAAAGTGGTGTAATTTTACAAACAAAGACAATTTACATTTAAAAGACTGCTTTGGTTAAGTTTACTAAGAATCTGAGGTGCTTAATTTGAACATTTTTCGTGATGAAGTGTGCGGTATTTTGTTGTAAAAATAATTGACGCATTGCGTGTGGAAAATCATTTTTCAGGGAAGTGTAATAATATAATAAGCACTTATACATCTAAACTCGAGCAACGTAAGAAATATAAAAATTTTTCTTAACTTTTCTTTTCTTCTTTAAAAATATACCAAAATTCGATGTACAATGTCGGGTGGTACAAGTAGTATTGCATACCCGATTAAAACTGCTACGGAAGAAATAATTTTTTTTAAATTCATAAATGTTCTCCGATTTTTAGTCGGATGGACATAATCAATTGAAGGATATTGATTTGTCCTACGAAATATTTACCGTAGATGTAGATGAGAAATTATAAATTTTGGACCAAAGTAATAACTCCAGTCGGTTGCTGGAGGATGGATGGATGAGTTGAAGCCTTCTAGGATACGGCGATCATCATCTGGACATTCTCAAATGTTAGTCACACCTCCAAGCGGTAGCAATGCATCCCAGAACGTAGCCAAGTAACTAATGCGGGAGGAGTTAACCTCTTGAAAAATCCCCCTAATCGAGGTAGTAGTAAGCGATGCCAAGAGAGTCTGCAGTAGTGTCCCCCTATCTACAGGACCTAGGGGTAATTGGGTTACGAATGGCTGTCGGAGTGGAGGCGGAGGATATGGTAGATCCTAATAGGTTGGCTATACTCACGGTACCCACAACACAACAGAAGCAGCTTTGGGAAAATTACCTTTTGAAGGTTCTGTGGCGGCCATGGAGGCTGGCTCGCTCCCGCCGGCTGAAACTGCTGTAGTAGTCCTGGAAGAAGGTGCTATTGGCAAAATAATAACTAGCACTTTCTCAGGTGCTGCGGTGCAAAGATGCTAGACTCTAACGAGTTGGCTATCTCCGCGGTACACGCACCAGTACAAGATGCAGACCTGCCTTCCGAAGGGTTAGCTGCGGTTAATTCGGAGGTTACTGGTCCTGGCTATGGACTAAAGCTTTATGGCTTGGATTTCTTCAATGCCGTGGACAAAGAAGCGGTGAGGGTTGTAATTAACGCATGGACCAAGAAGGAACACGACGGTGGAACAGAATGGATTCTTGCAGATAGGCTAGGATTCTAGCAGTGACAGGAATCCGGAGTTAGTGGCGACAGTGGAATAACTGGACACTCAGTTGCCCTACTAAAGGAGACAGGGAGGGGACGAAAAGGGACCCGATTCTATGTGGTCTGTTTCGGCTAATCTCCAGAGAGGTGTTTTTAGTGAGTAAGAATCTTACACTACCGGAGGGTACGGGTTGTCCTGTATCTTTTGGAAGATCTTCACCTCTCTCGCTAAAAAGAAGAAAATAACTCCAGTCATGATGATGCAGCTGCTAACTCGTCTCAGCTAGTGAAAGAAAATCAGTTGAGCAGGAAGGAATCCACAATAGCTGCATCTACCGCGAAAGTTAACAAAGGAGAAGTGAAATAACAGCTCAGCTAAAGTTTTGATTGCTGTTTCAACACATTAGGAAGAGTGCTATTACTACTACTATAACTTCAAAAGTTCTCACCAATATTATCTTTAAAAACGTTTTATACTTCAAGGAAATTAAACTTTGATATTAAACTAGGTGCGTGTGCCCAACGCCACACATTTGGTAAGCGACTTTCATTTCCGATTATTTTAATATGTCGCTCCCTTCCCACATCGACCTCCAGGGGTGCTAGATGGTTTCTTAATCTCATAGTAACCGACGTTTAGAGTGTGTTTGTTCATCTCAGTGATCCTGAAATTTAATTATTTGTACATGTCACCCTTCCCCCCTCCTCTTCCACCCCAACGATCTCCATGTTCGATATTACCATAAGTAACCTAAACTGCGCCGAAGAAAATACTGAACCTTACCATGAATTACCCAAGGATTACTCGTTTCCGAGATTAGCCCGGACAAATAGAAACATTATAAAAATAATTGAATGGTTTTTCATATTATGTAAATAACAATATGAGTTTATAAAATGAAAATTATTTTGAAATGGCAGACTGGTATTTAAATTTTATTAATATAGAAGATAACAAATGTTGCAAGTGTTAAAGAAGAAATATGTTTTAGTTTTTGAATATATTTTATTTAAATTTTTTTACTGATATGATGTTTCATTAATCTAGAAATTTTTGACGACGACGTGTACCGAACTTAGCTTTTTATTAGGATGTTTTGTGCCCTTGCCTGTTTTTTTTAGAAGGAACTATTAAAAATTTTAAGCTTGGATATATATGCTCTATCAGCCAAAATATAATAACCATTATCGAAAAATTAAACATAAAATTTATAAGCATTAAAAAATTATATACGTACTAAATTAATTTAAAGCAAACATTATAGTCTCATAGGCTGAAAAAATGGAAAAGCTATTCTATTGAACTATATTTCTTATTTATTTATGTGACGGACAATTTAATATTTTAGTTTGGCACATTCTAATTAAATCCTCCGATAGTGAAGAATTCTTCAAAAAGCCTGCATCTTGAATACTTCCAGGATATTCTGCGTAAACATTCAATATTTTGTAGTCCTCGTTTACCAATATCCTTTTCTATTTATATAATTGTCGTGATCGCTTGAAGGTTTACCTATCTGTATACGTATCAAATTTAAAATATAAAGTTTTGTTGTATGCAATTGCACACCCATGTTCCATTTTTAACCGATTTCCCAAAAACAACAAGGTTCTAAGTTCGACATGTATTATTTTTTTATGTATGACCGGACACGGTTTTGGGTAATACCAATTACTCCTGGAAATCCGTTCTGAGTATGAAATGAGGCCTTACTTCTGTCCCTTTCTCCTCTACTCGGAAGTTCGAGTTTTTGGTTGTATCTTTTCATTTATGAATTTTGATATTCTCGAGAGCACTTCAAATAGGCACTGCCCCTCGTTTTTACTGGGGCCAAGCACATGTAACCAGGTGAATTGCTTGATAAGCTTTATTCTAACACTTGCTAAATCGACAATTCATCTGTACTGCATGCGGATCGAGCCTGGAAAACAGCCAACTAACCTACAGTTTCACACACATGCACTAAAGAACCACTTCATTGCCAGATTGAAGAATCGATTACGTCTAGAGTTCATGGCAACGAAGGCCGACACATTCAACTGCACTTGGCAACCTTTATCGTCGGTGCGGAACGTAAGACTCGTCTTTCACTGGGAATAACAGGTCGCAGACTTGCAGCAGCTTGCCCACGAAGCTTCTCTTCGCTTTGGTATTGCTGTAAGTGCTGTGGGAAGGACAAGTCTCACGTTGGAATCTGCAGACTGGTCCCGCGGGAATCTAATCGGTTCGAAATTTTTGTGTGTTCGTTTAGAACATGTTTGGATGAGTGCTCCCGGAGGACTAGAAAAGTGGCGAGCGGCTCTACGGAGAGGGCATTTGCTGGGGAGCAGTGGTTCCCGAAGGAGAAACTTCGCCCGGTGCTGCATCTACCCTCTGGGAACACTCAGACAATCATGTTCTTGTTTAAGTTTCTTCATGGTTTCGGTTATTTTTGCTTAGGGCTAGGATTAGTTTCGGAATTTTTTCAAAATTTTTGGGAACTTCTCTTAGATCTGGCACTCGCCTGGAGGCATTTTAAAATTTCTTGTATTTTCTTTTCTACAGGTTTTTTTCATATTTTTTTTGCCTTCAAGTTTTAGAGTCGTTTTTACGAAACATTTTTAGAGTAACGTACCGTGTCATTTCTTATGTTCTTTTTGATCGTTAACTATTGTGTCTTTTTGTTTTGAATATTGTACATTTTTTAGGGTAGCTAGAGTTTTGTAGGATTTTTTGTTTATAACGATTGTGCCAAATAAAGTGATTATACGAAAAAAAGATTATTATTAAAGAATGGATCAAGGACTATCAGCATCCTTTAGTCACTTCGACAAAGTTGATCTTTTGTGACCTGATCCAGGTTTAATATTAAGCCACCCAGCCAATCTTTAGTTCTTTAATTAGACCTAAAATTTCTTTGGGGGCTGCCTTAGCTATCTCTGATCGTGATGGGAAAGCCCCACCAAGATGCCTGAGTGTAATACGGCCGAGGCAATCACAGTGACAAAGGATGTGTGCTGTCTCTTCCTCTTCCAAACAGAAGCGACAGGTGTCATCATCAGAAAACCCTAACTTTTTTAGGTGGAAGCCCAGGGGCAGTGACCAGTTAGAAGTCCTGTTATCAGCCTTAAATCTGGTCTGCTGTGTGAGAGCAACTCTTTCGTTTTCTGTTAAATTATAAACCTCTGCTTGCCTTAACCCTGGGATATTTGTCCAGTGTGAGTGCTTGCATTCGTCCTCCCATGACCTGATACGCATTGCTAGTCGACTTTTCGAGTAACCACAGAATAGCTCGGGTCCAATAAACTGAGAATTCGCACTTGTTTTTGCTAGGTGATCCGCCTTCTTATTGCCTTCAATGCCCTCGTGCCCTGGTTCCCATGCCAGCGTAATGCTGTTGCTCTGGGCCAGTTCTTTAAGAGCAGTGAGACAGTCCCAGACGATTTTAGATTCAAAGGTATAGGATCCCAAAGCCTTGAGTGCAGTATACCTCTGTTAGTAATTTCACATGCGCAGATTTAGATGGCATGTATCTCTGCTTGAAAGATGGTTGTTGCAGAACCGGGCGATTTGTGCAGCCTTAATCTTGGTCCGTAGACCCCGATGCCCATTCTGTCTTCCATCTTGGATCCATCCGTGTACCAAACCAGAGATATGTCTATTATTGAGCCAATAATCACTGCTCTCAAGAATCAATTTGAATGGTATATCAAAGTTGTGACTCTTCGGCATGGTATCTGAGATTGTGTTGATTAGGATTTTCCTGTAACCAGTCCAATTGCATGCTGAGAGGAGATTGGTGCCAATCAGCCTTATTGCGCTTTAGGCAGCCTCCTTCTTTGGATGTAGGTGTAAAGGGGGGAGGTCTAATAATTTTTGCCATTATATCAATCGGTGAACATACCCTACTCAACAAAAAAAGAAGCATCAAAATCGGTCAACGCGTTACGAAGTTATGCTCGGTCAGACATAAAAAAAAATAAAAATACTTAGAACCTCTTTGTTTTTGGGAAGTCGGTTAAAAAACCAGAATTTGTGCTGCTAAATTACCTGCCTTCTTCCAATATCTGTAAGCACATAATAGAATACATGCGCTTTAAATGCTTATACATAACATTAGAAATATTACTTGCAAAGTTGAAGGTATTACATCTTTTTAATAGATTTTACTAGTTAAAGTTAAGTTGTGCACTAAAATGTTTATAAATATTTCTTGTACACTACGCTTTCCTTTGAATATAAAAATGTAATTTACTTGAAGTATAAAACGTTTAACTTTAAACTGCAACTAAAAACTTTTTTAAAGATAATATTGGTGAGAACTTTTGAAGTTATAGTAGTAGTAATAGCACTCTTCCTAATGTGTTGAAACAGCAATCAAAACTTTAGCGGAGCTGTTATTTCACTTCTCCTTTGTTAACTTTCGCGGTAGATGCATCTATTGTGGATTCCTACTCAATTAGCAGCTGCATCATCATGACTGGAGTTATTTTTTTCTTTTTAGCGGGAGAGGTGAAGATCTTCCAAAAGACACCGGACAGCCCGTACCCTCCGGTAGTGTAAGATTCTTACTCACTAAAAACACCTCTCTGGAGATTAGCCGAAACAGACCACATAGAATCGGGTCCCTTTTCGTCCCCTCCCAGTCTCCTTTAGTAGGGGCAACTGAGTATCCAGTTATTCCACTGTCGCCACTAACTGCGGATTCCTGGGTCACAGCTAGAATCCTAGCCTATCTGTAGGAATCCATTCTGTACCACCGTCGTGTTCTTAGAACATAAAGCTAAACAGGAATGGCAGTAAGCCAGAAAAACGTCGGCATTTTCCTTTCTGTAGAGGAGAGGGTTTTCTATGTGTTTGAAGCCCATGACAGTAGTCAAATTTGAGATTTTTTGAAGCGGGGTTTATATATCTTTTGAATAATTAGAAATTGTATTAATTCAAAATTAACTAATATTTATATTTGAAATTTTATTATTAAATTACATTTAAAAATGTGCGCAAAGAAGATGAAATCGATTTTCTTATTATAAAAAGATCTAACATGATTTAGAAAAACAATTGCAAAATGCTTTGAAATTTTCTATAATTTATGCATTTAAACTGTTCCACCTTCTCTTTTAGCCAAGTGAGCATTGGTATTGAATACAGACAGTGCTCACTTGTTTCCAGGGACCACCACGTGGAGGTTGAGATAGGTGATTTAGATAAATAAGTTAAAATATGAAATTATAACTTATGTATCTTTTTTGGTCCCCAGCGGTTTGTCTTTTGTCTATTGCATTTAAAATTATTTATTGTAAGTATTTATGTATATTATTTGCTATTTTTGGGAAATCTATGTAATTATACTTAAAATATCTTTAGTTTTAAATCGAAAAATATGTTCTGACCACTTCTGAAAAGGTGTTCGCGAGCCGACAGTGACAATAAGGGCAAAGCTATATTTGGCTAGATTACAAATGTAAACAAAGTTCTATAGCCAGGAAAATAGTGAATATGTAATATTATAAGTCACTGTCGCTTAATATAATCGCAGTAATTTGAGCAAAGAGACCTTAGAGATTATAATTATACCATTTACTTTCCTGAAAAATGATTTTCCTCGCGCTCTCCGGCGATAATTTTTGCAGCAGTACACAGCACACTTCATCACTAAATTTGTGATTTTTTGTGGAGTTTTACACAATGAAAGGACACAATTAGATATCACAAAGTATTTTTACACTTTACTAGGCTATAATTAGCAATCGTTAATACTTATCACCTCGATAAATTCCTGTTTTCACAAAACTTTCACAACACAACTTAAACTTTGACACATCTGAAAATAAAAGCAAAACACTTCGATATGGGGACAGTACCTCAAAACTTTCCCCACTTCCACACTTCTTCTTACGTTCAGATACCGATCACACCTACAGCACATATACGCGATACTGCCATTCCTGTTTAGCTTTATGTTCTAAGGTCGTGTTCCTTCTTGGTCCGTGACGCTTTAGTCCACAGCCAGGACAGGAAGGCAGGTCTGCATCTTCTACTGGTGCGTGTATCGCGGAGATAGCCAACTCGTTAGAGTCTACCATCTTTGCACCGCAGCACCTGAGAAAGTGCTAGTTATTATTTTGCCATTGGCACCTTTTCATTAATTAACCTTTTCATTAATTAAGAAGCAATAAGTTCAAAGTGAGGAAATTCGATCACGCGTGACACGAGAGGTCATTGTACTTCCATACCTGCATAGCCGCATTTGCTACGTAAAATTTGAGTCTTATTAAAATCAGTCCAGAGTTTTCATTAAACAAGTAAAAACTTCTTAAGCCCCCACCAGAGGTAAGCTTAAGAAAAATAAAATCCCACCAAAAACATTTCGTGTAAAGAAGGTTGTCAAGACTCACAAGCTCATACCACTTTCACTGTTAAAAAGTTTTCAGATCTCATGCGGAGCCAAGCCCCTAACTCTACAAGGCCTAACTCTACAACCCCTAACTCGAGAAACCCTACATCTTGGTCAAAAAGTATGGCTTGGTAGTTTCGCGGCCATCGCACAGTCACTCCTATGGACTTATGGTAAGAAATTAAGTCACTGGTCTTTTATGTTGTGTCATGCATTAGATCCATGAAACGGCCAATCCATACTTTTTGACAAAGATTTAGGGTTTCTGGAGTTAGGGGTTGTAGAGTTAGACCGTGTAGAGTTAGGGGCTTGGGTCCACATGAGATCTGATAACTTTTTAACAGTGAAATGGGTATGAGCTTGTGAGTCTTGGCAACCTTCTTTACATGAAATGTTTTTGGTGGGATTTCATTTCTTTTTGTAAGATGCTGTAGTTCTTTTTATTTTTTCGGGCTGTATTTCTTGTGCGTCAGCTAGCTATTCTCTTTTTCATAGCACACTCTCTATCGTTGCCTCTTTTTCTTTTTGGCTTATTATTTGCAGTAAGCGATAAATCAGGGTGATACTTAGCTATTAACCGATTATATTCAACCATAGCTGACTGTTGTGTTTTATTTATATTAACTTAAAGCAGACTAAATTATCTTTATAGAAAAGTAAAAACATGTACACTGTATTAACGGAAATAAAAAGAAATCTCTGATTAAAACTGAAATTTTAGTCGCAAACCAAATTTTCATCCAAAACGTAAGCAACAAATCATGGTCCGACCATGGTCTGGTCCGTGTATTTTTTTAAATTTCTCCTTCCGTACAATTCCGCGCTTTTAGGTTTAAAAACGCTTGTTAGTTTCTTAAATACGGACTACGGACTATTTTTACTTCATTCGAAAGATTGTTTTGTTAACTTCAAGTAGAAAAAAACAATCTTTTAATAAAAGCAATAGATTAGGAACTAGGACAAGTTTAAAGAAAAATCACCCCCCGGCTTCGCAATAGCGTAGTCGAGTGAAGAAGATATTTCTGTTCTAATAACATCCAGCTTTGATATCAAATTTCAGCTTTCTAAAACTTTTGGAAGTACCTCCCTAGAAGAAATTTTATATACAGACCTGCACCCCATTAATGGGGGGTTGGAGGGTGAAAGTTACAGATTTCTTAATTTTCCCGTTGTTTGCGTGCAGAACCTAGTCTGCACACGAAATTTCAGCTTTCTAGGGCTCATGGAAGTTTATGTTATGAGAAATTGTTATATAATACAGAACCAGACCCCCCCTTTCGACGGGTTGGAGGATGAAAGTTACAGATTTCTTAATTTTTTCGTAGTTTGTTTGCTAATCCTAATGTGCATATCAAATTTCCACTTCCTAGAACTTTTTTAGAAGTACCTACTAATAAGAAATTTTATAGACCTGAACCCCTCTTTATGGGTGGTGGAGGGTAAAACTTACATGTTTCCTAATATTTTCGTTGTTTGTGTGCTAATCCTGCCCAGCATACGAAATGTCAGCTTTCTAAGATTTCGGGAAGTACCCTAGAGGTTTTAATAACGGAGGTTTTGATGACGGAGGTTTTGATGATCATGAGTGGCGCAATCGACGTATTTCAGTTATTAATAAAATCTAAAGTATAAAAGCTGGACAAATGAAACTTAGTGTGTTTCATTAGTCTGGTAACTGCATCTTATTCTAAGAATTTGGACTCTCTGGTATTATCCAGACCGAAGCTATGAGGGTTCGAAAATACGACGGAACGCTTCGAGAAAAGGTAGGTAGTGCCCCAAGATTAAAGATCATTTGAAATAAAACACATGTGTTATCGTTGAACACAACTTTGTAGTTTAAGAATTATTATTATGTCATTATTCTTATTTTTAATTGAATTGAATGTTTCGGATCAAGCAAAATAATTCACCAAATCAACAACAATATTATTTTATAGTGGCATACAAACAGTGCTTAAAATCAAATCTTCAACAACAAATCTTGGTTTGCTGTGAATATTTGCTGCTACCATATTGGCATTCTGGATCAAATAAAAAGCTGCGGAAAACGCATAATTATATTTTCATTATTCCGTTGAAAATATTCTTTAAAAATAATCAGGTTAACCCAAAATTACAAATAAATAATCCAATAATGATATCCAGATCATTGTCACTATCAGACGAGTAATACGTAATTTGTTAGCATTAAATAATAATAACAATATCCCCGTTAATTTTTTCTATGTTATTTGTTATGTTAGCGAAAATACATTAATCAAACACAACCAAAACACGTTCTGTCAGATATAACTAATAGCAATTTCCACTAAAAATGTTCGTGTTGCTGACGTTAGTATAGGGCAAATTTATACACTTTGAGCTCATATCAATTACACTCTACACTACTTCTACAGTATCCATGCAGCAAAACAAACCAACCTATAGTTTATCGTATTTTACTCGTCAAACCCTTTAATTTCATATTCATGCTAAGGGGGTTGTCCGGCACATTGGGTTTAAGATGAAGTCACATAGGTTGCCGTATTTTAGTATTTTTATTCGGCAAACCTATTCATTTGATACCCATACCAATATCATGTGTCCAAATTTCAGTCTATTCCGATAATGGGATGTGGTTCAAAATTGATGTGGAAAATTTGTAGCACACACACAGGAAAGCAATTTAAGTTAAAGCCATTAAAAAAGAATTCAAATCGGATCACTTTTTGCGAAGCTTAGCTGCACTCCCTTCCTTCCCCCCCTTACATGAAAATTTTTAGGAACAGTTGCACTCTATAAGGGGTCCAAAAGGCTTCTCCTCCCCCACCCGAACTCTAGATTTCGTTTTTAGAAAGTTGATTAAAAGGAGCCGTCAGAATTGTTGCAGTATTTATTATTATTATTATGAAGGATTGAATCAAGGACTAACCGCATCCTTAGTCACTGCCACCAATTTGATCTTTTGTGACCTGATCCAGGTTCAGTATTAGAAAGCCCCGTCAATCTTTAGTTCCCTTTTCAGACCTAAAATTTTTCTGGGGGCTGCCTTGGCTATATCTGATGTTGATGGGAAAGCCCCACCAAGGTGTCTAATCCTAATACGGCCGAGGGCCTCACAGTGACAAAGGATATGTTCCGCTGTCTATTCCTCTTCTAGACAGAATCGACAGGTGTCATCATCAGCCAGCCCCAACTTTTTTAGGTGGTAGCCCAGGTGACAGTGACCAGTTAGAAGTCCAGTTATCAGCCTTAAATCTGGTCTGCTGAGTGAGAGCAGCTCCTTCGTTTTCTGTTTTGAGTAGGTTATAAACCTCTTTGCTCGCCTTGACCCTGGGATATTTGCCCAGTGTGAGTGCTTACATTCGTCCTCCCATGACCGGATGCGCATTGCTATTCGGCTTTTTGAGTAGCCACAGAATGGCTCTGGTCCAATAAACTAAGAACCCGCGCCTTTTTTGCTAGGAAATCCGCCTTCTCGTTGCCTTCAATGCCCTCGTGCCCTGGTACCCATGCTAGCGTGATGCTGTTGCTCTGGGCCAGTTCTTTAAGAGCAGTGAGACAGTCCCAGACGATTTTAGACTCAAAAGTGTAGGATCCCAGAGCCTTAAGTGCCGCCTGATTGTCGGACATGATATATATTTTAGCACCGCGTATTCCTCTCTTGGTAATTTCACGTGCGCAGATTTCGATAGCATGTATCTCTGCTTGAAAGATGGTTGGTGTAGAACCGAGCGATTTGTACAGCCTTAATCTTGGTCCATAAAACCCAATGCCCGTTCTGTCTTCCATCTTGGATCCGTCCGTGTACCAGACCAGAGATCCCCTTTCAAAGATATGTCTATTATTGAGCCAATAATCGTTGCAGTAAGTGCGGAGTTATGTGCCACTATGCCCACCCGTTAAACTCACCCCACTCTTAGTAAAAAATTATTTTCCGGCTACCATTGTGTGTCTATACAACAGCGAAAACATTATTCAAATCGGCAAAGATGTCGCCACTCTCCATCCCTAACATTAGATGCAACATTTTGAATATATGTATAGTAGTACCAATGAGGCACCACTATATACGACAAGAAAGGGATTATCCAAATCGGTCTATACGCCCATTCTTCCGTCTTCTGTCTTCCGTTCACTGCCCCACCCACCCCACCCACCTTACCATAATACTTTAAACACGGCATAAATTGGGGACCTACTGTATAACTTTTCACTAAATGCCATGAATCATTCAATATACCTTCCCATAAGGTTTCAGAAGATTTATCCACCTATGCTGCGTACGTCAGTTCTCGTCGTATTTCCCATCTTCAAAAAAGTCGTAACGACTCCTTAAACTACTTTCGTTCCTAACCTCCCTGCTTTCCCTATTTCTGACTTTCCCTCTATTGCACCCGCGGTTTCCGATCAAGAACCTCTCCCCAACAGCTTGTCAGTCTATTACCAGAACGTAAGAGGACTTCGCACAAAAACATCACATATTTTCCTTAACTTTCACAAATTCCCGCACGATATCTTTGCCTTAACTGAAACCAATCTAACACCAGGAGTTCTCGACAACGAACTATTCCCTCCAAACTATACCATTTTCCGTGCTGACGGTTGTATAGGCACCAATGATCCACCAGGTCGCGGGGTTCTAATAGCTGCTCACAACCATTATGATGCCACCCTGCTAAAGACCTCCGATATTACAATATCCGAATTTGTATCTATAAAAATAGCACTAAATAAGTGTCTTCTGTACATCCTCTGTTGTTACATTCGCCCCTCTCAACCTCTAGATGCCTACGAGCCCATAATTGGAGCGATCGATACCCTGCTTGAGAACGCTAACGCCTCCGATGAATTTATTTTATTGCGTGACTTTAACCTCCCACGTATTCAATGTTCATTGTCCGAGGACTGTTCTCACTTTGTCCCCCTTAACGCATCTTCGGCCTTCTTTACCGATCAGCTCTCCGTTTCAGGTCTCTTTCAGTTAACTCGGCTGTCGCAGAAAGCAAACATCTTCTTTCCTCCCTCGACCGTCACCATCCTCCCTTGTTCCTCGTTTTCTCCTACGAGCAGCCTCATGCCGTTTCAAACTCCGAGTCTTCTTTATCCTTCAATTTTCGTAAAGACGACTTTGAAAAATTAAATCACTTGCTCCTCAACCCTAATATTGGCGATATCCCTCAACATCTCCCAATTGACGTTGCTTTAGAGGCATTCTATTCGGAAATACACGCTTGTATTACATAATCTATCCCTCTTCTTCCTCGTAAAAACTACTCCTCATCCCCCGTATGGTACGACAAAGAATTACGCTCTCTTCGCAACAGGAGAAATAAATGTTGGCAAACTTTTCTTTTAACCCAGACTGAGTTTGACTATTCTTCCTATCTATCTGCTTATACCTCTTTTTCTGAACGTTGTGATACCCTCTACCATGAGTACCTCCAACGGATGGAAACTAGCCTCATATCCGACCCCAAGCGTTTTTATAACTTTATTAATTCCAAGAAGAAATCCAATGGTTACCCTTCCACCCTAAAGCTCGAGAATACCTCTTCGTCTGATCCTAAGGTTATCGCCAACCTCACTTCTTCAGTAAATCTTTCAGCGACAATTCTCTACAACCCGACCTTAACTATTTTGCATTCATGGACAAATACACTCAAACGTCGTTTACATCTTTTGACCCTGATCCTGAACTAATCGCAGCCAGTATTAATGGGCTTGAGGACGACGTTCATCCAGGTCCAGATGGCATTCCGGCCATCGTTCTGAAAAAGTGTGCCATGCATCTAGTTCAACCCCTTACTTTGCTTTTTCGTCTCTCGGTCACTCAAGGGGTTTTCCCTCAATTATGGAAAAATTCGTATATTATTCACATCTTCAAAAAAGGCTGCAAGAACGATGTGTCCAACTACAGACCCATTGCTAAATTATCATCCATACCTAAACTATTCGAAAAATTGGTCTATGATTCCATGTTCTTCCACTGTAAGTCTTCTCACTCGCCCAGCATGGCTTCCTCAAAGGTAGATCTACAACCACCAACCTTACTGACTTCGTCTCTAAAACACTATGTGCCCTGGAAAACGGTAAAGATGTTGATGTTATCGCCACCGATTTTATTAAAGCCTTCGACAAGGTCTCCCGTAACGTTATCTTGTTCAAACTTAATCGCCTAGGCTTTCCCCCCAGATTCATCTCCTGGATTCGATCCTACCTCAACAACCGTCAGTACAACATTCTTTTCAGCTCATTCATTTCTAACCCTATTGTCGCTCGTTCCGGCGTCCCTCGGGGCAGCCACCTCGGCCCATTGATTTTTATCCTTACAATAAATGATGTTGAATGTGTCATCAAACACTCAGAGCTGTCCATTTATGCTGATGACATGAAAATAATCAAACATATCTCCTCCACAACCGACTCTCTTCTCCTGCAAAAAGACCTCGATTCATTCACCACATGGTGCATGAAAAACTTTCTAGAGCTTAATGTCTCCAAATGCCAGTCCATATCTTATTCCCGCAAGCGTCTTACCACCACCCCGAGAGTCTATATGTTAATCGACGTACCAGTCCCTATCGTTACCTCTTTGTGTGACTTAGGAATAATCTGTTATAGTGAACTCAATTTCCGTTCCCACATTGACAGTATAATTAACAGAGCTAACTCCGCGCTAGGGTTTGTGAAGCGCTGGTCTAGAGAGTTCTCCAATCCTTATGTTTCCAAATCTCTCTACGTCTCCTTCGTTAGACCTCTTCTTGAATATGCCAGCCAAGTATGGTCACCTACACAAACAACTCACATTAATAGGATTGAATCTGTCCAGTGTAGGTTTATTCGCTTCGCTCTACGTGATCTTCCGTGGGTTGACAGATTCAACCTTCCACCCTATGAAAACCGTCTGAAACTGATCGACTTACAACCTCTAAGCAAACGTCGTGATGTTTCCGACATTCTTTTCATTTATCAATTATTAACTGGTGCCATAGACTGCCCTTCAATCCTGCAATCTTTCCCCATCTATACCAATCCCCGTAACCTTAGATCCACTCCCCTTTTCCGACTCGACCGCCATCGCACAAACTACGGTCAAAGCGAGCCAATTAACAGGATGTTACGAAAAGCCAACGACCTTTTCTCTTTTCACTTCCATCTGAGTAAATCATCCCTTCACAAACCCTTATATCTTGACCCCGCCCATCTTGATCCTGATCGCCTACCTTAATTCCTCTTTCTTACGCCTTCTGCCAGTATCTACTGTATTTATAGCTCATATTGTAGCTTATACTTTTTATTTATTTATTATTACTTATCATTTATTGTAGTTTGTAGAATTAGTAGTCAGTTATAGCTTGTATTTTTTTTGTATTTTTATGGAATAGCTTGTATTAAGCTTAAATAAATAAATACACAACAAAAGAAGAATTATGCAAATTGGTTTACGCGCTTAATGGTTTCACCAATGGACGATCATACCCTGTACATTCCGTTGATGCCTTAATTTTTTTCTGACTTTAAATTTCAGATCGTTCCATACCTTTTAACAATTTTTCTATTATCGCATTATATCAATTTTATCCATCCGTTTGCTGTGCGCAGTGAAAGTCTCAGACTGATGACTTTTCTCAGAGATTCCTAAAGGTTTCTTATTTGCATTTTTAATTCGCCCCCAACGTTCAATTGGGTTCTATTTGTTACTTGCACGCTATAGCAATACATTAGGATTAGAATAAAATTCCCAAATATATTTAAAAAAAATGTCCGAAACGAATTTGCCGACAAAAAATTTGCGCAGCCGTTAACAAAAATAATAACGATAGAAAACTCACCTTCAACTGACAATTACAATAAAAATTTAGATTTCACAGGTGGGTGGTATGCAACTCGATAGTCACAACATTGCAATATATTCAATGTATTATTTCTTAGCCTTTAAAAATTTGTTTGGAATTCACTCCCCTTCTACTTAACTTTACTACTTTTTGCATAACAACAGTTATTGGGCAGATAGTTTAAAATTACAATATAGCCACAGAAAAACGTATATATAGTATGTTTTAAGAATTAAGAAAGTACGAGTACAAAAATTGGTTTCTATTCAAAAATGATAACTTCAAATAATTTCTGGAATGGAATAGATGGCTATGTAACTACAGACAATAAAACGTAATGCTTGAACAGTTTATTCGCGGATTAATATCTTGAATTTTCTTAGAAACTGATTACCTTCCTTGTTCCATTCGTTTCCAGTCATGCAGCAAGAACGCGAGCCTTTCATTTTGCTAGTGATTTGTAATACAGATTTCTTCCCTTTTCATTACTGCTTTCATTATGATTGCGTGCTCGTGTATTATTCAGAAAATTTAACGGATGATAACAAATTTGATACTACGCTTTCTATCGTTATTGTTGTACTATACAAATATGAATAATATTTAAATAAGACACTTGTGCAATATATTTACAGAATGCTAACATGAATTTATTTGGTTTGTCTTATATAAACTAGAAATGTCATTATAATTAATATCACTGCGACGAGTTTCATTTATTGTTGCTGCTATTCGATGTGGCCCGTTATTGTGTGGATGGTACTGCTGTTGAAGATTTGTTGCAATAGGCGAATAGTTATTTGGAGATAATACTGTTGTCATAAATCCATTTGCCACTACGAAATTTCTGCAAAAAGAAACAAAATTTTTTCAGTAAATATATCTTCAAAATAGAATATAATAGTGTACAATATATAATTATTATTCTCTGGTTGCCGTAACACCTTGCAGTTTATGTGGCGGGATTTAAGAAATTTCGGAAAGTACCAAACCGATATTGATATGTATGTCATTCCTTGTTAACAAGTGTTGTAATATGTGTATAGTTAATAATAAGTACAAAGCTTCAACAACTACTTAATTATGTCAATGTTTTGTTGTGGAATGAAAGGCCAAGGTGGTTATCTTTAGATGATAACAATTATAATTCAGAAAAAAATATGCAGGTAAGCGCGATTAATTGCTGACGTAATATAAATACAATGGACTTTTACTATTTAAGGTAACGTAGAGTAGAACGGGGTAATGTGGTGCACGTTTCGTTGGAGTGCTCGTACGGCTGTATTTTTTAACCGAATAAGAAGATTGAGTATTCATTAGAAAGGCAATTTGTCTGACTAAATTTCTTATGCAAAAAGTTTTTGTGTTGCACATAATGGCGCTGAACTACGATAAAAAAACCGAATATACCTTTCTTTGACCTTCCAAAATTTTCGGGATAATGTGTTGCAGTAGGAATACCAAAATGCGCCGGAAATGGTTTTGAACAGCTTTATTGAATGAAATGGAGTGTAATTAAAGATATGCCAATGAAAATAAAATGCAAACTAAGGGTTTTTATATACCCACGTTAGGTAGAAATACAAAGAACTGTAAAATTTACAAAAAAATGGTGCAATGAAAAGAATTACTGAAAAAATTATTTACTCAGTTACGACTTTTTGTTTGGTGCTTCAAAATGATTTCTTTTTCGTCAGTGTCTCCGAAGTCGACGTTCTTTGCGACCTTAGAATAAAGAACTAGAGGAAGAGACATCATTCGGAAAAATGTAAGCATTTTGCTATATGTAGTAGAACCCAAGCGATGTGTGCGTTTTGACATGAAAGTAGTAAAATTATGCTTGTATACAGGAGGGGCCAACTCATTTTGATAATATTTTAAATTAGGTGTTTTTAAAATATATTCTTATAACACTTTTAATATAATATAACTTTGCCCGAACATATTTTATTAATTTACTTACTTACTATTTAAAAACACTTTGCTTATGCCCCAAATATTTCAGTATTACGGAGACGACTTTGATTTCAAGGCGACATTCGGTCCAATTTGACATGCACCTCGCACACATCTTCCAGCCTGTCAAATTCGACATCTCGGTGAAAATCGAAGTAATCGCCACAACAACACAAGATTCTTGTTAAACGGGAAATTTCACTCAAGAAAAACTGACCTGATATTTTTTTAACGGGAAATAATATTTTTTCTCACTAAAATAAATAAAAAAATTATCGTTCCGTCAACACGTGTTTTGCGAATGAAGCAGCAACTTTTGTGACATATTTACGAAGGTAGCTGCAATGACTGGCATGAGCACCTACTATACCAACGGCAAGCAGTTTGTTCCGTTGGTTCAGTCAGTACATCCAATGCACCACATTACCCCGTGCACCACATTACACCGTTCTACTCTACTACTGTTGAATTGTTAAGGAAAGAGTACCAGCAATATTTTACATGGTAAATGAATAAGTTATGAAAAATTGTTGATTCTTTTAAGGGTTGCTTACCTCAACAGATAACATTGGAGCCATATTAGTGTGACTTTGTTTTCTATTCTCTAGCCCAGGCGTGGATCCAGAGCCACGACCGAACTTTTTCTATTTACATCGTTATGTTCCATATAGAAAAAAATGACGGCGAAAATCACTATACTGAACTGGAGCGATGTAGGGACAAATGTAGTTTTATTCGATAGTAATTATTAACTAAACTCATCATATCTTTGCAGTTGCTTGGCTTGGGTTTTCCACAGAGCTGTAAGAAATACTCCTTCTAACTTGGTTAAATAGGGAAATACTGTACTTTAAGGCCCAATGTCATAATTCTAAATTTAATCCTCGGCTGCCCATCAAAAAACTGTGGAATAACTTATCAACAATTGACAAATTGTTTGAATAGGATTTTTACGGATCTTCTAATAGAGATGGGCAAAACGGATCTTTTGAGCGAACCGGCTCTACGAATCTGCTTCTTTTAAAAGACGGCTCCAAGAGTCGGTTCGAAAGTGTCACTGAAAATTTTCAGCTTGAAACATTTAGTCTCTCTCTAGACTCTAGAGCAAAGACCGAGGTGTTGCGTACGCTTCAGTGGTAGTTCTTGCAGAACTTTTAGTTCCACGTTCTCCTGTTTTTTCAAGTAGTCCTCTTCCTATCATTCTCTTCTTATGAGCGCTCATTCTCATTAGCCAACAAGAAGAATAAAATCAAACTGATACAAATGTTGAGAAATGACTCTTCCGGATTCGTCACGGGACAAAATTAAGATCCGGTTTACTTGACTCACTTTTGAGAGCCGGATCTTTGAGCCGGCGTGATGTCTGTAAAATCTAATGCAATTGAAATAGATTCCCCAGTTGACGAAGCTGATCACAGGATCTTGTTTTGGAAGCTTGGTTTGACATTAAACTTTTGTAATGCGACATGTTAATATTGTCAATAATAATAATATTATTGGACGTAAACTAAAGTTTATTTTTAATCATAAGTGAACCGATTATCTTCCTATCTTAAGCGGGGTGCCTCTCGGCCCTCTTTTATTTTCAATGTTTATTAAGGGGGGGGGGGGGGTTGTAAGGTATTAAAAAATTTTTTTTGCATATTTTTTTATTTGATAGAACAACTCTTCAAGAGTATCTAGTTAAAATTTGCGGTCGATTGGAGCAAAACTTCCGGAGATACAGTGCCTCGGGTCTCCCTCCATCCGATACATCCCATATACAAAAGATCAGTGTTAAAACTTTAAATGCGTTTTTCTCAAAACTACTTTTTCAAAGTTCGTGTTCACTACACCGATTCATTTAAAACTTGGTACACATTTTTTACATATAAAGTACCTCCCCCAACGTTTAGTTACAATTTTTTTTACATTAAGGGGGTTTCCCACCCACAAAATGGCGGAATTTTTCGTGGCAAATAGCAGTTTACACTTTAGATGGCCACAAAAAATTTTTAAATGAAAAAAGAAATAATCGGAGAACGTTGGGGGGAGGATTTGATAATACTTTGACTAAATTTAAATGGTTTTTGATTTCAGATAATTTCCGACCGAGATACAGTGAACACCGCAAATTGTATTTTTTCAAAGACGTTCTGGGGAAAGCTCTGTCACCGGCTTGTTTTGCAATACTTCTGCATGAATTACAGAATATTGTAAAAGGTATGCTTGATAATGTACAAAAGGTTTCAATAAAGTTGCTCAATCCATTCCTTAAAAAAAAATTCACAAAAAAAGTGTTTTTTTACGCTGAAACCCTTACCCCCCCCTCCCTAAAGATCTTCCACTTGTTATACGGTACTGCATAACCTTTATGCAGATGATATACAGCTGCATATTTCTAAAGTTGATCGAAGACGCTATTTGTCGATTGAATGATGATATGTTGAATGTGTCCAAATGGACTCGTCAGAATTAATTAAATCGCAATGCCTCTAAATCAAACGCTATAATAATCTACAAATCTAATTTCTTCATTTCCAAATGTTATTCCTGATAATATAAATATTCCCTATAGTTCGTCTTTTGCTTGTAAGATGCTTGTAGATTCCTTTGGTTTTGTTTATTAAATTGGAATCATTGTCAGCTGGTAAGCTGAATGTGGCTCTCAATTCCGCTGTGCGGTATAGTTTTGGACTTCTATCATATATCTTCCTTTTCTAAGTCTGTTTCATTCAGTCTAGTAGAACTTTGTCACTAAATATTCCGCGTTAGTCTTCTTAACCAAGGGAATGCCAGTTTTTCGTTCAATCCGTTAGACTGGGGAACCTTCTTCCGATCGACTGATAAGGAGCTGCAGCCGCCGTAATTTTCAAGAAAATCCTTTTGAATATTTAAAATCGGCATAGAACTGAATATTTGTAATATTCTATTTAAATTTCGAATATATTTAAATTCTTTGTTTATATTTACTTATAGTTTAGAAGTTGAAGTCTTTGGTTTATTAATTAATTTTGTCTATTCTTCATAAATAGTGCCTATTTTAAAAAAAAACTACAACTATAAAATTAGTTAAATTCGAATTTTAAAGTAATGAAGAACATTAAATCAATTTTCAAAATGTACAACGGTTACTTGTGGCAAATGGTAACTAAAGTGTTATACAAACATTCGTTTATTTACTTATTACCCCCTCCTTCCCCCCAACCATTCAACAAAAATTCGAGCCTAATATACCCAAATTACAAAATTAACAAATTGCCCAGGGAAAACCTACATCAGCGCTTGGTCTAGTCCCGCCACGTTCAATACGCAACCCATGCAGAGCTTTTTCAACTATTTTTAATCGACTTCCCAAAAAAAAAAGTTTGTAAGTTCGACGCGTATTTTTTTATTTTTTTTTATGTCTGACCGGGCATAACTTCGTAACGCGTCGACCGATTTTGATGATTCTTTTTGTGTTGGGTAGAGTATGTTCACCTGATATACAATAAAAGCGCTCAAATTTACAAATAGAAATAATAGACCTTCAATAAAATTTGTAATTCAAATACATATGAAATATATTCACTATTCACAATATATATTTCCTAATCTTAAACAATTCGGCCTAGTATTGGACATTTTTTGTAATATATGTACATATGCTTTTTGGGGATCAACGCAGCGAAAAAAAATGCAAACGCACCCTATTAAGTTTAAATTTGCGAAATCAAATGCATTGAAACAGTGAAAATTTATTGTATTATATTTGATCTTACCTATATTGTTGATCAATATGAGCCTTTTCTATTCTTTTATCTTTTGCTCGTCGATTTTGAAACCAAATCTTTATTTGTGTTTCTGTTAACTGTAGCGATTCAGCCAGTTCAAAACGTCGACTTCTTGATATGTACTCGTTTCTGTGAAACTCGACTTCTAGACGTAAGGTTTGTTCACTACTAAAAGTTGTTCTTTGACGTCTTGGGCGTCCCTCTTTTCTTCGTCTTCTAGCCACTGTAAAACATGCAAATATTAAATAGTTTAAAAATTCTTCAAACTTAATTACATAATAGAATAGTAAGTAGGGGATGACAACAAATTCCTTATAAAATTACAACTTCAACACTAATATGAATCTTGTGTAGATAAACCCAGCAAATATGCGACTCAATATAGAATCGAAAGCGATTGATTAAGGATAATAAGTAATTAACTTATCGTCGGTTTAGAGTGTATTGGAGTTAGTCGCGCAATTTGAAATGTATGGGTTTAGCGTTTTTGGTTAGGAGATGCACGACGTCTCCTTCCCTTTTGAGCGCTATAATTATGTCATGAAAAAAAAAATGGACTTTAAGGGGGGAAGTGCATGAAGACGTTTTCAAAAATCGATTTTTTTTTATTGTCTTAATCGATAAGTATATGCTCTAAGAATATAATTCCAAAATTTCAAAAGCCTGGGATCGAGGATCTCTGCTGCGCGCGTGATTCCGCTTACCGGATTTTTTTTTCTGCTCTGTTCTCGACGTTTTCAGTTCAAATGCCGATTTTTCTGAGAATACCCGTCCCCTCTTACCTTCTCCTTATCAGCATCTTTTTCGTCACAAACTTTTCGGGACAAACTTTAAACGGCGTTTTCTCAAAACCATGTTTTTTAAATTGGCGTAAAAGATTACAAAAAAACTAGTGAACCGATTTTCTTCATCCAGCACTCATTTTAAAGGGCATAAAAAACTACTCTAGATAGACTACGGACATAGCAAAAAAATCATTTTAAGACCATTTTTGACGCGAAAATAATTAAAATTTTTGCAAAAAAAGCCAACTTTTTTTTTCATGCCCGATTTTTATAGTTAATGTTCGAATTTCGAAAAGATCGTAGTCTATCTAGAATAAACAACCCCCTCGAGTATAAAAATGTTTGATTTTTTGATTTCAGATGAAAATTGCGGCCAGGAGAATTTACGCCGATTTCGATGTCAGCCGCGACACGAGTTACGAAACCCACCAAAAGTTGATTAATTTTTTATTTTTCAAAATGTAAAAAATGTTTTTTCTCTTCTTAAAACATTGCCCTAAATACATATAATATCGATTTCATGTGAAAAAAGTCCTCTTTTTTCGGCCTCTTTATGTACTTCCCCCCTTAAGCCAATATTCGACTGTTTTCGAAAATGTGAGTCGATATCGATTTGTGAAGGTGATTTACGTGTGAATATTGGTATCATCAAATGGTCTATTTAATATTTTTAATACCAATATTTCCATAAGAAAATCGTTTGACACAAGCTGCTACCGCATGGTCTATCTCTAGAGAATACAAGAAATGTGCATACTGAAATGTCAAATGGTGTGACATCAGTTTGAGCTAAATCGACATGCTGTGGGGACATTTTTTGTGTTCTACAAAATTCGTTCTGATTTTGTAATGCAAAAACAATCGTATAAAAAAAAAAAACCAAAACTTGGGTAAAAATTTAGTTGAATATCTTTCATATTTTACTTTCATTTAAATAATACTCTGTTATTGTATCCTATGAAATGAATTTCGCACAAAAAGCAAAGACATTGTGAAAATATACTATAAAACAAACAGTAAGCACACGCATATTTGTGTCACAATTCAGTTACCATAAACGGAGACGGAATTGGATCAATAGTTTATTGGCACGGACGCCTCGCCGTGGAAGCGGGGTTCGAGTTTTAGCCTGCCCATGAGTTTTTCTTTCATAAACCTTGAAAATAATCCCTTAATATTCCTCAAGACGGCAAAAAGTGTTATATTTCCAACTATAGGTCCATTGCTAACTTATTGTGCATTTTTACAGTTCTTGAGGCATTAGCTTGCAGTGTATCTACTTTATTTTTATTGTGGTACTTTTCAGCACGGATTTATGTAGGGTAGGCCAACCACAACTAATTCTCTAATTCTGTTTAACTGAAATCGAAGCAAAACCCGTTTTCCATCCTTGTTTGTTTAGAATGTGGAACTGAGCGTGTCTCGTTTCGTGGACCGCTATCGAAGTATATTTACAATACCTCTGGTGTCCCTCAAGGAAGCCATTTTACCAATTTTATTTATTATACGCATAGGATGTGCCAAAATAAGTAAGGTGATAGATCTTACGTAGACAAACAAACAATTGTATGGCAATCTCAACCGTTTTTAAGTTACGGGGTGATTCATAAATTGGTATGCACATCATTCTTTTATTATCTTTTGATCCACACCTCGATCCGTGACCTCGTCAAATCCAGCGGTCAGGAAATTTTTCGTTTTATATTGCCTCTCAAAGTTGGCAGTATGCACTGCGGCTTCACCGTGTTGGTAAGACATTGCCCTAAGATTACTTAGAGGGATGTCCTCGAGTAGATTTAATAGTGTATTTCACAAAAAGTCCGCATAAATTTGGCTTTTAAGCACACCTCAAAATAAATGGTCCTATTAAACGGTTGGCGATGATACAAGCCCAAACATTGGCTCAAAATTCGGGTTGGAAGGACGTCCGATTGTCCTATGTGGGTTAGCATCCGCCCAGGTATAGAGGTTGTGGAAGTTTGTGATACCATTTGCACTGCGATTCATCCGTGCATAGAATTCGGCCCAGAAATGCCACGTTCTCCATGTCGCATTTCAGAAGCCAAATGGAAAATTTTAATCTTTAACTGAAAACGCACCTAATCGCTTTAGGGTCTTACCTGACGAGGATGATTATTTGCTACAGAATCTTCTGATTTAACTCGTCATTCCGTGCTGTTTGAAGCAGAGCCCGGGCACGGGCCGAGCCCACGCGCGCAAAGATTTCGGGCCGGGCTGGGCACTTTACCAAAGCTTGTCTCCGGGCAAGGCAGGGGCTGCTTAAAACATCTATCGGGCTGGTCCGGGTCTCGGGCTTTAAAAGTGAAAATCGGGTCACCTGCAGCCCGAAGTGTCTGGAGAGTTCATAAAGCCCAGTGTCCGACGAAGTACAACTTTGGTTTAAAAAGAAACTTTTTTGTGGGATTTTTCTAGGTGTGGAAATATGTTTGGCAATTATAGGAATTTGGTAATTATATGAAAGTGATTTCCACCTACAACTTAATTAAGAGGTGTCTTTTTCTAGAGGTGGAAGGTGAGCTGGTGAACAAGTGGTGGGATGTAGGAGGTCAGTGGGTGAATGAAAAAATAGAGGTCTGTAAACGTGCAACACACCTGTAATATAATTACAACGTGTCTTGTACTAAGAGTGTTTTGTGAGTTGGTGAGACGGGTTAGCAGTGAATGTGGGTGAAGGGCTGGGGGTGGGTGGAGTGTGGGTGGGTGGTTGTGTCACCATTCACCCAACACACTCGCAGACACCTACCGCCCGCCCACAGGACCATCACCCACATACTACCCACATTCACTCCTAATAGGTCTAACTAACTCACAAAATATATAATACAAGACACCTTGTAATTAAATTACAGGTCAGATGCACGTTTTTATAATTACCAGACTTCTTCTTTTCATTCACCTTCACTTGCGCACCTTTTCTATTAATGAATGATATTCTGTTCTATTTAAACAGGTATATATGCATCACACTGTCGATCTGTAAGATTTGGGCAGATTCGGGCGGATTTAGGCAAGCTGGGCTGGGCGCGCCACATAAAAATAAGGCCGGGCCGGGCAAAGTAATTAAAGCCGAATACCGCGCCCGGCCCGAAAAAATATTTGGGCCGGGTATGGACAAATGGGCTGCTCGTTTGCAGGTCTCTAACTTGAAGTAATACTTCCGGTTTCTCTTAACCTTCGGAAAGTCCTCGAAAATACCCCTCATTGGATTGCACGTCGATTAGGGAATCTCCTTTCATATTCCAGTACAGCCGCTTTTCGTTTCAGTCTACCACACAATAAATGTAAATTATACCCGCGTATTCCTCAGAAGCAAACTCGGCCAATTTTTAACAATTTTAGCTTAAAAAGACTCCTAGTTATCGATTTGTTTTTAACTATGATCGATATTCATGCTGACTGACCCTCTTTTGTATCAAAATGGCTACACAAGCTAATATCGGCAATAAAACAAAATTAAAAAAATTTTAAAGCTTTTTTGCAGCAATAATTAAAACTAATTGGCTTGACTCTGGCTCTCTGGCTTGACATATAGTACTTTTTTGGAAGGGTAATAAGATGGAAAATCTAATAAAAATGAAAAAGAGGTGTATTAATTACATGAATTTCGGTGAAAATTTGGGAAAATGCTGAATTTTTGGTAATTTCACAACAATTTTGGAAGTGACTGCAACTGCAATGGTAGGAGTTAGATCAACATTGTAGAGAATTTTGGAAAGGGATTGTAGTTTTTTAGCGTTTATTTGATATGCTGCTGCGTGGATTTTTTTGTAGATCTTGACGAAAAAATAAGATTAGTTAAAACAAATAGGTTAGTCTAGTGGAAAAAACCCATCCGGTATTCAATGAAAGCCGAAAAATGGCTTAAAAATCATTGATTACTAAAATGAAATATAGACGTTCAGAAAAAAATGCTTTAGACTGGTCTAAGGGATATTTTTATAGAGAATCGAAAGACAAACAGTTTTTCCATGCAAACTTTTGCTATACAAATGATATTTCATGGTGTTCTAGTTGAGAAAAGTCAATTTGTCGTACTGTTTCCTCTGTATGCCACTTGACTTAGACGCATTTTATAACTTCTATTCTATTTTCCTTAATTATGATAAGTACACTGCTCTGACTATTACTCTTGACTTCAGCTACACCATGCACGGTTGTGTACTGGAAAAACTTAATAAGACGAAAAGTTTAGGAGTCTGGCTACTTCTTCACCTTCACATCTTCCCACCAACCACATTAATGCGAAAGTTATTAAGAGGTAATATCACCTTGTGTTCACTAAATTTCACGTGATCTTCTGAGACGTACCACGAACGATAGGAAAGAGATAGAGATATGAGGTTTTGTGCATTTGAAAGTACTAGTTTTTAGCTACAAAAAAAATGTTTTATTTTAATTTTACGATACAAAATACCGCCACAGGTCACAATTTTTAATCTGGAACAAAAAACAAAAAAGTTTATTAAAATGTAGTCCAAAATTTGGTGAACGTCGTAAGGTTTGTTCGACAAATTAATTTAAAACAAATGGCGTTAATTTGATTTTTTTTCCTGTTTTTTCGAAAAAATCGGCAGAAAATCGCTTATAAAATCTATAAAAATCAATTTATCAAAAATGTTAAAGTTTCAGTTAAAATTTCAAGTCGATTGGATAAAAATTGAGGGAGCTACTGGTACGCCCAGTTTGAAAAACATGGTGGTTAAAGTTTTCAAACCGCTAATTTTGCTTAACGACTGCGCTCGGAAAAACGACTTTTTGACCCACTTACCTACAAGTTTCTCCCTCTCATAATCGAATTTTTTTTATCATTCTTGGATACTTTAAGGAGTGTTTAAGCCAATAAAAAAACCTGAAAAAAATACTCGCAATGTGATATTACCCCTTAAAACAAATTCTGGGGTACGCTGTGCATGGTCAAAATTTTATCAAAACTACATTGACAATTCAACAATTCCAGAACTGTTTCGCTTTTTAGTGTCTTCAAGGCAATATTGATTCCCGGCCTTGCTGTCTTCTTTTAATATATTGATTCCGAGTCGCTCCTTGAGAAATCGAGATTTTCCTAAAATCTTAACAGCGTGCTTATTACGATTTTCATGACCCCATCACGTCAATGTCTCAGTCTTTTAATTCTCATTTTGACAAAATCTATCAAAAAATTGTGTAAAGCCTAAACTTTCTTGACAACTCTTTCGTTGCTTTGTAACTCCGTAATATGTATTGTTTTGTTATTTTAATTAATTATTATTAATATTGTTCCTGTTAAGTAATTAGCCTTGGATGAATTTTTGAATAAATAAGTCAGGCATTATTTATTTTGTAAGGTGCTTGTTGCTGTTGTTAATAAATAACAGATCATTAATCCACAAAGTTCGAGATCGTTTAAAAATTTTTTATTTTTTATCTTTTAGATGAATGCTCCAATACAATTCAATACTCTCATAATTTTATGCTTGCAAAATTTGGTGAAAATTGTAAAATCCATTTTCGAGAAATTCGAGATTTTTACCTTTCTTCTCAGCAAACTACTATTACCTGCGGGTATAAAATAAAAACGAAAAACTGTCTGGAGATATTCGTAAATGGATCCGAAATATTAAATTTGAATGAGATCGGTGGATTTATTTCGGTGTTGGAAACAAAAAGTTTTACAAAACTACTTTTGCAGTATTTGCGAGTGATATTGAATCAACAACTTTTGTCGATTTCTTTTATCAATTCAATACTTTATTCTCGTCCTACATCTAATCGCTTCAGTCGCATATGTCAGTACTCGAAACAACCGCGCCGTTGAGTCTTGAACAAAAAGAACTACCTGAAGAACTTATACCATTGCAAATAAAAAGATAGTTATTTGCAGAGTACATATGTAGGTGCTTATTTGCTATCCAGATTGCATTTCTATTGGTTAACAAATCAGCAGAAATAATTAATATTATAATATTTCTTAATCATTTGCGCACGGAGCATAACCGTTTTGAATTGATGATAATGCGGGAGGAGATAACCTCTTGAAAAATCCCCCTAACTCCAAGGGAGTCTGCAGTGTCGTCGTCCCCTCTGCAGGACCCAGGGGTAATTGGGTCGCGAATGGCGTTTTCCTCGGGCGCTTCTGTGGTAGTGGAGGTGGATTGTATGGGAGACCCCAACAGGTTGGCTATACCCACGGTACCCACAACACAACAGTAGCAGCTTTGGGAGAATTACCTTTCGAAGGAATTGTGGCGGCTATGGAGGCTGGCTCGCTCCCACCCGCTGAAACTGCTGTAGCATTCCTGAAAGAGGGTGCCATTGGCATAATAATAATAGCACTTTCTCAGGTGCGGCGGTGCAGAGACGGGAGACTCTTACGAGTTGGCTATCTCCGCGATACGCACACCAGTAGAAGATGCAAATCTGCCTTCCAAAGGGTTAGCTGTGGTTAATCCGGAGGGGGTTCCTTGTCCTGCCTCAGGACTAAAGCGTTACGGCCTGGAACCCTTCAATGCCGTAGGCAGAGAAGGGATAAAGGTTGTAATTAACGCATGGACCAAGAAGGAACACTGGAAACGGTGGGAAATGGTGGATTTATGCAGATCTGCCTTCCGTAGGGTTAGCTGCGGTTAATCCGGAGGGGGTTCCTTGTCCTGGCTCAGGACTAAAGCTTACGGCCTGGAACCCTTCAATGTCGTCGACAGTGAAGAATTGAGTGATGTAACTAACGCATGGACCAAGAAAGAACAGTGGAGACGGTAGGAAAACATGGATTTATGCAGATAGGCTAGGATTCTAGCAGTGACCCAGGAAACCGAGGTTAGTGGCGACAGTGGGATAACTGGATACTCAGTTGCCCCCACTAAGGGAGACTGGGAGGGGACGAAAAGGGACCCGGTTAAGTGGTCTGTTTCGGCTAATCCCCAGAGAGGTGTTTTTAGTGAGTAAGAATCTCACACTACCGGAGGGCACGGGCTGTCTGGTGTCTTTTGGAAGATTTTCACCTCTCCCGCAAAAAAAAAAAAAAAAAAACTCACTTTAAAACTATGCAGCCGATTTTAAAAGTTTTGTTGTAACCTAAGTTGAATGCCATCACAAACTCGGTTTAATGCTTTAGAAGAAAGTTGTGGACAAAGGAAAAATCGAAACTACTTAACTTAATTTGGGGATTTCTACTCTGATGGCCTGTTTTTAATACCTAACTTCGCAGTTTTTCTTTGGGAAAAGTAAGATGGGTATAGTTATTAAAATTTTTGCGTCTTCTTTTTGAGAAGTAAAGCACAGAAAGTAAATTTTTTTGTAAAAAAAACCTAGACATTGGGGCGCTGCAGTGCCCGTCAGACTCTTAAAGTAAAGGCTTGTGGTTATCGTTCTGTCCAGATTCATGGCGAAATTTCAAAAACTGTAGAACAACAAGTTTCGTAAAATGCGGATCAATAGTTTTGGAGGAACACGAAAGCATACATACAACTTACATTCGTAAAAATCGGTCAAGTAGATCCAGAAGGTTAGGTTAGGTTAAAGTGTCTGCCTGAGCAAGACACACTTAGGCCAAGGAGGCCCATTGTGATACCACGTTGAGGCTACAAAACTTTAGCAACCCCCATAAAAATAACCTAAGTAATGGAAGAGTGGACATGTACCCCCCCCCCCCCCGCACCGAGCCAGCTCTAGGGAAACCAAACTAGTTTTGCCTAGGTTGGGAAGGGTGTACGGCCCTAACTTGTCGTCGAGAACGATTTTGAACTACTGATAAAACGAGCCAGGTGCTTAACATCAGTGGAGCCTAGCTCGGTTAAATCTTCAAAGAAGGAGGAGCCCAGAAACTGGTTCCTACGGTTGGCTAGGGCCGGACAGTTGCCGAGGAGGTGGAGTATGGTTTCCTCTTCCTCTTCGTCATGGCAACTCCTACGGAAGTCGTTTGAGGGCGCGCCCAGTCTATCGGCGTGTCTGCCTATGAGACAGTGACCCGTGATAACGGCCACGGTACTGGTAATTGTTTTGCGTCCGAGTAAGATGAGCTCCCTTGACCGTTTAGGGTCGAGCTTTGGCCAGGCAGCTGTGTTCCTCCTGCCAATTAATGTTTGCAATCCTGAGAGACTCCTGTAAGAGTTCCAGTTTGCATGTGGCCAGCGGTTTACCCAGCTGGTGGTAAATGTCCGAATCAGGACAAGTGGTACCGATTCTCGCTAGTTCGTCGGCTCTGCAGTTGCCCGGAATATCACTATGTCCAGGCACCCAGATGAGTCGCACTTTCAGATGCTCAGATATGGCATTTAGTGCTGAGCGATATGTTATAACCGTTTTGGAGGTGGTGTATACTCCCGAGAGGGATTTAATAGCGGCCTGACTATCTGTGAAAATACATATATTATCTGTGGGTGGCGCTAAATGATTCAGGCGGTCCGCAGCTACCTTTATAGCCATGATTTCCGCCTGAAACACGCTGCTGTAGTCAGGCATGGGAGTTAGACATCGAGGTCCAAATGTTCCGAGAAGATGCCTCCACCCACTTTGCCTTCCATTTTGGAGCCGTCGGTGTAGAGATGCACCGACTCCCCCCATTGGGGAGGACCTTCTTCCCATTCCGATCTGGTGGGAAATTTTGTTCCAAAGAAAGGCTTAGGCGAGGTATAGTCGATATTGTTGGCAGTTCTTCTGTCCAACAATGATCCCATACATAAGTATAGGTCGTATGACACTCATATAGAGCCAATGCACAATGCGTGGCTCCATACTCATCTTTTCCCAATAGCCTTTTTACACGAGTACAGCGCTACTGTGGCCTTCCGTACTCTTTCCTGGACGTACGGCTTCCAGGTAAGTTTTCTGTCTAGGACTAGACCTAGATACTTAACCTGATTACCCAGTTTCAGCCTAACCCCGTTTAGTGTAGGGCAGTTAATAGGAGGTGTTTTATGCCTCCGAGAGAAGAGTATTAACTCTGTTTTGTTTGAGTTTATACCCAGACCACACCCATTACTCCATGATACAATCTTGGAGAGGGCGTCTTGCTGATCCAGAAACTTATATAAGTATCCTAACACCCGAGCAAGAGAATTGCATCGAATTGCAAACCTACCAGTGGAAATTTATAGATTACTGCGTCGAACCAGTAATTAGAAAGTTCAGAATCTATTAGTTATCAGCTACAGCCATAAATTTTTTTTTACACGGCGTTGTCATTAGAGTTATCCCTAGCATCTTCATAAAAATATAAATTCTTTGATGACAAAATAATTGAGTTGATGGAGTGAAATATATGAATATACTTATTTTATTACGTCTGTGTTGTTTTAATGAAAAACAACTTCCATTCGCTATCTAAATTCCTGCTGGGCTTTCTTTTTGAATTTGGTTACAATCCGCTTAGCTTTGTTCCTTTAACAATCAAATTTATTGTGAACTAGTACCTAACTAAAGGGTATTAATAAAAGTAATTTTATAATAAAATTAATGCTTTCCAACCCTCTCAACCAGCTTCATTATAGTTTATAGAGTGCACCATCCCAATTAAAGGAATAATCGAATTTTAAATGTTGTCAAACAAAAAGAGATGTCATAATCAATTACAACCGATAAAAATCTCTACCGTGAGAATCTCCCCAGCTTTTTATTTGAATAACAAAATGTTTACATTTTTAGGGGTGTGTGGATAATGTTTTCGGGGTGTTTTGAATTGACCACAATCATTCAAGTATTTAACTTGAGCGGAAATTATTTTTATGTGGGGTGTAAATGATCCCTGATAATCGTGATACTATAATAACAGGATTGTTTGTTACGTTTATACTCATTTAATTGATGAATGACATCCTTACTTATATGAGTACAGGAAGGGGATGTTTTATCTCACAACTATTTTATTACACGCAAGTCTAAAAACTCGGAAATTTTTTATCACGAACATATGGTGTTGCCAGACAATAAGCAGATTAGGGGAAGAAGTGGCTTTAAAAAAAATCACGTAAACCCCAAACGTCTAAACACCCCCCAAAGCATGTGTAAATGTTACTTATTCAATACTTGTCTTTAAATCGGATAGTAATGAATGCCATCGACTTGAGACCCATCTAACCATAAAAGTAACAAAATCAACATAAGCTCCATGGAAATATTTATTTTCATTACTCTGGTCGGAGGTTATTCGCATGCATACCTTTGTTGTGGTAAATCCTTTTTGCCAATGGCCACTTTTTCATTGTCATTCAATCCAGACGGTTTAACTGGATGGCTTCCTCTTTATATCGTTTACATTTCACCTAAACTTAGCGAAAACGGAAAACTTTTTGTGTCTCGTAACAGGTAACAGCCACATGCTGCATTATCGTTTTTGTTCATTGTGCAGACTGCAAGGCGACATTTGTTTAATGATCGTTAATTTGAAATCACAACTAGTCGGATATTGTAATTCGATACGTGCATTTGCATGATTTTTATCAAAACACTTTTTTGAGATATGTTTACTTGTAAGTGGTTTAAATGGTTTAACGGATGTGATAATACGCCTTTTGAATCAATTTCCTTATTAAATTAAAAAACTGACTTTTTGCTATAAAACGGCAATTGAAATACTTTCACAGGAGTATTAATTTATAGGATTAATGGATTTAGGCAACTATTGCAACTAAAGAAGGAAACATTCTAATTTTTTGCATTATCAGTTATATTTTAACTACAATACATATAATATTTTCTACTATATATGTGTGTAACTATTTACTGTAGTTACTTTATTAACATTATAAATATATTTTAATATAAAAATAAAAAGTCTTTAACTGTTTTATCTTATAATAGAGGCGTAATCACGAGAAAAAGATAGTCAAGTTTTTTCGTTAATTATAATACCAGTCGTAGGTAGTGAATGGGATTATGTCAAGGCTTTCCACCATGAGGGAAATAGGTTAGCGTTTTTTTTCAGACTGGAGGTTACTTTAAAAGGTCATTGCGGATCCTAAAATTAATATCTGTCGATGAGAATTCTACGTACACTTGCAATCCTTGTCATTCCATCGACTTAAGTTTTGTTCCTGCTCCATATCTTTTGCGGGACTACGGGTACCTTCCCTACAATTATTTGATGGAGAAATTGACATACCCGGTATCAATAACTACGGGATTACAACGAAACAATGACATCCTTATAATTGACGGCAGAGTTAGAATAAAAATTGTCGTATACAAAAGATGTTGCAGACATTTTCGCGGTGAAAGACGTAAAATAAGCAAAACCTGATATTACTGCATTGATACTGGATGTGCCCACCTTATTAAAGAATATTTAAACTTTTAAAAATTACCTTTAAGAAAGTGAGACGAGGCAGACTATTTGTTTAAAATTATGTGTTTTAGCCCATATATGCGCTGGATCTGAACCGAAGCGAATCGAACAGTTTGGTTCCATGCCAAATTGAACAAACTCAATGAAGTCAAGTGTGTGGTTATGGTTAAATGGCATTTGAATCGACCCGAATCAAACCGAACCGAGCATAAGGTTTATTTTCCGAATTCGGTAGTGCTTAAACTGTAACTGAATTACGAAGTAAAGTATTTACACCAACAAGGAAAACAGTTCAATCGGGTTGGTTCGACAAGGAAATAATCTCTCTAATGGCTCTAGTCGTATCTATTCGGTTCGGTTCGGATCAACTGTAGGGAGAAACGCGTCGTTAAACCGCGAATAAAATTAAGTATTTGGAACAAAACAAGTGTTTTATTTTTTATACAAAAGGAAATAGTGTTAGTGAAAGAACCTAACTCTGCGGCACACCAACATTTATGTCGAAGCGATTAAAGGCAATTCCGTCTCTTACTATAAGGCATGGAAAGGGCGAAAAACTTCATCTGATTCGATAAAAAATCGGAAGTGGACAATTTAAGTTGAATTCGAAATAATAATTAACATTAATCTACAACTTGCCATGGCTTTTTAGAGTAATTTGTTCTCAGCAGGAAACAACAATGGGTTGCCACATATGGGATTCGAGTATCCTGTGGAAACCACCACCGACGGATAACAGTCCTAAATGATAAAACATCAGTATAATGCACACCTACTTGTACTCTTATAAAAATCCAAACAAGGTACTTAGCGAAATTATAGTAAAATTTTCTAAAAGATGGTAAATAAAAGCCTGTAGGACTCTAAACTTGCTTCTGATTAATCTGGAACTGTTTTTTATAATGTTTATTGTATTTGTTCTAAAGCCGTGATTTTAGGCGTTATACTATTTATACTAAGACCGACTGATTAATTTAATATTACAAGTACCAAGAATTGACGGAGTTGGAACAATTGGTTGAGCGGTACGACGTCCATGCCATGGGTCCCGGGTTCGAAACCAAATCTCCCCATTTGTTTTTAAAATTGAATTTAAAAAAAATCCACTTCGTCTCTGGGCTGTTGGCTAGCTCGCAGAAATGCAAAGCAAGACATTTAAGTTACTCCCCCTTACCATAATTCTTTTCCGGCCAAAGCCATGCTAACGCATCAAAGGGTCGTTCCCTAGGCTGTGGCCATAAAAAAAAGAAAGATGTCGAATTTTGTTTTTACAGGTTCCAAATTTAGCTAAACATGTCATAAGTTACGTAACAAAACGTCACATTCATATTTTTAAACTTTATTTTTCTAGAATGTACTATGTAAGTTAAATTGCAATCTTTGTCTCGAATCGGGTGAAGCTCTTCTTTCGCACTATGCCTCACAATTGGTTACGGGAACTAGAGAGAGAGAGAGATTGCGTAGGATTATGTTTAGTGAACCTTTAAGTGGAATGGACTATAAGAAAATCGTATAGCGTTAATTGACTTCCGTAAGTTCAATAACTTTTAAAGAACTTTGTTAAACCGCTAATGTTTTTTTACGATGTGGCCAAAGCCTAGGGGACAACCCTTTAATGCGTTAGCCTGGCTTTGGCTGGAAGGTAAATAGGATAAGGGGAGTGAGGGAACTGAAAATTCTTGTTTTTGCATTGCTGCGAGCTGCCCAGAGACGGAGCGGATTTTTTAATTCAGTTTTAAAAACCCGTGGGGAGACCTGGTCTCGAACCCGGGAACCCTGGCATGGTATTCGTGCCACTCAATCAATTGATCCAACTCCGTCTCAAGATTTATTTCTGAGAAGATTGTATTCGATGGGTTATCGTAGGATAACTGGATAAAAGTTGACACTGGCCTTACAAGACTGCAACTCAAAAGACTAAAACAGCTTCTTCGATGATACTCTGACATACAGAAGATATTGTTAACCGACGGAAAAATATTTACTATTGAAAAGAAAATTATTAAACAAAACAAGTACAGTATATGCATACAGAAGTAAATAATAAACCATCACTTTCTCGCCGAATTCAGAAAATAATTTCTTTTTCTTCTTTTGCTTCTTCTTGTCAAATAAGTATCCTATATTGGACCAACTTAGATACATTTTCTTAAAAAGGAATTAAGACTGATGTAAAAGTGTATCACAAAATCGTTCTGCAAAACATAGTAAAGCATCTCATCCGGTAGCGATTTAGTCGTTTAATACCACACAATGCGAAATCCACCTATCAATAATTATAAAGCAATATTCCACAGTTCATACTTTATAGTGCATAAGGATTGGTCTTCAGGAGGAGAATTTTAGAAGAGCTGGTCTGCTCATTCTGGGTTGGAAACAAAGCGAGCCGAAGCTTAAAAACCATATGTAAATCAGTAGATGAATAGCTAGTCCGTTTAAAAGCTTGTCTAAAGGAGGCAAGTTTGAATATTTGTAGACATAAAAATCTTATACAATTCTATTAATTTCATCTATTTTCGAGCGACGCTAACAGGGAAGTTTTGAGACAATTTGTAAATTTGTGCATATGAGTGGCCGTTGTTTAGTCTAACAAATTGGCCGATCTATTTCGGATTCGATATTTAGGGTTCCGTTACGAATATCCTTACCTTTTCCTCATTTTTACGCTACACTCCCAGCTAAGGTAGTTTACTAAAAAATTGTCGAAACTTTTTAAAGTTTCGAAAACACCTTCATTGTTTTTAACCAAATCTTGTACATTTACAGTACATTACAAACCTAATAATCTCCTATTAGGTGTTTTTATTTTGGAAAATAAATGGAAAGATAAAGAGTGCATTTCTTTATTCATTCCGAATGAGCGGAATTCACCTAATGTGTTTCTATATTCGTTCGAAATATTCTATTCTTAATGTTTCTTGAATTTTTATTAGCACCGGGGCGTTGAGAATGCGTTCTTTTTGTACCGAAGTTTAGATGGAATAAACGGAATAAAACTGTAAAAAAACAATTTACTATCAAAAGGGAAGGAAAAGAAAGTCATAATGTAAATAAATACACAATTTATTGTTGGATTATGTCTTTTGCGTTCATTTTAAATTATAGAAAAATCTGAAACCTCAAAAATTCTCTATTGAATAATTGCTTTAACCTGACTTCAACTTTCAATTGGAAAGAATATTCCTTTGTGTTTACATATTGCTTCTATTCCGTTTATTCTGCGCGTATTCTGTTCCTTCTATTCCTTCCACGGAATGAATAAAGAAATATACCCAAAAAGATAATTGCCATTTTTACTAATTATCGAAAAGGGTTCAACAATATTTTTTTGAACATTGTAGATTAATAGTCTTTTTTAGCACAGCAACTTTGCCTTAGCCGAGTTGAAAAAAAACTGGAGGGAAACACGTGTCCGCCAGAGCATCCTCCTTCCGGGATAGGATAGTTAGGATTATAACTCGCTTATGTAACTCTCTAAATGAAATATATTAGTGCCCGATAAGTTGTTAAAGGAAACGGAGAGGTTTGTGCAACAACAGATACCTGAAGGTAACAGGCCAGTTTTCGTCCTAACAAAATATTAAGGAAAGAAAAAGTTAGTACTGTCCGACTAGGATACCGACCTATGTAGGATACCATAAAAGGCCTATGATTGGCCAAAGCTTGTGTAAATACTTCTTAATTCTGGCCCAAGCTTGATATCGAAGCATGTTCTAAGTTTGAGAAAATATTGGGGTGATAATTTCGTGCCAGTCCTAGCATTAAAGAGTGGTACGAGGTGTGTATTAAAACTTACCCCAGGGCTGGTTCTGAAACTTCGCCCAAAGCTAATATTAAAACTAGGCCTAACTCTAGTACGGAAATATGATCTTATTTATGAGATTATTTAAAATCGGTGATAATTTTATAATCTCTTGAATGGAGGACTTCCAGTCCTCACTAACAAGATAAGCTCATGAAATTGGGAGTAATTCAACAATGAGTTCTTCTTCCCCATTTGCGAGGAATGCAACCACATAATAATCTTTTTCGTCATTGAATATTTTTAATTTCGTTGTGAATAACAGATAGCAACACAACCACGAGTTCTATACGTTCGCACACGTGATCTAGGAGTATCTCGCTCATATCTCAAGAGTACGTAAGAATACTGTTCTCAGAATACAAAATCAGTCTTATAATTAAGTAAATATTAACAAAACTATTAATTAACACTCGTATTAATAATAATAATAAATTAATAAAGATCTTAATTGAAAGACTGGCTTAGAGTGGGGCAAAGGCTGTAACGCCAAAGTCAGTTAACCTTTGCTAGAGCTTAGGCGTGAAGTGATAAACAAATTCTTGGCTTTTGAGTCTTGGTTCAGGCTTTGGCGTAAACTAAAAATCCCAGGATCGCCATACATACATGGCTCAGCCAAAGCTTGGCCAAGGAGTAACAAACCAGGCTATGACTTTTAAAACGTGGTTAATTCTAGGGAAATCAAAACTTGACACGCTAGCATACGGCCAAACTTGTCCCCGTAAATTTTTATTATTTAGTGTAATGCATGACGTCTTTGTGAGTGATCTTGATAACATAGCATATAATGGAAACTGCTAAATCGTCTTAAAAATCTGCACTACAATTATAATATTATACTATATCACAAGAAAAACATCTTTGTAAAAAGTGATTCTTTCTGTGAAGTTTAGTAACAAATATATTGAACATTAAAAGTAGTGGGTTCTAAAACTTGGCAAAGTTCAAGGTTCGCTAAAAGGATAAAATTGGAATAGCCGGGTAACCAAGTCAGAAGTTTTTCAGTTTTTCTGTTACACCTAAACCAATAGTTGCACAACTTTTATTCCCTTAGCAAACTTTTCACTTGCGCACGAGTTCTTCCAAGGTTGAATGTTAATTCTTGCCGCTGCTGTACCACTTATGGAAGAGTAGCAAAGTCAGCGATCATTACATACATACATGTCTAGAAAACATTGTGTAAATAAAATGTTGACGTCGACAATTGACTAGCAGTAGTGGAGTAAGTGTATAAGTGACAACGTGTCGGCATACCAATCCGGAGGTCACTGGTTCGAATTCCCCGACGGAGACTTATGGTTGTTTTCTGCTGACCTCAGATTACGATAAAAAGATCATGGCGGTTGCAGTAGTTCAGAATCCACTTAAATCGTAGGAGGTCCACTTTCAGTTGTTGCCTCGTTTTGGGTGAAGTTCTTCTACCGCCCGATTTTTCACAAGTGTTTATGGGAACTAGAGAGAGAGGAGTAGTGAAATATTGTTTAGTTATATAATTAGAAGCAGAGATGGAAAAGCGCTGCGCATCTGAAAAAAACCTGGCAGTAAAAACGGAGCACCTTATTAACCAAAGCCTCGAAAACTTCTGCGGTTTTACAGCTACTTTTAGTTAATTTAAAGGTATAATCCAAAAATCTTTCCACAGTTTTCAGCAGCCGCGGGCAAGGGAAGAGTGTTTTTTAATGGAAAAAGACAGAAATCGCATCGGACCACAAGAAAGTCGGAGTGACGTCCGGTCAGAGTAACACTATAGACTATAGAGACAGAATTTAAAAGTGTTGAGAAAGTTTAAGTTGAAGTGAAAAATTGATAATATTAACTGGACTGGAAACAACAAGAACCCGCTGAGCGAGAAGATTTAAAGCAACTAGGAGCTACACAAACTGGAATAACCGGTCGAGAACTAAATGCAACCTCACGGAACAGGGTTCGGTAGAGAGTGGAGAGAGGACGTAAGCAAGGGAGGACTAAAATAAGCAAAAATTTATATTTTTAAAGATAAAAAGTAAATCATAAAAAAGAGATGGAACAGCATAAAAACACACACTAACATTCCACAACGTAAATTTATGGTTCTGATACGTTTGTGTGTTGTGTATGGCAATTATTTTATCTACAATATAAAATTTTATCGACAAGAATTTGCATTCTTATGAGTATATTGGCAGCCTATGGGCATATTGGCAGACTTGGAATTGGACGAAGTTTTAAGTAATCTATAAGTTTTAACCAAGAATTTTCCTAAAATATGTAGACGATCTATTCGCGATAGCACCCAAAGATAAAATTAACGAATACAGCAATAAATTAAACAGTTATCACCCGAAGCTGGAAGTTACATGTGAGTTGGAAAAAGGAGGAAGCTTGGCATATGTTGATGTAAAAGCGATCAGATACAAAAACAAAATAATAACCGATTGGCATCAAAAAAAGTTTTCATCCGGCATACTATGTATTACATTTTAGGTCATGGCATCCAATGTACCAAATAATAAATTAATACAGCAAAGAATGTTGTTCCAAATGTGTTAGACCTAAGCCATTATAAATTCCACAGAATGAATAAAATAAAGATTAAGAATATTCTCAATAAAAATGGTTTTCCTACGCACGTCGTTTCATCGATCTTACAGGAATATTTCCAGAAATCACGAAGTCAAAATAACATACCGAGAAACCAAGAAAGGAATGAAATGCAAGTCACCTATAAAGAAGTTAAATATGTACTAGGCCTAACAGAACACGTTGACGAGATAGCAAAAACATATAACCCAAATGTAAAATTACCGGTCAAAACAGGAAAAAGTACCAGATCTAGTTTCAGTCAACTAAAAGACAAAATTCAAAAAGACAATATGTCGGACATAGTTTACGAAATCCCATGCCGTAAATCAGACTGTGAACTAAAATACATTGGCACCACAGGATAATTTCTGAAAAATCTGACACAAATAAAATAGTTTTTTAAAAAAAAAGTTGGACCGACTTCACAAAAAGCACTAAAAAGCATAAAATAATTTATAATTTTATATCTATTACGACATTTTGAAGTCGGTGCAAATCAAACAAACCAAACAACTACAACAAAAGTATTTAATCGTCCTTTTTTATGATCCCGTGAGCTGAATCGTTCAGGTAGTCGTAGTATTATGTATTATCTTCAATTGTGGTTCTATAGTTGTTTTATTTGTTAAATTTGCACCGACTTTAAAATGTCGTAATAGATATAAAATTAAAAATTATTTTATGCTTTTTAGCGCTTTTTGTGAAGTCGGTTCAACTTTTTTTTATTTTTCACGTTTTAGTGCCTGCTACTCTATAGAACGAAAAAAGAACCATCTAAATCGGTCCACGCGTTAAAAAGTTAGGTTCAATCTCCTACCCCTACCTCCATCCAAACAAAATTTTTTTCCGTGGTATCAATCAAGGAATATACTCTACCCAACAGAAGCAGAATCATTGAAATCGGTAAACGCATTACGAAGTTAGACTACCCCTCCGACCTCCTCCCACCCTAGGCAAACTTTTTTTTCTCCTGTTCGCAATGGGGGATCATATTCTGTACAACAAAAAAAGAACCATCAAAATCGGTCTATGCGTTAAAAAGTCAGGCCCCCCCACCCCAACCCCGACCCTGCAACATTTTTTTTCTCGTGGTGTTAATCAGGGAACATACTCTACATAACAGAAGAAGAACTATCCAAATCGGTCAACGCGTTACGAAGTTAGACTACTCCCCACCCTAGGACAAATTTTTTTCTCCTTTTAGCAATGGGGGATCATACTCTGTACAACAAAAACAGAGCCATCCAAATGGTCCACGCGTTACAAAGTTAGGTTTCATCCCCACCATGAAGATTGAAGAAGGCAAGACGATATGCTACACTAATTAAAGATATATTAACACTGATAGTAGTGAGATGCCTTTGAGGATGGTAAAACAATTACCGAAACGCTAGTCCCAATAAAGGAAAGATATGATGTAAAAAATTAGATTTTTATTAACTGACTGCAATCCCGAGGTCAAAAATAACAAAATGTAAATCATAAACGATATTTTGTTAGTACCTTTTTCAATTTGAAAGTAAATTCTAGAAAAGATTTTTGCCTCAATCTATAACTATGTAACTTCTAATAATGGTTGTTTTTAAGAGATTATGTGTTAAGGTGCATTCACCCAAAACAATGCTGGCACAATGTTCTTGGAACATTTGTTCAACGTTACCTAAAAGTTGTTCCAAAGTCGAGGTAACTACATTTGTTGCTGATTAGCAAAATCAGTGAAACTTCATGATTGAAGTAATTTAGGGTAAAAATTGAGGAATCAAAGCACAAAAATGTGTTCCTTTAGTGTGAATGCACCTCCAGCAAATCATTGTTATTATTTCTCACATAAAGAATTTAAAATAAGTGTTATAATATAGATGGACTTACAGAATGCTGATAATCCTGCAGGAAAATTTCCAGCTGGTGGAAATCCGTAAGACTTTCTATTATCACAAACGTACTGCAAATGTGTCGATGAATTATTAAAACTGAATCCGTTATAGCAAGGCTGCAGTAGGCTTAACATAGAGTTAACATCCTGGCTCCTAAAATTCAAAGTTTTATTTTAATTTCCGTTGATTTTCAATTAGTTGTAGTTTGCACCTTTCGTCGTTAATAGCAGAAGTTGTACTTATATTATTTTGTAGGGAACATCCAGGAATAACTTTTTCTTTATTAACTGCACACGAACTTCCCAAGTTGCCATACAGTCTTTCGAAAAATTGTCGTGGTGACGAAGGCCTATTAGTTGATCCATTAGTACTTTTAGTTGCAATAAATTCACTCGCGGGTTTATTATCCGAAACACAATTGCCTGAATCCTTTTGTACAGATAACATTATAAATATATAATTAGTCTCAACTTCAATACACTAAGTCAACAAATTTTCCCTAACAGATTACGGAAAGTATAACAATCGGAACCGCATTAACCGATACTTCATGGACGATATAAATTCATCGAGTGTTGCACAAGAACTGACCGGAATATCCGAAAATTTAAGGCACTTTCTCTGTTGTCTTTGCGGCTAATAAGAGCACCCATAATCATAATTTAAGCCTATTTGTAAGGGGTGCAGTACGGTCTTCCTTTCCCTTCTTCCGGATGCAGTGCCCAACCAACCGAAAACGTATCGCATCCTCACCCTGCAAGAAGCGAGACAAGTCGTACGCAAGGTGTATTAAATTACAAATCAGAAAACTACACCCGATCTTATAGGCATGCTAATACGGCTGCTCGGGATTAGTTTTGTTTTGCAATATTTCTGCTTGACTAGCATTGAGGGATTCTGAACTTGCTTGGATTGGTTGAAAACAGTAATTACCATTCATTCTTATTGGGTGGACATTGCAACTAGGGTATTACAATCCTAGCTCCACCCATTAAAAGGATGAGGATTCACAATGGACAGGATTCTTTGTGAATGAAAACAATTACTTCCGCTGCTAAGAACCGTTCATTTAAAACATTGTGAATTAGAAAAACTGTTTATAAATGTTTTATATAAAATATCAGGAAGTGTTACGATACAACGATTTATATCAGTATCAGAAAAGTTGCAGATAATACTAAGTAGGTGTGATGTCTGCAGCCTGTCTGTCATTCAGTTCAGTGTAAGGACATATGGTCATCACATCATTACGCTTCACTAACTAAACGAACAAAAATAATTGAAATTTTTTTTGGATTATTGAGCGACAAAAACCAAATTTTAATGGAGTGTAATTTTATATATTTTTTAAATTAAAAGTCAAAAAAAGATACATATTAGGTAGTGTGAATAAAATTCGTAATTGTTAAAGTGATAAGTTAAAGAATTTTTAAAGTATAACCTCGACGTAGCTGAACGGAATCATTTGTTTATGATTATTCGTGCAAAAAAATAGTATCATATGAAATCAGGCTGTGTAGAGAAGGATATCAGAAATTTGTAGATTTAGTGAAGATAATGTGACTGACGAATTGCAAATGGTAAAAAGAAATTAGAAAATATTTCTGATCCAAAGTTTTATGTAAAAGTAACGAAAGAAGAAAATTGTCCGCAAATAAATAAAAACAGCACATAATCAGTGGTCTAGCAGATTTCAGTTTATGTGTACTATTGGTGTAATCGATTGCGCTTACATTGATTTTACGTAGTTGAAATGACAGTTTTAGCGCCATTTAGAAGAGTCAATTTCTCTACTTCCCGTAACTGTTTGTGAAGCATGGGGAGTGAGAAAAATTTCACAAGATTTAAGACAACGATTGCAAAAGGCCCTACAATTCAAGGTGGATTCCGAAGTCCATCTTAACTGACTGACTGACCACCAAAAGCTTTAAGTTCGGAAATCAAAAAGTTTTCCAGCAATACGTTTGATTGCTGAAAATAATGTGTCGGTTCTAGCCTTAATATCTGAAAAGGGTTTTGAATCTGTATATTAAGGAAAATCTCGACCCCAATTTACTATCCAGGAACCAACATGCATATACGAAGGGCAAACTCTGTTATGCGGTAAGGGGGTGTTCGGAATTATTACTTATATAGAAGTGGCTTCCAATAACGTATCTACCGAGACATTCGCAGACGCTCTAGAGACAGCAAAGGTGGACAAAGTTAACTGGAAATGGATCGCCATGCTGCTAAGGATCAGAGTAATAACATCGGAGTAGCGGCTGAACCCCCAGCGAATCAGTTGATCGGAGGACACCACAGGAAGGAGTCTCTTTCGTCTCTTCTGTGGCTGCTGGTCATGACCACGACTAATGAAATCACTGAAAGAACTCTAAAGCTGTTAAGTTCCTGGCGAAAACCAGAGGGATTGTAATCAACCCACGCAAGAATGAAATATTACTCCTGACTAGAAAGTACAAGATACCGAATGGGAATGCAGGTAAGTGCAGTCACTCCAAGCCTACTACAGACCGATTAGTCTAACTTCGTTTTTACTTTAATCTCTGGAAAAGATTCTGAATTTGTATGTATGGGAAAAACTCGACCCCACCTACAATCCAGGAACCAACATGCATACACGAAGGGCAAGTCGGTAGATACTGCGTGGAGAGGTGGTGTTCGAGATCGAAAAGTGCACTATAAAGAAGACACCTTGGGAACTTTTTACTAATTACTGAGACAATCGTGGACGCTGTGGAGATGGCAAAGGTGAACAAAGGTAACGGTGAATCGATCGTCACGCTGCAAAGGGGCAGAGCGATAACCTCTCAGTAAGGTTGAAAAGGGCACACCACAGGGAGGAATCCTTCCGCCTCTACTGTGGCTGCTGGTTATGTTCATCTGAATACGATTAGCGAAACCACGGAAAGAGCTCTAAAGAAAGTAGTGAAAACCAGGGTTTTGGCATTAACTCATACAAGAACTAAATGGTACTTCAGGGTACAAAGCATAGAAGGTATGCTGCTGAAACTTAAACCTCAGGATAAATACCTTGGACTCATTCTAGACAGCCAACTGACCTGTAAGCTAAACGTAAAAGAAAGTAAGCAAAGCTTTGTATACATGCAAGAGACTCTTCGGGTCAAATGGGGGCTGGTTTGGTATCCACGGCTGATAAAAAAAAATTTCCTCTTCAGGCTGGAAAACACACAAAGAATAGTGGGAATGGAAATCACTGATGCATTCCAAACCATCCTTCTCATGATTTTGATACAATTCTTCACCTCACCTTTGTGTACCTGTTCGCAAAGAACGCCGCGCTAAAGGCAATGTTGCACCTCAAAAAGTCAAAGTTTCTCAAGACGCTTGGGTACGATCATAGTAGCTAGCTCAGGGGAGAATATAAACACGGCCACTGCTTTCATATCACCGATTAAGAACTTCAACAGGAAGTTTGAAGTAGTTATATCGGACAAGCAGTTCTGGAAAATAAGAACAGAAGAACATACCGTAAACGGAGGAGGTGGATCTGTGTTCCCAGCAAGCGGAACAAATATTTCCTCCGATACGTGGACCACAACTTGTCGAATCGCGAAAACCATGTGGAAATGATCAAAGAAAGATTAACTACCTAATTAACCTAACTCGAACTCTATACAGAACTTTATTCGGGATCTGTATCGATTCACAGTGCAAAAATTTTCAGGAATTTAATACTGCGCTTACAAGTACAAGACAGCAGCTTCGAATATCATCATGAAAAGTATTTTGAAGTTCGCAACGGAGATCTACGTTTATCGCAATCGATACCTCTAGGATGTAGGGCATCTGACTGTGATAGCGCTATGAATGCTGTCTCTCTGGTTCTTTAACCCCTTGTGCGTCAAGACGTTTCGTGTGTAGGAATTGGGTTTCAGATAAGCGGGTTACATGTCTACCTATCCTATCCCAGAAGAAGGGCCGCTCCTTAAGGCGTCCTGGGAATCACCGAGAGTAAATTTGTATAGCCAAGCCAAGATGTTCTAGCTAGCGCGTATGTTTCCCTCTTCATTTCTCAACCGGAGTTGGGACTGGCTACGGCGGAGTTGTGGATCTTATGCGGGACTTTTTTGCCGACATTATAATCTAATCAAACCTGATGCACTTTGATGCACTTTGTAGGTACGCGTATTAGATATTTACTACAGCCTGCACTTTGATAATCTTTAATTTTTTGTTTATTCTTGATCGTCACTGTAACTCATATTTAAACTCAATAATACTGTCACTGATTTAAAATCTTTAAGCACTTCAAACAATGTTCTTTTGAAAACAATAATATTAGAAAAGAAGTTAATGTGTATACAAGCAGCGAACGCGTCAAATACGGAGAAGGCGTGATGGCATAAGAGAGCGTCATGCCTCACCACACTAGGTCCTAATTTCTTCTCAGATTAGCAATGGGGGACCTTACTCTATAAAATAGAAAAAGAACCGACTAAATCAGTCCACGTGTTATAAAATTTAGTTCAATCCCTACCTTCTACTCCCGCTCCAAAAAATTTTTTTCCTCATGGTACCAATCGGGGAACATACTCTAACCAATAAAAACAGAATCATCCAACTTGTCCATGCGTTACAAAGTTAGACTACCCCTTCCCTTCAACTTTTTTTTTAAAAACTATTTTATTTTTCACTTTTTAGTGTCTTCTACTATATATAACGAACAAGGAACCATCCAAATCTGTCCACGCGTTGAAAAGTTAGGTTTAACCTTCTACCCCACCTCCATTCCACTAAAATTTTTTTTCTCATGGTATCAATCAAGGAACATACTCTACCGAACAGAAAAGGAATCACAGAAATCATATTCTACCCAATAGAAAAAGAATTATCCAAATCGGTCCACGCATTACGAAGTTAGATTACCCCTCTCCCACAAACACCTTTCACCATAGGACTAAATAATGCTATTAGCAATGGGGGTCATACTCTTTACAACAGAAAGAGAACCATCGAAATCGGACCACGCGTTACAAAGTTAGGTTCGCCCCCCCCGCACTCTATACAACAGAAAGAGAATCATCGAAATCGGACCACGCGTTACAAAGTTAGGTTCCACCCCAACAACCCCTCCCCCACCCCCATCAATTTTTTTCCTGGTATCAACCACGGAACATACTCTACCCAACAGAAAATGAATTATTCAAATTGGTCCACGCGTTAGAAAGTTAGACTACCCCTCCCCCCACCCACAAAATTTGTTTCTCCTATTAGCAATGGGGGATCATACTCTGTACAACAAAAAAAGAATCATCCAAATCGGTGCACGAGTTACAAAATTAGGTTTCACCACCACCCCCTCCCCTACCAAACATGGTACATGGTACCAATCGGTCAACCTACTCTACCCAGCAAAAAAAAAATCATCAAAAGGTAGCCAAAGTGATGATGATGTTCTATCAGATAGCAAATTCGGGAAACAACTCTTTCTGAACAAGTTAGCTCTTCGAGAGGACAAAACGGTACCAAAGTCAATAAAGGGCGGAATCTTCCGGAAGAGAAACATTAAACTTCAGATTGTCTCGAGAAAGACGGACTGTTGAAAATTCATGGCAGCTCGTTGGTGTGTACTATTGAAATTGTTTGTGCCACGGTAACTCTACATAACTTCCTCATTAAACAGAGAGTAATTTAATAATAATTTTACTTATTTTAATATATTCAATAAATAAGTAAATAGTGAAGGTAAAATAAATTGGAGTAGAACAATAAAAACAAGAAATTATCTATAATTTGAATGTGGGTACTCTCCCCTTTTGAGAAAGTCGACAGTCAAGTTGGCGATTGCATAGGTGATAACACCCGAAATTGCCTTGATGTCGAGGATAAAGGTGGCGAATGCAAAGTTTCTTCCTCAAAATCTAAAAATTCGCATAATTCTTTCTGGCTCTCTGTTATTTGTGGAAGTTGCAGGGAAATTTGCTCTTCCGCATCCAGAAAATTTTCCACAACTCTATAGCGAAGATATAAATAATCTGAAATATTATTTATTTATTCGATAATATCCACGCCAGTGACATCTCTCAAATGATCCATCAAATGAAAATATTTCCAAGTCCTTTCCTTCTTGGCACAGCTTCCACTTGGCAAATTTTTCTTTGACACCTCTATTCGGTAGGTGTTCTTCAATGTTTTCCATCTTCCTTTTAACTTATCAATTGAAAAAAATTTCTTTAACTAAGTACTCAACATAAAAAAATATTTTCCTTACCATTAATTGACAATTTGTCGGTAATTTCTCTCCACGATTTTTTCTTCCTTAAAATATTTTTATAATTTTTGTCACTTTTTTATAGAGGAAAGGATAATCCTTCACAGCCTCAATTAATTTTTCCTCAAAGTTCATGTTTAAAAATCCCGCTTACTTTTCCTCTGAAAACACCCAACGCCATCTTGATAACTACAGGCCGGAAGTAGAACCAGTTTTGCTACGTGATGTCAAACTATGTGGGAAAACATGAAAAAGTTGAAATTCTGTCATCCAAAGTTTTGTTTAATTATAAGAACTCTGATTAACTTTTAAAATCGTTATAACGAAAAACCAATAGCGAATCGTATCAAAAGTAATTTGAAGTAAAAGTTTTGTCTCATTCAAGTGGCGAAGTGGATATATTTTTTAGTTAAAGTGAAAATTTCGGCTAATTCGCCTCGGACTTTAAAATAATATTGTGTAAGTTTCAGACATTATTTAAGTGTAATAACTACTGTGTGATAAAATTAACTTGTAAAATAATGTTGTGAGAAAGTTTCATTTAGATTTAATTAATTATGCGTGAGTTATCGTGCGTCGGTCAAAATATGTTGCCAATGCTCAAAAGAAATGTCAAATGGAAGGGAAGTAATGACGTCCAAGTGGAAGAAATTACGTTTAACTTTATTATATGTAATAATTTAATAGTTTTGTGGTGTTGTGAAAATAGTGCTTCAAATTGTTGGTAAATGGGGACAAATCTATTAACAACTTTTACAGTTGCAGAGTTTGCTTAGATTTTCCTCTAATTGCTGGCATTAAACAACATATTTTACGATAGATATGAAGTGTTCTAGTTCAAACATTTATTTGAGAGAATACATGAAAATAGTGATTTGCAATTGTTACAATTTGTTGATAAATGGGAATACATCTATTAACAAATTATACAATTGAAAAGTTGGATTAGATTTTTTCCTAAGCTGATAACAGCTGTTCGCTTAATCGTATAGATGGCGGTAGTTGTCTTCCCACACAAAATGGACGTCATTGTTTCTACCTTATGGCCTGCAGTTATCAAGATGGCGTTGCAACACCTAACAACTGACATCAAAGTATTCTCGAATTCGATACGAGTCCGGTGTTGTCACGGGCATTGCCATTCTGCAATGTGCCATATTAGGTCTGCTCCCTAACGAGCACTAGTGATATTGAAAGCATTCCACAACTTTCAGTGCTCACTATTCGTATTGTCAAATTAACTTCCCCTCAAGCACTTTTATCACTGAAAATTTTCTCGGTGCTCCTGGAGCACGTTCGAAAACATAACTATAGTCGTAGTTGCAGTCAGTGTGTAATGATACGTTGACAATAATGCCGTCCTCAGTAGCTTCCGGATGAACTCGCGAAATAAAAAAGCTTCTAGGAAGTTTAGCTATTACACAACCCACAACAGCAGCAAAAATGAAGACAACAGTAACGACGGCAACAGCAACGATGACTAAAATTCTAGCACGTCAGGATGCGCATCAATCGCGAGACATGGCAATCGGAGACATGCCAGGGGATCCTTTGATGGATCTCGCTGTCCTAGAGGATGTTTTACCCTTCCAGAGCAATGATGCTTCAGAAATGAACTCGGAGACAGAGACAAATGACGAAATGATGAAAGACACGCATCCAAGGAACCAGAAGTACCCAAAAGGCAGAAGTCAGCAAAGCAAGCAGCCAGATTTGGCTACAAAAGCTCAGCGAAATTCCTCCAAAAGTTGGGTACGAAGGATGCCGAGAAGAGGTTAGTGAGGAGGCACAAAAAGATAGTTAAGGCAGTTGAAAAACGCTACGGTAAAGAGGCACCTTCGGAAACCTCAATAACAAGTGCACATACAACAGCCAGAGATACCAAAGAGGCAGGAAAGATAAGTGAGACGGAGATGGGCAAGAAACGGCTTTTTGAGACAACTCAAGCCCCCTCCTTATCCTTGGTCAGTACCTCTAAAAAGAGCAAAACTGTCAAGGAGACGAGAATGTGTCAAAATTATCGGATGCAACAATAAGGAATCCTATGACTTCCTGACCTATGACCTGACCTCTGGCCCAGAGCAAGGATCTATCCATTCCAGCTACCCCTGCGCGTGCCAGCTGCTGGCAAGTCTTATCCTCCAAACCCGAAGCAAAAGGAGTGGGACAAGATCTCGAAATTTCTATGAACCACGCATCCGCCGCAGTTTTAAGGGCAGCTACAGGGGTGGTGGGTTGGGATGACTAACTTCACTATCTCCTCGAATGAGGTAAGTTGGAAAGCTAAGGGTGGTGAAAATTTATCTGAACCATTCCCGAGCAGTCACCGATGACCTGCTACTCGTCATAGCAGAAGAAAACATAAATGTGGTCCTCTCTGGAACTACAATTCAATGATTAAAGTCAAATCACTACGCACTCCTATACACAGATAAGAAAGGTAAATTGAGAAGCTATCTCCTGGTAAGGAAAAAACTAAATTTTTTAGTCCCTTACCGTTTCAGCACCTGTAGCTTAACAGTAGCGGTGTGCCACCGCAGCAATGAAGCCAAATTTATGATCGTAGCCGCGTACCTGCTATTCGAAGAAGAAAATCCTCCATTGAGTGACTTGAAACGCTTGCAAGAGCAAATATTGTCAATGGACGCTTACGTCCATCATACTAAATGAGGGGAGCAGCAACATAAACATTAGAGGTGGGTCAAATTTTGAATGTATTTTGTTTTCCAAACTAAGAATCTAACAGAGGTAGATACCCTACCTTTAAAAAGCTCAAACTGCAGATAAATTCGAAGTTGATGACTGGAGAGTATCAGCTAAATTCTCCTTCTCTCTTCATTTTAGTATACCCTTTAGAATGTCGATAGGGAAACCCTGTTAAGACTGATTGGGCCAAATTTTCTGATTTAGTAGCAATTCGTTTAAAGCCCTCACCAGAGGACAACATACTGTTACGTAAATGGGGCTCTTCGGGCTCGACGGATTAATTAAGATACTTATTTTCAATCACGAAAGTTCACAATTTTATTTAATTCACTTAATTAGTTCGTTGCACAATTTTCTTGACAATATTTCTTCACAATATTACGTTTCACTTAAGAACTTATCACTTCACTGGTTAAAATACAACTGACTGACTAGGCTGCTACTCAGCCCTACTTATACTACTTAACTTAATTCTAGAAAGTTCAGCAACTTAGTTCTAGCAATTTCCACCACACTAAGTCACCACAGGTTCTAGTCGGCCCTGAATTTATACGGCATCTGACGTTTTCCTGGTTTCCGAAATTCAGGACATGCGTATTGTACAACTTGAATCCGTTTTCATCACGTAGCCTATGCGAGACTACAGTGCATGTTACAATACTGTCCTGTTAGCCGACAAGATAAAAGAAGCCATGCACGTGACATGCATGTCATGGTGGACTTCGGCTCTCCATGAGTACACTTTGGCTGCCTTTCTTGATATTGAAGGATCCTTCAGCAACTTTACAATAGGATCCATCAGTTCTTGGCTAGAGGAATCTGGCACACATACATTTGCGACGAATTTGATACAGAGCAGAGTTATCAATTCCAGTTTAAGAGATTTCTCCATTAGGAAAACAGCTAATAGAGGAACACCACAGGGAGAAGTCTTATCATCCCTGCTTTGTAATATCTCCCTGAACAAAATTCCTAAATCACTCGTCAACAAAGGCATTTAAACGATAGCGTACGCAGAGGACATAGTCTTCCTGACAAAAGGAAAGTTCCTACAAACGATCAGTTATGAGCTCTGCTCCGATAGACATATCAAGATGGGAAGAACATAATGGTCTTAAAGTAAGCCCACATAAGACAAAAATGGTTTTGTTCACAACGAAATATAAACTACCCGTTTGTAAACTACCAAAACTTAAAGGTAGTACACTAAAACTATCTTCGGAGGCTATCATATTCGACTGTAAACTGAATTGGAAACGGAATATGGAAGAGAGGATGACAAAAGTACTTGCATTCTACGCATACAGGGGAACCTTTGGAAAAAAAATGGGGCATGAAACCGCATATTGCACAATGAATGTACACAGCGATCATCAGGCCTATCCTTACCCATGGATCCATTGTTTGATGGGATGCAGTTAACAGGTAACCTCACCTTAATTTTTAAAGTAAATATTCAAAGTTTCGCTTGCCTGGGAACAAGAGGTGCAATAAAATCCATACCAGAAGCTGGTTTGGAAACCATTTTACACCTTAAACCCATAGAGCTTCACACTATAAAACGGGCTACCTTGGCGCCTCTCAGACTCAGAGAAAACAGCCAATGGATGCCACAAAGTTTTTGAACTGTCTTAATAAAAATTGTTTGCAGTATCCCATAACTGATTACTTGAGGCCACAATAAGATTTTAAAAACCCGTTTCCGTCAAAATACCTAATAGAGAAGACTGGAAGTACCCTGAAAATATCATTAGAGGAATTCCCATCGTCACAAACGGATCGAAGACGGAGAGAAAGCGCTGCAAATAAGTGAGTCTTATAAACTCACGAACGATTGCAGCATCGTCCAAGCGAAAATTTACGCCATTAGGACAGCTGCACTCACTGTCCAAGTAAAACAGATGTTGGCAACCGAGATCACAATTTGTGTGGACAGTCAACAAGTATCCACCCGATAAAATCAAAATGCATCAAAGACTGTGTGAGAGCCAACTATAGTTGAAATCTGAAAGTTGAATTGACTTTTAGTTATTCTCAAATCAAGTGACTTTTATGCGCAGACAGGACAAGACTGCCAGTAAGGAATCAGTTCTTGACTTGACATTTAATATGAGATTGAATAATTTAGATCCTACTGTTTTCTATTGGTTTTTTTGAAGAAGAACAAAGAAATAAAATAATTAATTTCTTAAATCGCAGCTCGAAGAACAGAATACAAAAAAAAAGTATTGTAACCTAATAAAAAAATTCTGAGAGAGGGAACTCCAGAATTCAAAGAGATTTGGAATAAAAAGCAAAACCACGCTAAGCTTCGCAGGATAACCTAAAGGGTTAAAAAGTTTCAATTTATGTTCGGTCCATTAGGCTCCAGTGGGGTTAGTTTTCAACCCCACTACATAACACATTAGTAATTTCTCGAATAAATTAAAGAGTGAAAGATGACCAAAGCAAAGTGCAATCTAGGGACGGGTGCAATCAATAACGCACCCGGCTCAGCCACAGTCTCCATTGACACGGGAACCGCAATTAAGACACCCAGATTAAACCCCTACAGTAAGATCAACGCCAGAATTTCCATAAGAAAGAAGATTAAAACCATGTTGCCAGCAGAGAAAGTAAAAAATGATGTGAAGGTAAAATCTCAGGATAAACGTGACTGTAACGAGACCGCGGTAACACGCGGCAGCAGCGAGTTAGAAATCGCCAACTTTATGGCAGATCAGGCTTCCCAACGCATAACTAAATTAAATACAGCAAAGGAATTTTTAGCCTTGAAGCAGATAACCGAATTCCACAAGGAACTATCCAGGGACGTAAATTTTGGCGAGGGCCCAATCAGGGAACCGAATGCAACTGGGATGATGGACACAACAGACGATACGTCCAAGCCACACGCAGAGATGTCTACGAACAAGACTCAGCAAACAGCAGCTTCAGACTGACGAGTCCCGGAACATGAGCAAAACCCCTGGAAATTCGTTAGGAGCAACCACAGAAGATTTAACGCATCTTTGAACACAAGGGACAAAGCAGCCACACAGAGTCATCAAGCAACTAAGGATAGACCCAGTAAGTCAACACTTTTTAACTTTAATTCTGACCAAAACGTAGTTTTAGATAATAATTGTAGTATTGTTAGCCAAAATAAATTTGATATTCTCGACAAGGTTATAAATGAAAATGAAATAGAAAATTTTTTAATACATTCAAATTCTGTCCGTACAAATCATATCAAATCTAAAGACGACCCTAGACATGTACAAAAAACGACAACAAAACAGAACCTAGAAAGCTCAAGCTCGGGTGAGGGTAGCGTAAAACTCTCTGACAACCCCATGAAAAATAAACCCCCCCCCCCCCCCAATAATCGCCAAAGAACTCAACGTGAGTCTACTCAGGGATGCCCTTCTGAAGGCAGGTATCAAGGCCCAGATCACAAACCTAAGGGCGGGGGCATGTAAGATTTACGCTAAAGACAACAAAGAAAAAGCAATCATCCTGGACATAATCAGGAGTAACGACGTCGAATTTTATACACACACGGCAAAAGAAGACAAGCCCACAAGCTTACTTCTGAAGGACCTTCATCGATCAACGACTGTGGAAGAAGTTAAAGAGGAATTTGGTGAACTCTTCCCTGAGGTGACAACCCTCAAAATATCCAGATTCTCCACGAATATTTCTAGAAGACAGAATTACTGTCTGGACCACTTCCTAATAAAACTCGACCCTAAAGTCGACCCACGGGACATCACAAAAGTAAAATATTTCTTGCTTTTTTAACTGCCAAGGATTTGGACATTTGGCGGTCAATTGCGGACGACATACCACATGCCGGAAGTGCGCAGATAATCACGCCTCAAGGGACTGTCCCAGACTGAAGGGGAGGAACGACTAACACGCTGCACTAACTACGGCTCAACTAACCATCCGGCTAGCTACAGAGGTTGCCCGAGTACAGAAATTACTTAGACTCCAAAAAAATTAGATCGGTTCAACTCAAACAAGCCTTTCCAGAATTCATACAAGCAATGAAATAGGAGCACACATGAAAAGATCGGGCACTACGTACAGGGATCCTTTTATCGGGGGTCCCACTGGAACGGACCAGAGACACAGAGCACAGGCGGGGGGAATTTTCGGAGGCAACCCAGGGGAAGGACTGGGAGAACTCAACAGATACATCTCGGAACTGTTCGGAGTGTCCATGGAGGGACTCTTCGGAGAAATTAATAAATTCATGGCATCACTACACAAATACCAAACAACCATAAGATCAAACTATTAGAATTAAACGTTGGCTCCCTGTTGAGTAAAAGTAGAAAATCCCAGCTAAACCTCCTCTTAGAAATACACACACCGGACTTTGTTATGATCTTTGAGACTAAACTCAAGCAAGACAAGCACACCCTAAAGCTACCAGGCTACAGCGCCTTTAGAGACGATAACGGACAAGGTGTAGCCCTCCTTGCTAAAAACAACATCGAGTTTTCGAGAATCTTTACGGACCAGATGCCTGAGCCAAGATAAGGGAAGCGCCTCTAGACCGGAATATATTACTAGGGAGTATATATATATATAAACAAATCTCAATGCGACGGCCATGGAAAGACTCCTGAACCAGATCTCCACGCTAGCTTCTAGCAAATTCTTCACTCTCGGGAACATCACAATTTCTAAGTGGACTAGGAAGTACGTTAAGTTTAACCCTAAGCCCTCTGCACCTAACCCTAAATTAAATACTAAAAAACCTAACCTCACTAACTACCCCAAACGACCTTCTCCCATACTAAATTTAGTATTCACCCTAACCATAAGAATCTTAGAACTAGTAACAACATAATCACTCCTCACTCTTCCGCACATCTCACCATTAATCCTAAAGCTAGTGATCCTAACTCCAATTGGCAGCTCAAAATGGGAGTATTTCCTAATTTTAATCTAAGTACTCCAGTCAAGTATCCCAACTTTATATATTCTCACACCCTTAACCCCCCTGTTCCAGTTACACCGAAGCCCTCGAACACGTCCATTCCAACCGTCAACCCAACCAATACTGTTTTGAGTTCCGTATGTCCAGTGCACCCACCTAAACATGCACTCCCAACTTCTTCCGCGTGCCCTCCTAACCTCAAGCCAACTTCTTCCGACCACTCCACCACCTCTGCTCCGATTTCCGTCTGTCCCACCTCTCCTCTATATACGCCAAACCTTGCACCCGCTACTTCCTCCGCATGCCCACCTAATTCCATGCCGTCATCCTCCTACACTGTCGCCCCGTCTCAAACAACTTCTACCTCCGTTAACCCGCCCATTCCGCTAGCCAAAACTCCTTTATCCGAACATCATTCATTTATCGATCCCCTTCTCCCACCTACAGTTAAATTGACTTTGCGTTCTGCTGATTCTAGCGATGGACGATACCTCTTGTCCCGTTTACGGGACCGTCGCATTTATGACAACGTACGTCTATTTCTAGCCTATCTCCACGACAAACCGAACTCCGTCTGTGTTGAAGGTAAAACAATCACCAACGTCATGTTAAGTATACAACAAGAAGGCCTGCCCACAGACTCATCAGTCTTACTCCAACTTTTCACTAAATACCATGAATCATTCAATATACCTTCCCATAAGGTTTCAGAAGATCTATCCACCTATGCTGCGTACGTCAGTTCTCGCCGTATTTCCCATCTTCAAAAAAGTCGTAACGACTCCTTAAACTACTTTCGTTCCTAACCCCCTTGATTTTCCTATTTCTGACTTCCCCTCTATTGCACCCGCGGTTTCCGATCAAGATCCTCTCCCCAACAGCTTGTCAGTCTATTACCAGAACGTAAGAGGACTTCGTACAAAAACAACAAATATTTTCCTTAACTCTCACAAATTCCCGCACGATATCTTTGCCTTAACTGAAACCAATCTAACACCAGGAATTCTCGACAACGAACTATTCCCTCCAAACTATACCATTTTCGGTGTTGACGGTTGTATAGGCACCAATGAGCCACCAGGTCGCGGGGTTCTCATAGCTGCTCACAACCGTTATGATGCCACCCTGCTAAAGACCTCCGACTCTACAATATCAGAATTTGTATGTATAAAAATAGCACTAAATAAGTGCCTTCTGTACATCCTCTGTTGTTACATTCGTCCCTCTCAACCACTAGACGCCTACGAGCCCATAATCGAAGCGATCGATACCCTGCTTGAGAACGCTAACGCGTCCGATGAATTTATTTTATTGGGTGACTTTAACCTCCCCCGTATCCAATGGTCATTGTCTGATAACTGTTCTCACTTTGTCCCCCTTAACGCATCTCCGACCAAAGAAGCCTTCTTTACCGATCAGCTCTCCGTTTCAGGTCTCTTTCAAGTAAGCGGAGTCAGGAACTTCCTGAACAGACAATTAGACTTAATCTTTTCTTCTTTCTTCTTAACTCGGCTGTCGCAGAAAGCCATCTTCTCTCCTCCCTCGACCGTCACCATCCTCCTTTGTTCCTCGTTTTCTCCTACGAGCACCCTCATGCCGTTTCAGGCTCCGAGTCTTCTTTATCCTTCAATTTTCGTAAAAACGACTTTGACAAATTAAATCACTTGCTCCTCAACTCTAATATTGGGGATATCCCTCAACATCTCCCAGTTGACGCTGCTTTAGAGGCGTTCTATTCGGAAATACACGCTTGTCTTACACAATCTATCCCTCTTCTTCCTCGTAAAGACTACACCTCATCCCCCGTATGGTACGACAAAGAATTACGCTCTCTTCGCAACAGGAGAAATAAACGTTGGCAAACTTTTCTTCTAACCCAGACTGAGTCTGACTATTCTTCCTATCTATCTGCTTATACCTCTTTTTCTGAACGTTGTGATACCCTCTACCATGAGTACCTACAACGGATGGAAACTAGCCTTATATCCGACCTCAAGCGTTTGTATAGCTTTATTAATTCTAAGAAGAAATCCAATGGTTACCCTTCCACCCTAAAGCTCGAGAATACCTCTTCATCTGATCCTAAGGTTATCGCTAACCTCTTTGCACACTTCTTCAGTAAATCTATCAGCGACAATTCTCTACAACCCGACCTTAACTATTTTGCATTCATGGACAAATGCACTCAAACGTCGTTTTCATCTTTTGAACCTGATCCTGAACTAATCGCCGCCAGTATTACTAGGCTTGAGGACGACTTTCACCCAGGTCCTGATGGCATTCCGGCCATCGTTCTGAAAAAGTGTGCCATGCATCTAGTCCAACCCCTTACTTTGCTTTTTCGTCGCTCGGTCACTCAAGGGGTTTTCCCTCAATTATGGAAAAATTCGTATATTATTCCCATCTTCAGAAAAGGTTGCAATTATCATCCATACCTAAACTATTCGAAAAATTGGTCTATGATTCCATGTTCTTCCACTGTAAGTCTATCTTCTCACTCTCCCAGCATGGCTTCCTCAAAGGTAGATCTACAACCACCAACCTTACTGACTTCGTCTCTAAAACCCTATGTGCCCTGGAAAACGGTAAAGATGTTGATGTTATCGCCACCGATTTTAGTAAAGCCTTTGACAAGGTCTCCCGTAACGTTATCTTGTTCAAACTTAATCGCCTAGGCTTTCCCCCCGGATTCATCTCCTGGATTCGATCCTACCTCAACAACCGCCAGTACAACATTCTTTTCAGCTCATCCATTTCTAACCCTATTGTCGCTCGTTCCGTCGTCCCTCAGGGCAGCCACCTAGGTCCATTGATTTTTATCCTCACAATAAATGATGTTGAATGTGTCATCAAACACTCAGAGTTTTCCATTTATGCCGATGACATGAAAATAATCAAACATATCTCCTCCACTACCGACTCTCTTCTCCTGCAAGAAGACCTCGATTCATTCATCGCATGAAAAACTTTCTAGAGCTCAATGTCTCCAAATGCCAGTCCATCTCTTATTCCCGCAAGCGTCTTACCACCACCCCGAGAGTCTATATGTTAACCGACGTACCAGTCCCTATCGTTACCTCTTTGTGAAGCGCTGGTCTAGAGAGTTCTCCAATCCTTATGTTTCCAAATCTCTCTACGTCTCCTTCGTAAGACCTCTCCTTGAATATGCCAGCCAGGTATGGTCCCCTACACAAACAACTCACATTAATAGGATTGAATCTGTCCAGCGTAGGTTTATTCGCTTCGCTCTACGTGATCTTCCGTGGGTTGACAGATTCAACCTTCCACCCTATGAAAACCGCCTGAAACTGATCGACTTACAACCTCTAAGCAAACGTCGTGATGTTTCCGACATTCTTTTCATTTATCAATTATTAACTGGTGCCATAGACTGTACCTCAATCCTGCAATGTTTACCCATCTATACCAATCCCCGTAACCTTAGGTCCACTCCCCTTTTCCGACTCGACCGCCATCGCACAAACTACGGTCAAAGGGAGCCAATTACCAGGATGTTACGAAAAGTCAACGACCTTTCCTCTTTTGACTTCCATCTGAAACTGTGTACTGATAGGTTTATTGAGCCAAACGTTTTAACTCATAGCAACTGTATTTGTATATAAAATGCTTGTTGAAAATTGTACATCTTTTTATGTAGTCGAATCTTAGAACATAAAGCTAAATGTTCTAAGAGTCGAATAAAGATAACTTGAATCTTGAAGCCTGCCATACTTGGGGTAATGTTATGCTAAATTCCACTGCGACATCTGTTGGTCGATAGGGCAAGTTACACGTTAATCTGACGCTGACGCTGGCGTAATGGCTAAGTCATCTTGTGCACTTGGATTACTTAGCAGCTCACATAACAATTTAACTTTTATACTGGGACACTAAAAACTTAAATTCGCGATTAAAATGTTTAAAAGTTTTTATTTAATTTTGTGATTTAGATTCGGTAAAAAGAAAGAAAATCATTCGCAATACCTTGAGGCAATTGTAAATGCTCTCTAATTTCCAATTTATTTCGGCCCTCCTCTAGAAATGTCGCTGTTTTACTACTGCCATGACGAAAACAAACACATCTCAACGATTCAACTACATCAAGAAAAGTGCCGAGGTTTTTTGGCCTCTCCCAACTTTGCCGGCATTTACAACATCTGAATAAAACGACCTGTTCTGCAAAATCAACATCAAAGTGCTAATTTGACAACTAGAACAACCAAGCCAATTTAATTTCAAGTTTATGATAAGTAGGCTAGTTACAAGGCCATCCAACCTGCACCAATTGAGCACTTAACGGCGACATGATTGTGTTTTCAAATTCGACTTTGGCATATTACGATTACGCTGACATCTAGTTACTGGAAATAGTACAAATCCGATTGTCCAATTGTATACCCGAACCATTATTACTTGCTATAAAATAAATTTTTATTTATCTATCACTTCCACCTGGATTTGTTTTTCTTTCAAATGGTTATATATTGCATAACAATCAGGCGGGATGTTGAAATTTCTTCTATTGCTGCGTTCTGTCAAATAGTTATCAAACGTCAAACCATACGTCGGACATGGCCGTGAACACCTGATCGGATCTCGTTTTGCATTAAAATTTCGGCGTTTTCTGTGATTAATTAAGTGTTTAATTTACCATAAATCATTTATAATTAGCTTAGAAGGGGCTTGCAGCAATGGCCGGTTCCGATTGGAGGAAAAGATTGGGAATCACGATAAACTATAGCTCCGGAGAAGATGAGGATGATCTGAGGTGAGATTTTTAAGCTTTCCCTCGAAATTTGTAGACACTGTAAACATGATAACTTTAATAAATTGCGTTATTTGAGTGAAATATGAGAAGTGTCTTGTGAAAGAAAAAAATAATTACTTGGAAGCAATTTTGCTTTGATACGTACACTCAAATTGGCTGAAGGTGCCGATTTACTGCCTTTTTAGACACTGCTTAAAGAGTTACAGTGCCAATGTACTTTAAAATTCCGAGCAAATATTTATTTATCTTTTTTCGTTTGACTCGGCCAATAAACAATAAAGTTATTATGCTCTAAAAAGCTGGCAGCCACTATCTTAGCATTATTTTCTTGCTTTCGATAGAACAGATTTCTCTTCGAAATTTCTTATTACTAAATTCCTTTTAAGAATATTTTTTATAAGGGAGCTTTTGAAAACACCAGCAACAGAGTAGATAAATAAAAAGGAACATTTTCTGCCAACTGCATTGTTCATTCATTTAATTACATTAGGAACATAAGAATAAAAAGGGATAATAATAATTTTACAACCATCTTTTTGTATTATCTGTTAAAAAATTGATGTCAGCTCGTAGTTTATAAATAAAATATAAATCAAATTTCAAAGCTGAGGAAACGATGCAGTCAGCATTTTTAGTACGGTGTAAAAAAGTGCCAAATGCTTAAAATGGATTTATGACCTTTTGTTCTCATGTTCTTCACATGATTTTAATTTTGTATCTCCTTATAAAATTATGGTCTAGTTCTGGAGAAATTGATTTGATGTGTTCATTGCAGTTAATTAAAGTACCTCGAATATTACCTTGCGTGTGTGATGAATATCTAACTTGATATTTCCCAAGAGCACCTTTGGTTGTTCCAGCACATTCTAGTGACCGGCTTATATCAATATCAGTCCAAAATGTGCTTGTCGCACGAAATATGTCGAAATCTTATCAATATAGATCGAAATATTGATATTGAGATTAACTTCTCCAAATCTGGATAGTTTCAAGACACAATTTCAGCACGTGAAAGAAACATTTTTTAAACAACACTGAATTACTATTAACGAGGGCACAACCTTTATTTAACAAACTCAGAACCTAAGTAATCGGTTAATATTATTACAAAAGTGGTATTAGCCTCGACTAGAATTTTACAGTTTCTTGTTCTTATAATAATAATAGGCAAACTAATGAAAAAAATGTAAACATGATTTTGTACGTTGTTTACCATAATGAAAGTTTCTTTTGATATTGCCAACTTTAAATTTAAAAAATACTCTTTAATGATGATCTTAACGTGTGTACATTAGTTAACAAATCGACAAATTCGCAATATTCGCAAATTCGTCGTCTTAGTATACCCTTCTCGTCTGCACCGTAATAACTCAAACCTGTTTATTGTCTCCTGAATGTGTGGCTGTTACTCGCGCTATGAACCATGAGGACAGTGGAAGGTTATGCTCAATAATTACAACCAGTTCATCGACTATTAGGTTTCTGTATTATATACTTCAAGAAGTGCCGTCATGGGTTCTGCAACTGAAAAGTGGCTGCGTGTCAAGGCGTCGAAATTATGGTCAAATCACAGAGCACCGTCAGCAAGGCTTCAATCTGAGATAGTAGACCGGTTTCTCCTATGATACGGCAAAGATGCCATTTGACGGATTTAACCCAAGCCTCTCATAGTCCGTCGTAATGAGAGGCATTAGAGGGATGAATTTAGTAGATTATCATAACTGGAAAGTACAAGCTTATGTATTTCATTTAATTGTCTTTTGTTGCACTGTATTTCATCAGGTATACCTTGACGAGAAATAAAGCTGCGTAAAGCAGCAACAAATACATCCGAGGAAAGTTTGCTCACCAGCTCAGAGTGAACAGCCTTCGTTGCCATGCAAATAAATATCGTTATGTATCCTTCAAAGAACTAATGGGCCGTATTCTGTCATGAAAATTTTATCATTTTATGTTATGTTAGGCCATAACATAAAATAATTTCCTAAAATCCTATTCTGTCAGAGAAATTTTATTTTATGTTATGGTCATAACATAAAATTTTTCCTGTTATGAGCTCATAACATAAAAGGACCTCAGCAGGTCATTTTATAAATCTTTCATGTGAGTGACGTACGATTTGACATTTCTATTTCCATTGTGAAAGTTCTTGTGCTTGAGTTTATGTAAATTATTTACAACGGCATTACCAATTTAATGAAAAATAGAATTAATTGCCAGGAAATATTTACCGTTTTGTTCGAAATTTGCCTACTATTTATAATTATACTATGTTTTTGCCTTTGTTTGTCGTGTGTTCCGTTTTTTTTCGCGAGCTCATAACGTTGGACGATTTTTTTTTACCTGGCGTACTTATTTTGTTTTTGATTACATATGGAGTTTACGCAAAAATCCCAAAATCTAAAAACAACCTTTTTCTGTTTTTGCTATCACCCAAAATCGAAAACCACCCTTTTTCCGATTTCTCGGTCCTAGGCCTTTGAGGGCTGGGCCGGTCGGGGTTTAAAAAATGAATATCGATAAAAAATAAGTAAATATAAACCAAGAGAGTTCTAATCAACTCCCGGGCGGTACCCTTATCCTAAATCCCAAAACAAATAACCGGCAATTTTACTTTAAATTGAAATATATTTATTTTTACTGAAATATCGCCCGATCAGCTGTTCAAAAGTAAAAGATTTCACAGCGGAATGTACTAAATATTTTATGTTACGTGCCCGTAAAATGTTTTATAAAATTATTTTATCCAACCATGACAGAATACGAATTTTCATAAAATTTTATTTTCATTTTACGAAGTATTTTATGTTATCGCAATAACATTACATAAAATACCATTTTACGAAAAATTACAGAATAGGGCCCAATAGCTAAGGAATGGCTACAACTTGATTTTCCGTGAAGCATCTCACATACACTGACTAAACTACACTTCACAAAGAAAATGATCAATGTAGGCGTAAAAATTTGTAAAAAAACTTAGGCGGCTCATTTTTTTTTATATATGATGTTGCCAAAGCTCAGGGGATGCCCTATGATGCTAAAGCACAGCCTTGGCAGGAAAGGAATTAAGGTTGGGGGAAATGGGTTAGGAGGTTGAGTGAAGGAGGTGTCGATGTACGCCCCGTTTGAAAGTTTCAGGCTCATAAGACGAGGGAAAAACAGAAGATGGTATACTGTTCCACATTCGTATTGTTCTGCTAAGAAAAGATTCCCGAAAGATTCCAAATTTGACCCGGAGAGTATAGGGGTGGGAGCGACTTGTAGATCTTGTATCGCGCGTTGTAATGAGTCTAAAAGGAATCAGGCTAGCAATTTCGTTAGAACAATGGCCATGGAAATAGCGATAAAAAAGTGAGAGACAACCGACATTCCGTCGATGCTCCAGAGAGTCAAGGCCCTCAGAGATTGAGGAATCGCCAATAAGTTTAACAGCCTTACGCTGAACTTTGTCTAACGCGGACAATGCGGTGTGTCCTGCCCCTGCCCAAATATGGGAATTATTTTCAAGTCTAGGCCTAATGTGGGACTTGTAGATCAACGCTAAGTCGGGTGGGGTGAAATATTTCTTACATCTCTGTAGAAAACCCAAACATTTCATCGCACTTTTAGCGATTGCAAATATATGATCCGTCCAGCTAAGATTGCTGGATATCTCAATACCCAAGATCTTTAGGGAGGGTGAATTGGGTATATTCACTCCGTCGACTGAAATGGGTTGGAGGTGAACTGGGCGTTTTTTGAGGGACATTAAACAGCATTGAGTTTTGGATGCATTAAACGTAACACGATTTGCTCTGCCCCAAGCGAGGACCATAGAAATGTCTTTGTTTAATGATCTAAACATGCGTTCCCGATTGACTTCTGTAGCATTTCCACGTGAATTCATTACAGAATCAAATGAGTACGCGAAATCAAGGGTGCTGTCGTCGGCAAAACTATGAATAGGATTGAGAGTAAGTTATAAGAGATCATTAATAAAAAGAAGAAATAAGGTTGGTGAAAGAACTGAACCCTGAGGTACACCGGCATTTATTTCGTAGGAATCAGATGTAACTCCGTCAATTACTACACGGATTGAACGGGCAGCATGCCAGATTCTATCAAAAGCCTTTGAAATATTAAGAGCGATGATTTCGGACTCACCGAATTATGGAGACAATGATTCCAACGCTCCGTTAGAGCCGTTAGTAAGTCTCCGGTTGAGCGGCCAGCGCGGAAACCGTACTGACAATCGTTGATAAGATGGTTATTTTCTAGATATTTCAACAACTGAGAGTTGATGAGTGATTCAAAAACTTTGGATATGATCGAGGTTAGTGCAATTGGTCTGTAGTTAGAGGGGTCGCATGCCTCTCCTTTTTTAAGTATCGGCTGGACATGAGTTTCCATACACTTGGAAATATTCCTGTTGAATATGACAGGTGAAAAAGTTTGCGCAGAGGTTTAGCCAGAGCAGAGGCGCAGCATTTTAAAACAAGGGGCGAGAAAACATCAGGCCCAGTAGCTTTGGACACGTCGAGTTTCGAAAGTACTCTAAAAACATCCCGAGTGCGAAAGTGTAGCGGCTTTTGCCTACTAGTGCACTGTGATGGAGATGGAAGTGGCTGCGATGAAGGTGGCAAGTACGAGTTAGCAGCAAAATTAGCAGCAAACAGGTTGGCCTTGTCCAATGAGTCAGTAAAAACATTCCCATTATAAATGAGTGGTGGTGTTGACGAACAGGTGAAATTGTTCTTTACGGTTTTTACTAGAGACCAGAAGCCCTTACTACCCTTTTGAGTAGAAAATACCTTCCGTCTGATGCTCTGGTCGAAATTGAACTTAGCCCGGCTAATTGCTGAATTGCAAATATTCCGCGCATCTCTATAGATACGTCTCAATTCCTCTGAAGGGCACAATTTATATGCCTGGAAGGCTGCTTCCTTCTTTTTAATGGCTGCGAAACAGTCATTATTGAACCAATTGGTGTTAGTTGGTTTGATGTTCTTGAAGCTATGAGGAATAAAGCGATGCATTCCAAACCATAGGATGTTCAAGATATAATCGGTGCTTCTGTTAACGTCCTTCATAGAAAAGCAATCAGACCAATCCAGCTCTCTGAGATATTTATTAAGTCCCGCCCAATCAGCATTTTTATAATGCCACACTAATCTTTTGGTGGAGTTTAGGTTAGTGGTTGTCAGAGAGGAGATGGAGAATTGGGCGGAGATTAGACAATGGTCCGAATTACCCAAGGGAGACGTCACCGAAACCGAGTATTTTTGAGGATGCGATGTTAGAAAGTGATCTAAAAGATGCGCGTTCTTCCCCAAACTATCAGGAACACGAGTCGGACACTCAACCAGTTGCTGTAAATTAAAAGACTCACTAAATAACTCGACGTGTCTTCCAGACGGGCTTGTGGTGGAAGAATGCCTGAGCCACTGTGTGTTGTGGACGATTTCAGAAGAGGGATATAATTCCAAAATCTTATCGATATCGGAAGACAGTTTATCCAAGGAGCACACAGTGTCAGTGTCAGACATATTCGGGCTGCGGTATAAAAAACAAAAATGAATGATGTGCCGATAGAGTTTAAATCTAATCCAGACATAATTAAATTCTGGATTAGTAGAAGAAAATTGAGGGAGAAGGGAGAATGGCACATCTTTTCTAACATAAACCGCGATTCCCCTCTGAGGAGAGAAGAGTGGCACTAAGTGATAACCAGGGATGTGATACTGATTAATATCAGAATCGGAAACAACCTTGGTTTCGCTTAGTGCAAAAACAGCCGGATTTTCCGCGATCAAGTGGCAGTAAACCGAAAAATGGTTACTTTTCAAGCCACGAATGTTGCAAAAATTAAATAAAAATTTTTGCATACTCCCGATCTTAATTTGCCCAAAAGAAAAGAAAACAAAAACGTACACAAACACAAGGACTGACGAACGGGATCCACAAAAGCGAAGCAAAGCCGCCTCTGTGAGAACAATGCCAGCAGCAGTGTTATGCCTGCTGTGCTGAACTTTGATCTCGACAAAGGCAGCCAAATGCTCAGCAGTGGAGACCCGTTAAACGCATTCAATGCAGCACGATTGTACTACATTGAATGTTGGATGTAAATAATAGATATTTAAAAGGAACGGACTCACCAGACTGTGCTTTCAAATAGAGCATAAAAGCCCTTCGCTTCGGCAAGATGGCACTAGCACTTTGAAATTTTTTAATTTTGTTTCCTTTCGCTTTGTTCACGTAACACAAAATTTTAATTTAAAATTAATTAAATTCTTTGGGAATCTATAATACATACACTTTTCCAAATCATATTAAATTTAGTTGTTTATTTAATTCTTCTCCAAAAAATTTTCATAATTTTACATTTACCACATCACTATTTAGGATTTCTCTTCAATTAACAACTACACTGGATGGGGTTAAACGTCAAAACAGAAATGCAAACAAAAATCTTTCATCGTAATTATTTAATTAAAATAACTTAAAGTTGCCTTTAATGTGATTCTTTTAAATATACGAGTGATTAGAAATATTTTTGTTTGTAATTTAGTTACCTATGGAAAGAAATCCCTGGAACTCGCCGGTCAAAATATGCCTTCTTCGCGATGAGGTTAAATTTCTCCTTCGTATTTTCCCTTCGAAGTGCTTCACTCACACATATTACACGCACACATTAGGTCTGTTCCCGTACTTCTGCAGCTGCAGCTGGCTGCAGTTTACTTATTTATGTGGTGGGGGTGAATTCACTTCAGTACGGGAACAACCAGCTGCAATTTTCTGAAAAAGCAGAAGAAGATTTGTTTTGGAGATAAAAATCTTTTCCTATATATGGAAACTAAACAATCACAGTTATTCCTTATAGGCTACTTCACTTCCTTAATCCGACGCTTAACTTCTAGGATATAAAACTCTACAAAAGGATTCACAAATTTCAAATTCACTCAATTGACGTTTGGGCAGTTGTCACTTTGACAGAAAGAAGATTTTTTTTTAGCATATTGCAGCTGGTCAAAGTTGCTGCAGAATTCTTAAATTTTCTGCAGCAGGGGAAGTTGTGACGTAGGCAAAATCTTCTTGGAGAAGTGAATACGGGAACACTTTTCTGTAGTTTTCTGCAGTTTTCTGCAAAGCTCTTATAATCTCTGCAGATACGGGAACAGATCTATTATAGCCATTCCTTAGTTATTAGTTCTTTAGTATCCTTTGATTGGCCTTACATCTCTTCCTGTTTTCACGCATAGTGACAAAGGTCCAGTAAAGTCCACACTCCAACTCAAAAGATTTCTTTAGAACCAAGAAAGGGTGTTAAGCGCCTGCGAGAACTTTGCTAGTTAGATTTCGAATCTCTTCTAGGAAGCTAGACACCTGTACGAACTTAATGCATGTTCCCTCTGCGCCTCGAACTATTTGCGCTGTTAAGTGTCCAATGGGGATTTTTCCTTTTGTTCTTTTAGAGTTTAATATACACACGAGATTTTCAAACGAGTTACCTTTAATTTCTTGGGAATGTAAAGGACTTCTCCTTTGCTCTGTACTCGGAGAACTGCTGACTTGTGTTCTTAGCACATTGTGTGATGGCCAATGATCTGCGTCTTTTACCAGTCAAGAATGGTCGTGTCACCATAATTCTGAATTAACTAAATCTCGCGGCGGGATTTCTCCGGAAGCCATGTCAGCTGGGTTATCCTTACAGGGATCGTGTCACGCGTCGGCAAGGCACGATGTGAATATCTGAAAGCCAGCTCAAGACTACTGCTGAATCTGTCCGGGCAACTAATGATATGTTTCGCAGTAATAATGAATTCCTACTACTTTTTTCTTGTTCCCTTGTTCTTGATGCTACTAACCGAATGCTGAAGCCATTCTCTCGATCTAAAGACCGGTAATATACCACATCCGTTTAATTGCACCTCAGTATTTGACAAGAAGATGCTAATTGGAATTCGAATTAAAAGCCATGTAGACAAGTCCTTCTTTGATATATCAGCCGGAACTGGGTTATCCCAACTGAATTTTATAAGCCACAATTGATTTTTACAGCAACGACTGCAGGCGCCAGCCATCTAATTGGATAAAATATCCTCGAAGACTCAGATAAAATTGACTTGTTTGTAATTAGATTTGATTTCATAGGAGAGTGGTGAAATCAAAAGGTATCATCGGATGGATTCATTGAGTACCTAAGACCATCGTTATTTTTGAATTGTTCTTGGTCGCTACAGAATCGTTTGAATAATCTAATAGCTCTTTCGCATTCGAACATAAACATAACCATTTTGTTAAGTTAAAACCACCACAAGTAAGGATTTGAGAAATTTGCCCTTTGATTTCTTTGCATTTTCGATGGCTTCTGGATAGTATTTATTGTAGTCTTCTATTTGATGTAGCGCTCGAATTGCTAAAAACGAGGCAGGTGCTGTTCTTTAAGAGTTTCGTCTTAAAATTGTAATATTTTAAGACGAAATTCTTACAAAGGGAGCGATGGATCTATTCTCCAAACGATTCGTTGATGCTCGCGGTCTTTATTATAAATTTTTTCGATGTCGGTGGATAATCCAAATTTATACCTTCGAATTAAAATCGATGACATCTCACGCTGAATTCTCGAACCGCCCATTAGTGTCTCATTTAATAAAATTGCAGTGGTTGTTCTGCAAGAACCGTCAAAAACTAGCCTGATCTTGTGCTTGCGACCGTTTTTGAATACAGCGTGATGCGAAAAATAAAAATATGACCTAGTACTTAACTCAACTTAATGTATGCGTCTTTAAATTCCGGATCCCTAGCAAAACGCCTCTCCATATTTTTAAAACGGGCAACAACATTTATCTTCGATTCTCCAAGTATAGTAGTGTTATTCTTAAAGGATAGCGAAACTGTATATCTGCCTAATCTGTCCCGCAAATAGGTTAGGTTAGGTTAAAGTGGCTGCCTAAGAAGGCACACTTAGGCCTAAGAGGCCCTTTGTGCTACCACGTTGAGGCTTGAAAATTTACAACCCCATAAAATTACCTAAGGAATAGGAGGGTTCTGTCCCCTTGTACACCGAATCAGTTCCTGTGTCTAGTGGAACTAGTTCACGGGAAGTCAAAATTATTTTGACTGGATTGTGAAGGATGTTCATCCTTAGTTCGTCGTCGGGAACCATTTTGAACTCTCGATAAATCGAGTCAGGTTTTTGACATCTATGGAGCCTAGCTCAGTTAGCTCTTTGAAGTAGGGGGAGCCCAAAAGCCGGTTCCTACGGTTGGCTAGGGCCGGGCAGCTACCGAGGAGGTGAAGTATGGTTTCCTCTTCCTCCTCGTCGTGGCAACTCCTACAGAAGTCGTTTGAGGGCACGCCCAGCCTATCGGCGTGTCTACCTATGAGGCAGTGACCCGTGATTACGGCTACTGTGGTGCTAATTTGTTTGCGTCCGAGTAGGATAAGCCCTCTTGACCGCTTAAGGTCGAGCTTTGGCCATATCTGTCGGGTAATCAGGCAGGTGTGTTCTTCTTGCCAGTTATTATTAGCAATCTTGAGAGCCTCCTGTGAGAGCTCCATGTTGCATGTAGCTAGCGGTTTACCCGGCTGGTGGTTAATGTCCGAATCAGGACGTGTGGTGCCGATTCTTGCTAATTCGTCGGCTCTGCAATTGCCCGGAATATCACTATGTCCAGGCACCCAGATGAGCCGTACTTTCAGGTGCTCAGCTATGTCATTTAGTGTTGAGCGACATATTATGACCGTTTTAGAGGTTGTGTATACTCCCGAAAGGGATTTAATAGCTGCCTGACTATCTGTGAAAATACATACATTTCCTGTAGGTAGCGCTAGTTGATTCAGGCGGTCCACAGCTACTTTTATAGCCATGATTTCTGCTTGAAACACGCTGCAGTAGTCAGGTAAGCGAAATGAGACATCGAGGTCTAAGTGTTCCGAGAATATTCCTCCACCCACTTTGCCATCCAATTTGGAGCCGTCAGTGTAGAGATGCACTGAGTTCTCCCATTGGGGAGGACCTTCCTCCCACTCCGATCTGGTGGGAAAGAAGGAATCAAATTTTGCTCCAAAGAAAGGCTTGGGCGAGGTGTAGTCGATATTGCTGTCAGATCTATTGTGCAATATTTTGGAGTGACCGAAATGAGTTCGCTTCCAGGTCTGGATTGAGTTAAGCCTAATGGCCGCTGACGATGCGGTTTGCTTACCTAAGAGATCCAACGGTAGAAGGTGGAGAATAGTGTTCAGGGCTTTGGAAGGTGTGGTTCTCAGGGCACCTGTTATCAGCAGTGCTGCCATCCTCTGAACTTTGTCCATTGCTTTGAGATGGGTTGCTATATTTAGTGCCGGCCAGCAGACAATCACCCCATACATGAGTATAGGCCGTATGATACTTGTATAGAGCCAATTCACAATGCGTGGTTCCATACCCCATCTTTTCCCTATAGCCTTCTTACACGAGTACAGCGCTACTGTGGCTTTCCGTACTCTTTCTTGGATGTTAGGCTTCCAGGTAAGTTTTCTATCTAGGACTAAACCTAGATACTTAACCTGGTTACACAGTTCCAGCCTAACCCCGTCTAGTGTAGGGCAATTAATAGGAGGTGTTTTATGCCTCCGAGAGAAGAGTATTAACTCTGTTTTGTTAGGGTTTATACCTAGACCACACCTATCACTCCATGATGAAGTCTTGGAGAGGGCGTGTTCTAAAACCTCAGCCAGTGTATTGGGGTGCTTTCCTGAACATACCAGGGCAATATCATCGGCGTAGGCAATAACCTTGTGACCGGATAACTCCAGGTCTATGAGCAACTCATTTAGAGTTAAGTTCCATAAGAGTGGCGAAAGTATTCTTCCCTGAGGGGTGCCTCTAGTCACCACTCTTTGGATATTGGATCCTCCTAAGCTGGAGATAATGACCCTGCTTTTTAGCATGAGGTCAATGAGTTTGATGAGAGGGTCGTCGATTTCAAGCCTCCTCAAGGATGCCGTTATCGCCTCTGATCTTATATTGTTAAAAGCACCCTCAATATCAAGGAAGGCTACAAGTGAATATTCCTTCTGTAGTAGCGAATGCTCTATGATTGTGGTAAGTTCGTGTAGGGCTGTCTCTACGGACTTACCTTTAGTATAAGCATGTTGCGAGATAGACAACCTGGAATGATTGATTGTCTCTTTAATGTAGATATCTAGGAGTCTTTCCAAGGTTTTGAGCAGAAAGGAGGAGAGACTAATGGGCCTAAAATCATTGGGCTTATAATGTGAGGCTTTTCCTACCTTAGGGATAAAGACCACCTTCACCTTCGTCCATGAGGATGGAATATAGGTGAGGTTAAGGCAAGCCTCGTAGATGACCATTAGCCACGGAATAAGTATCTCGGAGGCTAGTTGTAGTTCAGCTGGGATGATGTTATCCAATCCCGGTGATTTATAGGGCTTGAAACTTCGTATCGCCCATTTCAATTTTCTTGTATCTAGTATCTTGTGGACCAGTTCATGGTCGCTTGGAGTATCCGGCAGTTCTACTCTTCTGTTCGTAGAGCAACCCGGAAAGTGAGTATTTACAAATAGCTCCAGCGACTCAAGACTGGATGAAGTCCAACTACCATCACTCCTGGTCAGGAGGCCAGGGGTGATGGGCGTTGTTGAGAGGATTTTCCGCAAACGACTCGCTTCAGAGGAGCTTTCAATTTTATTACAGAATCCCTCCCATGAGGATCGTTTTGCTTTCCTAATCAGTTTCTTAAATTGTTTGAGGCATTCTTTATAAGAAGTCCAGACATTTGTTTTTTTCGCTTGGTTAAAAAGTTTGCGACACTTCCTTCTTAGGGCCATGATCTCACTGGACCACCACGGAGGTTTGGGCTTGCCTCTAGGGACCCTGTCGGGGCAGGAAATTTGTGTCGCCTCATTACACGCAAGCGTCGAAGTGTCCACCACCTTGTCTAGGGTTTGTATACTGTCAATTACGGGTGGACCTGTAGTAGGCAGACTATTACTGAGGACCATCCTGTAGAGGTCCCAGTTTGTCCTTAGCCTGTTTTTATAGGGAGGACACATCGTCTTGTGAAGTGTTATTCCAAATTCAATATAGGCATGGTCGGAGAAGGATGGTTCCTTGGATACCTTCCACTCCGTTATTATATGGGCGGATTGTTCTGAGACTAAGGTAATGTCTAGAACTTCCCGCCTAATTGAGTTAGTAAAAGTGGGTTCTGCACCCATATTACAAATCTGGAGGTTAGTTCCGAGAATAAAATCAAAAAGTAACTCACCCCTTTCGTTGACGTCCGAGCTGCCCCAGACTATATGATGAGCGTTGGCGTCTGCTCCGATCACCAGCGTCTTCCTTTGTTTAGTGGCTTCCTTAATCGCATTCCTGAGTGGTGTATCAGGAATGTCCGCCACATCGTGCGCCATGTAGCTGGAGGTTACCCAGATATTGTTGTTTTGTAACTCCAGTATGGCTGTAGTTGTGTCATTATCACTGAACTGTGTGAGAATAAATGCGTTAATATTATTCTTAATGAGGATACATGACCTTGGTTTACCTGTACCTTGTAAATAGAGGAGCTTATAACCCTTCATGTTGAGTCCGTAAACCTTGTCTCTGATGATCCAAGGTTCTTGGACAAGGATGAGCTCTTCTCCTTTTTGCGCAAGACGAAGGAGAAGGGCTGCGGACGCTGCTTTTGAGTGATGGAGATTAATTTGAAGTACTCTTAACATCACTGTGTCCAGGTGAGGATGCCTCTATCACAGTGATGTCAGCAGTCTCCCCATCATTACTGGCATCTTCGTCAGTGGAGGAACCTAGAAGTTGGTCCTCCAGTTCTGGTCCAGGATCCGGGAGGGTGTCGACTTCCATAGCGTCGACCGTCGCCTCACCATCTTCTGGTGAGGGAGTGACAACGTCAGAAACTGTCGTTTCACTCCGTTCTCCTTCCTTTTCCTCGGTGTTGCTTGAGGAGGCTGCTGAATTCTCCTCTAGTTTACTAGCATTAAGCGCCTTTAGGTCCCTTTCATAAACCTTCAGGCTAATGGAGCTGAAGCCATAGCAGATAATGCCTTTGCATTCAGCAAGTGGGGCAAGGGACTGCTCGTTTAGGATCATAATGACCTGTCTTGAGCTCCCCTTGACCTCGCCCACCTGGGCCACCTTCCAATCATGGGTAGGTAGTTCAGGGTTGGACATTTGGAAGAACTTAAGGATCTCTGCAGGATCCGAAGGTTCAGCTGGTACCCAAGCCCGTGACCTAGGTCTACAGGGGATTTTGTCCCTGGGAACGGCTTCAATCCTTGCGCCAGTCCAGATTCCGCCAAGACGGGAAACTGCCTGGTCAAGAAGCTCCGCCGACCAGGAGGGCCAGGGTTCAACGAGAGAACCTCCATATACACCTTCAGCAACGCCATCTCCACCATCTTCCATTTATCAGGCGTGATGGAGCCGTCCGCGTTGCTGCGGTCTATAATTGCCCTTACTAAGCTGTCCTTCGCTATCTCGCTGAAGGATTTGGCAGTGGAGGAAAGGGGGCCTATCGCCTTAATCCTTTTGGAAGATGGCTGCTGCTCGTTAGGCGAGCGCAACCTCTTCGGGGTAGCTTGCAACGGGCCTTTGGAGGCCGAAGCGTTACCTTGGGCAACAATCTTGTAAGCCCATTGCAGAGAGGTTTTATCCTTCTCTCTAAGGTTTTCTTGAGACACGGAGCTCAGTTTGCGGATGATTCTGAGCGCAGTCCGTCTCTCTTTGAAGGCCACCGTTAAGGCATTTCCCTTCTGCTTGGTGGTCGTAGGGTTGGACTGGGGTGTCCTGAGAGGCGCGCTGGAGGATGTATGTCCGGGTATTTTAGCCTTGGACAGGGACGCACTACCACGCGCAGGTTTTGCAGAGGGAGGAGGAACAGTGCTGCTGCTACCGGGTTTGGGGTCCTTGGCAGTGGCGTACACTTTCCCCGAAGAAGGGGGTTCACAGGACTCCTTGGGGAGAGTCACCGTGTTGGCCTTAGAATTATTGGAGGAGCGAGCAGTGCTCGCAGAAGGTTGCCCACTTAACCCGTGGGCCGGGTTTGCCTTGACGGCGGGTTGTCCCCTATTCGGGTGGACGAAGTTATCTCGGTTTTATCCGAGGCTGGGTGTTTTTTGTGCATAATTAACATTTTCATAGTCGACCACTTTCGCGACAAGGCGGTGCTCATGGTCTCGATATATATTTGGGGTTGTGGGGAATCAACCAAGGTAGAGCCCCTTACCATGGCGGTCCTGTATACTCCTTGAGGCGGACAGGTATCAAGGAGGCTCCGTTAGAATACAGCTAGTTACCCCCAGCTGCAAACTATCCAATAGGCACGGAAGACGCTTAACACCCTGGATTGGGGGAGTTTGATCAAGAGAGTAACTGTCTCTCCGCCCGTCATCATTAGCCAGTCTAAAGTAAACTACCTGACTGTTACCAACCGCCCCACGTGGAGGGAGATGCGGACTTCCTACAGTATCCACAGTTACGGCATGCCAACAAATTAGTAAAAATTTGTTAACGCGTTGGTCCCCCTGTGAATCTGCAGGCTGCGAATTTCTGAAGCGTCTCTTATCTAAATCTCGTAATATGCTTGAATGAAAATATGTAATTTTACGTGAACTGCTAGCTGAGATTATATCGGATAAAACCCATCAGAATACTGTCCTCTGAGCTATAGGGAACGTTTTACTTCCAGCAATACCTCAAAGAGGTTATCAGCTCCTAATATAATATCAATATTGAGGTGTCAGTTAAGGTAAGGGTCAGCGAACTGCAAGGTTTGAGTACATGGCCAATCAGCTGAATAAATTTCTTGAGAAGGAAGGAATAAAATTCTTCAGCAGAATTTCTTTGCTCAGGCGAGTGACCGCATTGTTAAGGGCATGTTCCCTTTTCAATCCAAGGTGTTGCGCACACGATTTCGAGATTAGAGCCACTTTGTTGCAACCTATTACTAGCGCAGTTAGCAAGATCGACATTACGTGGTGACTTAGAATATTGTATCTTCGTCGAAGTTAAAATTGTTGATTGGTGTTTTTGTCTGCATAAATGAATTTGTACCAACTTGAATTGTTGAAGTTGATTGCAAGATTCAGTTCGAGTTTGACTGTTGACGGGGACAGCCGTGTCGCCAGTCTTTCTCTCAAATAAGTTTTACTCGGTGACGGGAAAGAATTAATATAAAATTAAATATGAAATGGCAAGTGTGATCTTGCGAAGGAAAAGGGCTTTTATGATCTATTAGTTAGCACAGTCTGATAAGCCTGTTCCCTTTTATTTATTTGGTCCATCCAACATTAAAGGTTGCACAGCTGCGCTTCGTTGAATGTGATTAACGGGTCTCCATTGTTAAGCATTTGGCTGCCTTCGTTGTGATCAAAGTTCAGTACAGCAGGCATAACACTGCTGCTGTCTTTGCCTCATCGAGGCGGCTTTGTTTTTTGGGCAAATTACGGGACTATGTAAAAATTTTCCTTGAATTTTTGCAACATTCGCGGCTTAAAAAGTAAAATTTTTTTGGTATATTGCCACTTGACTTGTGAAAAGCCTGCTGCTTTTGCACAGTTTACTTAGGTTCTTTCTGATTCTGATATTAATCGGTGTCGCGTTCCTGGTTATCACTTAGTGTCGTTATTCTCTCCTCAGAGGAGAATAGCTGTTTACATTAGAAATGATGTGCCATTTTTACATCTCCCTAAATTCATTTCTACTAATCCAGAATTTAATTATATCTAGGTTAGTGTCCATAGACACATCATTCAATTCTGCTTTTTATACCGCAGCCCAAATGCCTGATGCTGATATTGTGTGTTCCTTTGATAAATTGTCTTTAGATATCGATAAGATTTTAGAAATATTACCCGCCTTCCTAAATTGTTCAAGTTCGCATTCAGAGAAATACGTTGTTTCGGTCAAGGCTCCCTCGGGCAACTGAGACGACTGTCTGGTCTCCGCCCAATTTTCCATCTCCTCTTTGACAACCGCTAATCAAAATGTCACCCAAAGATTAGTTTGGCATTATAAAAATGCTGATTGGGCTGGACTTGATTGATTTCTCAGAGAGGTGGACTGGTCTGATTGCTATTCCACAAAAGATGTTAATCATATCACCGAGAATATTGGTTGGTTTGGAATGCATCGTTTTATTTCTCACAGCTTCAGAAATGTGAAACCAACTAACAAAAATTGGTTCAATAATGATTGTTCTGCGGCCATTAAAAACAAAGAAGCAGTATTCCAGGCATACAAATTGTGCCCATCAGAGGAATTAAGACGTATCTATAGAGCTGCGCGAAATGTATGCAAATCACTGATTAGTCGGGCTACGTTCAATTTCAACCAGAGTGTTAGGCGGAAGGTATTTGCTACCCAAAAGTGTAGTAAGGGCTTCTAGTCGCTTGTCAAATTCGTGAAGAACAATTTTACCAGTTCTTCATTACCACTACTTATCCATAATGGGAATGTATATACTGGCTCTTTGGACAAAGTCAACCTGCTTGCTGCTAATTCTTACTTACCACATTCAACACATCCTCTTCCATATCCACCGCAGTGCACCTGCAGGCAAAACCTCTGCGCAAGCGCTTTCACCTGTTGTACTCAACAGGAGTGCTTCCGTCTGCATGGAAGTTTGCTCATATTTAACCTATACCAAAAAAACAGACAAGTGTGAGTTTGACTCGCGCACCGAGGGTTATGTAATACTTTTTCATGTGATATAACTACAAATTAACGATTTCCGGTTTTTTTTTCTTTACTTGTGCTGTTAGACCTCGCTTCTTGCCAAATTTCATGATACTAGGTCAAAGAGAAGTACCTTATAGGTTTTAATTTATTTGGGAGACAGACGGACAACCAAGTGATCCTAAGCATTAGGTCTAGATCTTCACGCCGTTCAATCCGTGTAATAATAGACGGAGCTACATCTGATCCCTACAAAATAAATGCCGGTATACCTCAGGGTTCAGTTCTCTCACCAAACTTATTTCTTCTTTTTATCAATGATGTTTTGTCTCTCACTTACAATCCTATTCAAAGTGTCGCCGACGGCAGCGCCATCTCTCTTTTGATCCTATAATTAATTCTCGTGGGAACTCGACAGAAATCAACTGAGACCGCATGTTTGGATCATTAGACAACGACATTTATACGATTTTCGCTTGGGGCAGAGTAAACCGTGTTATGTTTAAGGCATCTAAAATTCAATGCTGTTTAATGTTCCTTAAAAACACCCAGTCCACCCTCAATCCATCTCTGTCGACAGAGTGATTGTACCCAATTCGCCCTCTTTAAACATCTTGGGTACTAAGATATGTAGTAACCTTAGCTGGACCGACCATATATTATCTGTCGCCAAAAAATGCAATGAAATGCTTGGGTTTTTTACAGAGATGTAAGAAATACTTCACTCCATCTGACTTGGCGCTGATCTACAAATCCCACATCAGGCCGTACACATTGCATTGCCCGCGTTAGACAAAGTGAAACTAAGGTTATTCAATTTATTGGCGATCCCACAATCTCAGAGCATTGACTCTCTGGAGCATCGACGGAATGTCGGTTGCCTCCCACTCTTCTATCGCTATTTCCACGACTATTGTTCTAACGAAATTGCTAGCCTGATACCTTATAGACACATCACAACGCGCGATACAAGAGCTTCAACACCTACACTCTCGAGGTCAAATTTGGACATACAATTTTTTTTTAAGCAGAACAACAGGAATGTGGAACAGTTTACCATCTTCTGTTTCTCTCTCGTCTTATGAGCCCGAAACTTTGAAGCGAGGCGTACATCGACATCTCCTTCACTCAACTCCTTAATCCATTTCCTTTATCCTTAATTCTTTTGCTGCCAAGGCTGTGCTTTAGCACATTATTATATATAAAAAAAAGATTGAGAAGCTACGTTTCTGTTAACAATGTGTGTAACAATGGATGGTGGTTACCCTTACAGGAATTGCATCGAATTTTAGGATGTACGCCATTATTTGATCCGAGACATTTAAAGCAGCTCGATTTCTCTACAACGAAAAGCTTTCGATCAGCTGGGGCTCCTACCCTAAATTCCTTGCATATAGTGTGAAGAGTTTTAAACATAGGCGAAATTGTACCGCAATTTAATGCATCTTAGGTCATATTTTGGAACTCTAGAAGCTCTGTTATAGTGGTAAACTTTTTATCAGCGACGCATTGGGACCAAAGTTCCCGGGTCTTTGCATCAAGTTAGGTTAACGCGATGTAAATTACCCAGGGGTGTCTGGTAAAAACCTTTTATCGAAGCACTTCCTCGGCTTACTCCAGGCTTCCTCATAATTCGCGTCAGTAATATTGAGATGCCGAACCATTCCAGCTGCGTTTCCTTTCAGTAGTCCCCTCAAATATTGAAACTTCTGAAAACGTTTAAATACTGGAGACAGCAAGCTTTTTTCTTTTTTTAAACTGGAGGTCAATCCTCTTTAAGGCTCTTTTGAGTAGTCCATTTGTTTGCTTTACTACTGATCTGATTAGCAGCTTGCTGCGGGGTTTTTGCTACTCCAGGCACTATAGATCGAGCCATTTTTCAAGCGCAACGGTCTGGAATTTCCGCCGGGCGACCATTCTAACTTCTAGAGAAGTCTTCGCTCACGACTTAACTGCCCATTTCAACAATTGTATAGTTCATCAAAGCGTGATTTTGTTACAAAAAACTGAAGGGTAGCTGTAACATTTTCACGAAACAGTAGTGAGAAAAAGTGGAAGAATATACTTTTTTATGATTTTTTGAATTTTTTCAAATATTTTGAGCACACAGAAATATATGATACATTATGTTTGAATGTTTGGACTATAAAATGAATAAAAATATTTAAATATATAATAATTTTTCAACATCCTTTTATATAAATTCAAGAGAATTTGCAATGAATTCCAAGTATCACAGCTATTAAAAGTTAAATTCTTAGAAATAATAAAGATGGCTAGGAAAAACAACTGTAAACTCAAAGAATATATATCAAAAATGTCACCTTTGAACTTATTATTATTATTTGCTAGGTAGTCGTAAAGGCGTTGTAGCTATCACACATCTCGCTTCGATTAGTGAGATTTTTTGTGACCTAAGCGTGCGCTATAAACCCAGTCAAGATTTAGTTCCTTAATGAATGTTATGATTGTCCTGCCGATAGAAACGACATTTCTAGAAGCTAGAACCTGATGCGGCCAAAGGCTTCAAAGTAGCATAGGATATGCTCTTCTATTTCATCTTCTTATAGAGACGTGTTTCGTCCTCAGCTTTGCCCATCTTTTTGAGATGATATCTCAGAGGGCAGTGTCCAGTTAGAAGGGCTGTACGTACATAGTCTTGGCTGTGTTTTGCTGAGTGTGAGGTACGCTTTTGTCCTTAATTGCGAGTAGTTAATAAACCTTTTCTCTTGTCTTAGTTCCTGGTAATTTGCCCAGTTTGTTTGTTTGCTTCTGTTTTCCAGGACTTGATTTGTCTCACGACCTGAATTTTTGAGCAGTCACAGAACGGCTCAGGGTCCGGCAAATGAGGATTTGGCGCCTTCTTTTGCAAAGCGGTCCGTCATCTTATTTCCTTCAATACCCTCGTGGCCTGACACCCAGACTAGAGTAATTTTGTTGGTTTTTGCCAGTTGCTTGAGTACATTGAGACAGTCCCAGGTCAGCTTAGATTCGATGGTATGTGCGCTCACCTGACTGCCGGACATTATATATATATATATATATATATATATATATATATATATATATATATATTAGCATCGCGGATACCTCACCGGAGTATCTTGCGTACACAAAGCAGAATAGCATGTATCTCTGCTTGAAAAAAACAGTTGGCACAATAGCTAGTGCCTTTTGGAGTTCGAATTTAAGCCGTATACTCCAATGCCAGACTTACCGTCCATTTTGGAACCGTCCCGGGGCTCCTCTTTCAATGAGTGATTGTTTTGATTCTAGTACTATCTGGCCTCTATGACTACCGCAGTGGTATTTTAAAGTTATACTCTTTGGGGCATTGTGTCCGATATCGAGTTAACTACTGCGCCGTATATGAACTCCTCGGGGATTCTTTTAAGTCCACCCTGGTTTATTAGATTTCACGAAACTCGTCCTATGTAGCCTACAGCACTAAGAGCTGCGTATGAGATCAGGTATAATCACCTGATAGGCCCAAATGACCATTTCGGGCTTGAGTCCCCAAGTCGTGCCGAACAGCTGTCGGCACGTCCATAAAGTCGCTATGCCTCTCTTTAAAACGACTACCAGGTAAGGGTTCCATCTGATTTGTTGATCTAGGCCGTAGGTTTATACCTAGGTATTTAACCTCTCTGGATAATTCTAGCTCTATTTCCTCAAGGGTCGGAGTTGCTAAATTCAACTTTATCTTACTCTTGAATGAAAAGATAACTGTTTTGCCGGAGTTGGCACGAATTGGCAGCAATTCTGGAATATATCTAGGGTTTTTTGCATTCGTTCAGAGATTGTCTGATTATGCTTACGCTTGATCATCATAATCAAGTTATCTGCATATTCTTGGTCTGCAAAGTCGGCGTTTATTAGCTTAGTTAGGAGCTCGTCAATCAAAAGTGACAGAGAAGGCGGACAGGACCTTTACCTCTTGACGGCCGCCTTCTTGACGGATTCCTTCAAAGGTGCTGTTATCAAAGGCATCTCTATATCCATGAAGACGAAAAAGGCTATTTCCTTTTCCACATGCACCATTTCTAATTTTTCGACCAGATGGTATAAGGCTGTGATTGTAGATTTGCTCACTTGATATGCACGCTCATATTCATGCAAGGTTTCATTGTCAGGATCCGGATTGTCAATTATCTTTTCCACTGTTTTAAGTAGGAAGGAGGTAAAACTAATGATGCAACACGCTTCGGGTTGGGCGGGCAGGTGCCTGTATTTCACCTTTAGGTATAAATGCCACCTTAACATTTCTCCGGAGATTGGAAATATATTTTAGAGTGTAGGTGGCTCTGAGAATTATTATTATCGTTGGCAGTAGATCCTTCATTAATAAACGTTGAAAACAAAAGAGGGCCGGGAACAGGTCCCTGAGATACCTCGCTTAAGATAGGAAGATAATCGGATTATTTGTCATTGCAAATAACCTTTTGATTACGTTCTCTCAGATATGACTATCAAATTGCATGTGGCATTAGACGCGTTAAATATCGAACCAAGTTTCCAAATCAAGAACCTGTGATCAACTTTGTCAAAGGCCTTTAAAAAGTCAAGCAGAACCAACGCTGTAAATTCATCATTGTCACAGGAAATTTTTATATCGTCAGTAGTTTTTAGCAGGGTCGTGGTAAAGCTGTACTTAGATCGGAAGCCTTTGAAAGAAAGGCTAGGTTAGATATCAGGCGATACTCCATAGGATTTGTAGACTTCTTACTGGTAGGCACAATTTTTAAAATTTTGATATAATTGGAAATGATCTAAATATGTCATTGTTAAGTAAATGTGGGAGAATAATTGGAAGTAGTATTTTTACGTTTTAACCTTGGATACAGGTAAGCCAGTCCAATTGCACTAAGGCAAGCATCGATATCAGTAACTGGAATACACGTAAAGACTTCGGATGGGTAACGACCTTCAAATGCACTATCACTTCTTGTCTTACCTATACCAGTTGATAAGTTATTCTACAGTTTATTGGTAGACATTCGATTACATACAGAATTATGGCCTTAGAGGGAAGTATGAATCCGCGCCTGAAATCATATAAAGAATTTAAAAAAATTTGTTTATGTTCTAATATTGTGTAAATCACGTGATAAGTCAGATATTTGCATGCGTTTCGGAATCATAGAAAAACTATAACATAATACTAATACTACTACTACAAGCTTTAATAAATGATAAGTCACAATAAATAGTAAGAAGCTACAATATGAACTATAATTATAATAAATGCAAACTGGAAAGAAGAAGAATAAAGAAAGGCAATCATGATGGGCGGGATCAAGATATAAGGCTTTGTGAAGGAATGATTTACTCAGATGGAAGTCAAAGGAGGAAATGTCGTTGACTTTGAGTAGCATCCTGGTAATTGGTTCGCGTTGACAGTAGTTCGTGCGATGGCGGTTGGGTCGGAAAAGGGGAGTGGACCTAAGATTGCGCGGATTAGACGGTTAAAGACGGGTAAAGATTGTAGGATTGAAGGGCAGTCTATGGCACCAGTTAATAGCTGATTAATGAGAAGAATGTCGGAAACATCACGACGTTTACTTAGGTGTTGTAAGTCGATCAGTTTCAGACGATTTTCATAAGGTGGAAGGTTGAATCTGTATTCGCACGAAACTATGCTGGACAATGTGGGTTGTTTGAGCCATACCTGGCTGGCATATTCAAGGAGAGGTCTAACGAAGGAGATATAGAGAGATTTGGAAACATACACATTGGAGAACTCTCTAGACCAGCGCTTCACAAACCCTAGCGCGGAGTTAGCTCTGTTAATTATACTGTCAATGTGGGAATAAGAGGTGGACTGGTATTTGGAGACATTGAGTTCAAAAAAGTTTTTCATGCACCATGTGGTGAAGGAATCGAGGTCTTTTTTTTTTTTTTTGCAGAAGAAGAGAGGCGATTGTGGAGGTGATATGTTTAATTATTTTCATGTCATCAGCATAAATGGACAGCTCTGAGTGTTTGATGACACATTCAACATCATTTATTGTAAGGATGAAAATCAATGGACCGAGGTGGCTGCTCCGAGAGACGCCGGAACGAGTGATAATAGGGTTAGAAATGAATGATCTAAAAAGAACAATGTACTGATGGTTGTTGAGGTAGGATTGAATCCAGGATATGAATCGGGGTGGGAAACCTAGGCGATGAAGTTTGAACAAGATAACGTTATGGGAGATCTTGTCGAAGGCTGTACTAAAATCGATGGCGATAACATCAACATCTTGACCGCTTTCCAGGGCACATTGTGTTTTGAGACGAAGTCGGTAAGGTTGGCGGTTGTAGATTTACCTTTCAGGAAGCCATGCTGGTAGAGGGAATAGATAGACTTACAGCGGAAGAGCATGGAATCATAAACCAATTTTTCGAATAGTTTAGGTATGGATGATAATTTAGCAATGGGTCTGTAGTTGAACACATCTTTCTTGCAGCCTTTTTTGAAGATGGGAACCTGGGTGAAAGTAGTCCTCAAGCCCGTTAACACTGGCGGCGATTAGTTCGGGATCAGGGTCGAAAGATGTAAACGACGTTGGAGTGCATTCGTCCATGAATGAAAAGTAGGTAAGGTCAGGTTGTAGGGAATTGTCGCTGAAAGATTTACCGAAGAAGTGGGGGGGGATGAGAAGCAGTGTTTACGGGAAAGAAGAGGGATAGATTGTGTAATACAAGCGTGTATTTCCGAATAGAACGCCTCTAAAGCAATTGGAAGATGTTGAGGGATAGTGCCAATGTTAGAGTTGTGGAGCAAGTGATTTAATTTCTCAAAGTCGCCTTTACGAAAATTGAAGGAAAAAAGAAGACTCGGAGCTTGAATTGCGTGAGGGTGTTTATAGGAGAAAACGAGGAACAGGGGTGGATGGTGACGGTCGAGGGAGGAGAGGAGATGGTTGCTTTCCGCGACAGCCGAGTTAACTGGCTCTGAAGAAAAGATTAAGTCTGATTGTCTGTTCAGAAAGTTCCTGACTCCACTAACTAGAAAGAGACCAGAAACGGAGAGCTGATCGGTAAAAAAAGCTTCTTTGGTCGAAGAGGCGTTCAGGGTCAGTCCTCAGACAATGACCATTGAATACGGGGGAAGTTAAAGTCACGCAGTAAAATAAATTCATCAGAGGCGTTAGCGTTCTCAATCAGGGTGTCGATCGCTTCAATTATGGCCTCGTAGGCATCTATAGGTTGAGAGGTGCGATTGTAACAACAAAGAATGTACAGAAGATACTTATTCAGTGTTAATTTGATACATACAAATTCTGTTATTGTAGAGTCGGAGGTCTTAAGCAGGGCGGCGTCATAACGGTTGTGAGAAGCGCTGAGAAACCCCGCGAACTGGTCTATCATTAGTGCCTACACAACCGTCAGCACGGAAAATGGTATAGTTTGGAGGGAAAAGTTCATTGTCGCGAATTCGTGGTCTTAGATTGGTTTCAGTTAAGGCAAAGATATCGTGGGGGAATTTGTGGGGGTAAAGGAAAATATTGGATGTTTTTGTGCGAAGTCCTCTTACGTTCTGCTAATAGACTGCCAAGCTGTTGGGAAGAGACACTTGATCAGAGACCGAGATTGCATTTGAGAGGAAGTCAGAAATAGAGAAAGCGAGGGGGGGGGGGGGGGGGGGTCAGGAGCGAAACTAGTTTAAGGGGTCGTTGTGACTTTTTTGGACGTACGCAGCATAGGTGGATAGATCTTCTGAAACCTTATGGGAAGGGATATTGACAAATAATAAATTGATCTTAAAAAAGTCGTAACTCATATAAAAAAGGGATGAAAAAGAATAACTGGTCTTTTTCATCGCTTTTTTATATGAGTTATGGACTGTATGTAAACCACAACTTTCCAAATTGAGACGGATTGGTCCCATTTCTTGTTTATATTTGGTCCGTCCATTGAAAATTGTAGTAGTTTTACAAGACCTTTTGATGCTTCAAAGAAAGATCTCATCAAATCAGCTGCAGTCGCATGACCCAGAAGGGTTATTTATAATATCTAGTACAGACTTTATTGTTTTCAGAATTGCAGACAATTGTACAAAAACATCCATTTGTCTTTTTGGGCTCCTTTTTTAACTGAATCCTTGATTTCAATTTCCTGACATTTCCTTGATTTTTCCCTGACTACTTAAATTATCTGGCTTTTCCCGGCTTTCCAGAAAGTGGCCACCCTGCTTAAATACCTTTAACGACAACTAAATTTTTATAAATTAAAAATATTTTACACAATCTCCTGGCGCGTAATGAAGAAATTGTCCAGTTTTTTTAAGGTTTTGCCGTTGCACAACGCGATTTTAATTTCTCGGAATATCCATGTGCTCTTCTTGATTTAAAAAATGCCCATTCGAATTGCAATTTTGCTGTTTGACAACTGCGCCAATTCCATCGCGTGTGCCTTTCTCATTGCAGTTTCGAAATATTTCCATTCCGCTTTTATTCCAAAATCTTCCTTATGAAATAGCAAATTCCAAAAATTGTATTTGTTTTTGTATTGCGAATCAGCACCGTCCGAAATATATAAATATTATTTTATTACAATATCATTACCAAGAGTATTCTTCAAGTGTTTTGTGCTTTACAACTGTGACCTCTTATAAACATTATGTAAAATTAAAGGTCAAATTTATCACAATTTTATTATTTAACAAAGCCTTCATCAGTCCCTTGAAATATAGAGTAATTGGAATCATAAAATAGCTTCACGAGAATGGTTGAACTCTTCTAAAAAAATATTTTTAAAAAATGAAGAGAAATTTATTTATTATTATTTACCACTTGCTTTCCTTCTTACTCTTGTTTTCTAAACTGTAGTTTAATAACAAACAAATGCACCAATTTTTGACAGATATATTTTAAAAAAGCTCATTGAAATATCTGAGCCTATGTCCACAATTTTTCCCTTATTATGTGAATTTAACGTACTGTCGAGGAAGTTGAGTGGAACAAATTCGTTATTGACTTGATGTCTATTATAGAGTCACTATGATGAGGAGTAATGAGCGTTTACTTGATTGAATTTTAATGTAATTCGTTAAGGCACTTACTGTCAAAACGGGGCATTCACCTTTTATCACGTCGTTATCATCCAAACATACACACGAAATTACATTAAGTTTTATCTAGCATCATTTGTATAATGATTGATATGCAAATTATAATTACGTGGGTTTTTATGACTTTGGTAGCAGAAAATTTAGTTTATCATAACGTTTTCAGAAGTCCGCTTATTTAAATATGTTCAAACGGTAAAATGTCCGTATTTATATTGATAATAATGAGAATATTGTTCATAGGGTGGAATATCGAGTGAAGACACCAGCGAAGTCTATAATTTCTGTTGATATTGATAACAGTGGAACTGGCGAGGATGACATTCATCCTGATGAGCTTATTGCTAAATTTGAGGAATATGGAAATACGCCCCCTAGAACACGGATTAAAATCAAAAACAGGGATTGGGATCGACGGCAAAAGTCGTAAGTTTTTTAAATACGTAATTTCGTAAAAAATATGCTTAAGTAAAACATTTTTATATCAAGTGAAGTTACTTATAAGAGAGGAATGAGCCGTTTGTCACGGTCACGAGTGCAAAGGAGAAATACAATGGATTGTGCCCTTTTAAATCAAATGTTTGTGGATGAAGAAACAAAGCGAACCGACAAACGAGCGCAAGCATTGTTGCGAGAATCAGAACGAGAATTAAAGCACTCTATGGGAACAACATCAGCAGTTAACTATAAAAGAGTATCAAATTATACTGTTAATCATGATAGTACAGATAGTTCATCTCTTTCGAAGAGTTCTCGTACTTCCGTGCCTACTCTTGTTGAGTCATGTAATAGATACATGAGTGTCTCTTCTAGGCCCGTTGGTTGTCGGTCTTCTGCTCCACCATCGGCGTTTTCCCAAATGTATTCAAAATTTGACATTACAGACACACCAAAACTTATTGCACGTAAACAATTTCATGAAACATTTGCCAATTTGATAAAACTAGGAAGCGTTGATAGACAAGATAAGCAAGTAAAAAATTAATAAATTAACTAAAGTTGACATAACATTTTTAAGTTTAATACATTTTTATAGATATCGCATGAAGACTATACTTGGCAAACTGAACTGAAAGACTTAATATGGTTGGAATTGCAAGCATGGCAAGCAGATAGAACGTTAGAGCAGCAGGACAAATATTTATTTACTGCTCGTCAAGCAGTTCCTGATTTACTTAATCAAATATTAAATTACAGGTTTTTGTTTACAACAGGAAATGCTTTACGATTTCTAACAACTTTTTATAGATTTCAGCCTAAATATAAAAGAGAATCTTCTAGCGTGAGCGTGGATAGTGGACTTGGTCCGGAACCTTCTAACGACAACTGCAAATGTAGTACCCGTAAGTGCAGAAATGAATGTACGTTTTCATTAATATTAAAAATACCCCAGGAAACTCTATATGAGAGAGTCGTTTTTCACGCCTACACCTCTATAACTGAAACTTGCCCTATACCTCTAGAGTCGAGCGTATTTATTGCAGTCAAACCTGGGTGAGTGAGAACTACTCAAGAGAGAAAACTCTTTGAGATTAATGGCCAGGTCCCACCATGAAAAACTCAATACATACTTGTAACTTTGTTTTTGTAAAGAAATTTGTATTTTTTTTAATGAGTTTAAGGTGCATTAGTGCCAGGATTAAATAAAAGTGTTATCTACATTATCTGTCACTGTTCGCTGTGTTCTTTATACCATCGTGAGTGAGAGGAGCCGCTCCTGTCCTTTTATAAGCGAGAAACTGGCTAAGGGAAAAACCTCCATAAGCGAGAAAAAATACCCAGTCCCTTGAACCCAGGCTTAACCAGATTCGACTGTATTGCGTATTGTTATAGCGTAGGACTGTTGCTTATCCATCTTATTTGATCGTAAGGAGACATTTATACTATTACTTTATTATTTTCTAAAATCGACAGTTCTTGCTTGTAACCATAGAAATACTATTAATATAGAAATAGAGTCTCCTTCCTTTCCAGTTTCAATAAAGAATTAATAAGCGTGAAGCATATACACTATCGTGCAAAACAGTTCTCACAGGTAAAAGTCAATAGTAGGAATTTTATGTCTTGCCTATCTCTTTTTATTCGTTTTTTTAAGATGTAGACAAAGCCGAGGGGACAACTCTATGATGCGTTTAGCGTGACTGTGGTGGAAAGTGACTTAAGGTAATTGGAATCAGGGAAAATTGAATGTCTTGGTTTTGCCTTTCTGCGAGCTAGATAACACTCCAGAGGCAGAGTGGAGTTTCTATGAAACTCGTAGGCAGACCGAGCCTTCAACCTGCGTTCATTGCATGGTGATGGTGCCACTCAACCATTAATTCAACTCTGTTTCCAACACACTCTTACCTCCTCTAACTTCTTATCTTACAACATTATTATGATTACTTCTACTAAAAGGAATATTCATAAAACTCGAGCTGTATATAAGTTTATGAGGGCGAAAGCATTCTTGTTCTGGAGCATCACCACTTAGTGTCAGGACCTCAATCAATAGAAAAATTGAAAACGAAGTTGATATAAACTTACAAATAATAATGAATTTCCTTACAAAATCAAAATCATATAAAAAAGCATATACAATGAACTAATAGAAAAATTAGTACGATATGTGTATGAATGTACATTCAATAGACTAGGATAATGTATTAATACACGTTAACAAAATTGTGGTGTTTGCCTGTGATTTCGAAATGCTTGCATTCTAATCCGTGTATCTGTTTCATTCATGGTTCCGAATCGATCCAAATGATCGGAACGATATCAAATTTGAGAATATGGAACTGCTCCGGAGCGGACGGATATCACACTTTAAAATAACGATCTGCTCTGGAGTAGTGTGGTCCGAACCCCTCCTGGAGCAATATTGAATCGATTCGGTGTGATCAGATTGATTGAATCAAAGAAATATGTTTGAATTAAAGAAATGTTTCTTGGAGGTGATTGAAATGATTGATAGGTCTGAATGGGTGTACTTAGAAGGCTGTTAGACTTGGAGGGTGTAGGTAGGGCTGGGGGAATGGTCACTTAAAATGAGCATTTTACTGCATTGTATAAATTGAGTCAACATGACATGGAAATAAGTGAACAACACATCAAGACGCACTCTTCAAATTCCTTCTTTTGTGCTACGCCTTCTACTGAGCAACAAGTCTCCAAGTAACTTTTTCCGCTTGACTGTAGAATACTTATGCCGTATGCATTGTGGATGTTGAGTTGAGAATTTTGAGCTCCGAGACGAACGAATGTTATGCCGTCCGTCGTTTGAATGACGATCTGAGAAATTTGAATTGTGAGTCGATAGCACACTATATTGTATTGTGTATCGTGAGGTGGTGATCTATGAAGCTAGAACAGTATAGTTACTGTAAAGGAAAGCAAAAATTTTAAAAATTAAAGCAAGAGTAGTTACTGAAGCCATATATATGCCTTCATTAAATACTAATTCCATGTATTTTATTTATTTCCTAACATCAATCAATCAACAAATGATTTTCAAAATTAAAATTAAAGCTAGCCAAGTCAACTGTACTGGATGTTTGTCAATGTACTGTAAAGATTGCAACGAACAACAATCTTCAGCTCTTAAAGAAATAGAAGAATTATTGACTCGCTTAGAAGCTGCTGAAGGCCTTTATCCGTCATCTCAAGCAATGGGAGCATTTCATCCAATTTATAAGTGCGAAAGATTTGTTGGACGAGTAAAAGCAATGTGTTTGTGGTATAATATAACAAGACATCATAGGTTAAAACTTATCATATTAGGAAAATTGTTAGCAAGGTGACTTCATAAATTTATTTATAGTTCAAAGTTTATTAAAAATATTATTATAGATTACAGGGTGAGCGTTTTCGATGGCCGGTACAAACTTCTATTACGGAGAGCTCTTCCTCATCTACTCATGATGATTCAGGTAACAACACTGTTGATTCAATTTTATCTAAAAAAGGTGCACCGAAAGTCCAATTTCTTATGGTGGGAGCCACTGAATCTCAAAGTTCGAATGAATGCAACAGTAGCAATGAGTAAATAAATAAATTAAAAGAAACCTTCCATAAAAATTTAAAATAACTTTGTTTAGTTCCGTTTCGTCAGAAATGGTGTCGTGCAATCAGTCCGTAGGTCCTAGTATTGGTGAATATACGAAATGTATTAACGATATAAATATTTTTAATGTCGAACCACTTGCCCATATTACCTATGACAATGTGCAACGGTCAACCACATTATATAGGTAAGCAATGAATATTTAAAAAAGGTACAATTGCATTAGCTTTCAGTAAATAATTAACATAATTGTTTAAATAACCCTTTATAGAACATTTTCTTTTTAGGAAATATATTGAAAATATGCTAAAGTCGCGGGGATTAGGAAAGTCGTTATCATTTTTACGCCAACTTCATCATGTGGTTTTGAGTAAAGCGCAAATTGCCTTAGAAAAACCTGGTACAGAAGAGTCGGACTCAGAAACTGATGTGTTTGATGAGGACGAAGAACTTAATTTAGAACAAATCAGCCGTGAACAAGTTGAAGAACTGAGAAGATTTGGATATTGGAGTTCAGAGGCAAAATCGCTTGCACTCCCTTCATATATTCCAACTTTTATTTTCTTGTCTGTTATACCACTAGAAGTGATACACGAATTTTTAAGAATGAGACTAGAAACTAGACCAACTAAGCCCAATCCTTTAAGCCTTGAACAATTAATGAAGGAATTACGTGAAGGTTTGACATTAGCTTTAACTCATCGGGAAAGATTTGGGCGACATATTAACACAGCTCTAGCGGATAATGAGCGCGAATTGGAGAAGTACTTAACTATTATAGATCAGTTCGAATCAACTGTCAAGAAGGTTCTTGAGGTAAGTAGTTTAAACTTTGCATTTATTATATTAAGTGCCATTACTAGTATAATAAAAAATATACACTAATCAATACAAAAAACTTCGGTGATAGCGAAATAAGAATTTTAATGCAAAAATATGATATAAATATTTTAAATTGTAATTTCCAGTAACTTCAAAAGTTACATATCGGGCTATTTTAAAATCTAAGTTGCTTAGCGGAGATTTGTCACATACTCAGAAACTGTAAGTGGTTTTTGCAAAGCTTAGTACTGTTCAGTTCATTTTTATAGCCCTGTTAAAGTGGGAGGTCATGTTTTCAGAGCACCACCTTTCACCTTTGATTCTGGGAATCATTCCCTTATCAAGCAAAATTTAAAAATACACTCCCGGAAAAAAGTTCGCACTATCTCTTACCGACCCGCCGCTGCAGTGGTTCGAAACTCACTTTAAATTGTAGGTTCAGTTGCAATCGTTGAGATTTTACGTTATCCCTTTTCATTGTTTCCAAGAAAATATCAACCGTTATGTTGCTTGAACCGGTCACGTAATTAAGAACGTTTCTTTATTCGATAACATTCTTAGTCATTTGAGCACGTATTTTTCGTGAAGTGTTTTGAGAGTTTGGTTTGTTGTTAGTGTTTAAATTAAGACCGTTTTCATAAAAGTTTGATAGCTTAAAATATGGGAAAATCGAAGAGTCGTAGTCGAAAAGTAATCATAGAGCTATTTCGCTAAAATTGCTCGTCCAAAAAATTGGAAATCACATAAAGTGGTCAATGGTCTTTCAAGCTGTAAATTATTTCAAGACATGTGGGACAACAGAAAATGTACAAGGGTCAAAAATACCTAGGAAGACTACGGGTGAAATGGATTCGAAAATTGTTAGAGTAGCAAAAAAAGATCCCAAAAAAATGCTCCAGAAAGTAAAAAAGAAATTTGTCCAGAAAAGGAAGGAAGGAAAGCAGCCACTTTTGTCGAGAGCAAATAGGATGAAAGGCATCGAATTTGCTAAACGTAATTTGTCCTGTCCCCCCTGTACTTTTGAATTAAAATCTGCATAAGGCAGAAATCTATCTAAGGTGAACAAAATCGTGTGTCAATAATTTTTCATTGTATATCTATTACGATATTTTGAAGTCGGTGCAAATCAAACAAACCAAACAACTACAACAAAAGTATTTAATTGTTCTTTCTTATGATCCCGTGAGCTGAATGTTTAGGTAGTTTTATATAGTATCTTCGATTATGGTTGAGTAGTTGTTTTGTTTGTTTAATTTGCACCGACTTCAAAATGTCGTAATAGATATAAAATGAAAAATTATTTTATGCTTTTTAGCGGTTTTTGTAAAGTCGGTTTACATTTTTTTTAAACCTATTTTATTTTTCACTTTTTAGTTTCTTCATATATACGATTCGAAGGATGCTGGTCGTAAGAATACAGCTTACAGAGGTAGTGCGGTCACCCTTTCATACCCTCACCTTAGAAAACTCTTAACATGACCCTAGTGCGCCAACGTACTCTATACAGCAAGAGAGAATTATGGTAGTCAGAGAATCATCGTAGTCACTCTAGGTACAAAACTGTTATCATTTATCAATAAGAAAACGTATTCTGTACAACCGAATCAAAATCGGTCCGCCTTATGAAGCTAGGCACCGCTCATCTTCCAACTCTCACCACAAGCCACAATTTTTGTTAGAATACAAATAGATACTCTATGCATTCAATCATCTAAATCAGTCCACGCGTTACAAAGTTAGGTTATCCCTCTCCCCACCACAACCCTATGTCAAAATTTTTCCATAGAATTGCAATGGGTATCATACTGTAAAAAAAAGAATTTACCAAATAGGTGTGTGAATTAAGAAATTGGGTAACGCCCCCTTCGCACACGATCCCACCCCATAAATTTTTGCCGTTGCATCAGTGGGGAAACATATTCTACGCATCAAAAGAAGAATCATCCAAAGCGGTTCACACGTTACGAAGTTAAAGTAGTTGTTTTGTTTGTTTAATTTGCACCGACTTCAAAATGTAATAGATATAAAATGAAAAATTATTTTATGCTTTTTAGCAGCTTTTATAAAGTTGGTTAACATTTTTTTAAACCTATTTTATTTTTCACTTTTTAGTTTCTTCATATATACGACTCGAAGAATGCTGCTCGTAAGAATGCAGCTTACAGAGGTAGTACGGTCACCCTTTCATACCCTCACCTTAGAAAACTCTTAACATGACCCTAGTGCGCCACCGTACTCTATACAGCAAAAGAGCATTATGGTAGTCAGAGAATCATCGTAGTCACTCTAGGTACAAAACTGTTATCATTTATCAATAAGAAAACGTTTTCTGTACAACCGAATCAAAATCGGTCTACGCCTTATGAAGCTAGGCACCGCTGATCTTCCAACTCTCACCACAAGCCACAATTTTTGTCAGAACACAAATAGATACCCTATGCATTCAGAATCATCTAAATCAGTCCACACGTTACAAAGTTAGGTTATCCCTCTCCCCCACCACAACCCTATGTCAAAATTTTTCCATAGAATTGCAATGGGGATCATACTGTACAAAAAAAATGACCATTCTTCACCACCCCACCCCAAGACGCTAAAAAACAACTAATGACCTTTCCAAAAATTTCAACAATGTTGATCTCACTTCTACCACTGCAGGTATAGTAACGGCCAAAATTGAAAAAAAATGTTTTGAAATTACCAAAATTTCAGCATTTTCCCAAATTTTCTCCGAAACTTATGTAATTAGTATACCTCTTTTTTATTTTCATTGGATTGCCCGTCTTATTACCTTTCCAAAAAGGTGCAAGATGTCTACGTAGAGAAAATATGTAGAAATTTATATGTAGAAACCCTGTCGGAGAATATTATAAAAATCAACAAATTAAAGAAATTAAACTCAAATTAATTCTAAAATGCTTGTTATTAAATTTAAAAATAATTACAATTAATCTTGATAAGTAACAAAAGCCGTTTAAAATGTCCACCGCCACTTTGGATGCATTTCAACAATCTCCTTATAAGTCCCTGATTAAGGCGTATTGCAGCCAACCTCTCCTGTATTTTCGTCGCTGCATTCCCAGTTCGGCTAACTAAATCCTCCCTTTTGTTAACTGGGCTTGAATAAACTTCATCCTTCTTTGTTCCCCATAAGAAAAAGTCCAATGGGGTAAGGTCTGGAGATCTAGCAGTCCAAGGAATCGGTGCAACTTGTCCAATCCAGCGGTTAGGAAATATTTCACTTAGTATTTCCTTCACAATGTTAGTAGTATGCGGTGGTACTCCATCGTGTTGGTGAAACATTCCCCTAAGATTATTCATATGGTTCTCTATAGATATGTCATTGTATTGTCAAAAAATTCCGCATAAATTTCACTATAAAGCACATGCGGCAAAATGAATGGTCCTCCTAAATGGTTGCCGATGATACCAGCCCAAAAATTGACACTGAATCTCTGCTCGAATGACGTCACCTTTGCTCTGTGTGGGTTAGTGTTCGACCAGGTATGGAGCTTATGGAAGTTCGTGATATCATTCCTGCTGAATTGACATTTATCTGTCCACAGCATGTCGCGTTCCAGAAGCCAAGTGCTAAATTCCAGTCTTCTCCCGGAATCTCCTTCCAGTAGTCCTTGGGCTGGGTGATGATGATATGGACGTAATTACTCTCGATGACTAACCCTCCAAACATTAGATGACGACACTCTCAATCGCCTTCCAACTCGTTTCGAGCTCGTCTCAGGGTCCTGCCTCACGATGGTGATTATTTGCTGCTCGACGTCGGCATGTCGTGTGGTCGGGTCGTGTCTCCATGTCGTGTGGAGTTACACTTCCTGTTTCTCTTAACCTTTGGAAAGTCCGTGTAAATCCCCCTCTTTGGGTTGTTCGCCGGTTAGGAAATCTCCTTTGATATTCCAGTACAGCCGCTCTATCTTTTGCGTCTACTGCACCATAAATGTAAATAATATCCGTGTATTCCTCAAATGTAAATTTTACCATTTTTTACTAATTCTTGCTTAAAAACACCCGCACTTATTGATTTTTTTTTCAACTATGATAGGTATTCTTGTTTACAGACCCTTTTTTATAGCAAAACTTCCATCAGGTACGAGTAACAAAACGCCAGGATACAAGGATGTAAATTCTGGTTAACACAAGCTAATATCGGCAATAAAACAAAATTACACCAACATTTTTGTAACTTTTTGCAGCAATAATTAAAATTAATTACCTGTTAACCCCAAAAAAAAAACATTCTCGACCATTTATCTTTATTTGGGGAAATGCTGAAATTTTGGTAATTTCAAAACATTTTTTTGAAAACATTTTTTTCAATGTTGGCCGTGACTGTACCTGAAGAGGTAATAGTGAGATCAACATTGTTGACATTTTTGGAAACGTTATTAGGATAATTGTTTTTTAGCTTTTGTTTGATGTCGCTATGTTGAGTAGATCAAGAGATAAAAATAAAAGAGTAATGTGCATACCATGAAAAACTGAAATTTATGAATCACCCTGTAACTCCCAAACGGTTGAGATTTCCCCCCACCTGCCATACAATTTTTTGTTTGGCTAGGTGAGATCTATCACCTCACTCATTTTGGCTCTTTAGATCTGAAACACCCTGTATACAACCAAAAAGGAATTATCCAAATCGGTCAACGCATTACGAAGTTAGGTTTCACCCTTTATCCCCATGACCACCCCACCAAAATTTTGTTTTTGACATGGTACCTATCGGAGAACATACTCTACCCAACAAAGAAGAAATCGTTCAAACCGGTTTACGTGTTACGAAGTTAGACTACCCCCCCTTCACCACCCTACCATGGGCCAACTTTGTTCATTATTAACAATGGGGGATGATACTCAAAAAAAGCAATTATTTAAATCGGTCAACGCATTACGAAGTTAGGTTTCACCCTTTATCCCCATGACCACCCCTCCAAACATTTTTTGACATGGTACCGAATCGATTAGGGAACATACTCTACGCAACAAAAAAAGAATCATCGAAATCGGTTCACGTGTTTCGGAGTTAAACTACCCCTCCCCACCCCACTCTAGGACCAAATTTTTTTTATTGCTTGCAATGGGGTATCATATCATCATCTCTAGCCAACAAAAATGCAAATCGGTCCACGCGTTGCGAAGTTAGGTTTCACCCCGACCCCAATTAAAATTTTTTTTACATGATACCACTCGGAGAACATACTCTACTCAAAGAAAAAAAGAATCATCAAAGTCTGTTCACGCGTTACAACATTATGCCCGGTCATACATAAAAAAACCAAAACATAAAAACTAACCGCATAAAAGTGAAATAAAATGGAAAAAAATTGTGGTTAGTATTCTTCCATATTGTTTTCGTTTGTGAGCATTTTATTATTTTCGGGGATTCAGAGAACAGGAGAATATTCTTGCAGTGTAATTGCGGTAAGAGAACCAATCAGTCAATGTGTCAACATCTGTAAAGGTGATTTTGATTTTTATGTACATCTTTAAACCAGAAATTCATAGTGATTATATATTGTTTGTAGTTAAGTTAACATTTTGAATTAAAAAAATTCTGTAAATAAGAAATTGTCTGATTTAGAAACAAACAAGACAAAATGGCGCAAACACTGATAACACTGTCATTAAAGGGAAAAATCGAAGTGATTAGAGAAGAGAGAGAAAAAGGGAGCGTTGTGCACAATTTTCGTTCTTTCGAGCCCTTCCGATTAAAACTTTATCATTGCAAAATGAAAAGTGTAAAAGTGGAAAACAATGGAGAGATAGGCTTTCATTGTTTCTTTTTGTTTTTGCTGACGAGACTTCTGAAAAGCCATTAGTTATTGGTAAAGTATTGAAACTCTACTGTTTTTTGTGCAACTTCCAGTAATATGGCGGGTTAATAAGAAAGGATGACCTCAGCTATAATGGAAGAATGGCTTCTTCAGCTCAATAGTCGAATAAAGAGCCAGAGTTGAAAGATATGCTTATTTGTTTCCACTTTTGAGAGACGGAGTTGGATCAATTCGTTGAGCGGCACGACCACCATGCCATGGGTCCCGGGTTTTAAACTAGGTCACCCCGTGAGCTTTTATTAAGAAATTAAAATAATCCACTCCGTCTCTGGGCTGTTGTCTAGCTCGCAGCAATGCAAAAACAATACATTCAAGTTTCCTTACTTCACTTACCCTAATTCCCTTCCGGCCAAAACTATGCTAACGCATCAAAGGGTTGTCCCCTAGGCTTTGGCCACATCGTATAAAAAAACGGGACATCTCATCCAAATTTAAATTTATTAAATGTAAAGCTGGTATTTTCCCACCGAACAATACAAGCCAGCCTTGAAAAGTCATTACCGCAAAATGTTACTTCAGCGTTTAGTGGCATCTCTTGAAAATGAGGTCAGTGCATCCGAAGAAGCGAACATACCAAGAACGTGTGTCCCTAACTTGTTCCCCTTGTTACTACGGGGAGATGTCGAAGATGTATCTTCTAAAGAATACGTGGGTATAGACCAAAATGTTTGTACAGAAACCGATAGAATTTTATTGGAAGAATTGGTTGACCCGGAAATTTAAATTTCAACTGACTTACAGCAAAGTGATGATCAAGAGGTTTCCGGAAAAGATTACTCTGGACGTAGTAAGGCGATATGCCTTCAGTAATAATTAAGTGGAAATATTAGGAGTCTTAGAAGAAAGATTGTGTAAGTTAAACCTAAGGCAGCCATAAATTACGGAATATGTAATTTAATTAGATTAGTTGATTTGCTCTACATATGTGTTTCCACAGTTCATAAATTTAAAACGATAAAATTTGTTTACTTTGTGTTGTTTTTCGAAAATATTATTAGTTATTTATTTTTTATTATCCTGGCTGTGATTATGTTCATACATATTACTAAATAAATGAAAACTCTTTATTTGAAATTAGTATGTATATATGTGATTTTTATTTTTCTTATCCACTGTACCCCAACCTTTATACGGCGGAATACTTTTCTGGTCTCATGGGATTCCGTCTTATACGAGTTTTACTGTATATAATTTTATTTTACATATGCGTTGCATATTAATAATGCACGGCATTTATCTGAAACAAAAAATTTTAATTGGGTTTTTTATAAAAGCGTATAAACTACAGATTAATCGGTCCATTTTTAAAAATAATGATTATTAACAAAATAGCAGCGTAAAGTTAAAATACAGAATTTTGAAAAAAATTTCAGACTCTTGTTATAAAAATCGAAATGTACATCTAAATCGAAAAAGGAACGATTAATCTCTAGTTTATACGCTTGTTTATAAGACCATATTACAATTTTTTGTTTTAGATAACAAGACTTGCATTTCGGAGTGGTCACCACAAACTGCTACAGAAAAGGAACACATTCACATGTGCGCGGAGCCTATTAGTCCCGCTCATTGAATAAGTTAGTCTAGTAGTGTAAAAGGTAAAAGTGGAATTCCACGAAGTATGTGCTGGTGCAAGTGTTATTTTGTAGTTCTTGAAGAAAGAAAAGTAAAAAATAAAAAAACAATAAAATATGGACGCGACAAATTATGGAAAGGAAAAATTATATTTTAAACTGAACCACGATTGGCTATTTTATTATTGTAAAAACTTATCCTTGACGGATTTCGGAGTTCTACTTAAGTATGAAGGGAACTTCTGATTCAGGTAAAATTCGTTTTTTTTGTGAGTTGAGAAATCTTACATATAATTTTAGTGTGTTGGTTGGTTTACTAGGAGGGAAAATGCACGTTTTCCTTGTACTGAGGTCTTTGGTGGCCCTTTGTACGTCCCCTGCCTCCTAGATAGCGTACCTTAAGCTCACTGCCGAGCCAACTGATATCCATAACGAATCGTATAATTGATTTAAATCCCATCCTATTCACTTCTGTTAAGTCTTCGCAGAAGTACGTTTCCAAGATTCTAAATCTTATTTTCCAGGATTTCCCTTCTTGACTTCCTGGATGGGGATTCTCAGATTAAGCATTATTGAAGTTTCCGCACTTGCGCACTTCTGCGCCAGCTCATTTACCTTTTCAATTCCTGGGATTCCGCAGTGCCCTGGCACGTATATTAAGCTGACATCGTTTTGTCGCCTTAAGTCCACAAGGGCCTGTTTACATCTCTTTACCGTCTTAGATTTCACTACGGCGTGTGCTAATAGTTTGATGGACGCCTGGCTACGTGTATATATTTTCTCCTGCTCCTGGCATGAAACCACATATATATAGCGTTGTGTTTTCCTGGATCACCCTATTGTTGATCCACTCACTTTTTGTTGGGAAGTAAGTTATGAGGTTTGCCTCCATGTTGGGGTTTCCAGTTTGGAAATCTTAGCAATCTTCTTCCTCGTTGCCGATGCACAGGAAACTATTCTTCGTAATTTCTGTTTCCTGGTGAACAGAGTTCTGTCTCATCTGGGTTAATCTTCAGCCCGCAATCTTGCGCCCATGAGGTTGCCTATTGCTGTTAACTAATATATTTCATGATCATTAATGAAACATTTTTTCCATGTGAATGCCATCTATTTTTGGTGGTCTCCCATTCCTGGCTCATTTTCTAAACTTAAGTTTCCAATAAGAAATTGCCTAAACAAGTTTGGGTATTGCATTTCACCCATTATCAAATATTGAACATAAATATTTACCTAAAAACACGGTTTTGTTTTCCCTCTGAAACTTAGACAACAGACCATGTCTGAAATGGTCGTTTATTTATGGCATAATATTCCTTAAAAATTGGCAACAAACTGAAACATAATTAGTAATTTACCATCGTAGTATAGTATCTATTTGCATCTGTTACTAAAATCATTTTATGTAAGTGTAATTACATAGAATGGTGAAAATTAAACTGCGAGGGCCTTACACATGTTCCCTTTATCTAAAAATATAAATCTAATAAATCGCTAATATAAAAACCATTTGTTATGTAATCCAAACATTATTTAATTTTTTTTATTTTAAATTCTACTACTGATAATTTGAAATTTAATTATATCGTCAGCTCTACTTGGATTATGTGGATCAATGGGTGTTAGTTGCAGCTCCAGAAGCTCATCAAAAGTCAGCTCTTGAAAAGGAATGGGTTTTTACCAAACTTGTGAGCCCAATGATACCTGGAATGCATACTCTAGCGGCAAAAAAATTTTGGTAAACTAGTTCACTATATATCATTAATTATTCTAAAGTGTTTCTATTAATTAGTTTGATTATTCGTAATCTTCTACACAGCATAAGTGATCGTTTAGTTAATAGAGCGCACGAATTAGATGAGCAAATCGAAGAGACTTCATTGCACGATGATGCTAAAAAATGGCAGTTACTTACAATTTGTCGTGAAACACAAGCTTTGTTTACAATGGAACGAGAACAATCTGTTAAGGTGCTATTTTTTGCCAAGACTTTTTGCCGGGATGTCGAACAGCCGGATTTCCACCGAGAACACTACGAAGAATACTTAAGCAAAACACACGAAAATGATTTTGTGTGCCCCGCCGTGAAAGAGGCTTTTAAATTATTACAAAGAGATGTCTTAGATGTTAGAAATAAGTTAACTAAGATAATTGAACGCGTACAAGACAGGTGTAATATTAGGAACATGGTCGAGATGGATGAGCAGGACAAACAAGCTGTGCTTTCCAGATCCAGGGAAATTTTGCATCAAGGTTACAAATTTGGTTTTGAGTACAACAAAGATGTAATACGGCTTTTTGAACAAAAGATAATGGCATGTAAAGACGAAGATTGCGATTTAGATCTAGCTTTAGGGATTATAACATTCGCGAAAATGTGGATGCAATTTGTTACAGAACGCTGTGAACGAGGCAGAGGTGTTCGACCGCGTTGGGCTTCTCAGGGCTTAGAGTTTTTAATCCTCGCCTGCGATCCTCAAATCACTCGACACCTAGATGAGAAGCAATTTGAAGACTTAAAAATTAAAATGGACTGTTGCATATCACATGTTATAGGAATAATTTCAGAGCCAGAGAAAACGAAAAAGAAAGCCTCTCCAAGGACACGTAAAACTTCCTCTCCAGCGACTAGTCGATCGAGAACCCCAACGAGAACTCCTATGTCTGCCGGTGTAATTATTAACTCAAACCAGAAGTTCTTACATCCACAGTTCAGTTTAAAGGAGGACCGAAGTGGAATAAGTGTAAACAGTTTAGATGAAACGGACTTTGAGTCGAAGAAGGAAAATTTGCAAACAATAACTTTGATTGTCCCTAACGTAAGCCTGGTTGATAGTCCAGCTTTGCGACAAATTCGGGTTCGAGATGCAGTTAATCGCTTAGATATGGAAATTGAGAATAAATTACGAGACCGTAATTTAATTGGACAAGTAAAAAGTTTAAATTCAAAAGATAAAGTTCAAATTAGCGCGAGGAGTGTAAATTTCCGATGGCATAGGGGTATAAAGGTATTTATAATAAATTTTAATAAAATAGTTTATTTGCAGTTGCTAAAGTAAAACTAAATTGCAGATAGGTCAGGGTCGCTTTGGAAAAGTTTATACGGCAGTAAATAATACCACAGGCGAATTAATGGCTATGAAAGAGATTCCTATACAACCTGGAGAAACCCGAGGTATTAAGAAAGTTGCAGAGGAATTAAAAATTTTAGAAGGAATCAATCATCGAAACTTAGTCAAATATTTTGGTATTGAAATCCATAGGGTTAGTATTCTTTAGTAAGTTTAAGGAGGTTTTAAAAGTTACTATTTTTAGGAGGAACTTCTTATTTTTATGGAACTATGTTCTGAGGGTACTCTAGAGTCCTTAGTTGAACTATCTGGTGGCTTACATGAAGGTTTAACACGGCGGTATACAGCGCAACTGTTATCGGGTGTGGCAGAGTTACATAAACATGGAATTGTACATCGTGATGTTAAGACTGCTAATATTTTTCTTATTGATGGTGGAAACAGTTTAAAATTGGGGGATTTCGGATCGGCTGTTAAAATACAGGCACATACTACTGTACCTGGAGAACTACAAGGTTACGTTGGAACGCAAGGTAAGATTATATTGACAGTTTTTATGACAACTAAACTGTACTTCAGGTAAAATATTCCAATAATATTTCAATATTTATGCGGTTTGCTTGTATTTGAGAATACCGTTCCTTAAAATTTGGAATGTTTTGTTTTGGGCTCCTAGAGTTCGTCTATGGTAATGTAAAACTTTTCTTTTGATTAATACAACATTCCTGGTTTAAAAAGTAATCAATTTTTTTGGACATCTCATTCATTAATCAGTGTCGTACACTTGGCTATCACCTAATGTCTCTTTCTCGCGCCTCTGTGTGTTGCCCCCAATGTCCTTCTCATAATTCAGAATTAAATTTTTTATACGATGTGGCCAAATCCTAGGGGACAACCCTTTGATGCGTTAGCATGGTTTTGTCCGGAAGGGATTTGGGGTAAGGGGAGTGAGGAAGCTTGAGTCTTATTTTACATTGCTGCGAGCTAGACAACAGCCCAGAGACGGAGTGGATTATTTTAATTTCTTAATAAAAGCTCACGGGGAGATCTGGTCTCGAACCCGGGACCCATGGCATGGTGGTCGTTCGGCTCAACGCATTGATCCAACTCTGTCTCCGACGGATTAGATTTAAACTCATTATACTGTTACTCACAAAACTGGTTGAAATACGTCACGACATTCTCGTTCATTGTTATTTTTAGAGTCTTACAGAACACGACTAACGGTAAGCGGAAATTGCGTACATTAATAATTTTAAAGAATTATTTATGTTGGTTTAAGATGTAAAGCGTTTGGAGGAAAAGCAGGTGCACCAAATAGAAGAGTTATTTCAAAAGGGAGTATCGCATCACCAAATTTTAAATGTAACGTGGTGTAACAATATTTGAAAAAAAAGCGGCCAAGAAAAAATAATCTAACTTCTGCTTAATAGCGGAAGATTTTCCAATATTTGCGACGCCTAAACTTTCAAAGCGCAACCAAAATTCAACGTTCGTTTGCCGATGACCAGAGTATTCATGAATGGGGTTTAAAGGTAGAGCCAACGTAAAAAACCACCGCTCACATCCAGGCATAACATATTGCGGATAAATTTTGCTGAAATGCATGCACAATGAAGTGCAAAAGATTGGGCGAAGATAATATAGTCCGACAAATCGAAAATTATTCGGTAATGCTCCGATGGGGAGAATGGGTGTAATCGACTCGAGGTTAAAAATTGCAGCCACAACATGTTAAGCCAACATTGAATTTCGATGGAGGTTTAATCATAGTGTGGGTTTACATGATGGCCAAAGGCGTTGGATACTGCACAGGATAACGGGCAGAATGTGTGCTTCATTGTACATCGATATGTGAACGTCGAACTTGCTGCCGGAAAATTTAGGGTACAAGCTTCGAACATTGTGTTTCAACAATACAATAATTTTGATACCCGTCATCTCCTGCTCTGTCTTTGTAACTTGGGTGAGCCCGAAGGCGTTGACTTGGATATTTTACAAGCGTACTATTCGAGCTTCAAGCCTCTTTCAACCTGATGCCCTACAAGTCATATTTGGCCGCAACGTGAAATTACGGGAATTCTATTTTCTACTCAACACAGCAGCATTAAACAATCGCAAAAAAACTGCTATATAAATGACCTTTCCAAAATTGTCAACACTGTTGACCTAACTCCTATCATTGCAGGTACGGTCACTTGGAAAAGTTAAAAAGATGTTGTGCAATTACCTAAAATTCAGAATTTTCCAAAATTTTCTCTGAAATGTATGTAATAAGTATACCTTTTTATTTTTATTAAATTGCTCATCTTATTACCTTTTCAAAAAGATACAACATATCAAGGTGTAGAAAGGATTAGAAAAACCGCTTCCATAGAAACTCCTGACTACGGTATTACTTTAATTCAAATTGCTCAATTCGAATTATTTTAATTGAAGAATATATTTGAAAATGGAAAACATATTCCAACGTAACGTTTTAGTAATCAGTTAAAAATTATGATATTTCTTGAAAGTCAGAAGAATTGTCAGAAAAAGATATTGAATTGCACAACCCTCTCTTCTAGTTCCATAAATCCCTTCTGGGGCATGGGGCGATTCGAGACAATCGATTGTAAATGGACCTATAAGTTAAGGTGGAATCCAAACCACCGACATTATTCTGCAACCCACAATGCCCTATTTATCGTAATCTGTTGTTAGCATAAAACAATCATGGGTCGACCCGGGTGGGGTTCATACCTGGGACCTCCGGTATGGATGGCCGATACATTATCAATTGCTCCACTGATGCCTTAAAATACTACATGTTTTACGTTTTGTTTTAAAATGGCATCGTATTTTGTTTTCGGTATTTAGTTTCCGATTTGTTTGGAAATGTTTTTGACCGATTTTGCTACATGTTATTCTTAATAGCTCAGAGAAAAGGCTGTTCTTAACAGCGTCCTAAGAACGCCGAAGGTCTTTTATAGCCGACTCCGATTAATATACTTCTAATCTAAATTTATATACCTGTAATGAATATTATATCCAACTTTAACTTTTGTGGTTATGTAAACTTTGACTAATGTATTTATATAAATATATTTGCAATTTTAATAATTTTATTGATTTTTATTTTAAGCTTACATGGCACCCGAAGTTTTTACAAAAACAAACAGTGATGGTCATGGAAGGGCGGCTGATATTTGGTCTGTTGGCTGTGTTGTTGTAGAAATGGCGTCAGGGAAGGTTGGCGTTTAAATATATTGTTTAGTATTTATTTAACCAGGAAATTTATTTACTAGCGCCCCTGGTCACAGTTTGACTCAAATTTCCAAATAATGTTTAAAGTTGGAATGGGAGAGACCCCGGAGATACCTGAAAATCTCTCTCAAGAGGGACATGAATTTTTGGATAAGTGCTTTCAGCACGATCCTAAGTTGAGACTTACTGCGCCAGAATTACTTCAGTATAACTTTTGCAAGGTAAATTAACAAAAACATTTGTATTATTATTTAAAATAATTAATTTACTTCACTAAGGTTCAAGTGGAAGAGGAGACCAGTGTAGATAAGAACGAGAATCAAGGGCGCAGATCCTTTCGAAGGCAAAAGCTTTAGTTATTCATAAATGAATAATTCGACGCACGCATTTTTTGTTCCCAAACGAAATTATTAAATCCGGGAATTATTGCAGTGTTACCTAGTGTGTTTGCAGCTGGTTTGCTTTTATATGTATTCGTAAGTTTAAGGCCTAAAACGAAAATTCAGTATAGAGTACATAAATTGCTAAGCATGATTACATGCTTTCTGAACAGTGATAGTACCTGATGTGCAGTCTATGTAGATAATAAGACATTTAATTAGGTGGGGATGTATAATCTTTGTTTTTGTTTACATACGTAAAATGTGAATTTTTTAAATTATCGATCGAAATAAGTTATTTTTATTCATATTGACCTCTATTGCACATAGAGCAGACGCAGAATTTTGGTTGTGAAGAATTTTAGTTCTGAGGCGGTCAGGTACTCTACACAAATTGCATTTGCTAAGTGTGAACATGTTGTTATATATCGAACATTTAAAATGTTGTTGTTGTTTTTAAAACTTGAAAATAAAAGTCTGTCATACCGATGTGTATTATTATTAATGATGAATTTCGATATATTAAATTTTCTGTCTTATCAAGTAACTTTGTGTGCAATGGTTGGCTATGTAGTCGTACCTAAATTTTCACAACAACCAATTTCAAGAGCACATATACGCAAAGAGGGACTTGTGGAGTTTTGTAAGTAACGAAAGTTTGTGGTGGATCCTTGTTCAATTTGATATCTGGATCCTCTCTTTTTATCGAAAGGTTTTCTTTCTTTCAGGTTATAAGTATTGTAACGTGTACGAGGTAGGCCACGAAAGGGGAAATAGTCAACCGTCTAATGCGCATGTCCCAGGTGGCCAGAAATCAAGAAAAGGAAATGTCACGCGGGGAAATTCAAGGACGACTCGAAGCCATGGTGAATATGTGAGGTGAAAACGTGTAACGGAAATATCTAGAACTAAGTGACTGAACTTTCTAGAATTAAGCTAAGTAAATTGTGAACATTCGTGATTGAAAATAAGTGTCTTAATTAATCCGTCGAGCCCGAAGAGCCCCATTACAGTATTCTGTAAAATGTTGGCTTTTTTTACTTTGTATCGTCATAAAAAGTTTGTAAACCAGTTCGAAGGCTGTATATCCCGCCTGAAGACAAAAGGACGATTTTTTGAATCTTTGTAGACGAAAATCTTTTGCGGTGAGTGACAAGATGCCGATGATGGTTAAATGTTTTCGAATTGATGTTCGAGTTATTTGATAAACTCGTTTTGGTTATTCAAAGGACCTGTTTTCGTCCCTACATATTAATTTGGCAGGAGAAAAGTGAAATTCAACACAACTAACTAAAACGAACCAACTTAAACATAAAAGAACTAGTGGTAAGGGGCCATTCAAATATTACGTAACGTAGTTTTTGAAGATTTCTGACCCCCCCCCCCCTCCCCCACTTGTAACGCGCCGTAACGTTTCGCATTACCCCCCATGTGACAACATATTCAAGGCAAGATTTTAAACCTAGTGAGACCCAATCAACTGATAATGAATCACGAAGGTGAGTGCGTATCTCTACTAGTTGCTAGCGTCGTAGCGTTATATGCAGCGTTCCTTTTTCCTTGTCTATTTTCTCCCTCTACTAATACGCGGCATTCTACTCTCGTTTTTATAGAAGTAAAACTTCTTTACGCACGCTTGACTTGGGGAGTAAGCTGGTGAATGCGTGACGAGAGCGTTACGAAAAGTGTGATCGGGCGAGGCGAACGGAAGTTGAGAGGGAGATATAAGTTAGTGAAAATTGATTCAAGCAATATTTTGTTTCTATCAGAAACCTGGTCAAATGACGATGGAAATGTTAGGAAGAAGAATTAGGAGAAAACTATCATACGTTGTCACTAATTTTGGCAGGAGATTTCAATGTAAATTTCGCGTCCGAAGATGGTAAACTTTCTCCAAGATAAATTAGAACTACAAATGAATAATAACCGAAATGAGCCTACCACAAGACATGGAACAACAATCGAAGCAGTTTTCTTTAGATATCTTTGTAATTTTCATTCGAAAACATATGTTTCTTATTTCTCATACCATAAGCCTATTGTCTCGGTCTTACAATCAACCACAGTAATTACTGCTGCATCCGATAATGAAAATAATGAATAAAAATAAAAAATCTATTCAAAAATATTAATTTTTCAATGAAAACCGATAATAAATTTAAATATTTGTAGAAAATAAATATATGCATATGTATATACATGTATATATTATACATATATACATATATAAACATATATATATACATACATATAGATGGAGCTAAAGAAGTTTTACTTCAGTCGTGTGGTCTAAAGCACACTGGTTTTTTTTTTTTTTTCATAATAACGGGTTCGGGATGTACTCCCAAACCTCAATACGCTCAAATGCAACTTTCAGGTATTTTGGGATCGTATATCTGTCGAAGGTGAGGATAATTAGACCTGATGGCATATGTTTCCCTCCTATTACTTTGTTTACTTGGTATGTCTCTTTAACATCTACGTCCTTTAGGCCTTCTACTATTTCGTCAGGGCTGAGTTTATTCATCTATAGTAGATTGTCCCTTTCGTGGAGTTTAGTTGTAAATTCATTGTAGATTTAGTTGGTATTATTCCCATTTTGTTAACATTTATAAATTTTTGCGCAATTTTTTTTGGTGTTTCATTAAAGAAGCATACTGCCATCTCTTAGGTAGTTGCTTTTTGTGTAGTCAGTCAAGATTGTATTAATAGATTTTTCTATCAAAAACGGACTGTAATTGTCCTGGGCTTTCCCTTGTTCTGTGTTTCTTTATTCGTTCAGAATATTCTATTCCTAATTTTCCGTGTTTTTTTATTAGCACCGGCGCGTTCAGAACCCGTTCTTTTTGTACCGAAGTTGTAGATGGAATAAACGGAATAAAACCGTCAAAAAACAATTTAGTTTCAAAAAGGAAGGAAAAGAAAGTCATAATTGTAAATAAATACACAATTTATTGTTGGATTATGTCTTTTGCGTTCATTTTCAATAATATAAAGAACTGAAACCTCAAAAATTGTTTATTGAATAATTGCTTTAACTTGACTTCAACTTTCAATTGGAAGGAATATTCCTTTGCGTTTACATATTGCTTCTATTCCGTTTATTCTGGCAGGTATTCTGTTCCTTCTATTCCTTCTACGGAATGAATAAAGAAATACACCCAGTTATTGCTTGGGTCGTTTGACCCCATCATGCATGCGATGCCCCCCTTTGTTATTGTTTTCCCTTTTTAAAATTTAAATTCGAAGTTGTTAGTATTTTAACCTATCCTAGGTTATTATTTTTGTAATTTTCAATTATTATTCCCTATTTTAATTTTTCTTTTAGCTGTCAGATAAATTTCTAATTTAAATTTCTAATGTAACAATTTTTAGTATTGTCCAAATATTTTTAAATTCTTACAGGATTTTGGGTTTTCTTTCTTTTTTTGTTTCATTTCAATTTTGTTCCTTCTTGTTTTTCAAAATTTTCCTGTTCCCTTGTTTCATAAATTTTTCCCTTTTAGGCCTTTTTTCGTCCTAGGAACTTCAGCCCCACTTGGCTCTTGTTTAGTAAAATTTTCCTATTTCTTTATCCAGTGCTCTTCGAATTTTTTCCGCCTTTTAGGAGCTTTTTCGGCCTTGGGGACTTTAGCCTCACTTGGCTGTCACTCACTTTGGCCCCACTTGGCTGTCTCTATGTGCTTTTCCTCATTCTATTTGTTTGCTTCTAGTTATTCTTAACTTTTTCGGCTTTATTTTCCTATTAAATTACACTTTTTTCAGGATCTTTCAATAATACGACTTTTCGCCATGATGACAAAAAAGCTTATACAAACTTAATTGGATTGCTTACCTTTTTGAAAAGTGCCGAATTAACACCTGTTGAATGAAAAATGTCTGGAATAATTTAAATATGTATTGTAACGTGCACAAGGTAGGCCACGAAAAGGGAAATAGTGTCCCGTGTAATGCGCATGCCTCAGGTTACCAGAAATCTAGGAAGCAACTAAAGGAGAAGCCCAATCGTGTATATGTCGTCTGTGTGAGCATGGCAAGTTTTTGTTCGGCGGCTGGGTCTGTGCTGTCAAATTTGTTCGCTTTTTGCTACGAGGAAGTAGGCTTTTTATCTGTTCCCTGGGTCTTAGCTGTCACTTAGTATCAGTGTCGGCATACAATTTATTATTTAGTTCATTCAATATTTTAAAATACGCGTAAGAACCTCCGAACATAAAATACTTTTTTAATCGCCTGCCCTTTGCTTATGAGATTGTATGAATGGGAATCTCATACAAGCTTAAAATTGCCACGATTTTCTGAGCTTCTTTCTTTTCCTTTAAGGGAAGGAAATGTCAAACGTGGCAAGTCAAGGAGGTCTCGTACCTCTGTTGAATAAGTGTGGTGAAAATGTGTAACGGAAACATCTAGATTCTAGAACTAAATGACTGAAGTTTCCTGAACTAAGCTGAGTAGTATAAAGAGGGTTGAGTAACAAAATAACAAAAAACCGGAAAATTTATATTTGGACTTAATACGCTTTTGCTCTGATGTACGGATATATTTATATATATTTTGGAAATATAAACAACAAATTATATATATATATATATATATATAAAGCATTGTTGCAATTCTTTGAAGGGAAAAACAAGGGTCTGAGAAAAGTGACTTCACAAATTCGTAAACAGTTTGCGACCCTTCCTGTCAACACAAAAGTGTGTAGATCATGCAGAAACAAAGTGAAAGTGATTTCTGAATAAGAAGGTGCAATTTCATCCGGAGATGATTTTTTTTAAATCCTTTAGGACGATAATTACTTATACCAGTAACAATAATTTGGTGAAGTTTGAACAAAATCGGAGACATCGAATTTTTTCACCTGGTACACTTGAGGAATTTTGCCCCATTTACGACTCGAAGAATGCAGATCGTACGAACAAAGCAATTTCAAAAGTTGCAAAGGTAGTGCACTCTAAAGAAAGGAAACAGAATTATCCAAATCCGGCAACATATTACGAAATTAGTCACAGTCACCTTTTCATACCCTCACCTTAGAAAATTCTTAACATGGCTCTAGTGCGCCACCGTACTCTATACAGCAAGAGAGAATTATCGTAGTCAGCAAATCATCGTAATCACTCTAGGTACAAAATTGTTAGCATTTATCAGGAAACGTATTCTGTACAACATCAGTCAATCATCAAAATAGGTCAATGCCTTATGAAGCTAGGCGCCGCCCGTCCTCCAACTTTTACCAGAAGCCACAATTTTTGTCAGAATACAAATAGATACTGTATGAACACCACCCAAACCCATAAATTTTTGTCGTCGTACTAGTGGGGCAACATATTCTACACATTAAAAAAAGTATCATCCAAATCCACGCGTTATGAAGTTAGCCTACCCCTCCCCTCACCACCCACTAGTCAAAAATTTATCCTCATATTTGCAATGGGGGATTATACTCTATATAACATAAAAAGAATCAACCAAATCGATCTAAGCGTTAACATTTTGACATCTAACCTCTGCCTTATTGCAACCCTACCGTTTAAAATTGTGTCGCAGTACCAATGGGGGAACATACTCTATACATCAGAAAAAGAATCATCCAACATCCAACACTGTCCACGCGTTACGAAGTTAGACTACGCCTCTTCCCACCCCACTGTAGGAACATATCTTTTCATTATTACCAATTTGGGTTCATACTCTATATAACAACAAAAGAATCATCCAAATCAGTCCACGCATACGAAGTTAGGTGTCACCCACACCCCCACCCAACCCCACCCTACCCCACCAAACGTTTTAGACATTGTACCAATCGAAGAACATACCCTACCCGACAAAAACAGAAAGATTCATTCAAATCGGTCCACGAGTTACGAACTTAGACTGTCCCCTTCCCACCCTCGGGAATTTTTTTTTTCATTATTAGCAATGGGTGATCATACTCTATACTACAAAAAAGGCTTATCTAAATCGGTCCAAGCATTACAAAGTTAGGTTTCCCCCCACACCCCACCCACGCCCCGCCAAATCGGAGAACATACTCTACCCAAAAAAAATATAATATATCATCAAAATCGGTCCACGAGTTATGAAATTATGTCGAACTTAGATCCATAATCCTCCTCGAAGAAATATGGGCCCATTACACCATTAGCATAAATTAATATGTGGTATAGTAACTTTATCTGGATGAAATGGTGTATGAGTTTCGTGTTGATTATTATCATTCTAAATTCTACAAATTGGTTTATTGACATTACCGTTTAAGCGAAACTGAGCTTCATCAATAAACGGTAAAAAAATAGATCTTCAATAACTTTCTAACTATTCTGTTGCAGAAATGTGTGACTTTTCATGATTAAATGTCAATATGTACTAAACATAATGGCAAATGAAAAGTGAAAAAATAATAAACAATGTTTCCGTTATGAGTAATTCAAATTGTATCATCCCTATTGGAAGACACATCATTAGATTTTTTATTTCTACTAAGGCATAAGTAGACAAATAGAAAATGTTTGTATGTTATTATTTATTAAAAAAATCACAATCCCAAATAAGGGCAGTTGGGGATGTGATTAAACATATTGCAAAGTTTTCACTTAGCATAAGGTTTAAGGAATACACACATTTTTTTTGTATTTTGAACACGACGGCACTATTTATAAATAATTTAACCGAAAAAACAACACTACACATTCAAAATTTACCTTTACCGGTACCGTCAAATTTTTTGAAAAACGTTTTTTTCAAGTCGAATGCATTTCGATGGGCATTCCCATCCTCGTCAGCGACTACCGCAAAACTAAAACAACACAGCTGAGTCTGGTCAAGTGCAGCTGGGGTCAACGTTCGAGGTCCGTTTTGTTTTTGAGCTGACTTTACAGATTTCAAAAAGTGACGATGTTATTAAGAGCAGACATAAGATTTTTGAAACAATGTAAGTTACGAAATGTTTTTCCCAATTTTATGCATCTGAAGTGTGCAAAAACAAATAAAGTGACGGATAAGGTAAAATTATTTGCGATGAGAAAATGGTTGTGCTTAGAAATAAAAGATGCTTATTCGAAATTAAATAATTTCCAACTAGAACTCTACAGTATTCATTTGAATTTAATAAAAAAACTTAACTATAGTGAATACTTAGCATGGCTTGAATTTTTGGATAGAGTAGATTTTCAAGTTAGACTAGAAATAAACAAGAAAAACAAAGTGCTAAAAAGGAAATTAGAAAAACTGTTAGAGAGCAACAAAAAAGAAATACCAAGACCGATAAAAGAAGTTCCCGATTATGTCCAAAATTTATCATCGGTTAATTTTCCCCCCAAGAATTAGCCCTCCTAAACAAAGGTCTTAAATACACCCCTCATCCTTGGCGAGTCAATGTTAATGAATTGGTAGTGAACATAGAGTCTTCAATTAAGCGTTTGCCAGAAAATAAAAAAGACCACATGCGAAATAAAATCAAACCTATTTTAACAGGGACAAATAATATTAAAAACAATGTAGACGAGATTTATACATTGAAGTCGTTGAAGGAAAAAGACGTGTATTACCTAAAAGCGGACAAGGGAAACTTAATGGTAATACTAGATAAAATAGAATATGACGATCGTATGAAACAGACTATAAGAGAGGGAAACTTCGTCGAATTAAAAAGTAATCCTTTAAATAAAATGATGCGCGATTAAAATAAGCTAGCTACAGAAATCAGAACATTTTTGGAATTCCACAATGGAGACTAATCCTCCCTAATCCGAGAATTCCACTATGTATGGTTTACCAAAAATACATAAGCCAGGGAAGCAACAATATCAAAAATCGCTAAATGGATTGTAAGCGAATTTAATAATTTAAGCCCTCCTGAAGGCCTCTATGTTAAAAACTCACTGGAAGTGGTAGAAAAATTGGAAAATGTACACCTGAGGGAAGACGAAATTTTAGTATCGTTTGATGTTACTGCACTTTACCCAAGCATACCAATACCAGAAGCATTAAATGTTGTCAAAGAATGGTTGAGAATACAAAACCTAGAAAACGATAAAGTAGATGTATTAATGAAGGCTTTAAACTTATGCATGGGACAGAATCAATTTGAATTCAGGGGAAAATATTATAAACAAACATACGGAACCAGCATGGGCAACCCTATCTCATGTTTCATAGCAAACATCTTCATGGCCAAATTTGAAATGGACCTGGAGAAAAGAAAGAAACTACCGAGAATATGGCTAAGGTATGTAGATGACATACTTGTCGTTATAAAAGAATCTAAAGTGGAAAAACTTTACGAGGAATTAAATAACATTTGCCCTACAATAAAATTTACTATAGAAAGAGAAAACGACAAAAAGATACCATTTCTAGATCTGATGCTAACAAGAGAGAACGGAAAAATAAATTTTCAAATATATAGGAAGCCTACATCAACAAAAAGATTTATAACTCGGGATTCATATTGCTCAAGACAACATAAAATGGCAAGCTTTAATAGTATGACATATAGACTATGCAAAATACCCCTATCCTTAGAGAACTACATAAAAGAGTATAACTATATAAAGGACATATCAACCACAAACGGGTTCAAGGAACATGACATAGATTGTTTAATTAAGGGACACACTAAAAAGATTAAGAAATTGATTGATTGATTGATTGATTGATTGAAAGATTAAGAGAGACTTGGAAATAGTGCATAAGAATAGAAGAAGATTGATAGATTTATTAGGAAATCCTAAAGATAAAATGGACACACTTGACAAATCGGGAATCTATAGTATAAGTTGCGGAAACTGCGAAAAGGTGTACTTTGGGCAAACAAGAAGAAAAATTAGAACAAGATATAAAGAGCACTTGAATCATGCTAAGAATAATCAGCCCTTAAAATCAGCTGTAGCACAACACATGATTACATTGAATCATTATGACGTTGGAATGGATAACTTAAAGCTAGAAAAAGCGGTGAAGAATATAAATTCTCTCGATGCATGGGAAAGCTTAGTTATACAGAAAAATGCAGAAAAGGTCATGAACAACGATAACGGCCCAATAACATCGTCACTTTTTGAAATCTGTAAAGTCAGCTCAAAAACAAAACGGACCTCGAACGTTGACCACAGCTGCACTTGACCAGACTCAGCTGTGTTGTTTTAGTTTTGCGATAGTCGCTGACGAGGATGGGAATGCCCATCGAAATGCATTCGACTTGAAAAAAGCGTTTTTCAAAAAATTTGACGGTACCGGTAAAGGTAAATTTTTGAATGTGTAGTGTTGTTTTTTCGGTTAAATTATTTGTTTAAGGAATACTTTTAAACTTGACTGAGTAAAAACAATTCTTTTACAATAATTGTTGACATATTGAGCAACTTTTTAATTTGATTTTCTGAAGTTTTTACCTTTACCTTTTGTGTTGTGTCACTGTTTTAGCAAAAATGCGATGAGTAATCAAATAGAAAATTTGTATAAGGTTAGCCTATTCTTATTTATTTTGTTATATTTATAAAGTTACACATTCATACTTACTAAGAAGTTCATTGGCGCTTCGGAAACAGCATGGGAAGTGGATTAGAAGAGTAGTCACATACTTTTCTAATTTACTTCCCTACTATTCACTTCCCACTGTTGTTGATTTTAATAAAAAATATGAAAGAAGTTAAATATGCTTTATTTTTGTTGATGAAAATGTAATAACATTTAACATTTAACACATATTAAAATTTCGTAATTTTTAATACCATTTCACAACTTCTAATTTTAACAATGCTCTTTCTATCAGCCTATAAAAACGAAACTAGGTTTCTTCATCAAGCAATAAAATTATAATATATTGAGTTATTGTATAAATTTATAAATTTTTTTGCTATTACTACACACATTTCAAATGGTTTTTTTTCTCCAAATTTTGTAAAATCAATTTTGCACCAGGTTATTTTAAGAAGTTCAGTAAAGTGAATATTAAAATTGACTTTTGAATTTGATCTTAAATCAAGAACTTCTTTTTAAATATTCTGTATTTGAAAATATTTTATAAAATGAAGATAATAAAATAATTGAATTTTCAATTGCAAGCTTAAATACCTTATCTAGTATTTAGGTCTTAATTACACTATTAGCAACATATTTTTTGCTGGTATATTTGAAAGTTATTTTTACTTTTGTTTCCTACAAAAAAATTTTTTTCTCTGAAATTAAGACTCTTATTTTGAGGCCAAAACAATTTTACATCCAAAAAGATTCAAAAATTGCTGTTAAGTGTGCGTAATCCTTTTTTAAGAAAATCTTTTTACTTTTTACTAACACTTTAATCTATCACAGGAACATTTACTAATTTTCAGGATTTTTTACCCTATATAAGTATATTCGCATTTGAGTAACTATTTATACTACTAAAACATTCTGAAACACACAAATGTCTAAATTTATTCTTAATATACATTTGAAAATTAAATAACAAGGCTATGGTTAAACAATTTATAATAACACGATTAATATTTTAAAATATTGTTTTTCGAAATAAAACAAAACCCATTGTGTTTTAGTCTCAACAAATTATATTAAACAGGTTTGAAGAAATAGTTTTTAAATCACAGTTGAATACATAGCATGACTTTATTAGGTGTACATTTTTGTCAATTTAAAAAGAGTAGTATAATTCGATTATTTTTATTTTGAAAATTTTAGTAATAAGCTTATTTGACCTTTTGTTTTTTGCTTATACCCTAGAAAATGAACGTTTTGAAAAATTTTACTGTTACGGAGGTACAAAAGACCTTTTCTGATAATGTTTTAGAGGCTTTTCAAGACTAAAAAAAAATCTTAAAACTATTATATTTTCTTAGTTTTTGAGAGCTTTTCAGGACAACAAAATTATATAAATAAAGACTAAGACTTAATTATACTAATTTTTTACTAGATATAAGCACAAGGATTTCTTTTATTCAACCCAGATTATACCGAAATATATGTCTAACCTAATTTTATCAGAACTAGAGTGTTCTTAGTTTTTCCACATATTTCGAAATAAAATAAAATTATAAAATAAAAAAATAATAAAGTACTCGTCGAAATTTATACATAAAGAAGAATTTTTGGGCAGTCGATTGAAAATACTCTTAGGTTGAAGCGAACTTTTAAGAAGACGGTGGCATAATCTTGGTTAAAATCAATAATATAGATATCGAGAATTACCTTTTCAGCTCTAATTTTTATTTACTTATTTTACTAACTTTATGTTAGGCTATTGCCGTTGATAATAATGGTTTGAGTCGGTATGATATTATTCAGCATATCGACTATATTCATGACCATATTCTATATTCTAATGACGAAATTATCCTAGTGGGGGACTTCAACTTGCCCAACGTGCGATGGGTAGTGAATGATGATGACCATAACTATCTTCCCCATAATTTGACTGAGGGACAATCACTGTTCCTTGACACCTTGGCTAGCATTGGACTGTACCAAATGAGCAGTGTGAGTAACAATATGGGAAGACAGCTTGATTTAGTGTTCTCTACGAACTCTATGCTAAGTCCTGAATTACACGAGAGGGATTTCACCCCATGAGTGACGAAAACTAGTTTTTTTCTTGGTGAGAGAAGTGAGGTAGCAAGAGGGTCATCTGCGAGTTTGAATCACGAATCGTAGGGGTTTTGCTTGAGTTCTTCCTGATTTGCTTTTGTTCATTTTCGTAAGTTCTTCTAGGGTTCGAAAATTTTTTGGCGTCAGGTTGATTAAGTATTGCTTGAGCCGGTGAATACACATTTTCAACCCTGCAAAACACTTATGAACCGGTTTTTTTAACGTCAATCAAAGCCCCTTTCGTAGCAACACTCCGATCGTTTTTCTACTTTTGCACAGAAGAGAATTGCCGTGAGTTATGGGGTAAAATCCCTCTCGTGTAATTCAGGACTAACTTTTGTTGAACCCAGTCTCATTCCCTTGACGAACCTTGATATGTTTCACCCTGCACTGCTTTTCACTTTTCATTGTCTTTCGGTGTGCGTGTCGATAATCTCGAATGTGAATATAGATATTTAACTTTAGAAAGCCACAGATATTATATATAGATATTTAACTTTAGAATACATAGATTGAATCTCTGAATGAATATCTTGGGAATTTTGACTTCCTTACTTGTCTGTGTAGTGACGATATCTACAGAAACGTATCTGGTTTCTATGAAGTATTGTACGAAGGTTTCGGGAGTTTTGTTCCCTATGTCCGGGTTAGAAGTAGAGAATCCGCTCCAACCCTGGTTTAATAGAGAATTAAAACCTATTAGTAATACGAAAAATAAACTCTGGAAAAAGTACCTGCGTGTGGGCAGTGTTGACTCTAGGCACGAATTTATTCTCTGCCACGAACATTTCATAAGTCTTTTTCGTTCCCTATATGAAGAATACCTCCAGAACCTGAGAGTCAGCTTATTCTCTGACCCCTCGTGCATTTTTTGATTATGTCAATATGAGGAGAAGAGTAGACAACTATCCATCGACTATGTAATTCTATGATTCTAAGATTATTTGTAATTTATTTGCTGAATATCTTGTCTTGGAGATCTTGTCCAAACATATTGTAGATCTTCTGGGTGACTTTTCTTATGGTCCTGACGGGGCTCCTGCTGTTGTCTTAAAGAAGTGTTCTTCGACGTTATTACGTTCTTTACTTTTATTTTTCTGGCAATCTTTCTCCGTGGGTGGATTTTTGGATGGTTGCCAAACTAACTGCATTTATACTGATTTTAGTAAGGCCTTTGATAAGCTGTCTCACTCTATTATCGATTTCAAATTGGCCAGGTTGGGTTTCCCGCCTCCACTCATTGCATGATTTAACTCGTATTTATCTAATAGGACTTATAGAGTGCGTTTTCGGGCGTGCTCTCTGATGCTTTTGTGGCTCCTTCTGGCTTTCCCCAGGGTAGTCATCTTGGTCCTTTGCTATTCATCTTATCTATTGATGAAATTACTTATTTGCTTCAAAGAAGTAAAATTCTTATTTATGCGGACGATATCTAGATTTTTCTCCCAATTAAATATTTTGGGGATTGCGAGATCTTGCAGTCGGACCTACACATATTTTATAGCTGGTGTGGCAATAATAATCTTAAATTAAACATTGGGAAATGTCAGATTATGACCTTCTCGAGGTCCCGCAACTACTGTAATTTTCAGTACAAGTTTGATCTTACTTGTATTCAACGGGTGGAAGGAGTGAAGGACTTGGGTGTGTACCTTGATAGACAACTTAACTTCATCCCCCACATTAATAATATCGCTTCCAGGGCCAAATCTCTGCTGGGATTTATCTGTATACATCCCTTGTTAGACCACTGCTGGGGTATGCAAGTCCGGTTTGGTCTCCGTGTTACAGATCTCACATTAAACGTATTGAATCCACTCAGCGTAGATTTGTGAGATCGGCTCTTCGTGCTTTGCCCTGGAGTGACCCTCTTATTCTGCCTCCATATGAAGAGCGATTGGGACTGCTGCAACTTGCTGCTCTAGAGAAGCGTCGTTGGTTTGCTAATATAATTTTTCTACACCAGCTTCTGCAGGGGAGGATCGATAGTGAGGAACTTTCTTCCAAAATTTTACCTAGAGAACTGTCCTATTCCCTTCGAAACCGTTCTAGCTTACGGATAGCTTACTCGCGCACTAGGTACGGTATGTTTGAGCCAGTTAACCGCATGTGTAGGTTTGCTAATGATGTGGGTGATGTTTTCAGCACTAACGTGGACAAGGTTACATTAAGGAGTAGCCTCTACAACGTGTAGCCATCCTGTTGCATTCAATCGTTTTTGTAAGGCTTTTGTAAGGTTTTTTTTTATGTTAGTTTGTGTATGTATTGAATTGGCTTGGTTCAAGTGATCTCTATTGGCTGTTGCACCCCTGATTGTTGTGTTTGGGTGTGTTTTGTGCTTCTGGGTATTAATATTTTTTTTTGCATGCTGGTGTGTGAGCCTCATTAACATCAATATTTTGTTATATGTTATTTTGCCTGTGAAGTGCGCCTTCTGAGTTAGAAGGGTTAATTCGAATTCGATAAATTTATTTCCAAAATGAGCATAGGTCATGTATGCCCTGTATAGGTTTCAGTTTAAATTCTAGACTGCTCACACAAACTCACACACTTGATTTTCATGATTCTCTTGCTGTAATCTGGATTGGAACGGACGTACGTTACCAAAAGATTTTAAATAAATGAATGAATGCAACAAAAATTCAAGTAAATGTTTCAGCCGAAAGAGTTGAGTTGAAAGTTAGTATTTTTTACCGGTTCATACCAGTTATTTCAAGCTGTATCGTATCTAGCAATAACATTGGAGGAGGATGGTACGCTATTAATCAGTTATTTAACCGAAGAATCAGGCAAATTTATTCAAGTTAGTCCAGTTATTAATACCAATAATTATTCGTATTGTATTAAAAAAAAATAATCAAACAAGATTATATTTCAACAAAACATGCTTCATCAAACCGAATAAACTTAAATTGTATTGGTCGTTTAGCACTCCAAGTTATAAGCAATGTTCCTGAAACACAACCATGTTCGGATAATGAAGACCCACCGCCCTCTCAAAATATAAACAGGCGAGCGCAGGCAGCACAGCAAAAGTCAATTCGAGCAAGAAGAGCAAGAAACCTGATAATAAGAAAACAAGAGGCTGAAATAGCTCAACTTAAGTCTGCAGTCCAACGCTACAAGAAACAAATACAACGGATCAAAAAAACACCAATTAGCACACCCAACACCAAAGTAAATTCACTTATAACAGCAGTAAGTGCAGGCGATAAAGAAACTATAAAGAAGAAACTGCTTTTCAGTGAAGTTATTACTCAACAACTTAATGAAAATTTTTCAAATCTCAACACTGTCCAAGAAAAAAGAGTCTTCAGGAGAGTGTTAAGTGGGAAAATAATCAAAAAATACAATGTTTTACCGAAAGAAATGAAAATAAAACCTTTGAGTAAAATAGCCAAGAAATTAAGACTGATGGACACAAAGCGCAGCTCAAGAAAAAACTGTGAGAATTTGAAAACGTGCATAGTCAAATTTATGGAAGATGATTCGAGCAGTAGACTTTGTGCAGGAAAAAAAGACTGTATAACGAAGAAGGGCGAGCGTAAGCAAAAGCGAGTTATGCTAGATACCTTACTCAACTTGCACAAATGTTTTGTGGAAAAGACACACATTAAACTATCTTACACAATGTTCTTACTGAGTCACTGTTACGACTTTACATACATTTCTTGAGCGATGGGCCAGTCACCCAATATCGTAATAAAATGATGTTCAAGGTTTTGGCAACAATGCTAGAAGATTTCTACCCTAACCTTCAAAATTTCACATGGAATTTTCACGAAGCAGGTCACGGTAAGGGAGCTCCTGATGGAGTGGGTGCTACTTGCAAGAGAACTGCAGATAGATTAGTTGCGAGTGGCACCGATATCTCATCAATAGATGATTTAGCTACAGCCCTTGAGAAAACCTGCCCGAATATTAAAATTTTCATCATAGATGATGCAGACATATCTGAAAAAGCAGCAAAATTAGGTTCTACTGAAGGTATAAAGACTTTTTCAGGCCCACTAAAGGTTCACCAAGTTACCGGTTGCGTATTTAAACCTAATTGCCTGACATTGAGAAGTTTGAGCTGCTTCTGTGACTCAGAGCTATGTCGTCATTTTCAATTGGGTACTTTGGATTATCCACAAACACATCGTAAAATTCCTCTACGTGTTGATGATATATACGGAGCTAGCTACCCCTAACTTAAAAATGAGAGATAGAGATTTTTGTTTTGATGGAAAGGAAAAGTAAGAACCTTTTTATGTTTTGTACCTAGTGCTTAAGGAACATTTAATTTTATAAGCAAAGACTGCTAAGAAATGACAAGTCTGATTATAAATAATTCATAATAAAAATAAAAATAAATAAATAAAGTTGATTCTTAAAAATAACCCTGTCTTTAATATGTCTATCTCTCTTCCCTGTCCACAAAGTATCCTCCCCTGTGCATTCTGTCTCTACCCTGTACTGAGTATTTACCCTGGTCATTTATAAAACGAGATAAAACCAACAAATTGACTGGCCACTTTGTAAACGTTTTCAACTTAAAAGTTTCCATAAAAAAGATGTATGTACTTAAGTAAAAATATAAAAAAAATGCCATGCCGTCACTTCATACAACATATTCCCTCTTAACTTATAATGACCCGTATAACGCTTTTACTCCAGTTATATTTAATATGTATTTTTAATACTTTTCATTGTTTTTCATAAATAAATTTAATTGAGAAAAAAAATTTTAAGCGAAAAATAATAAAATATTTTTTAAGTATGGCGTGCCACTCCGAAATTCTGAAAAAGTGCATATAAGTAGAGAGACATTATATCTACAATATATACAGGAAATTGTGAGAGCTCCCTCAAAAACTAAAATAATACAGCAGCGTTTTTGCTTATTAATTTAAAAAACGTCTTTACAGCCTCAACCAAATTTACAGAAAAGCTTTGTATACCTCTGTAAATGTGAATTTTGTCAAAATCATTTAACTACTAGGAAACAAGAAAAAAAATTTTATGTGAAATTAGCTTATTTTTGGCCCTTACAAATACTAGTATCGCGAATAAGAGAGAAAGTATGGGCATTCTTTGCTAATTTAAAAAAGCGTATAACATTTTACAAGTTGTAAAAAATTAATTTAAAATTTCTATGTATAACACAACGTTTTCATTGCCATATTTACCTTTTTTATATGAAAGTCGCCTTTTTCAATTCAGTTTCACTAAAACTTGAATCTAAGTCACCCTTTTTCAAATCATCTCCACTTATTTTTGTTTCAAATTCACCTACTTGAATCAAAATCACCCGAACAAAAAAATTTAAAATCTATTGTGCAATTCAAATTTTTATTATAAGTATAAATGTAAACACTGACTATTGTTGTTATGTACTTAAAATAAAATTGGAATTTTACAGTGGAGTCTAATTTTTTAAATTCGGGTGATTGTGATTCAAAATTGGTTGTTTGGTTTTAAAAAGTCGGTGAGTTTTAAACAAAAACAGTTGGGGATGATTCGAAAAAGGGCGACTTAGATTCGAGTTTTAGTGAAACGGAATTTTAAAAGGGTAGCTTTCTTATAAAAAAAAGGTATAAACAAATCTTCTAATTGTTATCTCATCTCACTAGGAGGAAAAAATTTTCTTTCCTTTGAAATAATGTGCGCGTCATATTTGCTGCTTAATTTGTGCTAAATTTTACCTCGATACTACTAACCGTTTAGTAGTTCGAGGCCTGTAACAGGTGCAAACGATTGAATGAATCAGATTAGGTTCCATTTTTGAGGTGCGAACCTAAAAACCGTGCGTATCGTCAGCCTAAATTGTTTCGTAGTATACACGTTTTCGTTGTCTCCAACGATGTTGTGACAAGGAGAAGTGTTGTCTTCAAATAAAAAAAAAGAAACAACAAATAACATAGGTTCCTATGTCCCAAATAAAAGGGAATTCAAACCCAATAAAAAGAAAAAAGCAAGTAATGCTGTTCTTCCATCATGAAGGTCCCAGGTTCGGACCTCACTGTTAGTAATCCAATCAACGGTTGATTTCTGCTGTCAGCAGATTACGCTAAAAAGCCAGGCGGTTTCAGTGTACGGTTGGTGGTTCGAAATCCATTTCAATTTGTAAGTCCACTTACAATCGTTGTCGTCAAATCGGGTGAAGTCCACACACCCCCAAGGGGTTTTGTGAACTAGAGAATGTCTTTGGGCAGGGCGTATACAAGGGGGAAACTCCCGCAGAATTAAAGAGATACACTAGATATTATGAAGAAATCTGAAAATTAGTTACTCAAAGTAGTCGGATGAAGACTAGGTCAATGCAAATCACTATCTAATGAATTGTGGACCCCGAAATGGAAACATTAAGCCGAAGAAGGAAGTCTGCCTCCAAATACTGTTGTAAAGGTTCTAGATAATTTTGATATGCTTTTAAATATTTTGGTGATGTTTCCGATCAGTGTTGCCAGAGCAGAAAGATGATTTTCGTCCTTGCGTCCATTAAAAAAGTGGTCATGAACATGAATGGAATGGGGTTGCAACCCAGTCAACCAGTCTATAGTTATAAGAGACGAAAAATCTCAAAGAAGAGCAAGTTGTGGGCAATAAAAACATTCGGACATCGAACAAATCTCTTCGGTGCTCGGATAAACAGAAACAGAATTGGTTCATGAAGCGATTTCGGTATATAAGAGTGTCTAAATATATGTATATGGGGAGGTCTTAATTATGAAGATTCCAGTAGATGAAGGTGTGAAGTAAAATTTTTACGAAAATCGACATTGTTGTAAAAATAACAAAATACTTCTTATTAAATCAACCGAAATAAGTTTGGTATACTGCAATGAATCTCTAGCAGATCGGTTGTGTAAAATGTAAATCGCTTTGAAAAAGCTTTCGTCATTATTCCTGCGTTTTCCACGAAAGCTTAAAAATATTGCTAAACATCCTCATCTACTTAACTTTTAATTTATACGAGGAAATTTTGTTTCTACCGTTGAATAAGAAAGTTCTGCTAACAAAGTAAAAACATGTACACTTTATTAACCGAAATAACCAGAAATCTTTGATGAAACGTGAAACTTTAGTCCCAAACCAAATTTTCTTCCAAAACGCAAGCAGTAAGTCATGCTCCGACAATGGTCTGGCGCTCGTATTTTCCTTTTGCACTTCCGTATATTTTCGCGCTTTTAGGCTTACAAATGTCTGTTATTTTCTTAAATAGGGTCTGAATATTTCTTTCGTTTACTTCAAGTAAAACAAAATTACTTTTTCATAGAACTAATACTTTAGGCACAGCAGTGCAGGATTTACGTATAAGCTACACAAGCTATAGCTTAGGGCCCCACTTTCTTGCGCGCCCCAAAAAAATTGTCCGAGTGAGCAATTGTCATATATACTTAAATTTACTGCAGTATTATTTGTCCTAATGCCGCACGTCCGGAACGTCCCATACTCTTCACCCAACAAAGCGCTATTGTGCCTAGGCTTTGCATTACAGATAACCGGTTAACCGGTATTACCGGTAATTATGAATACCGAAATCAAACCGAATCAACATATTAGCAATGTCAATCCTATGATCCAGCAGAACATGATAAATCTGACACATCAGGATGATAGTCTGACACATCAGGATCTGTATATTTAACGATCGTGTCCAATCAAAATGCCCTAATGTAGAAGAAATTTTGTATTTTTCTTAGTATGATAGTTGCAAAATGCTCTAGAGAAAGATCTTGTTGTCAGCTGAAGAGGATAAAAAATGAATTTAGAACAATAATGACTCAAGATAAATTATGTTCCCTCAGCCTCATGTGCATAGAAATTGACAAGCTACGCAGTTTATCATTTGATGATGTCATCAGTGACTTTGCTATGGCAAAGGCAAGAAAGAAAATACTTTAGTTTAATATAACTCCTTAACGTGACGTTCTCCCAATTCACTCCAGCCCGCGATTTTTCCTATACCCGCGAGTAAACATGTTAGTCCTGAATTACACGAGAGGGACTTTACCCCATGAGTGACGAAGACCTGTTTTTTTCTTGGTGACAGAAGTGGGGTAGAAAGAGGGTCGTTTGAAAGTGTAAATCACGAATCGTAGGGTTTTTGCTTCGGTTTTTCTGATTTGCTTTTGTCCATTTTCGCAATTTCCTCATTATGGTTCGAAAATTTTTTAGGGTCAGGTTGATTTAGTATTGTGAGTACAAATTAGGTCAGTTCCACCGATTTTCGTGCACAAACTTTCCGTGTAAATACTTACTTATATGGTGGGAGAAAAAGTGTCCGCAAACCAAAAAATCGAGGGAACATGTTTCATGCAAACTCGTAAAAATCAAGAAACTGCAACTTATAATTATAAATTGTTAATCTAATTATTTTAACCACCAAATTATCCTTCATTCTATTCATTCCTTCACTTTATTCGATCAATTCACAATAAAACAGTCACTCAACCTAACCTCACTTTCTAAATAAGAATACCCGAACAGCTGTTTGTACTTTTGCAAGAAAAGATGGCCGATCATGAACCAGCTATAAAGTTTGGGTAAGTTCGTGCAGCAGGGGAATCCGTGACGTCTGTGTTTTCTCCGCCATCTTGCCTGGCATGAAACGTGATGGAATGTAAAATGTGTAAGTTCGTGCAGATGCGGGATCCCACTTTCTCATCAAAATGAGTTTGAAGTGGACGCGAGAAAAGACTGTAATGCTAATTCAGGTATACGAAGTGCGTGAAAATCTGTACAATTCAAAGCATGCAGATTATGTTCATCGTGACAAAAGGCAACAAACATTAAAAGAAATATGTAAATTATTAAGAAGTGATAGTTTTGTTGTGCAAGTTACCGAGGTTAAAAATAAAATTCAAACGTTAAGAAACCAATTTGCCAAAGAATTAAGGCAAGTCCGTGCTTCAAAAAAGTGGCGCCGGTTCATTTATGAGCCGAAACTGTGGTGTTATAATCTTTTAAAATTTCTACAACCACATTGCATGATGAAGGAATTGTTATCGAATATAGAAAAAACTGACTGCTGACACAAATGTGACTGAACCCTGCAAAACACTTACTGAACCGGTTTTTTAACGTCAATCAAAGCCCCTATCGTAGCAACACTCGGAGGGTTTTTCTGCTTTTGCACAAAAGATAATTGTCGTGAGTCATGGGGTAAAATCCCTCTCGTGTAATTTGGGACTTAAACATCAAAAAATCTCTAAATTTTTCTGTAGGACTAGCGCGAAATTTAAAAATATTTATTATGATCTAAATTTTCCATTGAAGAAAAACGACATGCACTCCTCCGTCCTATAATCTGCGCATGCGAGGATTGCTACATGTCGTAATTCTTGACCGGTGATTATTCCTTCTATCTATCTCGTGTAACTATCGGAAGAGAACCCTATTGATTTCCATAACGATTGGTTTAATAGTATAATTGTTATAAAAACATTTTCTCCCCTTTGTCCAAGGTTTAAGTAATTTTATACGACGGCCTTTAATTTGCACTTTGGGTTTTACCAACGATTTTAATTGGATTCTTTTCCCTTTCTTACTTAAGTGGCCGGTAAAAGCAATAAAAGAAAAGGATGTATACGAGAAATGGAAATCAATTAGCAACACACTTTAAATATTTTAGAAAGAAGGAACGCGCTTTTCTTAAAAATCCATTTTGAGATATATTTTTAACAGAACAGTAAATATAGGTATATACCTATCTCTCATCTGTTTTAATATTAAAAGTTCAATCTGAATTGTGTACCCTTTAAATTTAAAAATGTACTTAAGAAAGAAGCAGTTCAATAAGAAATGCAAAATTACCTTTAGATGGACTGCTTTATGTATAGAAGCATTCAAGATAGATCATTTAACATTGTTTTCTTTAGTAAAAATAAAAATAAATTATTACCTAAATAACACGTAACTTATATAATAATAATTACTAATAATAAAAATATTATGGACAATCGACATTCATAAACATATTATGTAACTAAATTTATATATTTATCAACCGATACCGTTTTATAAATATGGATGATTCTGTAAACATATATATGTAATTAATTAACAAGTATTTTTTGATTAAATGCATACATATTTTAACATAATTGAATTATAAATCACAAAATGTGTTAGGTCACAAATGAACATGGATTATATCTTTTGTAAATATATATTTTTCACTATGTATTTTTTTTAATTATAGCTTATATTTTATTAAACAATTTGTATAAACAGAATTGATACACTAATAACTTTTGCAACAGATTACATAATTATAACAACTTTTTCTGTAACTGATATATAAACAGTGTATACTTTATTTTTGTGTTTCTTGAATAAACATCTACTATTTGTATAAGCCTAAACATTTATAAATATTTATTCCGACAGTGGTTACAATGATATGTAAAGTACTTTTCAGGTGATATGTATGAATACTCGGTTCAAGGCATTGCATTGATATGTTTAGTTTCATTGATTAAATTATCAATCTATATATTGCATTGTAAACTTACTATTGTCTAATTCAAATTATGTTTCTAGTAAATCCTTCATTATATCTAAGGAGTCTTGTAATGATTTAGCGTAACGAGAAGAGCTCGTAACTTCGCACGAATAAAATGCCGATATACAAAAAACGATCTCATTTGGCTTGGGGTTGTAGGAGCATCCATAGCCACGTGGCGTTACTGGTCCATATCCCATGAAACTATCAGTACTGCATGCGACCTAAATTATAACAATGTTATTAATTATTCTGGTTTAAGTAATGACATTAGTAATATATGACTGAAAAATAAACACAAATTGAAGGAAAAACAAAATGAGACACGTAATCATGTGCGTTTGCTAGCATTAAATTAGTGATGTAATGTATAGTCAGATTCAAAGCTCCTGAAAATTCACGCATTGAAAAGTTAAATTGTAATATTTTAATTCGTTGAAAGTCAGTGGTTTTTGTCTCTCTAGGAGACAAAAGGTAAAACTTTTACTTTAATTACTCAAATTAAAGTTTTAATTTTATGAAGGTAAGTAAATATACTAAAAATGATTTTTCTTATGTTTTTTTTTAAATTTCTACCAATTCGAATTCACAAAATATAAGGATTGTTACGAAACTATTTTAGCTGTAAAGACAGCAAAATGTACGAGTAGTATCGCAAGAGTGTAAGAAAGTGAATCAGCAGAAAAAATTTTCCTCCTGATCAGGCCCATGCGCCCCCCAGGAGGGTTTTTAAAATTTTCTAAACTTCTTGATTAGGAACAATTTCACTGAAATACTCGGGAGAAAATCCTGCGCACGGGCCTGCTTTGGATGCATCTTTGATACCCTTAAAATAATACAACGTTTAAAACCACTCAAAAATGTGTTAAAGTTAATTCGTCGACTACTGATTTTGGTGAAATCGAAAAATTTAGAACAACAAACTGCCCACATTACACCGAATCAGCCAGAATCTACTATTATTCGCGATTCAAAAGCCTAAATTAAATATTCTTCATCTACATTGAATTGAATTGATTTGAAAATATGTCACTTTTTTAAGGTTTAATAATTTTCCTAATTTTAAAAAGGATGTCTGGTTTGGTATGCTATGCAAATGGTTCCAAGATGGGTGATAGAACGGTCATCGGAGTCTATGGACCTAGATTCCATATACATAAGACGCTCGGATCTGCACAAACCATCTTTTAAGCAGAGATACATTTTATTATCTGGAACTTCTTCAATGCACTCAAAGAACTAGCTCAGTACAATAGAATCACGTTGGCCTCGATACAAGGGCACAAGGGCATTGAAGGTAAAGAATTGGCGGATCGCCGGGTACGCGTAGATTCATCACCTGTGCCTCCTCGAAAAGCCTGTTGGCAATCCGTATCAAGTCATGGGAAGACAGATGTTAGCACTCACATTGGACAAACACTTTGGGGTTAAGGCAAGCAAACAGGTTCATAAACTACTCAAAACAGATAACGGAAGCGCTGCTCACACTCAATAGACCACATTTAAGAGTTATAACAGGACTTTTAACTGGTCATTGCCCTCTAGGCAAACATTTGGAAAAGATGGGGCTAGCTGAGAAAGACATCTACTGCTTCTGATTGAAAGAGAAGACAACAGAAAACACCCTCTGTCACTGCCAGGCCCTCGGTCGAATCAGGTTCAGACATCTCGGCGAGGCTTTCCCATCACCGTTAGGCATAGCTAAGGCAGCCCGCAAGGAAATTTTAGGTATAATTAAAGAACTGACGTTTGATTGGGTGGCTTAAGTTTAGTATAGGATTTTATCACAAAAGTTCAATTTGGTCGAAGTGACAGAAGGGTGATATAAGTCCTTACATCCACATCTAATATGAGTAATAATATGATAAATGAAGAAACGAACTTAATATAAAATGTCACATACGCGAAAATATTCGGATTGAAAAGTATTCGTTTAAATTTATAATCAAATTCAATTAATTCTATTATATTATTCATCATAATAAGAAATTTTCGACTGGAGCAATTCTTTTCCACTTGGATAGTATACCATTATTCACGGGAAAATCAATTATAGCTCTAGGTTTGAAAATATGTATATCTATTTAACACCGATTGTATTAAAAATTATCTAATGTACAGGGACTGTCGGGTTCACTTCATAATTAGTCTCCAATAATTTGATAATTCTCTATTAGAATAATATACATGTACATAATTATGCATATGTCAAGGCAGCTTTACAACGCGAATTTGCAATCAGCTGTGAAAAGTTACTTGATGATCAACCGATTGAGTGAATAGTTAGTTAGTGAAAGCATTAATTAAGTGAAACTTAAAAGCGAATTTCGACTAAGTGAAATTATAGAACACTTGCGTACTACAATGGAATCAGGATTGCGGATAGTACAGCTGGTCAAATTATAGTACACGTACTATAATTATAGGACGGTTAAGAACCCTGAACTAAGCTGTCCTGTGAGGAACAGAGAGGTGACTATAATCTGTTCCGAAAAGATTGGCAGTACACGCTCTTATGGACTATTCCTGTCTGCTTTATTATCCCATCATTTTCCTATGCATGCATCCCTCTTCCTCAGCACGCTGTTGCCAGGATTTTAACTCAGAACATTTTCTGATTTTTCCTCGTGGACTCGGGTTGCCATATCAAAAGCATGTAAATATAAAAATTTTCTTGATGAATCCATAACCATTCATAAGGGCTTTTTTTATTAACAGCTGTGCAACATTGAACCAAAAATATAAACATATTTCAAAATAAATAATTTAAAACAATTTATAATAAGTAGATTCAAGCATTTCTATAAACCTACTGCTAAAAGATTGTAATCTGACTACACTAAATGTTCTTTCCGACCATTCCAGTCACTCGAATTCGTATTGCATCGGAAAACTTCGAGTGTAAAAATACCCATCACCCACCGCTGAGTGCTGATCATTGTCGGTCGTCCAAAAACATCTGTCTGCTGATTGTTCTTATCACAATCCGTGTCTCTTGGTTATAGGGATCGATTCATCGATTTTCGATTTGTAATTATTTTCCGATTTCGTAGATCGATTAATCGCCTTAAAAAGATCGATATTCAAGATCGAATTGATCGATTCAGTTTATTTTGACATTTCAATTTATTTCAGGATTTTGAAATTACAAGTAATTAGAACTGTTTCTATATATGCATAAATGTAGACATATGTACATATATAAAGTCATTAGTAAACCAATTTATTAAATAATAGAAAACAGCTACTAAAATACTCTACGTATATTCCACATGAGGTTCTTACTAGGATTATAAGTGGCAGCATATATACTTGTCTATTCGACTAGTTATACTCCATTTGGAGTTGATGTGGCAATTCCGCGCAAACTAATATGCATAACGTCTAGAACATCGGTATACAAAATTCAACTTACTTTCGAAGCAATTTCACGTCGAATCGTGTATTCCACATGATTTTTTTACTGGAATTGACTTCGCAGCAAAAACCAATTTGTACAAAAACTTAAAAACGCACACTTATTTTTAATTTATTGCTTTCTCGTTGTGGAATCACCAAACCAGAAATAAAACATAACAAGCGACCGATGACAAAATCATGCAGTAGTCACTAAACTACTCAGTTAGTACTAAAATATTAGAGCGATCACAAACGTATTCATCTAACACTTACGATCCTTTTAACATTTTTTACATTTGTCGGATTATTACAAAAATTAAAGATAAAATGCAAAAAGAAATTCACGAGTGAGCTTGTTTGATTTTTGGCACGTCTTAAATAGATCGAAATCGGAAATAAATAAATCGATTCGAGCTGAATCGGCAGATCGAAGGCTTAAAGGTCGATCTCTCGAGATCGAATGGAAGATCGCCCATTTGAAGCATTGAAAGGATGGTTGTACATGGTTTTTGTCGAGTTTGGGAAATTTGGCATCATAACTTGTCATTTACCGTGTACTGCCAATCTTTTTGGAACAGAGTATAGGAATATACTTTGGTAGACTAAAGTGCTAAACTAAGTACTAAATCTAGAACGCACTTTAACAAGGCTAAACTCTCAGGTTCTTGAATCACCTATACGCAAGCCGATCCGAGATTGCCGATCTATCCGTACCTGCACGCCTACATAAGGTTCTCTTTAAGGACCATATCATAGGAACTGGTCTATTATTAACTTGAGAAAAAGAGAACTCATTAATTCTATTTTTGGAAACTCACTTTCTTCAAAAACATGTCTAGATACTAATCAAAGATATATAATATAAATAATACAACAAGTAAATTTTTTTGGTGTCAGGAGATTGGAATCTTACTATACAACATTTGCGTTAAAATTTATAATTTGAAATTGACCTTAGCTTTAAGATGACTGGTGGTAAGCATGCATATGTTTTAAATATGAGATGTTATAAATTATAGTTTCTTTCTGATAAAGTAGTATCTTGATTAGTTTAAACGAATGCGCAATGCATTCAAGAAGTTCTGGGTATATTTGTTTTTACTTTACTGTGGGCGACATTTTTCAATGAAGTGTGGATTTCCTTAGAACAAAGTTCTAGAACTCCCTCCATACTCACCTGATCGATGGAATAAATACTAAATAGAAGAAGAGTTCTCTCAATTTCCCTGTTCAATCGTGAACAAATTAGTTCAATGCTGTGGCAAATTTATATCAAACACTTTCCAGATGTCAAATAATACTTCCTTGCCGTCAAAATTCAGTGAGCGAGAATCCATTTCTTAGTTCTCAGAAAAAAAGATAGCCTTTTAGGTGAGTCGGTTGGTTAAATAATTTACAGTTCATTTACAACTACATATCAGTTGACTGAGAGGATTTGGGAAATTTCCTCTCAGCGAAATTACTATTTAATTAGATGATAATTTGAATTTAGTCGCCGCTTTGTTCGAAGATTGCCTACTCTTTATATTTATCTTACCAAAGCTTAAAGCCACGGGAAATGGCGAATGTTTAGAAAATGTAGAGGTGATCAAGAAGAATGTTACGAGCATTTTATTATATTTCATGAGAAGACTTTTAGAGAGTAATTGAGAGCTTTTACGAACGTTGGAGACCGACGTAAGACAAAACCAGCAGGCCAAGTGATAGTTATATGACTTCAGCCAAAGAAATTAAAGTCGCATGCGACAAATCACACTCGTGAACGAGGGTGTATCTTTACAATTTTTTTTATTTACCACCCTTAAATTGTCGTGTAATTTCCGTTTACACGAAAACACACGGATAGTACACGGAAAGTAAACGGAAAGAACACGGAAAGTACACGGAAAGTAAACGGTAAGTACAGGGAAAGTACACGGAAATAATGCGGAAAGTACACAGAAGTACACAGAGAGTACACGGAAGGGACACGGAAGTACACGGAAAGTACAAGTGCAAATTTCGGGGACTACACGGAACTACGATACACGATAAGTACAAATAGTATAATAGTGTACGCAACACGTTCCGTCAAATTATGATTAGTCTTTCTGGGAGGAAGAGATACAGAAGACGTTTGAATCGGGTGGGGGGGGGGGGGGGGAGGGGAGGGAGGAGTGGGATACCTGCTTAGCGTGTGAACCGATTTGGATGATACTGATTTTGATGTGTAGATTATGTTCCCCCATTGGTAGCATGACAAAAATTTTATGATGGAGTGGACCCTAACTTCGTATCGTGTGGACCGCTTTGGATGATGCCTTTACTTCTGAAAAAGTATCTTTCTCACTTTGTATCATGACAAAAATTGTGGCTTAGGGTAAGAGTGAGAGGATGGGTGGCAACTGACTTCGTAAGGCATAGACCAAGTTTGATCTTTTTCATTCTGTTGTACAGAATGCGTTTCCTCATCGAAAATTTATAAAAAAATTTTGCACTCAGACGAGCATTACTTCTTAATGTGTGCCTCGGATAAGGTCGGCTGGGATTAACTTCGTAACTTTTGCCGGATTTGGATGACTGTATTTCCTGTTTAAATAAATTTGTTATACGAGCAGAATTTTTCGAGTTGTCAGATACTAATACTTTATTACTATACTTTATTATTAATACTATTACTAATGGGTTATCCCATATGATGGACACTTCGGCCAAGAAGTATTTTGTTCTAAAATCCCTTTTACTATAAAAGAAGCTTTTCCAACTTTAGTTAGGCAAAGAGGTCTTTAACAGGTGAGGATATAACATCAGCCGGACTCAGAAATTCCCGACTGAAGATCTTTCTTCTAGGCCATGCCGACACTCCGTTTCACTACAGAAATCTATCCGGTATAGAAAATATATGAGGCCATAGTAGCGAGACAGGATTTACCTTATTTAAGGCGGTGGTATCATTGTAAGCATAGGGTCTAACAAGCTACTTTGCCTGGATAAGTCAGCGTACATTTCTCCAGTATAGCAGCTGTTGATTGGTCCGGTCTCGTCGACGACCTGCTAAGGCTGCAACAAGATTCGGGGTCTTCGCAACGAGAGGTTGAACCCTTCCTAGCCAACTCATCAGCGGGCTCATTGCCCTTGAATCCGAGTGACCAGGTATCCAACAAAGCGTGACCTTGTTATGGCTCGTTAGTTGTTATAGGGTGTCAAAGCAGTCTTTAGTAAACCTTGAGGAAAAATTTCAGGAGAAAAAAACCTTGAGGGCTGCTTAAGAAGAAGCTAGTTATATTAGCACCTTTCAGTCCTTTGTTGACGTTGATAAGTTCGCAAATTTCGGTGGCCAGGAATGTTCTGAAGGATGCCTATGTGATGCTTGTCACACACAATCGACATATTAGATGTTATCTGCACTATCAGGATATTAATAAAAAATACCTAACCGCAATCGAAGATACTAATAAATCTACCCAAACATTTCAACTTACAAGATCATAGGGAATGAGGATTAAATACTTTTGATGCTGTTGTGTTGTTTGTTTAATTTGCACCTATTTCAAAATATCGTAATAGGTATAAAATTAAATATTAATTTATGCATTTTTGCGCTTTTCTGAAGTCGGTTCAACTTTTTTTTGAAAGTATTTTTTCAGAATAACTAACTCATTCAGAAGGCAGGTGACCTATTCTGTACTTCGAATTCGAAAACGAAAAGGAAACTCCTGAAAGGCGGAGCGTGAAGTTAAATAACAATTTTAGAATTTTTGCATTAATGCCGCCATAAGCAGTACCGGGGGACAAAGGCTGGAACGCCAAACATTGGCAATTAAAGTCTGGCTATAACTTGGTCGTGAACTGAAAAACTAAGCCTTGCCTCAGGCTTGGCCGTACACTGGAAAATTCAGGATCAGCATTCATGGCTCAGCCGAATTTGGTTAACGACTAATAAAAAATACTATGATATTTAAGCCGTGGTTAAAACTTGGATCAGCCAGTCTACGGAAGCCAACGCTTGGCACACCAGCATCCGACCAAGCTTGACCTTGTTACCAAGCCTGGCAATTAATACAAGGGAATATGCGCATAAAATTATAGGTAATAAAATTAGGAAGAGTTTCAGAATTACCGAATTAATTTTATCGCCTTGCTTTTTCAATAATTTTGTTGAAAATATCTTTCCACATAATATGGTCGGCTTAAAGTTAAAAGTCATTAAGTTAGAAATTTTTGGAAAAAATTAAGATTTGCAACTGAATAACTTTGAGAAAAAAATACAGTATCTGACATCCGTATTCGTACACTATTATACCACAAAAAAATATTGAAAAAAACTTTAAATAACAATAATAAAATTTATGAAAAATTCCAAAACCAACCATTCAAACCTCGAGTGGAGCAAGAAACATTAAAAGAATTTTTTTTGACATGATCAGCGTTTCTTAAAAAGAAAAGTTAATTATTTTTATTTAAAGTTTCTTCAATATTTTTTTTAGTATAATACTGTACGAATATGGATGTCAGATAATGTATATGGTAACAAAAGTATTACACCATATTAGAAATCGTTATTGAGTAATAATTGAAAAATATCAATTCAACGTTAGCAAAAGCGTTTACGTTTCACTTTCTCTATAAAAATTTATAAAAATTTCTCATTCAATGGAAGAAAAGAAGAATTCTTTTCATACGACATAATATGCATAATATCACCCAACTCTCGATCGAAGTGAAACTCTGCAAGTAATTTTGGTGGAACTATTTCACTACGAAGGAGATACCCGGCGCGCATTGATTCTAGCAGCAGCGTTGACATAAGTCCCACTGAAAATTTTTTGCGGCACTGATGTCCAATCGTAAGTGCTATTAAATTAATCAAAACGGCCGAAATAGTCTTAAGCACTATTCAGTGAACATTATGATCAAAAAAATTTGTCCAGTATAATATAGAAATATAATAAAATCTTAAATGCATAGAATTTAGTTATTTGTATTTTAAGTTTAGAGTAGAATATAAATAATATGTAAAGGTGCTGTGTAAACTTTTGTTGAATATGAAATTATGAAACTTACAAATTGTGCTTTTGTGCATAAACTAGCCTTGTGCTTCTTGGTGCATTGTGCAAATACGTTATCGATTTACATAAGAACTACCTGACTGGTGGACAACAGAAAACAGTTTGCAATTTTATAACTGTCATCAGTAAATAATTCGTGAACAGAGCCTGTTTGCTCACGACTAGCTTCTCTTAGGCCGAGCAGGTGGATATCTATTCCATTTCCGAGAATATTTTGAACCATAACCTCTGTTTGGCGAGCTACTGCACAGCGAAATAGTTCACGCAAGTGTTCCTTCTATAATAGAACTCCTTTTAAATTGTATTTATGATTGTTAAATAACAATAACTTCTTACGCTGTATATGCTAAACTTAACTTTCTTTGATTCTTCGCGTTTATCTACCTCGTCTTCTCGATCACTTTCTAAAGCAACGTTGGCTCCTTCGCCTTGACACATGGCTTTTGCCCACTCCAAAGCCTCCAAGCTGGCAGATCTTATGCAATCTACACGACCCTGGAAGTAGAATACAATTATATAATTTCAGCAAGTGTCACTTTAGAAACATGAGGAACAGTTATATGAATGTTCTCTGCTGTTATAATAACGTAATTCTAAACAATTTGAAATAGGTCACATTTGAACTAAATTAAACTTAGATACATCTAGAAAATGTATTAACACTGAAACACATAGTTAAACGACTTTCGGGTCATTTTTGATCCGACCTTAATTTTTTGATTTTTTAGTTCAATCTCTATAGTAGGTGTTCCAAATATAACCACTTTTGGATTGATATTTTACTTGTATTCCTTTATTTAGTTATTTAATAAAGGAATATAAGTAAAATATCAGTTAACAGCTGGTGATAGTGCTAGAAATGAAAATCGGGTCAAAAATGACCCGAAGGTCGTTTAAGGGGTAAACGGTACGAAATGACCCGATAAGGGCACCAACATAATTTAACTAATCCCTAAATGGGATGGACATTATCGTGATAATAAAAAACATTTCCTGATAAAATTCAGTCAATCAATAATTTGAGCCCATCTACTAATCTACACTATTTTTTCAAAATTTCGTAGAAGCGGAACTCTTAACTATCACATGTTGTTAAATAATACGTTTATAACCCAGAAATACCTTAGTGTGTACTCGCTGCGATCTCGGTATTTTTTAATACCAATCTAAGTAAACCCCTAATTTTCGGTTCAAAATTTAGTTCCTCCACTGTATTCCTCGTACACGTTGGATTTCAATTCCATATTTATACCAAAGCAATTCCTAACTCGTTACAGAATGAATTAATAGTAAAAGATTTTCTTAATAAACAGCTGTTTTTAATTAAACTTAACTTAAACTTTTTCAAAAACCAATTAGTGTCTCTAATAATTTGGCCACCCACTGTATCATCCAAGAGTTTATTGTGAAAGTCAAAACAAGTAAAACGTATTTTAACCAGTCAGCCGTGTTTGACGACTATATCCGTCATGGAGAAATGTCATGACGACTATACCCGTTATGGGTCAAATTTAGTTACCCTGTGCTATTTAAATTGTAAACGTTTATCTACCTATCTATACCTATTATCTATAATCTATGCCTTACCAAGCTAGGTGCCGCCCTCTTCGCACTCTCAGCTTAAACCATATGTTTTGTCATGATGCAAGTGAATCAAGATGCTCTGTTCACAATAAACGAATCGTCTTAATCGGCCCTCGCCATACGAAGTTAGTCTACACTCCTCCACCACCCTCACTCCATCATACAATTTTGACACGCTACCAATAGGGGAACATACTCTATACATCAAACCTCAACCCTTCCCCTAATTTTTCCTAATAGCGGAAATGGGGTATCATATTGTATACATAAAAAAAATCATCCAAATCAATCTATATAGGTAACAAAGTCGGTTCTTTCCCTCCCCCACTCTACCCACTCACAAATTTTTAACATGAGACCAATAGGGGAACATATTCTATACATCAAAAGCTGAATCATCTAAATCGATCCACACGTTACAAAGTTTGACTATATCGATCTTCCCACCATCGCTCAAAGTGCAATGTTTTTCTCATACTAGCAATGGAGGATCATACTCTATAAAACAAAAATAATCATCCAAATCGGTTCACGCGTAAGAAGTTGGGTAACGTCCCTCCTGCACCACACCCCACTTCATATATTAGCGAATTATGCAGTTAGCCTACACGAGCGTCCACCTCCGCCCTTGGTCACAAATTGTGAATCATACACTATACAACAAAAGAAGAATCATTTAAATCGGACTGTCTCTCCGATATACATAAATTTGTGTCGTGGTACCAATAGGGGAAGATGCTTTATACATCAAAAGAACAATCACCCAGATCGGTCCACACGTTGATCAGAGCTTACTCCATTAAAAAGCAGTCCGTGCATCCTTGAATGCGCTTAACGGGTTTCCACTGCTGACTTTTATCAGTATCACATTCCTGGTTATCACTTAGTGCCTTCTTCTCTCCGCAGAGGGGAATCGCGGTTTATATTAGAAATGTTCTTACATCTCACTCAATTGGCTTCTACTATTCCAATCTATTGGATTAGATTTAAACTCAATCGACACATCATTCATTTCTGCATTTTATACCGCAGCCTGTATATGTCTCACAGTGATACTGTTATGTTCTTTTGATAAGCTGTCCTCAAGTATTGATAAGATTTCAGAAATGCCTGTCTCTTCTGAAATCCTTCTAGCTTGCTATTTCAACGTCCACAACACACAGGGGTTCATGCATTGTTCTAGTATAAGCCCGTCTGGAAGACACTTCGAGTTATTTGGTGAGTCCTTTAATTTGCAGCAATTGGTTGATTGTCGGACTCGTATTTCTGATAGGGCACAATGCGCGAATATTTTAGACATTTTTCTGACATCGCATCCAGAGGAGTGCTCTGTCGCGGTAACGGCTCCCTTGGGCAATTCGGACCATTGTCTTATCTCCGCCCAATCTTCCACCTCCTTTATAATAACCACTAATCTAAATTCCACTAACAAAATTATAAAAAAGCTGATTGGGCTAGGATTGAGTGGGTCTCAAAGGGGGAAAGAAATGCGAGTGTTTTTTGCTTTTTCAAAGAGCTTAATTTTTCTCTTTTGTATCTTAAACAGGCAAAATCAAACTCTTTGAGAATACAAAAAAACGCTCGTAGTTCTTTGCCTTTTTGATACCCACTCGGTAAACTTGTTCAAAGTTTTTTTTTTAAATATTGGCAAAATTTCGAAAAAAGTGAATTTATTGCGCATTTCCATCGGAAAAATGCCTCTCTATCTCTAGTACCCGTAAGCTCCTGTTGGGGCATGGGGGGGGGGGGGGGGAGAGGAATTTCACCCGATTCGAGACAACGGTTGCAAGTGCACCTACAATTTAAAGTGGATACCGAAACCACTGACATTTTATCTGCAACTCCCATACCCTATTTATTGTAATCTTTTGTCAGTGAAAACAACCATGGAACGCAGTCGGTGGGATTCCAACCTGCGACCTCCGGATTGGTAAGCCGAAACGAAAAAAATGTGTCTAAGTTTTTTTTAAACGAACGTTAGAGAGAACCTATCTGTAAGGCAAAATAATTTTTTTTCCGCTGCTCTGAAAAATCATGGTAGAGAACTCAGAGCCTCCCCGTTATTCAATGTGGTGATATGCCAGCAGCTGTAGCCCCAAATTGAGTCGTTCTCTATTAAACATAGTGGTGGGGTGACCACTTACGTGTTGCATTTTATCTGGTACTAAGGCGTACTATGCTGCAGCTTAGTACGGATATAAATCAAGTCTATGCGGATGACCTTGCAATTATTATTAGAGAAGCTCAAATAACATCTTACTATTAAGGCTGTTCTTATGCCATTTACCAGAAGGCACTATTTGGCCCCGAACCTTATTGCAGCCTCAGCTGGTCGTCGGCGAGAGCTGTACAGGTTAAGATGCTTGAACCTATGCTTAGAATTATACTACCGCCTTAAATATGGCGGATCTCAGGCTACCTATCTGTTCACCATGGGCTAAGATATCATCTGCACCAGATAGGTCTGCCTAGTGAGACGGGGGGTCGGCTCTGTCTGGAAGACGATGAAAGGAAATTGGGACCTAGTTCTTTGTTTTCTTTTGGTAAAGTTAAATTGAAAGGGAGATCTTTTTCGTGAGAAAGACATAGATTTATTTATTTAAGCTTAATACAAGGTATTACATAATAATTCATACTACAATTACAAGCTACAACACAATACCAACAGTACAATCTATAATAAATTATGACATAATAAATAAATAGTAAAAGCTACAATATGAGCTCTAATTAAAGTAGATACGGGCTGGAAGGAAGAAGAATTAAGAAAGGCGATCAAGATGGGCGGGATCAAGATATAAGGCTTTGTGAAGGGATGATTTACTCAGATGGAAGTCAAAGGAGGAAAGGTCCTTGACTTTTCGTAGCATCCAAGTAATTGGCTCACTTTGACCGTAGTTTGTGCGATGGCGGTCGAGTCGGAAAAGGGGAGTGGACCTAAGGTTGCGGGGATTGGTATAGATGGGTAAAGATTGCAGGATTGAAGGGCAGTCTATGGCACCACTTAATAGCAGATGAATGAAGAGAATGTCGGAAACATCACGACGTTTACTTAAAGGTTGTAAGTCTATCAGCTTCAGACGGTTTTCATAAGGTGGAAGGTTGAATCTGTCTACCCACGGAAGATCACGTAGAGCGAAGCGAATGAACCTACGCTGGACAGATTCAATCCTATTAATGTGAGTTGTTTGTGTAGGTGACCATACCTGGCTGGCATATTCAAGGAGAGGTCTAACGAAGGAAATATAGAGAGATTTGGAAACATAAGGATTGGAGAGCTCTCTGGACCAGCGCTTCACAAACCCTAGCGCGGAGTTAGCTCTGTTAATTATGCTGTCAATGTGGGAACGGAAATTGAGTTCTCTATCACAGATTATTCCGAGATCACACAAAGAGGTAACGATAGGAACTGGTACGTCGGTTAGTATGTAGACTCTCGGGGTGGGTGTAAGACGCTTGCGGGAATAAGAGATGGACTGGCATTTGGAGACATTGAGTTCAAGAAAGTTTTTCATGCACCATGTGGTGAAGGAATCGAGATCTTTTTGCTGGAGAAGAGAGTCGGTTGTGGAGGAGATATGTTTGATTATTTTCATGTCATCAGCATAAATGGACAGCTCTGAGTGATTGATGACACATTCAACATCATTTATTGTAAGGATGAAAATTAATGGACCGAGGTGGCTGCCCTGGGGGACGCCGGAACGAGCGACAATAGGGTTAGAAATGGATGAGCTGAAAAGAACATTGTACCGACGGTTGTTGAGGTATGATTGAATCCAGGAGATGAATCGGGAGGGGAAGCCTAGGCGATCAAGTTTGAACAAGATAACATTATGGGATATCTTGTCGAAGGCTTTACTAAAATCGGTGGCGATAACATCAACATCTTGGCGGCGATTAGTTCGGGATCAGGGTCGAAAGACGTAAACGACGTTTGAGTGCATTTGTCCAAGAATGAAAAGTAGTTAAGGTCAGGTTGTAGGGAATTGTCGCTAAAGGATTTACTGAAGTAGTGTGCAAATAGGTTGGCGATAACCTTAGGATCAGACGAAGAGGTATTCTCAAGTTTTAGGGTAGAGGGGTAACCATTGGATTTCTTCTTGGAATTAATAAAGTTATAAAATCGCTTGGGGTCAGATATGAGGCTAGTTTCCATCCGTTGGAGGTACTCATAGTAGAGGATATCACAACGTTCAGAAAAAGAGATATAAGCAGATAGGTAGGAAGAATAGTCGGACTCGGTCTGGGATAGAAGAAAAGTTTGCCAACGTTTTTTTCTCCTGTTGCGGAGAGAGCGTAATTCCTTGTCGTACCATTCGAGGGATGAGGAGTAGTTTTTACGAGGAAAAAGGGGGATAGATTATGTAAGACAAGCGTGTATTTCTGAATAGAACGCCTTTAAAGCAACGTCAACTGGAAGATGTTGAGGGAAAGTGGCAATATTAGAGTTGAGGAGCAAGTGATTTAATTTTTTAAAGTTACCTTTACGAAAAATGGAGGAAAGAGAAGACTCAGAGCTTGAAAGTGCATGAGGGTGTTCGTTGGAGAAAACAAGGAGCAAGGGAGGATGGTGACGATCGAGAGAGGAAAGGAGATGGTTGCTTTCCGCAACAGCCGAATTAACTGGGTCTGAAGAAAAGATTAAGTCTAATTGTTCGTCCAGAAAGTTTCTGACTCCACTTACTTGAAAGAGACCGGAAACGGAGAGCTGATCCTTAAAAAAAGGCTTCTTTGGCCGAAGATGCGTTAAGGGGGACAAAGTGAGAATAGTCCTCAGACAATGACCATTGAATACGGGGGAGGTTAAAGTCACCCAATAAAATAAATTCATCGGAGGCGTTAGCGTCCTCAAGCAGGGTGTCCATCGCTTCAATTATGGGCTCGTAGGCATCTAGAGGTTGAGAGGGACTAATATAACAACAAATAATGTACAGGAAACACTTATTTAGTACTAATTTGATACATACAAATTCTGATATTGTAGAGTCGGAGGTCTTTAGCAGGGTGGCGTCATAACGGTTGTGAGCAGCTATGAGAACCCCGCGACCTGGTGGATCATTGGTGCCTACACAACCGTCGACACGGAAAATGGTATAGTTTGGAGGGAATAGTTCGTTGTCGATAATTCCTGGTATTAGATTGGTTTTAGTTAAGGCAAAGATATCGTGCGGGAATTTGTGGGAGTTAAGAAAAAAATTGGATGTTTTTGTACGAAGTCCTCTTACGTTCTGGTAATAGACTGACAAGCTGCTGGGGAGAGGTACTTGATCAGAGACCGCAGGTGAATTAGGGGGGAAGTCAGAAATAGAGAAAGCGGAGGGGTTAGGAACGAAAGTAGTTTAAGGAGTCGTTGCGACTTTTTTGGAGATGGGAAATGCGGCGAGAACTTACGTATGCAGCATAGGTGTATAGATCTTCTGAAACCTTATGGGAATTCAATATCCAATGATTCATGGTACTTAGTGAAAAGTTGGTGTAAGACGGTTGGGTCTGTGGGTAGGCCTTCTTGGTGTATACTTAACATGACGTTTGTGCTGGTTTTACCGTCAATACAGACGGAATTCGGTTTTTCGTGCAGATAAGCTAGAAGTAGACGAACGTTTTCATAAATTCGGCGGTCCCGTAAACGTAACGTAACGTAACGTAACGTAAAATTATGGCTTGCGGATAGGTGGACACACGGAAGAAGTTGGGAGTGCATGGTTAGGTGGGTGCGCTGGATGTAAAGAATTCAAATCAGTGGTGGTTGACTGAGGTACATAGATTAAAGTTTCGAAATACTCCCATTTTGAGCTGCCAATTGGAGTTAGGATCACTAGGTTTTGGGCTAAAGGTGAGAGGTGCGGAAGAGTGATGAGAGATTATGTTATTACTAGTGCTAATGTTCTTACGATTAAGCTGAATACTAAATTTAGGTATGGGAGAAAGACGTTTGGACTTACCTTTGGGATAGTTAGTAGGATTTGGTTTATTAGTATTTAATTTAGGGATAGATGCAGAGGGCTTAGGGTTAAACTTAACATACACATGTACACTCGCCCATACTTAGGAGAAGGTCGTTAATGAAACACCAATTCTGAAAGGCGTGTAAGTCAGAATTTAGATGTAGGCAATCGGCATAGTCTGACACAGTGTGTTATATTTTAGCCTCGTCGGCATAACAAAGAACATTGAAGTGAGACGGAATCTTATATACATCATTGATGTAAATTAAAAATAAGAATGGCCCGAGGTGGGAGTCCTGCGGTACACTGGAAGTGTTGAAAATAAAATCAGACAGAGATCCACGAAAGAAAGCCCGCTGAGTGCGTTCAGAAAAGTACGGATGAATCCAATTTACAAAAACCCGCTGAAACCGGAAAAGGTAGAGTTAGAGAACAAGAATTCTATGGTTCATTTTATCTAGCTGTGCTGAAGGTAGGAAAAAGTTTGAAAATTCCAATAAATTGGTGGTAGTTGATTTACCCCTTATGAAGCCATGTTAAAACGGCTGCAAGAACGACTTGCTAATATCACAGGTATCGTCCAAAAATGCAGTCTTAAAAAATCGGCAAAGAGATTTGCTAAACAATCGCTTAGGATGGACGCGCAAGGATGCGTTCATTCTGATAATATAATTATTATAAGAAGACACTAACTCAGATAAAAATTGACTGCGTCAGTTCGCGTAAATTAAATAGTCAGCGTCGCTCCTAGAGGAAAAAAACCCCTTCCAGGCCTTACACTTAACATTCTTTAAAAGTTTCAAGGACCTATTAAACAAATGCTGGTTAGATTTCGTTATATACATTTCATAAAATCGCTAGAATCTTTCCGAAAAAGCCCATGCTAAACTGACCAATACTTACAAGAAGAAACCGTCTTGTAGAAGCGCTTTCGTATGTTGAAACCAAATGCCCGTAAAGCCTGTGTAAAATTAGTGGTAATTAACATAAATTTTTTGTATTGCACATGTTACTTGTAATAAGCTAGTTGCAGTGCAAGTTGGATATATACGTCAGGGCTTACTTGACAAGATTTAATGAACGACTTTCCGTATATCTTATAGCGGTACACGTAAAAGTCTAAGTCGTCAATTTTTCTGAAATTAAATAAAAGGTTAATAACAACCTAAGAAATATTCAATATTTCAGCCTGTGGATACGTACTTGTCAATACTTTTAGTGACTTCTACAATTCTTTTAGTAATTTCTGGTGATATTACCCATTCTAATCGTTCTGGTGGGGGTAGATGGTGTTGCGGAACGCCATCTTCTTCGTGCGTAAGAGATATTATTTTTTCGTATATTTTTTCTAAAAGCTGAACTACAGCTATTCCTTCTGATGGAGAGTGCTCATAACATAAGCCCCAGACGCCGTCGTTGCAAACGATTACTTGCATTGTTTTGTCAAACCAGCGATTAGCCGTATTGAAAGTACTACCGCCTCCATGAATCATTTGGTGGGCCATATTTGTTTCATCACGAGTTCCTGCAAAGTGTCCGTATACTTTTGATCCATTAAATCCTCTAGAATTGAACTGATTTGCCAAGGGTTCGTCTAGGCAAAGAACAATTAAAGCTTGTTCTAAGAGTTCAACATTTCGTTGGTTTGTGTCTTCTAATAGTAAGGTTTCACGGTCTTGAGCCCATTTGTCTCTAGATTCTGCTGTTAAAATTCCTATAGGTGGGGGTTTTGCTGGAAGGCAAGGAGCATCACTTAGAATAAATAATATTTGGGAAGCAATTTCATCTTCTGATAACTTCCCGCGATCTTTAGCCTTCAAAGGAACACAGTACATTTGATTTCGGCAAACTACGATAATATGTTGGTCTTCTCGTTTTTCTGGAAGATATTGAGAGTCGCGAACTATTCCTGGTCGGCGACAAGACCCTAACAAACGGTAATACTGCGCCATACACATTGGTTGACCTTTTTCTCGGGATGTTGCACGTTCTAAAGGTAGGTTTCCACTAAAATTGCCATTGCATGGTTAATATTGTAAATAGTTCTTTTATTTATGACATTACCTGTCGAGCATATCTTTATGCTCCATAATACCGTCGATTATTTGTGCTGCAAATCGCGCAACATCATGAACGGTAGTAAATTTCCTAGCAGGTAAAACCATTCCTGGATTAGAGTTGATTGGAAGGGACAATCTTATATCAAGGTACATGTCGTTCAACCAGTACTTGTAGGCCTGAAACAAAGAAGAAATATTAGTAGTTTCGATTTTGTGATTTTAGCTCTGCTAAATGTTTCTTTCAGCTAAACATAATTATTTTTAATTTTCTTATCGTGTTATCAAAACTAAACGACTCTGCTCGAATAACGTGTTAGCCTTCCATTACGAAGGCCCCAGGTTCGAACACCATCGGCATCGACCCTGTATTGTAATTCGCCCTCCCGTACCATACCACACAAGTGGTTATGGGAACTTGATGGAATTCTTTAAAGTAGAGACGATCGTCCTAAAAATTAATTCTATGGTTGTAAACGATAATTTTCTTTCAAGAAAGATATTAGATCCTACAGAGTGATTTTTTCGAGTATCTGAAGTAATATGCGTAATTAAGAAATATTTGCATAAAAAAGACGGAGTTGGATCAATAGTTGAATGGCACGATCCCTACGCCATGGATGCAGGTTGAAGCCACGACTTTCCTACAAGTTTTTCTTTCATAAAAAAATCCAATTCTTCCGTGGGCTATTGTTCTAGCTAGCGCAAAAACAGGACATTCGATTTCACACATTCCTCTTAATTTGATTTCTTTCCGGTCACAGCCATGCTACCATTATAGGGTTATCCCCTGCGCTTTGGCTACTTCATTAAAAAAATTAAAGCCCCAATATCGGTCAAAAAATGACGTTGATATCTTTTGATCTACTAATAATGGAAGCTTACACATATAGATGTAAAAAGTTAAGGAAATTGTTATACAAATAATATAGATAATAAATGATACTTACTGACTAGATAGATACCTGAGCTTTAGTGCTCCCGAATTTTCGGATGGTGTGAATTAAACAAAATAATTGTTATTTATGTCGATTTAAAAAAAAAAGCATAAACGAATCAGGCTCGCGCAATTACTCATATCCCAGTTAAAGGACTACTGGAAGCAGATTCCGAGAGAAGATTAAAATTTTGCATTTGGCTTCTGAAATGCGACACTGAGAACGGGGCGTTTCTGGGCCGAATTTTGCGGACACAACCTTCATACCTGGGTCGATACTGAACTACATAGAGCAGGCAGAGCTCTTTTTAGCCCAAATTCTGAGCCAATATTTAGCTGGTGTCATCGAAAACTTTTACTAGGACCATTCATTTTCCCGCAAGTGCTTAAAAGCCAAACTTTATGCGAACTTTTTGAGAAATACAATACTAAATCTACTATAGAACATCCCTGTGGATAATCTTAGGAGCCGCAGGGCATACTGCCAACATTGTTAAATTAAATGAAAAATTTCCTGACCACTGGATTAGATTTTTATGGAAAACAATGAAGGATGAAGTTTATTCAAGGTATGTTAATAATTGAGACGAATTAGTTCAGCGACGAAAATATGGGAGAGGTTGGCTACAGACCCCTGAAGCAGGGAATAAGTAGGAGATTATTGGCATTTATCCAAAGTGGCAGTGGACACTTTGAACAGCTTTTGTAATATACTAAGATTAATTATACTACGTTTTGAATTCAATAAAAATTATATTAGAGTTAGTATGGGTTTAGTTCCTTTAAATTGCAGGTTTTTATAATATTTCACGATAGTGGAATAAATTTCTACGCACTTTCTCTACCTGAACTCCCAAACGGTTGAGGTGCCCCTCCCCCTGCCATACAATTATTTATTTGCTTGGTGAGATCTATCCCCCCACTTATTTCCGCACGTGAGATCTAAAACACCGTGTATATTGGATGAGTTATCAGCTCTCCGGCCCTCGAGATCATTAGTGATTGGAGGTTGCTGAAAAAATACAGTCTAGTGGATCCTCATTTCAATAAATGGTCGTTTTAACTTTTCACCAGGTATTCCTTCTCTCCAAAATAAAATCTTTGGGTATATAATTGCCGGTTAAATAACTTTAAATTACGGCTCACCAGATATCTACTCTTTGCATGCATAACATATATAACTAACATGGATTTAACACTTCCAAGTCATCTGTTAATCATTATTTGCTACCAGTTATTACGTGGATTCAAAAAAAAGCGCTATGAGGTACGATGACCGTTCAAGAAACGAGCTCCGGCTCTAGAAAATTCACTTTACATTGCTTGCTTTCGTTTAAACTCCCTGGAAGAAAGATTACAACAGGATTCATGTACTTACAAGGATTATTCGGATATAATGATTGAATACCAAAATCTAAAACACATGGAACTGATACTAACTCTGGCATTGAACTCAAATGTTGAACATGTTTATCTGCCACACCACGCAGTAATTAAGCCCTCCAGCACAACTGCAAAGATCAGGGTTGCTTTCAATAGATCACAGCCAACATCCACAGGTTAGGGACTCACTTAATCAGAAATTTATGGTAGGGCCAAAAGTACAAAGAGGTCTATTTCCTGTACTCCTGTCATTTAGATCCTTTAAGGTGGCCAAAGTAGCCCACATCGAAAAAATGTATCTGCAAATACTAGTACATGAAGATGACCGACATTGCCAAAGAATTCTCTGGAGAATGCGTCCTTGGGAACCTGTCAAACACTTTTGGCTGACAACCGTGATTTATAGTTCTTCGCCTACGCTGTTCTTAGCAACTCGTGCATTAAAAAAATTAACAATAGAATTCAAAGCCATGCAAATATTAGCTGAGGAAGCTCTGAAAAACAATTTCTACGTAAATATCTAATGGGAGGGGCCAAAGACGAACAAGAAGTAATACTACTATTTTCACAATTAACAACTCTACTTCAACAGAGAGGATTTCCTCTATGTAAAGGGGCATCAAACTCCAGTAACTTTTTGAATTCAATCTCAGCTGATATATGTAAAAATTCATCTATGAAAAGGTATGAAAATCCGGAAAGCTTAAAGCTTGATATTAATCCATTCAATGGAGTGCTTTATGTTTGATGTTGTATTACCAAGCAGCAGCACCTCAACCAAAAGAAATATATTATATCCTATATAATATTTTATCCATTAAGATTAGTATCTCCGGTTGAAGAATTTACTGAAACATGGGGGAAAATGCAAAATGACCTTATTTGCCTACAAGAACTACGCATTCCAAGATGGATCCCTATATCAATCTCAAACATTGCTGTTGTGATCTACAGCACAACAATATCCGAGGACCGTAGCATTCGTATTGTTCTAGTGGCAGCTAAGAGTGTCGCCGATAGTCAAACTAGAATTGTGCAGAGCGAGGTTGCTAACCAAGTTAATGGAATTCGTCAAACTCGACTATAAGTGTCTCAGACACAAGTATTTGGCGTGATCTGACTCAACTGTTGTTCTACATTGGCTTTTCATGGATCCACGCAAATGGAAATGCTTCGTGGGAAACATCCTTTCAGTCCTTTTTAGACAACAGTGACACCATGTTGCATCAACGCAAAATCCCAGATCAAGTCTCTTGTGGATCCTAGCTCGAGAACTTATTAAGAGTACAATTTAGTGGAAATCCTTCATAGTTAAAGGATGATTGGATAAATCGTGCTCAACTTGATACGAAAATGAAGAATGATCAAGCTGAAATCACTGCAGGAAAACGGGACCGATACATATGCAACTATAATGTAAAACTGAAAAACGAACTTCTAACTCCTATGTTTACCAATTGCTCATCATTAACACAGATCATTAGACACAGATCTTATGCATCGTAGCAAGATGCTTTTAGTTTGCAAGAAATTGCAAAACGTTTCAAGATGAATCGTTCCCCAAGTAAATTAACCTTCTTCAAACACGACAGCAATTATCAAGACCACTCTTAAAACTTAGCCCAATTTTCGACAAACCACACATTCTTCGTGTTGGCGACCGTCTTGATCATTCATTAGTCCATTATTACTTACATTATTATTGCGAAGAGCAAGGGAGCGCGACCAACTAAAGGGTACATAGCATTATTTGTATGCGTGAGCACACGCGCAATTCATCTGGAATTGGCAGGTGATTTAACGTCCGTCGTGGTATACCAGCTAATACCTATAGTGAGAATGGTAGCAATTTGGTGGGAGCAATCAGACAATTGGAAGAAGTCAGAAAATCATTTAATTCCTTTTATAGAAGTGCCTGTTTTTCTTATTTTATATCTTCCAACAGCATTTTCTGCTATTTCAATCTTTCTTCAGTACCATATTCTGGCGGCATTTGGGAGGGTGGCGTCAGAAGTGTAAAGATCCTTTTACGCAACAATAGAGGAAACAAAACTAACATACGAGGAAGTGAATACTCCTTAGTACAGATTGAAGGTTTGCTGAATTCTAGACCCCTCACGACTGTTACTGATGACGTATCCAGCTTGGATGCCCTCACAGCACACTTCCTTATTGGCCAGCCTCTCACTACTCTCCCTGATTCACGCATTGATTCAGAGTAAACCACCTTGCAAGGACGATGGCTTTAGTACAGCAAATGCATCAATTCTTTTGGAAGCTTTGGCATCTTGAGTATGTACATTCAAAAATCATGTCAATAATCAGAAAAAATTACAAATCATATTCACAAAACTATCATAGATTAATATCAGATTAGTTCAGTTAAGTAAGTCAGTACCGCTATCACAGATGTTAGCAACCCAGCTCACATTAGTTGATAATTGCTCAGCACAGTTTTGTCACAGCTCTCATTAAAAACACTTAACGTGTGAAAATTTAATATTGAATTAAATTATTGTTATTGTCTGAATGATAAGAGTTTCATTTTTATAGTGCGATAAAAGGTGTGCAGACAATAATTAAAATTTAACAGAAGATGAAATTGATATATTCAAGCAAACACTTGGGAGCCGCATAACGGAAGCTGGTTTCAAGCTTAGAATATATAACAACAGGAAAGGCCCTCATCTATGAAACCGTGTACGTGCGATCGGCATTTTGCTTTTTGGACGAGGTGAGGACGGAGAGCTCTTCTCCTTAGTTTGCGAACTGTCAAAGTGATTATCGTGAATTGTTTGATGGTTTAACAATTTTGTTTTGTAATTCCATATAAAGTTCCGAGTGGTTTTTACTCTTTATTTTAGTGCAATATATTAGAAAACAGCTTTCAACTTTTTGAACTGTAGACAGTGTACTTTAATAGTGAAATTGTTGAAATGAAGTGCGCGGTTTTGTGTTGTGCAAACAATCGGCGTTGTACACGTGGAATATCGTTTTTCAGGGAAGTTTTTGATTAAAAATAATGTTTTGTTAGTTCCTAAGCTTGATATAATTCATTGACACGCTAAGAACAGCAACGGAACGTAAAGAAAAGTTAAGATTTTTCGGCGCGTTCTTAGTTTGTTTACATTTTCTAAGATCGAATTTTTTGATTCTCCTTAGCTAACCCAGTGGCTCGTGATTTAACTTTTATAAAAGGACACTAAAAACTTAAATTCGTGATTGAAATGTTTAAAAGTTTTAATTTAATTTTGTGATATAGATTAGCTACAAAAAAGAAAATCATTCGCAATTCCTTGAGGCAATTGTAAAATGCAATTACGCTCTAATTTCCAATTTATTTTGGCCCACCTCTAGAAATGTCGTTGTTTTACTACTGCCATGACGAAAACAAACACAACTCAACGATTCAACTACATCAAGAAAAGTGCCGAGGTTTTTTGGATTTAGGGCCTCTCCTTATAGTTTTATACTCTAAGGTTTCAAGTGCAGGCGGCCCACTTAGTAGCTACTTGTGACAACCGACATGAAGAAGAAGCGCCTATAATTCTACAAAGGTTTCAGAATTTCATTGATGATTGAAATACGGTATTGTTTTACGAATAAACAAAATATTTAAAATAAGGGCTTCCACAGATTGCTTTCAGTGATGAAACAATCTTCCATGTTCTAACGGAATCAGAGTCATTCGCCCGACGATATAAATACGAGCGTTACAGAAGTCTTGCCTTCAACAGACTGTGGAACATGTCCCACCAGTTATGGTTTTGTGCGTAATTAACATGAAGTGTTTAGGACCATTTTATTTTGTAGGATAAACCATAATTAAAGATCAATATATAACGATGAGAGAGGTTTTAATACCTCATATTTGGAATACTCAGCCTCTTAATGCACTATTCTGTTTTATGCATGATAGAGCATCTTTCTACACCGCTAAACTTGCCCACAAAATACATATTTGCAAACGGAGAACATTTATGTTTTGCCCTGGCCAGAAAATTCCTCGGATTTGAATCACATCTAAAATATCTGGTAATTGGTATATTATAATTTCATAAATACAGATAAGACAGAATTAATCATTAATATAAAAATGGTATGGCAAAGTTAAATGTGTTAAAAAGTGTTTTGAAGTTATAAAATCTAAGTGTGAAGTTACAAAGTAAAAGAGAATAATATATAATTAGCAGATGAGTCGTAATACTTATATATTATTATAACTTGCGGTGGAAACAATCATACAAGAAGAAAACTTAACCAGAGCTATTACAGTACTTCCAACAAGTAGGGTAGAGCGGGGCTTCAAGTGCTATTTTTAGCATTGTCATAAATATATCATAAACCTTTAGATCAAATTATATGATAATTTAAACATACAATCTTTAGGATTTCAGGTGCCAATACCAAAAAAAAACTTATATAACAAATTTGATCATTTTACGTTAAAAATTGATTTTGAATGTGCAAGTCGTACTGTTCTTTTTACCCCGTTTGCGGGGTAATAAGTTCCACCTGTTGGGGTACAATGTATCACTTTCAATATCTCATGACTTCATGGGTAAAAAAGAATAAAAAAGTCAAATCCACTTCAAAAATAATTTCACAAATTATTTCTTTAAAAAAAAATGAGCATTCTAATATAATATGACGTTCAGTAAAATAGTATTTTTACATTTACTTTGTAGAAACATCTGTATAGCTAAACTGCAACTGAGGTTGTTATTAAATATTTAAATACGTACTCTATAAGTCTTTATTGTCTGTCTTAAAAAAAATAAAAAGTGCCTCTACGGGGTAACAATAGCCACCATGGCATTTTTTACCTGAACGTGTTTTTAGATAGTAACACAATGACAATAACAAGTTTGTAGTTTTAAGTATTGCTAAGCTGCTTCCTAAGAAATATACAATATGAACTTCACTGATGAACAAGAAACTAAAATGTCCGCCTCGATTTTTTTTACTTGTTGCCAAATGACTATGACGCGTGCGCTCTTAGTTAATACCTGGCAGCCACTAACTATGTGGCGAATATCACCCCACACCAAAAGAATTCTTTGCATGCACGTTCTTTTTAACCGACTTACCAAAAACAAAGAGGTTCTAAGTTCGACGCGTATTTTTTATTTTTTTATATTTTTTATTTTTTTTTATGTCTGACCGGGCATAACTTCGTAACGCGTCAACCGATTTTGATGATTCTTTTTTTCTTGGGTAGAGTATATTCACCGATTGGTACCATGTCAAAAAAATTTTTGGTAGGGTGGGGGTGGGGGGTAGGGGTGAAACCTAACTTTGTAACGCGTAGACCGATTTGGATGGTTCTTTTTTTGTTGTATAGTATGATCCCCCATTGCCAACAGGAGAAAAAAAATTTGGTATAGGGTGTGGGGAGGGGGGAGGGGTAGTCTAATTTTCTAACGCGTGAACCGATTTGGATAATTCTTTTTCTGTTGGGTAGAGTATGTTCCGTGGTTGATACCACGGGGGGATGGGGGTGGAGGTGGAACCTAACTTTGTAACGTAACGCGTGGTCGGATTTTGATGGTTCTTTTTCTGTTGTATAGAGTATGATCCCCCATGCTAATAGGAGAATAATTTGTTGAATGGTGTGGGCGGGGGGGGGGGGGGGGGGGGAGAGGGGTAATCTAACTTGGTAACGCGTGGAGCGATTTGGATAATTCTTTTTCTATCTGGTAGAATATGATCCTTGGTTGATACTACGAGAAAAAAAAATGTTGCTGGGGGTGGGAGAAGGGAGGTGGAACCTAACTTTGTAACGCCTGGATCGATTTGGATGCTTCTTTTGCTGTTGTATAGAGGGTGCTCCCCATTGCTAATAGGAGAATAATAAGGTCCTATGGTGGTGGTGGGGAAGGGATTCCTTTTCTGTTCGTTAGAGTATGTTCCTTGATTGATACCATGAGAAAAAAAGTTTAGTGGAATGGGGGTGAGGTAGGGGGTTAAAACAAACGTGTAACTTGTGGACCGATTTGGATGGTTCTTTCTTCGTTGTATAGAGTAGAAGACACTAAAAAGTGTAAAATAAAATAGTTTTTAAAAAAAAGTTGAACCGACTTCACAAAAAGCGCTAAAAAGCATAAAATAATTTTTAATTTTATATCTATTACGACATTTTGAAGTCGGTGCAAATTAAACAAATAAAACAACTACATAACCGCAATTGAAAATAATACATAATACTACCTGAACGTTTCAGCTTACGGGATCATAAGAAATGACGATTAAATATTTTTGTTGTAGTTGTTTGGTTTGTTTGATTTGCACCGACTTCAAAATGTCGTAATAGATATAAAATTAAAAATTATTTTATGCTTTTTAGCGCTTTTTGTGAAGTCGGTTCAACTTTTTTTTAAAAACTATTTTATTTTATGTTGCTTTTAGTATACGAGATATTAAAGGTGGCACTTCTTACCCGCGGAACTTTAAGCCCCGCCCTACCCTACAGAGTATGAGGTATTGTAAGAAGCCCGAATATTTTAAAACTGAATAAAGGAGACGTATTCAGTACAAAAGAAGTCTTCTTCAGAAAACAATGATGGTAAATTACTTTTTTATTACTTTTACTTATAATTACTAAGTATTTATTTGGTGCAGAAAACGTGTTGTGCCTGAAAATTTGTTAGTGGCAGCACGGCTTATACGAAAAAGCTTTAGCAGCCCCTAACATTCTGCTGTCGATCTATTCCTAATAAATCCCAATTTTAATACTTTTTCTTTTGTATATCTTTAGTGCGAAATATGTCAGTGAATAATAAACGGACGGAACAGTTGTGGTAGAGGCTTATCTTATTTATTTGTTTGGAAGTTAATTAACAATCGATAAAGATAATAAAAATGTAAAAGAGCCCGTTTTGATTTGAGTCGACTTGTCTTATCGTAAACCGTACGTTTGTAGATTTAGACAAATTCGCAGAGATAAGTTTTCTATTTTCGTAGATATTACTACTTCAAGAAAATCGACAGTAGCCCGACAATTTTATGAAATTTTAAATTTTTCGCTTACATTCTGACAACGATGTCTCGATCTAAAAGGGAAATCGATTATCAAGCTTTCCTAAATACAGATAGCTACATACCTATATTGTAGGTGCAGTCGGTATATAGAATACAATGCAAATAAGTTTTTGACTTTCCGGATGATGGGCTGTGGCGTAATGAGTTTGGAATATATGGGAAAAATTAAATTGATAATAACTAATTGAAGTAGATGCTATGCAAATGATCTCCAGAATTAAAGTTTCGAAAGTTTTAGAAGTTTTTTGTGAACATTTTATGTTTATTTTGCATTTATATTGCTTAATTCTAGTAGCCACAGCTTATAGGAGCAGCTGTGTTCTATAAATATTTCTCGACTTGTTGTCTTGTCTTAAAACAAAGGAATCCTGTAAGAAAACACGAAACGAAGTAATTCAGAAAGATCGCAAAACATGGTTCATTTAACCCAAGAGTAAAGAGTACAATATAAGCTTTACGAAATAAAAAGAAAATAATAAAAAAAAGAAAAATAATTTTGCTTATTGTTTTTATTTAACGTTTAATTTTTCGTTAAATTGCTTCATTCTGTAAAATATCCTGCATTTAAAAAAATTTAAAACTTTAGGTTTCTCTTTACGAGAGAACCCTTTCTTCAAGGGGTCTCACAATTCCTAAAAGAACACTTCATAATTTCGGCAAAAATTTGCTGTTTATTTATTTCAGAAATATAGCTTTTAAAAAGTAAAAGTTAAACGGACTTCATAAAAAGCCACAAAAAGCATAAAATAATATTTAATTTTATATCTATTACGACATTTTGAAATCGGTGAAAATTAAGCAAGTAAAACAACAACAATTTAGCACTTAACTCTCCTTACTTATGATACCGTGATCTGAAATGTTTAGGTAGTTTTATATAGTACCTTCAATTGTGGTTAGCTAATTGTTTTGGTTTTTTAATTTGCGACTTCAAAATGTCGTAATATGTAGGTATAAAATTAAATATTATTTTATGATTTTTACCGCTTTTTGTGAAATTGGTTCAACGTTTTTTTGTTTTAAGAATTATTTTATTTTTCACTTTGGATTGGCTTCAGATATGCTACTCGAAAAATTATACGAACAAAGCAATTTTAACAGTTGTGCGTGCACTCTACGGAAAGGAAACAGAATTATCAAAATTCGGCAAGATGTTACTAAGTTAGTCACAGCTACCCTTACATACCCTCACCTTAGATACAAAATTGTTTTTGATTTAATTAACGATACAAAATCATCAAAATCTATTTACGTCTTACGCCCTCTCTCACGCTAAGTCAGAATTTTTGTCACGATATACATAAAAAAAGCAAGTTCTTCAATCCTTCACCAACTCCTCCTTATAAACGAAGAGGGCAGAATACCGTTTAATGAACTTAGGGCAACATGTCTCTGGCAGACCTAAACCTGAATTAAACGACTTGGAAACTGTTCGCTACAGGAAAAAAAGAACCTGGATGCAAGACGGCATTTTTCTGAGCACGTTTTACAGGAAAAAGACACCACCTACTTACCCTTTCAACATGACGAGAGTTGACACAGTCAAATTAATAAGACTTAGGACGGCTGGATTGGAGTTGGCTGATGCAATTAAATTGATGGACCTTGGTAAGGCCCCAGGGATTGATGGAATACCAGTGGAACTAAGGCGGATCGCATTGCTGCGGCTGATATTCTGCTCCCCGTAATCCAGGAATATTTGAAAATCGAGACATATCCCAGTGACCTGAAGAGTTGTAGCAATTAACACAGTATCTGATGGCTAAACTCATCTTTCGAGAGGGTTTCTCCTGCATCGATCACGTCAACACCCTCCGAATTATCATCGAGCAATCCACCAAATGTATATATGTTATGTTCGTCGATTTTGAGAAGGCCATCATGAAGGAGTCCTATTCAGGAGCCCAATGTCATGTCCTACACAAGGGAAAACTGTTGGAGATATTCCAAGTGCTGATAGTCATTAATCACGTATTGTGCAGTGCCCTAGATGACCACCCATTGCGAGGGATTAGATGGAAACTCTTTAACCACCTAACACACCTGGACTATGCCGACGATGTATCTCTCCTATCCAATAAACAAAGCTATGTAGCCCAAATGCCCGAAGCCGTCAACAGAGGTCGCAAAGCAGGGCCTAAGATCAATGCTGCTAAAAACAAACTTATGAGCTTGGACTCCAGGAGAGACAAATTGAAATTTATCTCGAAGAGCAGCAAATAGAGAAAGTGGATAAATTTTGCTATCTCGGAAGCATAATTACAACAGAAGGCGAAGCTGAAGCTGATGTACAGGTTCGCATCAATAAGGCTCGAGATGCATTTAAAACTCATGCTGAGATTTGCGCAATAACAGCATATCTAGACGCATAAAACTCCGGGTCTTCGAGTCGGATGTAAAACCTGTTCTGTTTTATGGCTGCTCAACATAAAAAGTGGTCCGTCAAATAACATCTAAGCTACGAGCCTATGTAACCGGTGTCTTCGAAGCATCCTTAACATACATTGATCGGAGATAATTACCAACGAAGACCTTCACAGACTTACAGGCCAAGACGGGATAGACACCAGTATTCGCAGGCGAAAGTGGCCACACACTAAGATAAGAGCCAAATTACTATAGAAGTTAAAATAAAGAAATATTAAAATGTCTTAACACGGTTGGCGTTTCTAATAAAGAAAAGTTAAGCTCCTTTGGCTCGTTATCAACAGCAGCACCAAAGGGTTAACTTTTCTTCAGCTGCTGGACGCCTTCGCAACAAAACGAAAACCAAATATAACTCCAAAACGAAAGTTAATACCGATCTAGACAGCTGTATCAAATTATTATCACTTACACTGTCCCACTAACCTTGCGGTAAAACTATTTTAACCCTTTGGTTTTTCATCAAAGGGTTGTCCCCTAGGATTTGGCCACATCGTATAAAAAAAAACAGAAAATAGAGATAAAAAGGATATAATAAAATCAAGAAATGTTTCAAAATACGAATAATATGAATAAAAAAAGCAAAAGAAATGTTAAAAAACGCGCTTTATCAACTAGCTTCCCAAGCGCTTAGCTAGTAAGTTGACTTGCTACTTAGTGTGTAAGTCAATAAAAATTTGAGATTTGAAATTTCTGCGTGATATCAATAAGTAACATATTCTATATATGTATATCGGTCCCGAACCACCTAAGATCCCAAGTTGTCTCTACTAATTGAAATCGGGAGCATCGTCATCAACACAACAACAACAAACAATCATCATCATCAACACAACAAAGAAACAGTCGTCCAAATCATTCCCCTATCCACCCTAAAATTAGTCACAAGAGACCAATGGGGAAAAATATTTTACGCATCAAAAGGAGACTCATTTAAATCGGTTCACGCGTTACAAACTACAGCCTACCCCTTCCAACGCTTTCGCCCAAAAATCAACTTTTTTATCATATTAGCAATCATACTCCACACATTTAAGAAATCAAATCGGTCTACTCGTTACGAAGTTGGATTCCATCCCTTGTCCCAACCCAACGCTATACATTCTCGTTTTATTTGGCATGTTACTAAACCTGCCACTACACCTGCAATTCTATCCCTACCCAAGCAGCAAATTTTTTCCAATATAGGCAATGGGAGATCATACTCTTTACATCAAAAAAGAACCATCCGAATTGGTCTACGCAATACGAAGTTAGGTTCAAACCCCACCCCCACTATACCAACAAAATTTTTTACATGCTCCCAATCGGGGAACATACTCTACCCAACAAAAAAAGGATCATCAGAAGTGGTCTACGCGTCACGAAAGTATATCCGGTCATCTCTCTAGTTCCCGAAACCGGGCTTCACCCCCATTCGAGACAACGATTGCAAGTGGACCTGCTATTTAAAGTTGATTCCGAACCATTGACATTTATTCTGCAACCCCCATAGCCGTTTTATCGTAATCTGTTGTCGGCAGAAGACAACCATGGGTTACCATTCCTACCAATCTGGAGCTCCCGGAAACTGGGAGCTCCGGATTGGTAGGCCGATACGTTATCACTTACTGCACCGACGGCATACGCCGGGTCATACATAAACAAAACATAAAAAAAATACGTGTCGAATTTAGAGCGATTTTGTTTTTGAGAAGTCGGTTAAAAACATAAAATTACTCCCGAAGAAACTCTTATCAATACAAATAAATGTGACCCTGTCAAATTTGCACGCATACCTTGTATTCATGGGCGTAGCCAGGGGGGCGAATGGGATTGCCTCCCCCCCCAGGACCAGGGTTACAAAAATTCACATTAAATTTGTTGCCTTTAAACTACAAAGGCGTCAACAAACAGTGTTTCCTCTCATTTTGTGGTTGACATTCGCGACAATACGACAATACAGGGTGTTTCAGATCTGACGTGCCAAAATGAGTGGGGTGATAGATCTCAACTAGACAAACAAAAAATTGTGTGGCAGGGGGGGGGCAATCTCAACCGTTTTGGAGTTACAGGGTGATTCACAAATTTCAGGTTTTCATGGTTTGCACATTAATCTTTTATTTTTATCTCTTGATCTACCCAACCCAGCCACATCAAAGAAACGCTAAAAAACTACTATTCCAATGACCTTTCCAAAATTGTCAATAATGTTGACCTTGCGCCTACCATTGCAGGTACAGTCAGTTACAAAAGTGGAAAAAATGGTTTGCGATTACCTAAATTGCAACATTTTCCCAAATTTTCTCGGAAATTAATGTAATTAGTATACCTCTTTTTTATTGTTATTAGATTTTCCATCTTATGACTTTTCCAAAAAGATGCAACATGGCAAGGTAGACAAAGGATTAGAAAAACCGCATCCTTTGAAATCCCTGATTACCTAATTATTTTATTGCACTTTAGGTAGAAAATTCTTTAAATAAACAAAATTTTTAAGATAAAGGGTCGTAAATGTTTGTTTTGGGTTAACAGGTAATTAATTTTAATTATTGCTGCAAAAAAGTTCTAAAAATGTTAGTGTAATTTTGTTTTATTGCAGATATTAGCTTGTGTTAGCTAGAATTCACACCCTTGTATCCTGTCGTTCTATTACTCGTACCTGATGAAAATTTTACTATAAAAAAGAGTCAGTCAGCAAGAATACCTATCATAGTTGAAAAGCAAATCAATAAGTATGGGTGTTTTTAAGCAAAAATTATTAAAAAATGGTAAAATTTGCATTTGAGGAATACGCGGATATTATTTTCATTTATGGTGTAGTAGACGGAAAAGAGAGAGCCGCTGCACTGGAATATTAAGGGGAGGTTCTTTCAAATTTGGCCGAAAACAATAATATGATATATTTTTTGTAACAAAATTCAAAATGGCGGCTTTCGTCGATCACTGCCTGAAAAATCTCGTCTCCGAATTTCAAGCCTACAGCCTCTTGTAGTAATCAGAAGTGAAAAAGGTTTTTTTTAAATGAAAGTAGATAAAATTTTCTATGGCTTATACCTAACTGTAATGATTTTTGACCAAAAATTGACTGAAATATGAACGCTCGAAAAAAAAATTTTTTTTTGCCACTTTTTTTGTTATTAAACCTTAATTATAAATAACAATTTAATAATAACTTATGCTCGTTTTAGGTATAAGCCATACAAAAAATGATCACCTTTCAAACATGCTTTATATGAAGGAAATCAGAACAATAGATCAAGAGATATCCTTGAAATTCACATGGAAAACGTGGTTCCGAGAAAAACGCGTTGAAAGATAGCAGCTCCGAAAATGACATTTTTTGTCCGAAACATTTAGCCAGGAAATAAATACTGAGAAACGTTCGAATAACGTTTAAAATAATAAAATTTGAAGATATCTAAAATTTTCCAAACAATTTCTTGTTGAATATGTTGCATTATACTCACATCAAGATCTTAGTCGCTCTGATTGTTTAAATATCGATCGTATCGAAAAATCCTTTCGTACACATATTCTATGAACATACAGCTTTCATTTTATGTGAAAAAAAACGATTTTTTCAAAAAAATTTGAAAGAACCTCTCCTTAAAGGAGATTCCCCAACCGGCAAGCACCCGAAAGAGGGGTATTTACACGAACTTTCCAAAGGTTAAAAGGAACAGGAAGTGTAACTTCACACTACATGGAAACTCGACCCGAAACTTCGGGAACTTATGCCGACGTCGTGAGGCAGGGCCCTGAGACGAGCACGAAACGAGTCGCAAGACGATTAGGAGTTTCGTCATCTAAAGTTTGGAGGGTTATTAATCGAGAGGGATTACGTTTATATCACCATCACGCAGCTCAAGGACTACTGGAAGGACATTCCGAGAGAAGAGTTTGATTTAGTACTCGGCTTCTGGAACGCGACATTGACGACAGAGCTTTTCTGGACCGAATTCTGTGGACGGATGAATCTCAATTCACCAGACTTCCATAACCTCCATACATGGTCGAAAACTAACCCACACAGGGCAAAGGTGACCTCAAACAAGCACAGATTCAATGTTTGGGCTGCTATCATCGGCAAACATTTGGAAGGACCATTCATTTTGCCGCAAGTGCTTAATAGTGAAATTTATGCGGACTTTTTGTACAATATACATCTAATAAAGGAGAACGCTATGGATAATCTTAGAGGAATGTTTCACCAACACGATGGAGTACCAGCGCATACGGCTAACATTGTGAAGGTCATACTAAGTGAAAAATTTCCTAACCGCTGGATTGGACGAGGTGCACCGATTTCTTGGCCTGCTAGATCTCCAGACCTTACCCCATTGAACTTTTTCTTATGGAGAACAATGAAGGGTGAAGTTTATTCAAGCCCTGTTAACACTAGGGAGGATTTAGTTAGCCGAAATAAGAATGCAGCGATGAAAATACGGGAGAGGCTGGCTATAATATGCCTTAAACAGGGACTTAGAAGGAGATTGTTGAAATGCATCGAAAATGGCGGTGGCCTTTTTAACGGCTTTTGTTACTTATCAAGATTAATTGTAATTATTTTTAAATTCAATATAAAACATTTTAGAATTAATTTGAGTTTAATTGCTTTAATTTGTTGATTTTTATAATATTTTCCGATAGGATTTCTACGTATAAATTTCTAGATATTTTCTCTACGTGGACATGTTGCACCTTTTTGGATAGGTTATAAGATGGGCAATCTAATAAAAATAAAAAACAGGTATATTAATTACATGCGTTCCGGAAAGGATTTGGAAAAATGCTGAATTTTAGGTAATCGGAAACCATTTTCTTCACCTTTGGAAGTGACTGTACCTGCAATGGTAGGAGTTCAGCAGTGTTGTTTATTTTTTAAAGTTCATTAGGATAGTTGTTTTGATGTGGCTATGTCGGGTAGATCAAAAGATAAAAACTAAAGAGTAATGTGCATTACCACTATTTTCGTAACAACTGTTAAAAATATGGTTGAATAGAGGTATATATTAAACTATGACATGGTATCCTTACGTATTTGCTATATACATATTTAATGTAGATAAGCAAAACAATGTAATAAATTGCAATTCCTTAGTCTAAAATCTTACCACTTCCTTGATGTCTTATGAAAGAGTTAATAATTTTTTTATTTACACGTTTCATGTAGAACATTAATACTTTTGCCAGGCTTGTTAATTTTCTTGATGTTTAATTTAGCGACATCTGTTGTAACAAGTAATATCTGAGATGACAATCTGCAGGCTTATTTATTATTTTTGTTGCAGCCTGCTTCAATGTTAAAAATAGCATTTAATGAATTTAAAAATGCAAAGATCCTTTGAGTATTACAATATTGAAAATATTATTGACGAAGCTGATATATAGTATAACGGTTTTGAAGAGATTTAAGTAATCCTGTTGATGAAGCTTGAGAAGAGATTTTCCTAAAAAATATCCATCCAAACGCTGCTCTTTGTGTTGTCGGCGTACCAGTCTCACCTCTCACCCTCTCTTCTTCAACAATCTTTTCAAATACTACTTCTAAGCTAATTGAAAGAAGGATTGGCAAGAGACATGCCTTCTAGGTGTTTCCATTGCGAAACTGGAAGTTATTCCGAGGACAGAAGATCTTTGAGTGATAAGTTCAGATCAAAAGTCTTTACTTTTAAAGTAAGAAGTAGTTACGTACGATTTAGCGGCGATGATATTTACGACTCCAAGGATTTGAATTGGAGAACGAAATAATTTTAAGGAAAAGGTGCAGCTCTGCGGGTTATAAATGATGAGTGAGATGCGGGATCGATGATGGCTCGTAAAGTTAAACTAAAGTAATATTACTAGAAAGGAACGTTACCAGAAAGAAATAGGCCTGGACCTTCTCAGTAGCTATTAACTTTGAATTTTGGTTTAAGTGATTATTGAAAATAGCTTTTGTACCTACCGGGCATTGAGTTAAGGGTTTTTCGTAACGAAGGAGATAATTATTGCTATTGCATTACTTAACATCATGACTTTGCGCTAAATAAAAAATAAATAAATAAAAGCAGCGAGGATACAAAGTTGCGCTTCCCCTTTAGTGTCATATTTCTTAACTTGAAACGTCCTTTTAATTTGTGATGTCCTTTGCACAAAGGGCAGAATAAATCAGTTGCGCAATAAACATGGGTGCTAGTCTTATTTCATACAAGAGAATTTTTTCGACACGGTACACTTTAAGTAATTTAAAAATTTGGCGGCACACTAACAACAATAAGATAAATTTAAGCGTTAGGTTTAACCCCCTTCTCACTTTCTGAAGATCTTTGTTTACAATTGCTTTATAAAAGGAATTATGCATGGGTAATCGCAGTGGCGACATACTTCAAGAATCTCGCGGCACAGTGGTTGAGAATCACTGTCTAGAATAAGAAAATTATAATAGCATCGTCGTCGACTTTTACCTTTAAATTTGTTAAGGTAGACAAACACTCGCTGATTACTTTCAAAATTTCACGAAGCTGGAAGGCTGCCTCAATTTGAATATAAGTATAACTCTGTGAAAATAATCGTTTAAATGTATTGTTGCCAAGAGCTCTAGGGTTCTCATATTGTTTAACAAAATTACTCCACGAGATACTGTAATTGTCACTCGTAATATTTAAATGGCACGATTTGTTGTACCTCTCCACTCAAGGATGATTTGAGGTAATGCATTTATTGAACAAGGCTAAGATCCGGATTTAAATTCATGATGGAGTCAAAGATATCGTAAAATAATAGCTACGCATTATAATCACCAGAAAATGTTGAAATTGCTATTCCAGGTAGTTTAATTTCACTACTGGCGAATGGTGGAGAAATGCCATTATGCGAATCTACTGATACTCGAACTCTAGTGAAATAATCGTCCTGCCAATCTGGAGCTGCACTATGGTGGTTAGGGCTGAAATTAACTTCAAAACGCGCGGACCGATTTGGGTGGTTCTTTTTCTGTCGTATAGGGTATGATCACCCCCATTGCTCATATGAGAAAAAATTTGATCTAGGGTGTCGCAGGTGGGGGACAGCAGTCATCGGTTGAGTAAGTGATACCCTGTCGGCCTACCAATCCGGAGAACCCAGGTTCGTATCCCACCGGCGGCGACCCATGCTTGTTTCCTGACTGATAGATTACGATAAAAAAGCCACGGGGCTTGCTGAAAAAATGACAGTGGTTCGAAGTTCACTTTAAATTGAAGGTCCATTTGCAATCGTTTTCTAGAATCGGGTGAAGTTCTTTTCCCACCCCATTCCCCACAAGAGGTTACGGGAATAGAGAAAGAACGCGTGGACCGATTTACAATATTTCTTTTGTGTTTAGTATCACGATAAAAATTTGTTGAGTGGGGTGGAGTTGGAGGTGGGAGAGGGTCGTGTCTCAACTCCGCAACGCGTGGCACGATTTTGATGATTTTTTGTTACATAGAGTACGAACCCCCATTGCTACAATAAGGAACAATTTTACCAAGACAAAAATGTATAGGGTGTGTTGGGGTGGGCGGGGGATATTGTACCTAACTTCATAACGCATGGACTGATTTGGGTGTTTCTTTTTTCGTTACATAGCGTATGATACCCCATTGATGCTACGAAGATAAATTTTGCAGTAAGGTGGGTTAACCGAACTTCGTAACGCGTCGACCGATTTGGATAATTCTTTTTTTGATGTATACGTGGAACATTTGTACTATAAAAAAAATTTATAGGGTGGGATTCACCGATTAGTTCGTTTCACAGTTTAATAGTTTTATAATTTTTCTTCACAACATAACCAGGCTTCTACTCAGTCCTATTTATACTACTCAGCCGATTTCTAGAAACTTCAGCCACTTAATTCTAGGTGTTTTCGTTACACATTTTCACCTTACTTATTCACCATAGGTTCCTTGCCTTTATTTCTGGCCACCTGGGGTATACGCATTACTCAGCTCAATATTTCCCTTTTCATCGCGCCCGTTACAATATGATTCCGTTTTTAATGTATGGAGTGTGTTTACCACATTCAATTAAATTTTTTTTGGGGAGGATGAAGTGGGGAGAGGGGACGAAACGAACTTCGTAACGCGTCGACCGATTTTCGTTGTAAAGTATATAATATGATTCCCAAGTTCTATTATGAGAAAAAATGTGATCCTTGGTTGGGGGGGGGGGGGGGGGCATTATGTGAAATATGTTATATTGGAGTTGGAGTGATGGAGAAGTAGAGCCAAACTTCGCGTGGATCGATTTGGAGCATGTTTGTTTATTGCTGAATAATAATAATAATATCATGACAGAAATTAGGGTTTGGTATTAGAGTGGGGGGAGCGGCGGCATTTGGATTTGTAAGGTATAAACCGATTTTGACGATTTTCATTGATTAAAGATGTTGCACCTAAAGTGACTACGGGAAGAGGAGGGAACAGTCCAATAACTTTGCAATGCGTGCCCCGATTTGGTGATTTTCTCTTGCTGTATACAGTACGTTGTCGTACTAGCGCCATGGTAAGAATTGTGTGAAGGATGGCTTAGATTAACTTCATAACGTGTTTTCGGAACTGGATAATTCTTTTTCCTTTCTATAGAGTGCAGTACCTCTGCAACTGTTGGAATTGCTTTGTTATATAAGCAGAATTTTTCGAGCAGCAAAGAAAAAAGTGAAAAATAAAATAGTTTAAACAAAACCGACTGAACCGACAAAACTGAAAGCTGAACACACACAAAAAGCGCCAAGAAGCATAAAATAATATTTAATTTAGTATCTAATACGACATTTTGAAGTCGGTGCAAATTAAACAAATAAAGTCAATACCTAGCCACAATCTAAGATACGATATAAGGTTACCTAAACAATTCAGTTCACGTGATCATAAGGAGGGAGGATTAAATACTTTTGTTGCTATTGTTTTCTTTGTTGAATTTCCATCGACTCAAAAATGGCCTAGTAGATATGAAATTAATTATTATTTTATGCTTTCTAGCACTTTTTGGGAAGTCGGATCAATTTATTTTTTAAAACAATTTTTTTAACATAACAAAAATTCAGTTCTTCACCAAAAAAATCACACTAAATTGCTCGGACGAAATCAAGAAAGTAAAATATGAAAGAAATCCTATAAAAAAAGAATTTACCAAATCTATTGAATAGACACCAAGATTTTTGGCGGCCAGATTACACAGTTTTTTTTCGCTGCAAAATCGTAAGAACTTTTAATATCAAAAACACAGTTTCAATCCAAAATTCTAGGCTCCCTTAAAGTCAGAAAATCAGAAACAAAATATTTTTAAAGTTTAAGGGTTCCCCCTCCTCCCCACCCTTAAGTGGTAACTTTAGTCAAATACCAAAATTTGCAAGGGCAAGAAATTGTGGTCATTTGCATAATATGGTAAAAGGCGATTATAGAATGACCCGAAATACATTCAATTACATTTAAACATTGTGGAATCCTTAACAGAGAAGAAAGTTACCAGTTTTATCAACCTGATTCCTCTGTCCATACTGTACATAGTGTCAGAACTTACTCTCATCGCGCATGCATTTAGAAATTAAATCACGGCAAGATGTATTCCTATATGTCGCGATAATATATTGTGCCACTATAAACGCCAAAGGCAGGATATTCACGGGAAAAAGTAGCAATTGATAGGTCAAACACGAAGAACAGAGCCAAACAACATCGTTCAACAGGTTCTTGATTGGAACCCGCACGGGACCTAAGGAAGATGTTGTTCTAGGCGCCTTATGCCTCACAAGGTGTTAAAGAACCCAGAGAGAGAGATAAACGCGACATAAGAAAGATGTGCTTTTAATTGGCTGCTCGATACCGTGCGATCAAAAATCGCTCTCAGCGCAACCGCAGCATTATGTTTATAAAAACATTAATTGGCAAGACTTGTTTTCATAAAAAATAGAATATAAAGGACCAATGCTTCTGGAATAAAATTTTGTAACAATGTCTACCGTGCTTGAATTGAAATTTTGATTGATAAATTTTATGTGACTATAAAGTGAGATTTAATTAGAAGAAAACTAAGAAATCAATCAATTGACCTGAGCTTCAAAACTCACTAGAGAAATAAATGCACCGAAATATTAACATTATTAATAAATTAAATTTGAATCAGAAATATTCACCTGCATGCATTCGGCGAAATTAATGAGCAAATATACATCCCACAATTCAATTATTTATTTATTCATTTGCCTCAGAGCTCTTTAATTCACGCTAGAGAAATCAAAATTTATCATAATTTGGTAAATTACTGCTTTTAAATATTTTATGATCAAGTCGGGGTCTCGTGAACGTGTACGATTAAAGTAAGCGATATAGTTTACAGTACAAATAATAGAAGAATGCGATGTCAATTAACGATTATACTAATCCACGATGAATCCGCGGTTTTTTGGGCTTCGTAAGTTTAGTTAGGAAATGAAATGAAACCTCATAAAAAATACTATTAAATTTGTATCTTCACCTACAATTCACTATCACTTCTGATTGTAGACAGTCCTGGATTTTTGAATTTTGAAACAAAAAACAAATGTACAAACTCTTGTACTCACCGGGTAATTTGGGCTTGAAGTGCCAAATAAAAAAATTTAGGATTCACTTAGCACTTAAATTAACTTTATATTTTCTTCACTGCACAAATTTCAATTTTGCTGAATATTCTGCAGAATTTTAGAATGAACAAATTATATTCAAAAACAATAATTTAGCATTTTTGCGGAATTGACTGGCATTAGATCCACATCAAAAAATGGAGACGCAGGTCTTAGAAAAAATATGTATGCTTGGCGATTGCAGATGCAACATCCTTTGGCTTTTTACTGTTCTCAGGTTTTTTCTTATTCTTAAGAATTTATCTTAGCTTTAAAATAAAAAATTTTCTTTATTGTAGAATATTTAAAACTATGAATATTAAAAACGATGAGTTTAAAGTGCCAACGAGACTGAAAGATCTCATTTTAAAGAAATCTGCAAACTAATAAATAACAAAACTGCTAAATTGTTTATTTGTTGTTCATGAAGGAAAACGTATATTTTTTTTAATTTGTCATTGGAAATTCCAAAGCATAAGTGTTTCACTCTTGCTCTAAATTGATATCCAAATTCACTGAAATACATATTGTAAAGATTTCTGAGTAAGATGTGTATTTTCTTTCAACACTTATCATTATTTTGCCTTTATTTTCAGTAACGAAGATTAGATTATTCTCAGCTGGTTCGTTACCTGCTGATATTTACCTGTTAAGGTCTCAATTTATATTTTGAGTGCTGACTTAAAAGATTTTCTAAAAAATAACAATACAATGGCTGGAAATATATCGATAAGTGCTTATTTCCTATTGATAAGCCCAAATCGTCAGATCTCAACTGCAGATTTTTACTACATCTGATAACAGCGATATCAATAAACTCAATTGCAAAAATTTACCTTTGGTATATATAAGTAGAATTGATTAAATCTTTGCAATTTCCAATCGAGTTTTATATTAGTAGCAAGCATGAAAGGTGAGGAGTGTCATTGTACATTTAAAAAGGAAAAAATATCATTTAAAGTATCGTTCTAGGATTAATAGTGGTTTTAGCAGCTGTATTGGTTGTAAGCCAGTGTAAATCATTGGGACCTAGCTGTACTGAGGATGAGTTGAATAATTTGTGGCCAGACTATTTTGATAATACAGCATTCTATAAATGCATTAGTTACGGAGAAAGTATTCATCAAAAATGTGGAAATGGAATGTGGTTCAGCTTCGAACATCAGACGTGTGTGCATCCTTCAGAGTGGGCTGGACCACCAGCTCCGGTACCACGTACTCCACAACAAATTGCACCACTTTCACTTACAGAGGAAAATATAGAGAAATTTGCTTTCTTACTCTCAGGAAGAGGATCAGGAGTGCCTTCTGAGCCGCCATATCCTCCTTCTACTTCAAAATATCCAACACCTCCAACACCAGTTCCTAATTTACCGCCAACCCCAAAACCAACAGTTCCTCCTATCGCCAGTTCTACGTTTCCTCCAAAGCCTCCTGCAGTGAAACCTACTGTTGCATATTAAAATTAAAAACTAACGTTTCAGTAAGTGATGTGCGGAAAATTATAAATATATGTAATGGACACGAACAAATATTTTCTTCGTTAATTTTTAAGTAGTATAGTGTAATAAATATATCCTTGAAAGTGATGTGGTTTTGCATGTGAAAATTTGACGTTTCTAGGTGAAAAACTATTATATGTATAATACTTGATGCCCATTTTTTATAGGTATTTAAAAATAATGACCTCACAAGTATTTCGAGCACTACAATTGAACACTCTTTGGTGTAGCAAACATGCAATAATTCAATCCTTTTAGTTTAGCCCTACATATCTCTCTCTAGTTCCCGTAATCCCTTGTGTGGCGTTAGGCGGGAGTACAACTTCACCCCATTCGAGACAACGATTGGAAGTGGCCCTACAATTTAAAGTAAGTCACCGCCGGTGGGATTCGAACCTGGAACCTCTGTTTTGGTCGGTCGAGACGTCATCATTCACTTCACCAACGATTTAAGTTCTACATATGATGACTTTATGGTTCTTGAGTGTAATGTCGCATTGCCGGACAAACCGTGAGCGACTTTTGCTGCTATTTTCAAAATTAAAAATTAAATTAGGTTTTTTTAAATAAGGCTCTGAAATATTTCAAAACAGCTGAAAGTTCTCGACAATTCCTGTTTTATACATTTTTCTCATAGGATTAATATATTTCTATTTAAAATGCGGGCAAAGTGATAATTAATAACTTGAAAACGCCTTTACGCAATTTACTCGTTTTTCTTTAGAATTATGAACGTCAATCATGAATGTAGAGCATAGAAAAATGTACAAATTCACGTTTTGAAAATTAAGTTTTTATGAAAACACCGACAATTGGACTGCTACAAATTTCGTAACTTCACGTGATACCATAAAAAATGCCTGCGCCATATAGTCCATTTGCTTAAAAATGATCATGTGGAAGGCAGTTTATATTACGACTCACATATATGCATTCAAATGCATATATGTACATAAATTGATATTTTGACGTTTCATTCAATCATTTTCGAAATTTTAAAGTAAGAAGTCCATCTTTATTTCCATTCAGAGGAAAAGGCCTTTACTATTTAAGCGGTTTGTTTTGTATTTCCTTACGAACCACTTATTTTTGTGGAGTGCCATTTGAATAGATATTTTACATGTAAAAAGTTTTGACAGACTTTTTCGAAACACTATAAGATTAAAAGAGCAGTAAGGGGGGTAAGGGGGGCGATTCCCTGGGGCTCGTAGTTCTTCGAAGGGGTTCGTACATTTTCAGAAGTACTTTAATTATTTTTTAAAAACTTATTTCGTAGAAAACAAGTACGATAAAAATATTCGGGGCCCTCGAATTTTTTCAGGGCCTCAGAATTTGAAGGCCACTGGTATTTGTAACAGAATTCTACGTTATCGACGGATTGATAACGTGTGATAAATATAAACATTTTACTCGCGCATTTGTTAGGGATGCAAACATTGGCTCTGTCCATTCAGTTTTTATCCATATTATTCTTGCAGTATACATTAAGTGCACACCAGCAAATATATTATACCCGTTTTTTGACACTTTTCCGAGCTATATTTTCAAATATTTCAGAATAGGGAACCACAATTTCATTTTCTGAGTTTTCATACATGGCTTCTGTTAAAATTTGGATTCAAAGTTATGTTTCTAATACTAAACATTCAAAGTTTCATTATTCATATTTTATACTTTTAGAAAAATGCAAGAAATTAGATTAACAAAGTTTTTGTGCAAATTTCATTCACAAAATTCAATTTGAACATATTTTATTTTAATAGTACATAGTCACGGGATAGTATCGGGTTACAATGCAAATTCCTATAAGACAGTGTGGAGTAGTATAAACGACAACCGCAGCGGCCAAGGTATAAATTCACGGTAGGAAACAACCCAGCTATTGAAGGAAGGGGGACTGAACCAACTTTCGAAGCTGTTGGACAGAGTGTTTAATTGGGGTGTGATGGATGTAGTAACATTGTCAGACCACATAGCACATGAGACACGTAACTGAAGGCTGATCAGGATTCCTAAGACACAAATACTTATAAGTACCAGGAGGTATTAAAGGAAACACTGACGTCATAGATGCTTCAGATACCTAAAGAAACAATGCAAGAATAGAGGCAGTAGTACACTCTACAGAAGGCTGTTAAAGAGGTGGATTGCATAACCTGAAGTTTTGGGGTATCCCCCTAGTGGGACAGGCAGATTAAAGCACTGAAGAAGGAGGGAAATAAGGCTTTTAACGGCATCTGAAGAAGCCATGACATGGAAACTTGTTCAGGTACAAATCCTTAAAGAAAGAAATGAAGAAAACTCTGCGACGAAAGAAAACAAAATCGTGGAGGGACTTCTGGTCGGGTTCGAGGAATATCTCCGATGTCTGTCGATTTCGATTCGAGACAGGCAGGGAAAGATGACGGAGACTTTAGATGAGACAAATAAGATTCCACTGGAAACTCATTTTCCTGAATGCTACAGATCAGACAATCAGTCAGACAATCTATATAGCCGTTTTAACCACTCAAAGCAGCGGGATTAGATGGTATATGTATTTCTCGCCCTACTCTAGTAACACCAATAATCAGGGGAATATACCTTGTGTGCTTTGCAATAGAGTACGCTCCAATTTCGTGAAGAGAGACTAAGGTAATTTTTCTACTAACGCCGCGAAGAAAAGATTTTGCTCCGTGCTTCAGACCCGTGAACCTTAAATCTTTTCTATTAAAAATCCAAAATTGGTGAAAGTTCGGCAGCAGGTATGTTTAGTGAGGACTTGAATCTGAGTACTCATCTAAGCCTCAGGTCGTATACCCCGGCGGAAGTATTGTCTCTGATTTACGGGTTGGTATACCTGCTGGAGAGTCGTGTGCGAGGTAATAGGAAAATAGTGGAACGCAAAAATCAGGCAATGATCAGTTTGATGGAGAGTGCAACTTTCACTACAGCTCTGACCGCGAACTCAACTTCTGCGAAGGATGTGGCACCGGCTTAGGTGAGGGGGCATGTAGGAATCGAAGGAAATGAAAGAGCAGACAAACTGGCTAAGTGGGAGCGAGCATGGGCGACGAGGGAACACTGGGATCAGATAGATTAAGATGGCGATAAGAATGCCCAGAAGTGCTGAACAAAGGATGATCGTAATTACAGATCCGAGGGCTCTGAGATGGCTGACGGCCCTGTAAGGGGAGTCTGGAGGATCAGGAGACCACGGTGCATATAGTGTACCAGTGTTCAGCCTTAGTAAGCAGAAGGACGATTCAGCTGGAAAACCACTGGATAGGAGTCGAAGGGCTCGTGCCTGGAAGAGCAGGATATCGCGGTGCACATAGTCTGCTAGTGTCCGGCCTTAGAAAGCAGAAGGACAATGCTGTTGGGACACCTATAGCTGGAGGCCGAAAGACTCGGAGAGGTGTCTCTTGAGCAACTGTTTACACTTACGAGAGGAATCAAGGTAAGGTTAGAAAACTTGCAAAACCCAGGGAGCCCTCGTTAAGGCGATAAGGAGTAGCGAAGAAAAGGGCCAAAATAAAGTAGGTATGATTCGGCTAATTCCCAGAGAGATGTTTTTAATTCAGTAAAAATCTAACACTACTAAAGTAGCTTACTATACTAAGCGCACCTCAACCAATAATGAGGGTTAAATACCTGATGAGAAGAATAGGAAGTTCAACCAAAAATCGTCCTATTTTCAAGCGTGTGAAAGTGAGCTGTCATTCTGATGCCGGGGTCTGGAAATGTTTTTGTGATAGATATTAGTCATAAACACAATATAAGGGTGTTAACAAATACGCGTAAAGCTACGCTTCGTGTAGGATCTTTGGTTGATTTTAGCCGGTTGAGAAACGCCTAGTGTAGAACGCTTCGAAGACATGCGGGTGTCTTTGGGAGATTGTCATCTCTTAAGTAAAAGAAATATCATATTTCCGACACCACAACTCCTTAGTGAAACCATCTGGACCCGTCGATGAAGCGCCAGAGATCTCTTACGAAGGTCGTCTCGAGATCTCAGAGACTATTCTAGAAATACTCACGTAAAAGGCCTTCCCCGTACGTTCCGATATATAGTCCCCTCCTGCTCCTCGCCTCTAGAGCTTCTGCGTAAGTCATATGAAAAGTGTCCTAACCTCTTAGCATTATTTCCAATAAGGTAGTGACCAGTCATTTGTCTGTTGAAGCTAGACGGTTGGAGCGCTTGATATCCGCGTTAGGCCAGATCTGCCTGGTCGTGTTGTCGTCATGCTATTTGCCCAACTAAGTTTCGTCTGGTCGCCCAAGAGTTTAGGCCTAGTTTGAAGTGCGCAAGAGACCTCTCCAAGGAAGCTTTATCCGATTGAATTACAGAGACCTCCCCAAGGAGGCTTTATTCAGTTGGATCTTAAGTCCTGTCGAGCGAGCTCGACTGCTACGCAGTTTTCTGGAATTTAACTGTGCCACCGGGACCCAAAACCGGTCTGCTGATTCATTTAGATAAGAGGGACTGATGATCACAGTTTTTGATGTCGATGAGACAGATTCTAATGATACTACTGCCGCTTAACTGTCCGTCGGGATACAGATAATCTTTTCAATCTTCCCTGGTTGAGATCATTGATCTGTACTGCTTGGCAAAGGAATAACTGGGTAAGGTATTTAAAAGGTTTCCTAACGAGAGCGATAAGGAGCTCAAAATTGTAGAGTATCCAACCCTAGTGTTGGACAGGTTGACTGTGAGTTTAATAAAAACGCTCACTGCCATGTTCTCGTCTATCAAATCTAAGGGAGAGTATAATACAGACGCATGCTGATTTCTGAGCGTTATCTAGAATACTAAGATTCGTGGTTTTATTTAAGGATGTCCATCAGATGATTGCGTTATACAGCAAGTTTCGCCTAATGATCGCCATATAGAACCCGTGGGCTAGCATAACGTGCAAACCCTATTTTCTACCAATAGAACCAATTTGCGGTGTACCAGTACTCACAGTCCTTGAATATGAGCCTCTCCCAATCTTGTGTTGATAGCCCTACCCTAAACCATCTGGATAATCAGCGACGCAAGATTGGCCACTACCCCCGGCTTGGCATTCTTAAAAATTTAACAATGCGAAAACAAGACATTCAAGTTCCTCTCTCCCCTTACCCCTATTCCCTTGCGGCCAAAGCCATGCTAACGTATCAATAGGTTGTCTCCTAGGCTTTGCCCACATTGCAAAAATAAACTTCTGAAGCAACTGAAGACGAGTAATCTTTTTCTTCATTTAGATCACGAAAACTGTGTCCCTAAAACCGAAAATGTTATTTTTGTAACTTTTTTAATAATTCTATATTAATATTAAATTTAAATAGATCTATTAACATTGTAAGACTGACGACGTAAAAGTTTAAATAAATACTTATAGGGTTATAAAAAAACTTTTGTTTTTTTAAGTGGTCAATAAGTAGTTTAATATTTTATTTGTAATGAATTTAATGTATATTTTACATAATTCAAATTTTAAATTATTTGATACACAAAAAAAAGTAATTAATTAGTGAATTTAGGTTTTTGTTGAACGAGTGGGTGTGGGAGGGGGGAGGGGATAAACATTTTGTTGAATATCCGTGATATTCTACTTACATTTGTATATTTTTTTACTTCTCTTATAAAATGAATAGGCAAAGTCCTAGATGATCAAGCTATAGATGCTGTTTTTGCCAGGTATTTATTTTCCAGCACTAAATACACGAATATTTGTATAACACTTTAGTTACCATACCATACTTCAAAGAGTCAATGTTCTCAGAAAAGTCGCCAATAAAATAACTTTAATAACCCTTCTTTGAACATTAACAAGCCCGGCCGATGGGGTATGACCGGCCACTGGCCCAATATAGGTTTGATGTGGAACCTGTAGATTAGCGCCAAGCTTACATCTCTGTAGAAAACTCAAGCTAAACGAAATATATGACAAGTTCAGTTAAGAATTAGTATCAAGTTTTATTCTAAAAGTAATCCCGATCAAATATTTAACATCATAATTACGACAATACTTTATTATTCAGAAAAATATACATATAATAATAAATAATAATGGGAATTTTTACTTTTTTAAGAAAAATTTATTCGTGAATCAAATAAATTCTTTAGCTGTATTGTAAAAGATTTGAGTGGATTCCTCGAAATAAGACTGTATTTAACTACCTCCACCTCTCCGATTGGTTGGTTGGTTGGTTAGTCGGGCTGTTTGTTGCTAAGAGGCACCAAATTCACTCGGAGGCCATGAAGGCCCATTGTGAATGCCCTTAAAAAAAAAAATGCATGGTCAGAACTTAAAACCACCCAGATCTCTGTTAGAATCTATTTAGGTCCACCAGTGCTATCTCCGCTAAGTCGTCCAAGTTGTCAAAGAACCTTGCTCCCAACCAGGCGAGTCGTCGTTCTTTTAGAGCCGGACATTCGCAGAGTAGGTGCACTATGGACTCAATTTCTTCTTCGTCCCTGCAGCTTCTGCTGAACTCATTCGATGGTACGCCGAGTCTAATGCCCATAGCTCATATGGGGCAGTGTCCGGTGATGACGCCGACGAGTGTTCGAATGCGCTTTCTATCGAAGGATAAGAGATTTGAAGTTCTGCTCTGATTCAGCTCCGGCCATATACTTCGTGTTGTGAGACAGTAGCTGATATTTTTCCACCGTTCCGAAGTCATGTTGGAGTATTGTCTATCAATTTGACCTTTTGCTGTATTGAGGGAAGGGTGCATCCTTTCCACCTCTCCGATTAAGTACAGTAATTTTTACAGTGATTTTCGCCGTATTTCTTTTATGCGGATCATTCCTCTGTAAAAAAAATTCTGTGGAGGCTGAAGGGGTCAATTGCATCCATTGCCTCCATCCCTGGTTCTGCGTCTGCTCTCTGGGCGGCATGCAGGGTGTCAGTTCAAGTTTAGTATTCGCTTTTCACTTTACTCTTATCCATCGTTTGGTTTTTCTAAACATTGTAATGGCAGATGATAATTTTTGATAATGACGAAATGTAACCAGAAATAATAAGTCTATAATTAAAATTTGCATACTCTACAGTGAAGACGATAAATACACTGACCGAATCCGAGGTCAGAATTGGACAATCAGGTCACGATTTTGAGATATTTGAGGTTATTTACTCGAAAAATGTTCGGTTCGGATTCCTTAATAACTGCTTGGTATTGTTTATGATGGGAGTGCCAATTCTCTGACCATTTCTCGCTACCGAAAGGAATTTACATTTTATATAACGTCACAGTTTTCAAGATTTGAAAAATTTATTTTTCTTCCAAAACGTCACAAACATCTCATGAAGAATTTTTCTCTTGTTCACCTTCGGTTGAGAAGTCGCCAGGGAGCAGAAGAATAAAGTAAATTTCAAATATTAAATTGGAGCACAATTTGTGTGACTTTTTGTTGTCAAAAACTTTGTTTGCCCAGTTTCAGTCGAAAAACTGATTTTTAATGCGTTTTCTTAAATTACTATCCTTTTTATAAAAAATGCCATTCGGTTTACATCTAAACTAGCAAAATTCTTCAGTTAAAAATGTGCATATCCTTAAATGTTAATTATTTTCTGATACTGATCTGACTTAACTTTCCTTACGTTGCCAGAATAAGGCATGTAACGCAAATAAGTATCCTTATGTGTAAGGAATATCTTATACATACTCACTGAATTTTTTTTATCTCGCTGAGAAGCACCCATTCCTGAATTTATTTAATTTTGCTTAATTATCAAAAATAAATTTGAAAGAGAATCTTTTTTAAGGCAACTAGTTATGAACATCATGTTTAGATTTGTCTTATCAAGCAAACATTGTAATATTTAATTTTTATAGCAACTGTTCATTGTGTCCTGAGGAAAAACTATATTTTTTTAGTTTTCATGGTGTCTGGTCAATCTTATTTGGTCTTCTTTGGTTCCTTAAACCCCTTATAAGGCAAAGGGCGTCATTTAGTCCGTACTTAGTCTTAATCGGATAAACGCTGCCCATCTTTATTTTTCACAGCAATTGGTTATTTCAATCAGGTCCCGATCTGGTCCTAATAAGGCATGCCTTCCTCCGTTATACCTTACTTTCAACTGATCGGGTCATGATATATATTCGTAGGTATTTTGAAGCGAAAATGTCCTCAAAATTGCTCCAATACCGGTGCCGCCGAAGTTAGAGATGCGATAAAGCTATGCGCTTTGTTTTCATTATAACTTAAGTATTGCAACCCATCTGACCATGTGGCATATGGATCACGCGTTTCTACGCGTTTACGTCATCGAGCAATCGACGGGGCAATTAAAATTCTGATCCCAAGAAGATCAAAAATTATCGAAGGACCTCAAGCAATAAACACCAAATAGAAGAAAAAGATGCGTCAGAAATAACGTGAAAGACCTCGAGATAATGGACCAGAGTATAAGGAATCAAACAATCGAAAGACCACATCTGCCTGAGAATTTTACGGGAGCGCCGCAAAGCTGGAACTTCAGGTATAGCGAGCGAGCCACCGGTCCAAATCCAGTTGGCGGTGTCGTTTAAAATGAAACTAAGAGCAATCCCTCACGCAGGGGATATCATAGGGACATTAGTTAACTTGCCCGAAAAATCTAAATAAATTCTGGCTGTGGTTTACGTACATTAACGAGTCACGAGGATGGAAGCAAATTGAAAGAATATACGAATACAGATTATTACCTGGAACTGAAGAACAACCTTGCTGAACCGACCACGGTTAGTGGCAGTACTATCGATTTAACATTCTATGTCATACTTTTTATATCATTACCCAGAATTCAACAAATTTATTTTGTAATTCAGATCTCTATCTCTAGCTCCCGTAACCTTCAAAGGACTTCACCCGATTCCAGACAACTATTGCAAGTGAACCTATAATTTAAAGTGGATTCTGAACCACTCGCACTTTCTCTGCAACCCTCTTGGTCTTTTTATCGTAATCTGTTGTCAGCAGAAACCAACCATTCGAACCTACCTGGGACTTCCGGATTGGTAAGCCGACACGTTATCCTTTACTCCATCGACGAGTTTTTTTTTATTATTTTATTCAGCTATCTTTCGCACACACATCAAAGTCATTTCAAGCAGAAAGTTTTTTCGTGAAATAGGCTACGGCTATTAAGAATTTCTGTTCTTCATGACAAATTACTTCAGTAATTTTCCAAGTTTTGCTTTCAATTACTAAGATAATTTAATATACCCTGCGTCAACCAATTACTATTGTAATTTTATATCTAGAATTTGGAAAGATCTTGCAGAAAATGTAAAATAATATTAACTGGTTAATTGGATTACTCACCCAGTTATCTTCGAGCTCTCTCTTATCGAGAAGATATTGTTGCAATCTTGGTCCTAGGCCATTTGGTCCTGTAAACTGTTTAATTAAATTTTTAGTCCTTTCAAGCTGTGCTGTTGTAACAATAGGACCAAGAACTCTAATATATTCAGTCATCGTTTGTTCGAGAGGTGGGACTGGTACCTTCGGCAACGTCTGAAATAAATGAAATAAACAAGATTTAAATTAAAATTTTAAAACGTCTATCATGTTTGGTTAAATTTAGAATATGTCATAGTCTTAATACTGATACTTTGATGTTGTCAAAGCACAGGGGATGCGCTATGATGCTAAAGCACAGCCTTGGTAGGAAAGGAATTAAGGATGAGGGAAACGAGTTAGGAGGTTGAGTGAAGGAGGTGTCGAAGTACGCCTCGTTTGAAAGTTTCGAGATCATATGACGAGGGAAAAACAGAAGATGGTAAACTGTTCCACATTCGTGTTGTTCTGCTTAAAAAAGATTCCCGAAATTTGACCTGCAGAGTAAAGGGGTGGGAGCGACTTGTAGTTCTTGTATCGCGCGTTGTCATGTGTCTACAAGGAATCAGGCTAGCAATTTCGTTAGAACAATGGCCATGGAAATATCTATAGAAAAGGAAGAGACACCCGACATTCCGTCAATGCTCCAGAGCAGTGATGGTAACTCGGAATTTTTTTTTACTGTACCGCAATAACCAAAATTACTGTGTCAATGAAAAAATTACTGTTTTTCAAGACGCTGCCAATAACTACAGTAGTTTGAAAAAACAAACATTTTTAAACCATAGTGTGTATGCAGAAAATACTGAAACTTTGAGACGCTTATTCTTGAATACGATCCAATTTAAGTAGTATTGCAGTAAGAAATTCTTTATTACCATTATTTTAACTTTGAATGAAAAAGTTGAATTGGTTTAATAACATAACTTGTATTTCAGGATAATCATTATAATCAATAAGAACCATCACAATTTTAATAATACATATTGCACATGGTTCATGCACATTAATTCATAACAGTAAATAAATCTATACTACTTTAAAGAAACTCTTATAATTTTAATTAAAATATAATTCAACCTTAACAAAACAAAACCATTACATCTTTTAGATTTTCTAGTTAATGTTGTTTCTATTCATATTTCTTTTAATTCATCACAGCATTTTACTCCAATCTATGTACGTATCCTATTAATTATATTAATTACTATTACTTGAGATTCTTGTGATCGTACATATATTGATTGAATAAATTTAAATGTTTATTTTTTATTTCTATTTCATAACAGTTCGTATTTTTAAATAAAGTTTTTGTGTGCGAAATTCCATGTAGACTGCTTGTGCTTAACTTGTTTCTTAACTTTGTCTTGTTTAAATTAACAGTGGAAAAAATACGTTCTACTGCTGCCGAACTATGAGGTAGACAGAATAAGTACGAAAGCAGTTTCTTTAAATTAGGAAACATTAATGAATTGTCTCCTTTTCTCATTTGACAAACGTTTCTCCAGAAATCTAATATTATCAATTATCTATTATTATCAATTTCTTTTAATTCTCTAACTAAAAGATATTCTCAATCTAGAGAATTAAAATTATCATATTCGCATGCGTTTCGAAAATAAGTTGCCAACGGAATTATTGATAAATTTTTGTGAAAATTCTTCGGATCTAAAATGTCGAAAAATTTAAGAGATTCCATGGAATCAAAAGGAAACCGTTTTTTAATTTGTAATGCACTTTCAATGTAAAACTTCAAACAATGATTTTTGTATTCTAAAACTTTTTCAGAATTTACACTGCTTCCAAGTTCTATAAGAGACGCTGTTACCTTTCCACCTAAGTATATTTCTGTTACTGGAAGATGAAAAGCAGGATTTTCAAAATCTACACTTTCCAGTGTGTTCTCTTGTAAATTCGAAGGATGAACGAAGTTCCTCAGAATGGTTCAATACATAGCTAAAATTCTTTTATATACTACATGTATTTTTACTTCCTCGCTTTGCATTTCTAAGTTTGCCGTAGTAAAAAGTGGAAGAATATATTCTAAAAACTCTAAGTATAACTTGATTACGGGACGTTCCAGCCAATCCGAAATCTTTTTAGCATGGCTTACTCGATTAATTTCAGCTTCGACTTTAAAAACCCCTCTAAGGGGTAGAAAATGTTTTAAGATACGTTTAATACATTGCTCAACTGAGAGCCATCGTTTTGCAGATGGATGAAGCATTTTATGTGGTTTCAAATCCCACAGTTCTTGAAAAGCCGTAAGCTCATGTGACCTTTTGGGGCTAAAATGTACGTAATTGTAAAGATTTCTCAAACCCATTTCTAAATCATCTGGCAAAACTGAGCATGCGTAGGATGCACAAAGATGGAAAGAGTGGCAAACGCATTTAAAGCCAAACAGCGATGGAATCTTGTTTTTAAGGCGAGACCAAACCGAATTGTTCTTTCCCATCATATTATTGGCTCCATCCGCTGCGTAACCTATTAAAAGGCTTTCGTAAGGGATTGAATTATCCTCGAAAAAATTTGAAATTGTATTAAATAGTGCTTGGGCAGTAGCGTCATTTACTTCAATTAATGCCAAAAATACACCTTCTACCCTAAATTTTCCGAATCAAAAACACGAGCAACTAAGGCCAATTGCTTAAGACTTCCCACATCAGTAGCTTCATCTGCCATAATTGAAAACTGGTTTGACGTTAATCGTGCAACAATATCTGCTTCTTTTTCTTTCCCTAAAACATTTTTAACTAACATTGTAGTTTTTTTTCTACTTAAGGTTATGTCATTAACAACATGACTATCCTTTGCAATCCTCTTTGTGAGCTCACATAAGTGCCGTGCTACATTAAAAGGCAAATTGTGTTCAACAATGAAACTTGAAATTTATATTTCCACTTTTTTTGAACTATTAGCAAGATCAGAAGATTTTTGCAACAAACTACTTACGGAATGCTGGTTTTTTAAACTAAACCTAATTAAACCTTTTCGATGTGTTTTTTACTTTTTATATGGTTTCTTATTTCGGTAATACCTGCATTGCCATCAAAATTGCATGTTTTGCAATGGTAAAACGAGAGTCCTTTTGAGCTTTTGCTCAGAAATGGAAAAAGTTTCTCCCACGAAGTACAGTATTGCTGCTTACGACGATTTTTGTTGGTTCCCATTTTATCGAATTTACGATGTCTTATAGAAATTTCCCTGACTTGCCAGTTACTCCTCAGAAACACAAGGTCACAACTTTCTGAAATCACTAAATTACATCATAGTTTATACTTCTTTATAAACGGATATGTTTCTCACCTTTTAATTCAATCTTTATTTAGATCACTTTTGCACTTTGTCTCAAAACCCTATATACTGATTAATGATTGGGCGATAAAGATGAGTTATGACAGAAGACCGTGTGGTGGTATGGTAGCGGTAGTCGTGACGTGATAGGTGTGTACACTCTTGTGAAAAATTTTCGGGGTTCTTAGTTAAAAATCAGGTGACATTTAGCAATAAGGTAAAATTACTGTAAGTTTGCGAAATTACTGCACGTTTGCATTAAATTACCGTCTTACTATACGGGGCTCTAAATTACTGTCAAATACAGTAAGAGAGTCAAGGCTCTCAGAGATTGAGGAATCGACAATAAGTTTAATAGCCTTACGCTGAACTTTGTCTAACGCGGACAATGCGGTGTGTCCGGCCCCTGCCCAAATATGGGAATTATATTCAAGTCTAGGCCTAATGTGGGACTTGTAGATCAGCGCTAAGTCAGGTGGGGTGAAACATTTCTTACATCTCTGTAGAAAACCCAAGCATTTTATAGCACTTTTGGCGATTGCAAATATATGATCAGTCCAGCTTAGATTGCTGGATATCTGAATACCCAATATGTTTAAGGAGGGCGAATTGGGTATATTCACTCTATCGACTGAAATGGGTTGGTGGTGAACTGGGCGTTTTTTTAGGGACCTTAAACAGCATTGAGTTTTTGATGCATTAAATGAAACACGATTTGCTCTGCCCCAAGCGAGTACCAAAGAAATGTCGTTGTTTAATAATCTAAACATACGTTCTCGATTGACTTCTGTAGAATTTCCGCGTGAGTTCATTACAGAATCAAATGAGTACGCGAAATCAAGGGTGCTGTCGTCGGCCAAACTATGTATAGGATTAAGAGCAAGGGATAAAAGATCACTAATAAAAAGAAGAAATATGGTTGGCGAAAGAACTGAGCCCTGAGGTACACCGACATTTATTTCGTGGGAATCAGATGTAACCCCGTCACGTGGCAAGTTCGAATTAGCAGCAAAATTAGCAGCAAACAGGTTGGCCTTGTCCGATGAGTCAGTAAAAATATTCCCATTATAAATGAGTGGTGGTATTGACGAACAAGTGAAATTGTTCTTTACGGTTTTTACTAGAGACCAGAAGCCCTTACTACCCTTTTTGAGAAAATACCTTCGTCTAACGCTCTGGTCTAAATTGAAATTTGCCCGACTTATTACTGAATTGCAAATATTTCGCGCATCCCTATAGATACGTCTCAATTCCTATGCCTGGAAGGCTGCTTCTTTGTTTGCAATGGGAAACAGTCATACGTCTCTCATAGAGAAGCAATCCGACCAATCTGAGATATTTATTAAGTCTCGCCCAATCAGCAGTTTTATAATACCACACAAACCTTAGTCTTTATGTTAGAGGTTGTCAGAGAGGAGGTGGAGAATTGGGGGGAGATAAGACAATGATCCGAATTGCCCAAGGGAGCAGTTACCGAAACCGAGTACTTGTCTGGATGCGATGTTAAAAATAGATGCAAAGGATGCGCGTTGTGCCCCAAAGTATAAGGAACACGAGTCGGACGCTCAACCAGTTGTTGTAAGTTAAAGGACTCAGTAAATTCGACGTGTTTTCCAGACGGGTTTGTGGTAGAAGAATGCCTGAGCCACACAGAGTCAGTGTCAGACATATTCGGGCTGCGGTATAAAAAGCAGAAGTGAATGATGTGCCGATAGAGTTTAAATCTAATCCAGACATAATTAAATTCTGAATTAATAGAAGAGAATTGAAGGAGATGGGAGAATGGCACATCTGCAAGAGCGAGGGTGTAAGCAACAGCGGACACATTACCAGAAGCTGCAGGTGTGCGATATTTTAAAGAGCACTAAGCTCCGCGCGCACACGAGATTCATCCAAATAAATCTAAATCACTGCGAAACTGCGAATGAGCTTCTAACGAAGTCAGTCCTCGATTTAATAGATATTGCTATCATCAACGAGCCATATAAGGTCCTAAGCAGTACAGGTACCGCAGTGGAAATGTCTGCGCATATAGCCTAAAAAATCAGCAGGGCCTGTGATGCCCCAATGCCAAGTAATGGTGGTAATCGTAAGAAGCCAAAGTACTGATCGAACCATGAAATCAGACGACGAAGAACTCAATGCCTGCGATCCAGGCAGCAATATTAGCGAGTGAGTATCAAGGACCACTCTCAGGATAGTTGGCTAGGATATAGGGTCGCGAGGAAGAAATTGCGGGAAGTGATCCGTAATAGCAAGTGTGAATGCTTTAAGCAGCTGTACAGTGAGGCGACACCGACCCGATCTTACAGAGTTGTAAATGCAAAGCTCAAAGCTAGAAAGTGCCAACCGATTAACTGTCCGGCACTGCTGACGACAATCGTGATAACGCTCTTCCCTTTCCAATCAGGATACATGGCCTAAATTGAGGGGGGCATGAGACAGAAACGTCCGCAAGATTCGGAAACAATAAAGGACGAGGGTTGAATAGCGATATAAAGCCCTAAAAGCAGTAATCAGGGCGAGGCCAGATATGTTTATATCCACTTTCAACACATGCTTGGAAGAAGGGGTATTCCCGAATCCATGTAAAAACTGGTTGTTGGTGTTGCTTCCGAAAAGAGACAACAGTTGTCATATCGAACAATATGTTTCGATATTCCAAAGGGGAAACTGCTGGTGAGAGTGGGCGTCCACAAGATTCGGAAAAAATAAAGGGCTGGATGGCGTCCCCAACAAAGACCTAAAAGCAGCAATTAGGGCGAGGCCAGATATGTTTATCTCTACTTTCAACGTATGCTTGGAAAAAGGGATATTCCCCTATCCATGGAAAAACTTGTTGTTTGTGTTGTTTTCGAAAGTAGAAAAGCCACCAGGACAACAGTTCTCATATCGCTAATTGTGTTTATTGGACACAATTTGGAAACTGCTGGAGAGAATCACATACAGCAGACTGCTCCCGATAATGGAAGAAGCAAGAGATCTTTTAGAACATCGATATGGATTTCAAGTGGGCCATTCCACCATTGATGCAATATACACCATTGTTAACCTGGCTGAAAACGCAATAGAAGGGAAGAAATGGAAAGGAGATAGTAAGAAGTACTGCGCTGTCATCACTCTTGATGTAAAAAACAAAAAACACTTTCAAAACTATGCTAATTGGGTGTATATAATGGCACCCCTGCAAAAGGCTGAATGTTCCAATGTATATTCGGAGGCTTATTATAGACTACTTAACAGGTAGAAGAAGGCCCACAGGAATGACCCACAGCACATGACCGCCGGAGTGCCGCAGGTATCGGTGATGGGCCCACTTCTGTGGAATATAATGTACGACGACGCAATGTCGCCAGCGAACCCTACAATTGTCGCCCCCTGTGGGATCGTGACCCTTAGGCTGCCACGGGGGGTGACAATTGTGGAATTCAGTGACTACATTGCAGTCCCAGTTACCGTCAAGCATCTGGACGACATAGAGCGGACCTCAATGGCCAGACACTTATGAGGACCTGGAGCATGTATTATTCTACTGCCCACAGTTTGTAAGGATGAGGGAAAACTTACAATCGTTTTTAAGTGGCGTGTTAAGCGCAGTATGCAGTATGTGAATCTATTAGATGCATCCAGGGTGAGCTTAGAAGGGTGGAAGAACCGGCAATTCAGAGGACCTTGCTTTTGCTAAGAAGCTGAGCCTTCAGTCTAATAAGCAGCCAGCGAAGTAATGTCTATCTATGGTTCCGTGGGTAGAAATCAGGTGAGAAGAGGTGGTTTTAGCGGATTACAGTCCCACACCTCGGCTTTCGATGATTTCCGCTTCAAAGAGAAAGACACACGGCCAGATAAAAATTTTCAAAATATTTATTTATGTTTTAGTATCATATACATAAACATATGAGCTTATAAAAAGGCAGTTAGTTCGAAATCGCTGGCAGATACTTCAATCTTATTTATATGTATTGATTATCTCAGTACTTATCTCATAGAGTGTACTGAGATGATAGTAAACCGATCGAGTTGCTACAAGAATAAAAAAGTTTTTAAAAACAAGTTGGAGCAACTTTAGAAAAAGCACTAGAAAGTATAAAATAATATTAAATTTTATGTATATTACGGACATTATGAAGTCAAGTTAAACAAACAAAACAACTGCCTGCATACAATGGGAAATATTCACTTTATACAAACATATAATCGTCCCTCCTTATAACTCCTGAGCTGAAATGCTTAGGTAGTTTTGGTACCTTTAATTGTGGATAAGATGTTTCCTTAAATTGAACTGACTTCAAAATGGCATAATAAGTATAAAACTAGAAGTATTATTTCATAATTTTTAGCCCCGTTTGTGAAGTTGATTCAACAAGTTTCATAAAAACTATTTTATTATTGACTTTTTAATATCTTTGGATGTGCTACTGGAAAAATGCTCTGGTATGAATAAGGTAATTACAACTATTTCAGAAGAAGTGTACTCTATACAAGGGAAACGTAATCATCCAAACCAGGCCACATATTATGAACTTAGATGACCCTCACCCTAGATACAAAATTATTACCATGGTGCTAGCCCGCGAACTCACTCCATACCGTCAGAAAGAAACATAGAGTTCGGGCTGCACACTATGAAGTAGGTTGAGTACTCTCACGCCTCTCCTCTTAATCCCACCATAACACCACTACATACATATGTCATGATATAAATAGAGTAAGATACACTCAAAAATATAATAAACGAATTATATAACTTCGTTTACGTGTTACGAAGTTACCCGAAAGCTTCTCCAGAAAACATCAAAATGTGTAAGGTTTATCTCATAGTTACAAATGGGATACATAGTTTAGAAAAAAAAAAATAATAAAAGTCGGTCTACTCGTTGGGTGTTAGGTTCCGCACCATCTATTACTCCAAACCTCCTCCATTCGAGCGTACCATAACCCCATCAAACCTTAACATACATATGTGCTCTATGCAATCAGAAAGGAAACATCTTTATCGGGGATCACACTGTATACAACAAAAAAAAATTATCCCCCCCACCTCATTTCATCATTCAAATCGGTCCAAGCGTTGCGAAGTTATGCTATACAAAAATATTTAAAAAAATATGCGAGTCGAACTTACAATCTCTCGTTTTTGAGAAGATAAGTTCAACCCCTATGTAGTTAAAAACTGAATATTTAAATCTATTATTCAAATTTATAATTCAAAAAAATAAATATAAAAGTATTTGAAAAAAAGCTAAGAAAAATATGTGGAGTACGCAAGTATGCCGAAGCTCTGCTTTTCTTTTTTCCTATAAGCGCAGTCTCAACGATTGTTTTTAAATTTTTGCAAGAAAATAAAAAAAGACATTTTAAGGTTATGTATTGATTATGTTGTTTATTAAGCTTCATAACAGTTGAATGAGTTGGATCGATGGAAGAGTAATCCGATCCTGGTTCGAGCCTCGAGCTCCCTATGAATTAAAAAAAAAATTAAAAGTAAGAAATCCACTTCGTCTCTGGACTATCTCCCTCATTCCCCATACACTTAATTCCCTTCCGATCAAAGCTATATTAATGCATCATGGGTTGCCTGCTGGGCTTTGGCTACATCATAAAACAAATAAATGTCCTTGATTAACAAATTTGTGTATATTAAGTAGTTTAATTATACGAAAATGACGACCATGAATAGCAAGAATTTTTCTCCTAAACAATTTATAGATTATGTCATTAACTTTGTAACAAGAATAGAAAATTCTTTATTTTATTATCAAATGGAAGTGTAGTACCTTTCAGGAATCCTAATATCCCATGTGTATCCTTTAGCCTATCTTTAAGTGAACCTATTCCTTTTCAAACTTATGCATGTCTCTAAAAGACATAAGTTTTTGAAGGATATAATTACAAAGTTGCTGTACATCAAGTACAACACCTTAAAGTAGAAATATTTAAGGGATCAATTTCAGTTCACCTTCAGACTCACCACTTTTACTTTTCGCCCTTCAAAATACTAACTAATTTCTGCGAAATAACTTTGGCGGAACTTTGTAATTTGACGTACGAGGAAATAACGTTAACGTTACTTATCAAATTAACAACACAACCTATAAAGTATGTATATTTTGAATTTTCAATTCAACGTATGATGTGTATAAGGGTGGGAGTTCGAGAAATAAAATAAGGTGCCTTAAGCTCAAAGCAACATTATGCAAAGCTGAAATATCGTTTTTTAAAGGTTAAATTTATGAAGCCTTTCTAAAATTAAACTGGGAATTAAATTGTGAATAACTTCATTCATGTACGTACATTTGTAAATATGCATGCAAGGGGGACCGCAGCTACCCCAATAAATTACTTATTTCAAAAGTTCAGAATTATAATTATACAATTGTGCATCAATTTATTTTTCCGGTTCAAGTTTGTACAACCACCGCCAGTACTGTTGCTCGCGTTGTCTGTACTGGCAAGCTGGGCTCATTGTCAGCCTCTGTAAAGCCCGTACTTGGTCGGCTCAGAAATGTTTGAAGCTTGGCCATGCTGTCTGCCACCCCTGGCAAGTAAATGTCGTTCAAACACGACAGTACTCATAGCGTGGAATACTAATGTATCTTTTTTTTGTTTTTCTTGCCGGACGCTTGAAAAACGCTTTTTCTTGCCGGACGCTTTAAAATGTATCGAATATCCTAAGAGAAAAGGAAATGTATTTAATTGCGGAACCATGTAATTCGAGTTATCGTTAAAATGACAAAATTCTTTACTGCCATAAAAAAATTACGCTGTAAATGATATTAGAATTGAGGGTATAAAAGTACGTTCAAACGATTTGTTTTTTATCCTTTGGTTTCAAAATACATTGGAATTTGTAGATGTAGAATAAGATGAAGTTCAAACGACTTTTATTTACTTTTTTTTTTATACGATGTGGCCAAACCCTAGGGGACAACCCTTTGATGCGTTAGCATGGTTTTGGCCGGAAGGGAATTAGGGTAAGGGAAGTGAGGAAACTTGAGTCTTGTTTGCATTGCTGCGAGCTAGACAACAGCCCACAGACGGAGTGGATTATTTTAATTTGTTAATAAAAGCTCACGGTCATCTGGGCTCGAACCCGGGACCCATGGCATTGGTGGTCTTGCCGCTCAACGCATTGATCCAACTCCGTCTCCAATACAAGCTATAACATAATAATAAAAAACTAAATAAAAAAATAAATAAAACATAAACATACAAGCATCATACATACATAACATAATACTAATAATACAAGCTATAATAAATGATAAGTCATAATAAATAGTATAAGCTACAATATGAGCTATAATTATAATAAATACAAACTTGATTCCTAGGTGAGGCTAAGTGCTGAAGGAATCGATTAAGAGAGAGGGTCAAGATGGAAAGGATCAAGATATAAGGCTTTGCGAAGGGAAGATTTACTCAGATGGAAGTTAAATGAGGAAAGGTCGATGCCTTTTCGTAGCATCCTGTTAATTGGTTCGCGTTGACCGTAGTTCGTGCGATGGCGGTCGAGTCGGAAAAGGGGAGTGGACTTAAGGTTGCGGGGATTGGTATAGATGGGTAAAGATTTCAGGATTGCAGAGCAGTCTATGGCACCATTTAATAGCTAATAAATAAAAAGAATGTCGGAAACATCACGACGTTTAGTTAGGGGTTGTAAGTCGATCAGTTTCAGGCGATTTTCATAAGATTGAAGGTTGAATCTGTCTACCCACGAACCTACGCTGGACAAATTCAATGCTGTTAATGTGGGTTGTTTGAGTAGGTGGCCATACCTGGTTGGCATATTCAAGGAGAGGTCTAACGAGGGAGACATAGAGAGATTTGGAAACATAAGGATTGGAGAACTCTCTAGACCAACGCTTCACAAACCCTAGCGCGGAGTTAGCTCTGTTAATTATGCTGTCAATGTGGGAACGGAAATTGACTTCGCTAGCACAGATTATTCTTAGGTCATACAAAGAGGTAACGATAGTGACTGGTACGTCGGTTAACATGTAGACTCTCGGGGTGGTGGTAAGGCGTTTGCGGGAATAAGAGATGGACTGGTATTTGGAGACATTGAGCTCAAGAAAGTTTTTCATGTACCATGAAGTAGTTTTACAGGAGAAGAGAGTCCGTTGTGGAGGAGATATGTATATTTATGTCATCAGCATAAATGGACATTGTTTGATGACACATTCAACATCATTTATTGTAAGGATGAAAATCAATGGACCGAGGTTGCTGCCCTGAGCGACGCCGAAACGAGCGATAATAGGTTAAGAGATGGATGAGCTAAAAGAACATTGTACTGACGGTTACTGAGGTAGAATAGAATCTAGGAGATGAATCGGGGAAGGGGGGTGGGAAACCTAGGCGATCAAGTTTGAACAAGATAACGTTATGGGAGATCTTGTCGAAGGCTTTACTAAAATCGGTGGCGATAACATCAACATCTTTTCCATAGGGCTCATAGTGTTTTGGAGACGAAGTCGGTAAGGTTGGTGGTTGTAGATCTACCTTTGAGGAAGCCATGCTGGGAGAGGTAGAAGATAGACTTACAGTGGAAGAACATAGAATCATAAACCAATTTTTCGAATAGTTTAGGTATGGATGATAATTTAGCAATGGGACTGTAGTTGGACACATCGTTCTTGCAGCCTTTTTTGAAGATGGGAATAATATAATATATGATAGGGGGAAAAACCCCTTGAGTGACGGAGAGGTGGAAAAGCAAAGTAAGGGGGTGAACTTGATGCATGGCACACTTTTTCAGAACGATGGCCGGAATGCAATCGGGACCTGGGTAAGTAGTATAAATATGAGGTTTCTGGCTCAATGTGCAATGTGCAGGTCAAAGGTCAAGGTTGCTGATTAGGTTTTCGGTCTTGGAGGCTACAATTGAGAGATAAGGAAAAGAGATAAGGATTTTCGGTCTTATAGGCTACAATTGAGAGATAAGGAAGAGAGATAAGGATTGTCGGCCATCTTGGATTTTGGGTTTTCGGTCTTATTGGCTACAATTGAGAGATAAGGATTGTCGGCCATCTTGGATTTCGGTCTTATAGGCTACAATTGAGAGATAAGGAAGAGAGATAAGGATTGTCGGCCATCTTGGATCTTGGGTTTTCGGTCTTATAGGCTACAATTGAGAGATAAGGATGTCGGCCATCTTGGATTTTGGGTTTTCGGTCTTATTGGCTACAATTGAGAGATAAGGATTGTCGGCCATCTTGGATCTTGGGTTTTCGGTCTTATAGGCTACAATTGAGAGATATGGAAAAGAGATAAGGATTGTCGGCCATCTTGGATTTTCGGTTTTTGGTCTTTGAGGCTACAATTGGTCTTCTTCTTCTTTGGTTTGCATCTGGACTTAGTAGTATAAATATGAGGTTTCTGGCTCAATGTGCAATGTGCAGGTCAAAGGTCAAGGTTGCTGATTAGGTTTTCGGTCTTGGAGGCTACAATTGAGAGATAAGGAAAAGAGATAAGGATTTTCGGTCTTATAGGCTACAATTGAGAGATAAGGAAGAGAGATAAGGATTGTCGGCCATCTTGGATTTTGGGTTTTCGGTCTTATTGGCTACAATTGAGAGATAAGGATTGTCGGCCATCTTGGATTTCGGTCTTATAGGCTACAATTGAGAGATAAGGAAGAGAGATAAGGATTGTCGGCCATCTTGGATCTTGGGTTTTCGGTCTTATAGGCTACAATTGAGAGATAAGGATGTCGGCCATCTTGGATTTTGGGTTTTCGGTCTTATTGGCTACAATTGAGAGATAAGGATTGTCGGCCATCTTGGATCTTGGGTTTTCGGTCTTATAGGCTACAATTGAGAGATATGGAAAAGAGATAAGGATTGTCGGCCATCTTGGATTTTCGGTTTTTGGTCTTGGAGGCTACAATTGGTCTTCTTCTTCTTTGGTTTGCATCTGGACTTAGTAGTATAAATATGAGGTTTCTGGCTCAATGTGCAATGTGCAGGTCAAAGGTCAAGGTTGCTGATTAGGTTTTCGGTCTTGGAGGCTACAATTGAGAGATAAGGAAAAGAGATAAGGATTTTCGGTCTTATAGGCTACAATTGAGAGATAAGGAAGAGAGATAAGGATTGTCGGCCATCTTGGATTTTGGGTTTTCGGTCTTATTGGCTACAATTGAGAGATAAGGATTGTCGGCCATCTTGGATTTCGGTCTTATAGGCTACAATTGAGAGATAAGGAAGAGAGATAAGGATTGTCGGCCATCTTGGATCTTGGGTTTTCGGTCTTATAGGCTACAATTGAGAGATAAGGATGTCGGCCATCTTGGATTTTGGGTTTTCGGTCTTATTGGCTACAATTGAGAGATAAGGATTGTCGGCCATCTTGGATCTTGGGTTTTCGGTCTTATAGGCTACAATTGAGAGATATGGAAAAGAGATAAGGATTGTCGGCCATCTTGGATTTTCGGTTTTTGGTCTTGGAGGCTACAATTGGTCTTCTTCTTCTTTGGTTTGCATCTGGACTTAGATCTAAACCTTGGATCTGAACCTAGATTGTTTAGTAAGATAAGGCACCTGTCGGCCATCTTGGATATTGGGTATTCAGTCTTGGAGGCTACAATTAATGTTGAAGATAAGAGTTTGTTGTTTTGAGTCTTTAATTACGAAGTACAGCTTTATCAGCTAAATGAAATAACATGAGGCGAATTTAATTGGATTGAAGATAAGAGTTTGTTGTTTTGAGTCTTTAATTACGAAGTACAGCTTTATCAGCTAAATGAAATAACATGTTGCGAATTTAATTGGAAAAACAGAATATTGCGTAATAAAGATTTCACCACTTTGAGTAAATAGATGAAGATTATTTTTTATTTCGGTTGCAAATTCTTATTTCTATGATATCATTTGTTTTCAAGCAAGTTTTAACATGTTTTTCTGGTCGAGCTGTGATTGATAAGCGAGCTGGTGACTGCGTTGAAATTAATAATTTGGCGGCAATGTTAAGATCGTTGAGTGATAAGGTTTTGTAGATGAATCTGACCTCGTGCTGAAGATAAGAGTTTGTTGTTTTGAGTTTTTAATTACGCAGTACAGCTTTAGCAGCTAAATGAAATAACATGATGCGAATTTAATTGGAAAACAGAATATTGAGTTCTTGTATAAATATCAAGCGTTCTTAGGTAGTCTTTTAGTATTCATAGTGAAGTCAACCAGTGAAATTCTTATACTGAAAATTCAGGTTCTAAGACAGATTGAAATAATAAAAAAATTTAAAATGTATCAGCAACCGATCAACGAAAAATTTAAAATGTATCAGCAACCGATCAACGAAGCAGTCATCGAAGACTTCGGAGTATTGGAGGAGTTAAATTCTGCAAATTTTAAGCCTGCACTCGCTGTTAAAGATATGGAAGAGTCTCAGAATTTCAAAATCATAAGCTGCAGAAGAACAACAACAAAATATGGACCCAGGATCCTTTTAGAACTGGAGAAGTACCATGTTTTTTTGCCGCCTAGGTTCGACGCTAAAATTTCTGATCATACAATTGAGAAAATGAACGATGGAGGCTTCTTTGTTGAAAGAAAAGCAGCAGGTGGCAGCTATTTTAATTTAATGTTTTCTAAGATAGCACCTAGCACTGGCTATTATTTAAATTTATAAATAAATAAATAAAAGTACTTTTATTAAATATATGTTTTTGTTTCATTTTACCTCCTCCAATTCTCTAGCTAAAATTAAAAAAGTCCAACAATTTTGCTTGATTGAGATTTGAATCTGCAAAAAAAAATACTTTAACAAGTCGCCAGCGGTCTAATAATTTCCTAATCTAGCTGCTGAACCGCGGGGTCAGTGGAGTACTTTTAAAAGTCACAATTCTTAAGAGATTTTGAATGGATGCTATAAATACCTGTATCTTCATAAAAAAACGTCAGTCTAGAAAAGATGTTTTGGTCTGAAACAGTAAGGGCAGACAGTAAATTTTGTGTCTGCGAAGGAGGGTGGAACAATTTTAGAATTGTTAATGTAAGTGTGGATCCTAATGATGTTTTAGAAGTATACATGACTCCAGAAGATGGAAACAGGAGTCTAATATTACGCTTGAGATCTGGCGAGCCAATTACTTCCACATTTCATTTTGATTTTAATTTTACGCCCTGGCAGCATGTAAAGTTAGAAGTCTACGGTAATTGAATTGGTATAGAATCAAGCAAATATCTCTCCTTATATTGATTTTAGGAGGTGACATTGTATTGGTTGGTGAATCACAAGATCGCACAGTTAGATATAAAGCTACAAATCATTTCCCCAGGAACTGTCCCTTTGGTGATGAGGATGATTGGAATTGGAATCATCCTATGAAAATTAAAATGGAAAATAAAAAAATTGAGGGAGATGCTATAAATATATCAACATCATAAAATTCATTTAGTTCTTGAGTTCAAGTCAACATATTAACATTAAAAATGGCTAGACGTTCAACAAGTCTTTTGCTTTTATCACTATGCATCTTACACATCAATAGCTTACAGATCCCGTTAAGTGTAAACCTAATGGATCAAAGTAGTAGCAATTTAGATTTTGCACTAACTCTACCCAATAACGATACTATACAAATTGGCTTATCTTTTAAATTGATGACTTACAGTAACGCTAGCAATCCCAAAGAAGATGTAGTTTCTACTTCAAAAGAAAGTAATGACGAGCAAATTCCTGCTACCACATCAAGGATCACTACGAATGATAATCCTAAAAAGAAATTTGTGTCTATTGACGAGGCCATCGAAGGTTTCAGGCAAGAACTATTAAAGAAAGAATTGGATATTGCAGGAATTATTGAGAGCAAAGATATCTTTTATAGGCACTTTAAACTTGAATTCGATGACGAAACTATGCTAACCATTCGTTGTACATATGACAGTAATTACGTAACTCGCTCATTGAAGATATCATGCTATGAATATCGCGAGTTTGAAACTGAAAGAATTCTAAGTAGTGGTGAAGTAGAGATGGTGAAACAAGTTGATGCTAATTATAAAAGCGATGTGGAATTAGTGAATTTGAGAGGAATGAAACAAACATATCAAATGAATATTTCAAAATAAGCAGCTATAAAAGGAAGTGTAATTAATTTTTAAGACAGTTCAAAATGGAGCACATTCATACAAAAATAATTTGGGATAATATTTGCAAATTAATCGAATTAACAGATTATAATAAACTTATTGCTGAATATAAAAAGCGAGATTTATTGACTCCTGCTATCAAAGAGGTTATAAATGTAAAGCCAACATCATTTTTCATTTATTTATATATATTATAATTATTTTTTTGATAGAACGAACTTTTGTTTGACGATTATCAAAAGCATGGGAGGTTCTTTCTTAAGATTTCTAAATCTGATTCAGCAGCATATAAAGAATTCAAGGATATTTGTAGGAGTTTGGACCTTCAAGATGTTTTGCTTTTGCTACAAAAAGAAGAAGAGAAGGCCAAAGTAGTTGGAGAAAAAGTAGTTCAATTCAATATCATCCCAAAGATACATTTCGTTCCAATATACGATCGCAAGGGTCCCTGGCAAACATTTGCGTTGGACAGATTTCGATTTCAAGAGCGAATTCGAAATATGAAGGATATTTTGGATCCCATTTTATTCATCTCGCATAGAAATAAAATTTATAGGTTAAGATTTAAAAATTTTAAATAAAGTAATAAAATAAGAACTCAAGTACTTTTAATATAAAATATATATTTGTATAACAATATTATAATACATTATCTTTCTTAATCCAAGAGTTGTGTTTTGATGAAAATCCGAGCCATTTAACATAAACTTTATCTGCGGTTCTCTTCAATATTTTTTCTACGAGGTAAACATCAGGATTCTTCGTCTTTTGGAGCTCCATTTCATAAAAACTACCCTTTATTGCGGTTCCTTCATGATCTTCCAAGAGATATGTTACAGGATTCGTTATCTGAATTTTTGCGATCTTGAAGATCTCTGTAGTCCAGTTTGGTGTATACCCCTTTTCAAATACATGTTTATATTTACTAATGCGAACAAAGTCTCCCATCTTAAATTTTGGCAAATGAAACGTCTTCAAATGATTGTAAACTGTTGACAGCAATTTCTTCTCATTCTGCTTTGTTACATCACGTGGTCTCATTTTTATTGTTCGATGATTACTTGAGTTATATTTTACGAGTAATTTCTTAACCATATATATCCATCGGTATGAGCCCTGCATACTAAACTCTTTCCACATCATGCTTTTTAATGTTCGATTAAATCGTTCAACTATAGATGCTTTTAAAGGGCTGTATGTAGAAAAATGATTAATGCAGGAGTTTTTCATTAAGTTTTGAAATGAGCTATTGAAAAACTCTTTTCCATCATCAGTTTGTAAATTTGTGGGAGTCCGACCTTCTTTTAGTATGGATTTCATAGCTTGAGTAACTTCGACACCAGTCTTTCTTTTAATAGGAATTGCCCATGCATATTTAGAAAACCCATCTATTACAGTTAATAAAAAATTATGTCCATTATTGCTTGAAGTATAAGCACCCATTTCAACTAAGTCGGCTTGCCATAGATCATCTATTCCCTTAATTATAACACGTCTTCTTATGAAATTTTTTCTGGCTGGTTTATGAAGCTCATTAACTACTTGTGTTTTATTCATTTTGAAATTGTCAGAGATTCTACATTAATTAACGCCTTTAAAGTGTCTTTCATTTCTTGTATATTTAGATCTATATATTTCATCAACTTCTCATTAACGTCAACAATTGCTTCATTTGCATATAATTCGGCTGCTCTCTTCAATCGCTCTTGCAGATTCGTAATTGTTTCATTCGTATACAATTGACTAGTGTTTTTATCTTTTTCACTTGTTATATTGATTATGTTGTATAACTCCTTTAATTCTCTTTGTAGTACAGCACTTTCCTTATGTATTTGCTCAGTTAGATTGTTGCTGACTAACTGGATTTTTTCATTAACGTAGGAATTACTTAAATGTATGATCTTGTCAGCTACATCGTCAACATATGTTTTATTGGTTGCATCATCCCTTTCTATGGGGCTCTTAAGGTATTTCAAATTTTTAAAACTTAGATTGAAATCTCCACTTTCAGTGAGCTTAAAGCCCACGCCACTTAGACCTTGTATTCCTTGTTCTCCTTGAGGACCAGGTTCGCCTGGTAAGCCTCTAGGACCACGCTTGCCAGTAGATCCTAACTTTACCTTTTTAGAATATCTCCCAAACTTGTCGACACTCATTATTACATTAAAACTGAATATGATTAAAGATGTTATTTATACTATAATGCCGCCTTCTTTTAACTCTTCAATAATTGATATAATTTCATTGTTGTGATTAGTATGCCCAGCACTTTGTGATGCTATTAAGAGACGAAGTCTATCCACAAGTTCATTAGGATCATTCCAATAAACATAATCAATATTATTCTTGGGTATATGCATCAAACCCTTGCCTTCATGAGAAACCAGTTTACTTATAATTTCTAAGTACTTTAAAGCTCTACTTCCTTTTATTTGACCAGCCGCTTTATGATCTCTTTTATAGGCGTTAGTTTCTTTTAAGATAGCTTGATAATTTTCCAAGTCATCCTTACTATACAAAGTTTTTGCAGGTTGTTTCATAAAAAGCAATTCACATAGACCTAGCGTTATTTTATACGATTTTCCGTTAATAAGGAAAAAATCTTTCTCAATTACAATCTTTGAATTTCCAATTTTCCATTCGTTATCATCATCTAAATAAACTCCATAAGTGTTGTCAATTATCAAGCTTTTTTTAAGGTATAGATCTAAATATTTATCAACTATACCGCTTGATAAATTAAGAGGAGAATCTCTCTTTTCCATCAAAGTTCTAGAATGTGTAGGTGTTGCAAAGTTATCATCTTCCGACATTAAGGAATAATCTGAACGTTTTATAGGTGTACTGGTCGGCTCCATTTTCGGAAGTTTCATTTTAGGAGTAAGCTTTATATTACCATAATCATCATCATCATCATCTCCATATTCTTCTTTAATTTTAGTCTCATGCTTTGCTTTTGTTATGAACTCATGAAGTGGTTTTGTTATGGGCTTAAATGTCTCCTCAAGACGAGTTTCAGTTTCAACTCGTCCAGTTTTCACAGCGCGAAATTTCTTCTTAATAGCATTTCTAGTTTTGATAAGATTTTTTAATAGTTCGTCTCTCTTTTTAACCATCTTTGTAATAAGATTTGAACTGGTCTGTGAACTGGGTTATACTGATCTAAATGGGTCTATGGATGGCTCTTATCAGGTCTGTGAACAGCTTTTGACAGCTCCGTACCAGCTCTATAAAACAGCTCAAACGGGTTTATGAACAGCTTTACCAGGTCTATGAACAGCTTTACCAGGTGTATGAACAGCTATATCAGGTCTTCTACCAGCTTTAGCAGGTCTATGAACAGCTTTAACTGATTTTCTTTACTAGATCTTCTAAAATTATAGCGAAATGTATGTATCGATTCCTTTTCGATAACGTCCTTTGTTCAACAAACTATCTTTATCGATTACTAAAAAGCCATAATTGTCTCTCCAACAAACACCGCAAATACTACGAAATTTTTCGAAGGTCATGTCTGTGTTAACATGATCATTATATATATGTCTAAGATTCATATCATCTTGTTTAAATAAAATAAGAAAGTTAGCGTTGTCACGTATTAAGTGCTTCGGTATATGGGTATAAGTCTGACAGAGATAGAAACTATCAATATTATTATGTCTACCCATGCAAAAATAATCACGTATGTTATTTTGTTTCCCACATGCTACATCATCGAAAATAAAAATTGAATTCTGTTTAGCTTCCTCAGGAGATATAACTTCGCAATTATCAGAAAACGTGTAGTAGCCCAGACCAACAATAGGACTTATCAACTGTTCTAGATATTGATATTTGGGTTGATGTAGTGATTTTGAGTAGATGTAAATATTCTTGAACTTGAGTCCATTTGGATGTTCTATAAGACCAATCATAAGATTGGTTTTACCGCAGTTTGAAGGTCCCACAAGAATACCTCTTATATTATTAGGTATAAGCGAGCTATGTCTTTTGAATTCATTTGTAGATTTAATATCAAGATTTTTTATTGATAAAGAGTCCTTCTGCTTCACGAACTTCATTATTAGAACTGAAATATTTATTACACAACACTGAACTTTTATATCAGTCATCAACTCAATGTGCTGTTGTGAGGACGTCTAAAAGGTTTATCTTATCAGTTGAATGATTGATCATTCAAAGAATCAAAATCGTTCTCGCCAACGTAAATGTCGAAGAGGAGGCGGTTTGTTAAATACAGCAATTAGCAATTTACCATTTGAATTTCATTTGCCTGGATATCAATATTGCGGTCCTGGTACTAAACTACAAAAAAGATTAGCAAGGGGTGACCCTGGAATTAATCCTCTTGACGCAGCTTGTAGAGATCACGATATCGCATATTCTCAACATAAAAATATCGAAGATCGTCATATTGCTGATCGTATATTATCCGGTAAAGCTTGGGAACGAGTGACATCTTCAAACGCATCCCTTGGTGAACGTAGCAACGCCTGGCTTGTAACAAACGCTATGAAGGCGAAAGTAAAATTTGGAATGGGGTTAAGAAAAAAACCTAAAATTCACTCTCGGAAGCCAAAAAGAAAATTAACTCTACAAAAAGGAGTTCATGAAGCAAGAAATATTTTAAAGTTAAAAAAGCCTGATTCCTTAAAAGAAGCTATAGGTCTTGCACTTGCTGCTACTAAAAGTGTATTTAAGCGAAAGAAGAAGGATGTAAGACCCCCTCGAATTATTCCGATTCCAAAGGCTGGAGGAGTGCTACCTCTAATTCCTATTTTTGCTGGTCTTTCAGCACTAGGTGCTTTAGTGGGAGGAGTATCAGGTGTCGCAAAGGCTGTTAATGCTGCAACAAATGCTAAAGAACAGCTAAAGGAGAGCAATCGACATAATAATACGATGGAAGCTATTGCATTAGGAAAAAAGGGAAGCGGCTTATATTTGAAGCCATACAGAAAAGGACTTGGTCTATTCTTAAATCCACCTTCAAAAAACGTCTAAAACTGCTACCTAATCGAGCATTAAATGAAATCGATTTATATAAATATGCGAATAATTTACCACATTTTAGAGGTGTTTTTATGCTTGATGCTCTCCCCAAAAAGCCTAAAAAATATGAGTGTGGAATAGTAAATTTGGACTCTATATCAGGTCCTGGTAGTCATTGGGTAGCATATTACAAAAGTGAATCCAAAAAAGAATACTTTGACAGCTTTGGAAACTTGCAACCACCAAAGGAAATATTAAGCTATTTAGGAAAAAACATTGTTTACAATTATAAGTCTTACCAAAATTATAATATGATAAATTGCGGTCATTTATGTTTAGAATTTTTATATAATCATTACAATAATAATAAGTAACTATAAATTTAATAGTATAATTATACATTGTAAGATAACAACTATAAATAAACTTTACATAAAATAACATCTGCATTTCACTTTGAGCTACTATGTCATTAACACTGACTTTGACTGGGGATTCATCTGTGCTTACAGTTGAATACTTTCCTCCGTTGGACTTAAGTTCAGAATACGTTTGCGGACTTATTGATTTACAGACATATAATTCAATTCCTAATGTGGACAATAGAAATAACTTACTTCATCTGGATGATGATGATGAAATTAAAATTCCAGAAGGCTCCTATGAAATTGATGATATTGCAGGATTTATCAAAAAGGAGCTAACTAAGACGAAAACTAAACCTATAGTACAAATAACAGCTAATAATAACACCTTGAAAACAGAAATCAAAAGTTCTACCCGAGTATTTTTGAATAAAAATAACTCTATTGGATCATTATTAGGATTTAGTAAACGCGTTCTAGAACCTAATATTTCATATCAATCTGATTTACCAGTAAATATAATAAAAGTTAATGTGATTCGAGTTGAATGTAATATAGTATCAGGCTCTTTTATAAATAATCAACAAGTGCATACATTACACGAGTTCTCTCCTACGGTAGGTCCGGGATATAAAATAATTGAAGTTCCCAAGAATGTCATTTATTTGCCACTGAACATCAAACGGATAAGTTCTCTTACGCTGAAGTTCGTGGATCAAGACGGTGATCTAATTAATTTTAGAGGAGAAACGATTACAGTGAGATTGCATTTGAAGCCGCAGCATGTTAATATACAATAATACCATTGATAATAAATACAAACACAAAAGTGTTAACTCTTCTAGTCAGCCTAAAGCCACGCAACAGTCAGGAATAAAGCTAACAGTCGCTAACAAGCAATTCTTAAAAACTCTTGGTCTTAAGTTAAAAAATGAGTGAAATACTCGATATTACTCAAGGTGCTACCTATGATAATAGTATTACAAAAGTTGAGTATCACAGCTACTCTCCGTTTTTAGCATCATATAAGAATAGCGATGAAGTTCGAATATCATTACAACATCAGGATTTGTATATTTTACCAAGTGAAAGCTCCTTATATATAGAAGGTGCGATAACAAAATCAGATGGATTGGCCTCAACAACGGCAAAATTAACTAATAACGCCATAGCTTTTCTATTTGACGAAATTCGCTATGAATTAAATGGCGTAGAAATTGATCGCACGAGAAATCTGGGATTTGCTACAGCAATAAAAAATTATATATCTTTAAATCAAAATGAAAGCAATGTGTTACTAAATGCTTCCTGGTCTCCAGATAATTCAATATTACCTACAAGAGGATTTTTCAATTTTTGCATTCCTTTAAAGTTGTTGCTCGGCTTTGCTGAAGACTATAAGAAAATTGTTATAAATGCTAAACATGAACTTATATTGATTCGAAGTAGAGGCGATGAAAATGCTTTTATATCACCAAACGATGAAGTTAAAATAGATATTTTCAAACTACAATGGCGAGTACCCCACATAAGTGTAGCTGATGAAGAAAAACTATCGCTGCTTAAGTTAATCGATACTGGACGACCAATACAAATGAGCTTTCGTAGCTGGGATATATACGAATATCCTATATTACCTACAACTGTCGATCATAATTGGACAATTAAAACATCTACTCAGTTAGAAAAACCTCGATATGTAATTTTAGCACTTCAAACGGATCGAAAAAACGAGAAGAGTAAAGATGCAAGCAAGTTTGATCATTGCGAACTTTCAGATGTGAAGCTTCACTTAAATTCTGAAACATTTCCATATGAAGACTTAAACATTAAATTTGATCGTGAGAGATATGCTTTATTGTATGATATGTATACGAAATTCCAACAATCGTATTATGGGCGGATGCATCAACCGCTGCTTACCCGAGAGAAGTTCAAGGAAAGCGCTCCAATTGTTGTTATCGATTGCTCACATCAAAACGAGGTGATCAAATCAGGACCAGTCGATATTCGTATACAGTTTAAAACACTTAGTAATATTCCTGCAAACACAACAGCTTTTTGTTTACTTTTGCATGACAGAATAGTCGAATATAGTTCATTGACGAGTGAAGTTAGAAAAATAATTTAAGACAACAAATGGCTGCAATTGTGGATATTCAAGGATTTAAAGACGATCATAACAAGTTTATTGTGAAGGAATTGGCAATTTTGACAAACGGAAACCAAATACAGCACTTTATTTTTCAATCTCCATTCAGATTTAAGGATTTAACACCTGCAAAGAGAAGAGAAGCGAAATGGCTGCATGATAATTATCATGGATTCAGATGGACCGATGGATATATTCCCTATCATCAATTACGTGCTATAGTGATGCCTTTAATAAGAAACAAAATACTGTATGTGAAAGGTTGTGAAAAGGCTTGCTGGATCAAAAATACATTTGGTGAAGGTGTAATAGTATATAATATGGAAGAAGAATTGCAGTGTCCAAAATTATCCTCTCTTAAAATTTTTTATAAAGTACCATGCTGTTTAACTCATCAGGGACAATGCGCTCAAGAAAATGTTTATCTTTTAAGAAATTTTCTAGAAAAATAATAAAATTTAGAAATAAGAAATAAATGTCTTATAATTTTATACTAATAAAAGTCTCTGTTTCTGTTAATGTTAAAATATCATTTTATTAATTTACTCATTTATTTTCCTTCTACATACATTTATTCATAATTCTTATTTTAACAATTTTTAGATAATCTATAGTGTCCCCAAGCGTATGTTTGAATACCATCTTCTCTTATAAATCTTTTATCGTCAAATGGACTCAACGCTACTTTATTAATATATTCCGTATATATTGTATGAAATTTACTTCTAAATCCTAACATGTTGACATAAAATAATTTTTTCTTATATAAACAATCTCTGTAATTATCTAGAGTTAAAGTATTTACAGCTGTTTTTTTAATACCTTTAGCTTTCTTTATTTCGGGTTTTTCTTCAATACTTAAAGAGTATAGCTTAGATCGTAAACCTATAAACTCAGTCATAATTCTTCCTTTATTCTCATCTTTCATTAAACCTAAAACCTTTTTATTTACTAACGGTATATTATAAGGATTGTCGTGGGGATATTCTGATGTATCGAATCTTTCATTAATATCTAAAATAATATCATTATAAAAATCGTTAACAGAAATAGAATATATAAAAGAATCTGTGTCCATATAGTTTAAGGAGACCATATCTTTGTATTTAGGTTTCATATATTCATAATGAAAGTTATACATTTTTAGCTTTGATAGCTCTAAGACTGTAAAGCCTAAGTAAATTGGTTTATTATAAATTGTGTAAACTCTTTTTAATTGAACTGCAGTCATATTTGATGTAAAATGAGAAAGACTATGAAAATTAGGTTTTGCTATAAGAGCACGCAATCCCTGATGTCTACCACGGCTTTCCCACTCTGTTGCAATTTTTACATCTTTCCTTTTATCTACATTTTCCATAGTCTTTCCATACACCGAATTATTTAATAATTTAAAAAAGTCTTTTTCAAAATTATTTTTTGCGGCAGTTCGATGGAAATTATTTAAATCAATGTAACTCTTTAACCAATTTGATTGTTTAAACATTAAAACTCGATGAATACGCTGCAGTTCTAATCCGTGCTTCACACACTGTTGTAAATTTCTATAGTGTATAACATAATTATATTTATTTTCTAAATCAGCAATCAACTTTTTAATCTTGGCTTGAGGAGGTAATTTATTTTCAGGACAAAAGGGAAGATCATTATGATCGTCATGAGATAAATCTGGATAAATTAAATCAACTTCTAAAATATATCCTACCTCTGAATTTTCAGGAATTTTCATGAAATCTATATTATCAAAGTTATCTACCCAAACAAAACCTGCATATGGAAGTGATTCCGACATAGCCCATCCATATAAATTGTTAGCATCAAGATAAACCAAGTATTTTGAATCGATTGCAGGATTAAACTTTTTCATATATTTATTATTAGCTAGAGAATGTCTTAAGGAACATTGTGTTAAACCTCCTCGAATACCTCTTTTCATGAAATTATACATATTTATATCTGTTAACAATTCTAATTTAATTTGAGTATGTTTTAACATCGCATCCCACGACAATCCTGGTGCTGTGTAATAATGACATGGGTCCAACTCATAGATATTTATGCATACTCTTCTAAAATTCTCAAAAATGTCTGCTAGCAACAAAACATCACACTTTAAATATAAAAGTAAATATTGGGAAATATCTCTACAATTAAATCTGTTCCATACGTTAACAGCATGTTGATATTCTCCTTCTGTGCATTCATTGTTTGTAAGTTTATTAAAAAATTGTTCGCGAGGAGGTAGACATGTTTCATTTAATTTATCAAAAGAATTTAAGTAATCATATGGAAAAACCCCCTTTCTCCTTATTAAATTAAAATATTCATCATCTTTAAATTCATTACGGATTATTCTAAAGTCTTCATCAGGCAGATTTTTTGCTAAAGTATCTAAACTCGCAGGCATAAAACGAATGGAATCTAAAAACCGTAATTCAATCGTTTTATACTCAAAGAAAATTTTCTTTGACATTGATATATATACCTCTTTATTTAAGGGAATAACGTTAATAGAACCTTCAATTTCATTTAATGATTTAATAAATAAATGACTGTCATAACCAGAAAAATTGTGTAGAAAAACTGGGAAAAATGTTGGAACTCTATACCTTAGATTGCATTTATTATGAGCTGGACCCCTATACTTTCCGGTAAGATGACAATGATCAATAACCCTATCATTCGCTAATAATTGCTTACAAATATGACAGTATTGCTCTTCTCGTTGCATCCTTATTTCATTTGGTGACATGGGAACAAGCGGTTTACACTTTGAAACATGATTTTTATAGATGTCTTTCACGTCGTCTGCTAATAAATGTACAAATCGACTAACAGCATCTTCACCTTGATAAATCCTGAACTTGCTTAAAGCGTCATCATAAAGGCAATGGATAAAATAAGAGAAAGCACAGGGTATGTGCTCTTGAGTGTTGGTTGTTGAAGACAGCATAGGATTAGGTATACACGTTTTAATTTCCTTTAGCACGCATTCAAAGTCAGCATAAATAACAAATGGCACACTTAACTTGCGTTCATACTTCTCAAATTCCAAAAAAGCTTTTTCCGAGGTAGGCATAGAAGTCACTATTTTACAGCATTCATTTTTATGTTTAGCAAAAGATTCTATATTAGAACAATGTTGAAAACACGAATTACAAAAGTAAATTTGTCTTTTATGATGTGTTACTTGTTCCTTAATCAATCTGGAAATATTCTTAATCCAGACATAATGATTTAGAGTTTCATCTTGAAGAAGCAACAAATTTATGTGATTTTCTTTCTCATTTGATGTACAATAAAAAGGTCCTACAATTTGACAACTACCTTGTATAAAATCGTAGCCGAAAACATTTACGCTTATATTTGGATTGATCTCTTCGAATACTTTTATATCACGCAAAGTCATGGGGAATTCCAACCCAGTAAAATCTAATTTCACTCCATTTATAAGCTCTATTTCGCTACGTGATATATCAGAAACTGAATATGAAGATGTTCTATCAGAATTGCGAGTTGGTGGGTGTAAAGCTGATATAACAGCCCACTTAAAACAGTAAATATCATTATTTTTCACATTAACACATGCTTTCTTGTCCATTATAACCTTTGGTAAAGGTATGTAGGAAGAACCTCTTAACGGGTGATATTGGTTAATGTTGATTTCTAAATGAATTATTCGAATCAACGACCATCCACTATCTTTCTCTTGAAATTCTTCTGATTTGGTGTTAATGCAGTTAATCATATTCTTACATAAAGTTGGTAAATCGCTGTTGTTGAATATGACAGTCATTTTGGATTGAAATGATTTTATTGAAGAAATAATTTCATTTTCGTCTTCTGAGTTTACAACTTTGATATATTCTGCAAAAAGCTCAATATTGAACTTATAAGAAATATGTTTTTCTAACGACATATTTAACACTTCCAAAAGTTGATGATTAGATTCTTGCAAGAATTTATTTATATCGAGTAATCCTTCATCTCCATTTTCAAGAATAAATGTTTCAATTCGTCCCCCGAAATTTTCCTTAACACACCTAAGATGTTCCTTTATAGGTATAGACGCTATCTTTTTATGAACATTGGTGCGTAAATGATACGTCCAATCTTTTACTTTAATTTGTAAATTACATGTCTGACAAAACATATGTGTTAAAGCGTCCGTTAATGATGTTTTTAATGATGATGTTGATGGTGAAACTGATACCGATATAGATGTAGACATATCCTTAGTATCTTCTTTTGGACGATGCGATCTTGTATTCAATGTGCTGCTGTGTATACTTTTTATATGCCTCTGTAGGGTGAAGTTCCTTTTAAAGGTCTTCCTACACACTTCACACAAAAAACACTTCATTTCTATTATATTCCAATGGAAACGGTTCAACTTCACATAGGTAATTATTGTTTCATGTTACATGTTTCATGATTCATGATTCATGATTCTTGTTTCATGTTTCGTGTTTATTGTTTTATGATTCATGTTTATTGTTTACTGTTTCATGTCTTTTAGACTTGATTCTTAAATAAGATCAATATGGATGAGAATCTTACTAAGGAAATAGCGAGGGTGCGAAATGCCATCAGAAAAAAGTTTAAAGCTCTTAAGATGGGAAAAATGGAAACAGAGACTCAGCTAGAGCAAACTTTTAAGTCTATCACCAAGCCGCTTGAGACACTTGTATTGAGAACACGTTTAAAGATATTTGGAAAATTTCTCAATCCTAATCTTCAATATCACAATTATCTATCCAAACAAAATCTGCATATGGAAGTGACTCCGAAATAACTCATCTATATAAATTAATAACATCAATCTAAACCAAATATTTTAACCCTTTTAAAAAAATCAAAATCTCTCATTAGATAGAGAATATCGTAAGGAACATTGTGTTAAACCTCCCCGAATACCGCTTTTCATGAAATTTGAAATGAAATGAATTAGAAATGTATTATTTCTATAATTCTAATTTAATTTGGATGTGTTTTAACATAGCATCCCATGACAATCCTGGTGTTGTGTAATAATGATTCGGGTTAAACTCGTAGATATTTATGTAGAATTAAATTTGTTCCATACATTAACGACATGCTGATATTCTTCTTCTTATTGCTAAGTTTATTAAAAAATCCTGAGGGGCACACATGCTTCATTTTAAATTTATCAAAAGAATTTAAGTAATCATATGAAAACCCCCCTTTCTTCTTATTAAATTCATTATGGATTATTCTAAAGTCTTCATCATTCAGATTTTTGTTTTGTTTTTTAGAGCATCTAAACTCGCAGCGAATGGAATCTAAACATTGTAATTCAATCGTTTTATTCTCAGATGAAAAAATTGCCTTTGACATTGATATATAACACTTTATTTAAGGGAATAACGTTAATGAAATCTTCAATTTAATTTAATTTTAAGCAGTTCAAGTTTTAAAAATTTCCAGTGGGGGGTAAAATACTTGCTATAAAAGCTGAGGCAAATATTTAGATAGACCAGATTCAGGAAAGGAAGGAAGATCAGGTATGTTGCAGAGTAATTAATATATGCGTAGTAAATAAAAAAATGTTATTACAGAAATAAAATGGAAGGAAAATCTATCGTAAAGACTCCTCGCGAACAATATACTTTTAAGATACAATTCACCCCAGTATGGGATGAAATGATATTAGCGGTGCATAATCAACTGGCTTTCGGAATAAATGCGCTGAAGTTCCTTATCTCTCAATTGTAGCCTACAAGACCGAAAACCCAAAATCCAAGATGGCCGACATCCTTATCTCTCAATTGTAGCCAATAAGACCGAAAACCCAAAATCCAAGATGGCCGACAATCCTTATCTCTCTTCCTTATCTCTCAATTGTAGCCTATAAGACCGAAAATCCTTATCTCTTTTCCTTATCTCTCAATTGTAGCCTCCAAGACCGAAAACCTAATCAGCAACCTTGACCTTTGACCTGCACATTGCACATTTGAGCCAGAAACCTCATATTTATACTACTTGGGTAAAAGTCGTCCTCAAGCCCATTAACACTGGCGGCTTTTAGTTCGGGATCAGGGTTGAAAGATGTAAACGACGTTAGAGTGCATTTGTCCATGAATAAAAAGTAGTTAAGGTCAGGTTGTAGGGAATTGTCGCTGAAAGATTTACTGAAGGAGTGTGTAAATAGGTTGGCGATAACCTTAGGATCAAACGAAGAGGTATACTCGAGCTTTAGGGTGGAGGGGTAACCATTGGATTTCTTCTTGGAATATACCACTTTATGCTAAAGTAGGATCTCTTACTTTTAATAATTTTCCATTATTTCTCCTAACATTTATTAAAAATCAGAGAATTAAACTGCGAAAAAGCCGGCAAATAACTCATGTCACTTTAAGTTTCACTTGTAGTTGCGGCAACTTTTACTCAAATTAGCTAAATTTTTCATAAATTTCTGCTAAATTGATCTATGTTACATTTGTGAAACTTCAGAAATTATTTTTTAATCTGTCAATTTTTCTTTCAAGAAAAATCGCCATAAAAACGCCCAAAGTCGATTAAAAATCGCCATCGCCAATTTCATATTTTTTGTCGCCAGGATTGATGAAAAATCGCCAATTTGGCGAAAAATCGCCACATCTGGCGACCCTGCTTCCCAGACAAATTTTCATTTTCCTTCCACAAGAGCAGACTATTCGAAGAACAGTTTGTGTCTTTTCTAGATTACTGGCTAATGGCAGCTTGCATTATGTCTTTCATTTCATTTCATTTCATTTCATTTCATTTATTCAGATTCATCACAGAGATTACTACAGCGTAAGTGAAAAACTTATAAACTAAACTACATACTAGAGCCGAAAAAAACAAGCCAATGAAAACGAACAAGGACCGCAATTCACACCATCCGCAACCTCGCGTCAACCAAGGCACTGTCTGAGCAGGCCCTTCAATTGCAGCCTGGAGAGATTTAAGTCGAAACTGGCGAAGTGTTGGTTGAAGAGGCGAGACATCGAAGTGATGGGCTCGTGCATCCCATACAGAGTACGATGACTAGAGATGTGCAGGAAGTTGCGATTCCTCAAGGAGCGTTGCGGGATAGAGATGTTGACGGCCGCCAGTATATCAGGTGAATTTATTGTTCCCTGCAATAAATCAAACAAAAATAATAGTCTGGAGATGTTACGCCTCTTTTCAAGGGAGTCAAGAGAAATCAGCGCCAGGCGATCAATATAGGAAGGAAGTAACCAGGGATCAATCCAGGGAAGTCCACGGAGAGCAAACCTAAGTAATCTGCGCTGTACTGCCTCGACGCGGCTGACGTGAACGGCGAAATAGGGAGCCCATACGGGGTTAGCGTATTCCAAGACCGGTCTGACGAAGGTACAGTAGAGAAGCTTAGTTAAGTAGGGATCATCGAGTTCCCTAGACCATCTTTTAACGAAACCCAACATCGAATTGGCCCTACCAACGATCGAGTCCACATGATCCTCGAATGAAAGGCGAGAATTGAGGACCACACCTAGGTCCTTCATTTTATCAACCCTGCCCAAGGTAACGCCATCGACGGTGTAGTCAAAGAGGAAAGGGCATCTCTTACGGGAGAAGGTCATAACGGTGCACTTGTCGGCATTCAAAGGAAGGCGATTGCGCACACACTAGTCGTGAAACACAGCTAGGTCAGAGTGCAAGGTACCGCAGTCTGTTTCGTGGGAGGCAATGCGAAAAATCTTAGCATCATCCGCATAGCATAGAATCTTACTGCAGGTCAGGAGAAGCGAAACATCTTTAACGTATAGGATGAATAGGAGTGGGCCAAGGATACTGCCCTGTGGCACCCCCAAAGTGACAAGTTTGATCAGAGAGAACTCCCCGAAACTGGACGCGCTGGATGCGACCTGACTGGTAAGAGGACAGCCAGTTGATGAAACAGGAAGGAAACCCAAGAAGAGTCAATTTATAGACCAGGATACCATGGTCGATCCTATCGAAAGCCTTACTGAAATCTGTAAGTACACAGTCGACCTGTTTGCCCGCCTCGACGGTAAAGAATAATTAATGAATTCGAGGAGGTTGGTGGTCGTGGACCTCCCCCTGAGGAAACCATGCTGGAAGGACCCCATGAAAGGCTTGCAATGAAATCGAAGAACGTCACTAACGAGAGACTCAAAAACTTTTGCGGTGTGGCTCAGGCTAGCGATCGGTCGGTAGTTAGAGACGTCGGACCTATAGGATATTTCACCTTGTCGACAAAAAGTGTTATTCCACTATGCACTTTATTAGAAGTTTTCATTAAATACAACAGTTTGAATTAAAGTTTATATTAATTTCACTTCACCGATATTACTAAATTTATAGATTAGGTTTGTTAGGTTTATATTACACTAAAATTATTAAATCAAAACGTATAAATCTTTCAGCAAGTTTGACACGTTAAGTAAACTGAAAAGTGACAGCCAACTTATTAATTTGACAGGACTCGTGCTGAAATCTAGAAACTCAAAGTCATCGTAAGGGATTCTCGATTAGAGTCTTTGCGATGGCTTACAGAATATATAGATACTTAAGCTGCAGCAGCGAATTAAGTGTAAATCGACAAGTTCAAGTGTTCACAACAATGCTTTTAGTTTCTTGATACATCGCGGAATAAGCGGAAGTAAATAAATAACGTGCCGTCGTCAGATTACAAAGAAGTAATTCTATGTTTTACAAATAGTTTAACCTACTATCGAAAGGAAAAAAACACAACGCCGCTTTGCTTTAAACGGTTTAAAGCATAAAAAGCCGAGAAAACATAAAAAGCCATGACGGCATACTTTTAAAAAAAAACTTTTAGAAATACGTTTGCACTTGGTCTCATTTTGTAACGTTGTAAAATTGAAATAAAAATACATAACTCCTCGTTAAATTATTTGTATTTAAGTATCATATGTGTAATTAACCGAGCCATTAGTTGTTAGGTATTACAATATAAGTTTCTTCTTGCTCAATACATATGGATGGACGAGAAAAAAAACACTCGAGAAGGCAAACTAGAAATATTTAGGTTAAGACCTTTTTTTATTTATTTAATCAGAAAATAAAATTTCACCAAAATTTCTTTTCGAAAAGTTTGCAATAAAACAGGTCTAAAATTATTCCAACATCAAGGCAAAAGAACAATCAAAGATACAAAATGAGCTTTTTTCCTTAAACATTTAGAAAAAAAAGTCTTAAAAATAAGCTTGTTGAAAATTTTCTCACTAGCCTGCTATTCTTTACACGAATATCTTCAAAATTTTCCCCCAGCTTTACCTATGTTGTTTCAACAATACAACTGCGACAATGTGTGAAAACACAAAGGCTCGCTTCGCTTACAAAAGGAACGATATTGCGATGTGAGGACTCGTGTATCCTAATCTCATGGGATTTACATATATTTCCATGGACGCACCCTTGTCGAAGTACGATGGTATTTTCATGCCTTAATATTTCATGAGCCCTTCGTTTCTAAAGAGAATATATTTGAACCTCTTTGAAATGAGAAAGGTTGAATATCAAAGTTAATTGCCTCTGATCTAATTACAAACTTAAAATTTTCACAAAGTTATAAAAAAATTTGTTCATTATTCTCTTGTGAGAATTGTGAGGTATAGTAGTAGCTTTTGACAATATGCTTGAGTGACATTTTCAAAAAATATGAAATGATTACACATTGTGAACTTATAAGAAAAACTGACTTATATTGTGGCTTTGATGTACTTAATATTAATTATTCAAATTTGGAAAATGTGCCACTCATTCTAAGGCATAGTTTGTCAATACCTGCAGCTATAGACATAAATAACAATGACTCTATAGGAGTATAACTCTATAGGAGTATTTTATTTGTAATATAATGATAAAATTAGAAACGTACATTATAGGGCTTTTTTAGATAGCAAAACAATAAAAATCAGTTTAAGTTTGAAGGTAAACTTTTAGGTTTTCGATGAAAGTAAAGATTAAGTTCTAATTTATTTTCAAAATTGTTCCTGTCCTGAATTTTGTTAGAATTTGAGTCGCGTTTTTTTAATTCTTCCCAAAAATCTTCAAAATTATTTTCGCAGAGGTAGATAAGGATGTAAATATTTACTGTTTTTAGAGTTCCATATCCGTAGGATCTTCCACGGAAATCTATTGTTGCGGCAACGCTGTCTGTCCATCCATCTGTAAGAGGATTTAATTTCTAGACAAATTAAGGTATCGTCTTGAAATTCACACATAGTATGTCCGTCGTTGGCTTAAAGACGAAAATCGTAATATAAAATTATCAAAAACATTATTTTAAGGATGGGGGAAAATTAATTTTACCTTTTTTTACGAAATCATGATTTTGAGACACATTTTGCTACCAGGTTGACCACAAAGACGGCTTCATGTATGAAGCTGTAAGTTGTGTACAATATTACGCATACCCTTTACTTAAACAACAAATACGAAAATTTTTTTTATTATCTAATAGATAAAATGTATGAATAATTTTCGGCCGAAAAAATTTTACTAACAAGGAAATGGTTATTTGAAAATTTCCCTTTAAAATACAGAATTGAAATTTAATATAATTGATCACATAGTGGAGAAAAGTGAGAAAAGGAACCCTTATAGGATAACTTCATTGTCCATCTGTCTGTCTGTCAAGACAGCTACTCGTAAATAAATGAAAACCTATAGGGTACCTCCCGTTGATCTATAATCATGAAATTTGTCAAGAAGCAGGGCCTTACAGTACAAGTAAAGGAAAAAATCGAAAATCCTTAATTTGTAGTTATATCACATGAAAAAATATTACGGAACCCTCGGTGGGCAGGTCAAACTGCCACGTATTTGACTTTATATTTTGAATTTGTTTTTATAAGCGCAATTAAAATTAATGTCAGTATATTGAAATATTTATTTGGAATAACAATTAATCTAAACAATCTAATTTAAGATTTCAATTATCAAAATTAACAGGTTTATTAGTAACGCACTAAAAAGTAAAAAATAACTATTTGCTACTTTAAATATTTGGTTTGATATAGAAATCGCACATAGTTCCAGGTAATATTTTGTGTTTAGCACAAATAAACGCTTATACGAAATATTTTTGTTTAATGTTTTTGCTTTATAGTATATAAAAAAACAATCTTTCCAAAATTTTATAAGGTTGTACAGGATTTAAATTTTAACAATGTATACTTGCTTGTCATGCTTTTCAGACTCGCCGCAGTTAATAGTTGTATCCCTACACAACTAAACCAAAAGTTACTTTTTTTTACGTTGACTGTAACAATGGTGTTTTTGTGCTCGTCTGCGCTAATACTACTTTACACAAATAAACTTTTTTGTTTGCTCGATACATGGGCCAGCGTGAAACATACAAACAATAATTTTTTTCGAAAACCCCATCATTTCCCATCAATCAATCCGTATAACAAATTGCATCTTAGAAGGTATATAAGTGAGAGAATGGAAGGGCTGCGACACACACACAGATAGACGGGTGGACCGACGGACACTTTAGTGCTTCCTAGTTGCAAACTTCAGAACCAGATATTTTGCCACGTTAAAATTAATATGTAGTGGAATGCAAAATTAGAGTAAAGTTGCCTGGAGTAATAAAAAGTTAGTAAAAGTTTGTAGAGTGATACATAAATAGATTAAAAATAAGTTGAATTGACTTCATAAAAAGCGCTAGAAAGCATAAAATAATATTTAATTTTATATTTATTACGATATTTTGAAGTCAGTGCAAATTAAACAAACAAAAAACAACAACGAAAGTATTTAATCCTCCTTCCTTACGATCTCGTAAACTGATATGTTTAGGTAGATTTATATAGTACATATATTCGATTGTGGTTGGGAAGTTGTTTTGTTTGATTAATTTGACCCGACTTCAAAAAGTCGTAAGCGCTTTTTGTGAAGTCGCTTCAACTTTTTTTTAAACTATTTTATTTTTCAATTTTTAGTGTTTTTGGATAAACAAATCGAAAAATGCTGCTCGTATAACAAAGCAATTTCAGTAGTTGCAGAGGTACTGCACTGTATAGAATGAAAACAGACTTGTCCAAATCCGGCAACATGTTACGAAGTTAATCCCAGCCACCCTTTCACACCCTTCTCTAGATACAACATTTTTTTATCATTTATGAGGAAACGTATTCTGTACTCCTCCAGCATCCTACCCCACCTCATACATTTGATCGTGGTACCAATGCGACACAGTCTAACCATCAGAAAAAGAATCATCCAAATCGGTCCACACGTTAAGAAGTTAGCCTACCCCACAGAAGGTCAACATTTTTTTTAAGGGGGATTATACTCGATACCACAAAGAAAGAATTATCCAAATCGGTCTGTTAATATGAGACTAATGGGGGAATATATTCTATATATCGTAAAAAAAAGAGTTATCTAAATCGGTTTCCGCGTTAAAAAGCTGAGATGTTAAGATTCGCCACTTTCCTCATTCCAATTTACAAATTTTTTTTGTGGTATTTTTTTTTTAAATAGTTGAACCGACTTCACAAAAAGCTATCTATCTATTACGACATTTTGAAGTCTGTGCAAATCAAACAAACCAAACACCTACAATAAAAGTACTTAATCGTCCTTTCTTATGATCCCGTGACCTGAAACGTTCAGGTAGTATTATTATCTTCAATTGTTGTTCTGTAGTTGTTTTATTTGTTTAATTTGCACCGACTTCAAAATGTCGTAATAGATATAAAATTAAAAATTATTTTATGCTTTTTAGCGCTTTTTGTGAAGTCGGCTCAACTTTTTTTTAAAATTATTTTATTTGTCACTTTTTAGTGTCTTCGAGTCTACACAACGAAAAAAGAACCATCCAAATCTTTCCACGCGTTAAAAAGTTAGGTTCAACCCCCAACACCCACCTCCTTCCCACTAAAATTCTTTTTTCTCGTGGTATCAATAAAGGAACATACTCTACCCAACAGAAATAGAATCATCGAAATCGGTATACGCGTTACGAAGTTAGACTACCCCTCCCCCGCCATAGGACCAAATTATTCTCCTATTAGCAATGGAGCATCACACTCTATACAACAGAAAAAGAACTATCCAAATCGATCCTCGCGTTACAAAATTAGGTTCCACCCCCATCCCACCAACATTTTTCTCCTATTAGCAATGGAGCATCACACTCTGCCCAACAGAAAAAGAATTATCCAAATCGGTCCACGCTACAAATCCCCCCACCCCAGACCACATTTTTTCCCCTATTAGCAATTGGGGATCATACTCTGTACAACAAACAAAGAATCATCCCAATCGGTCCACGCGTTACAAAGTTAGGCTCCATCCCCACCCACATCCAACCAAAATTTTTTTTCTGGTGGTAACAACTAGGGAACATGCTCCACCCAACAGAAAAAAATTATCCAAATCGGTCCACGCATTACAAAGTTAGACTATCCCTCACTCCTCCCTCACCCTAGGGAAAATTTTTCTCTCCTATTAGCAATGTTGCAACATACTCTGACCAACAAAAAAAGAACCATCCAAATCGGTCTACGCGTTACAAAGTTAGGTTTAGGCCTAATGTGGGACTTGTAGATCAGCGCTAAGTCAGGTGGGGTAAAATATTTCTTACGTCTCTGTAGAAAACCCAAACATTTCATCGCACTTTTTGCAAAAATATGATCAGTCCAGCTAAGATTGCTGGATATCTCAATACCCAAGAAGTTTAGGGAGGGCGAATTTGGTATATTGGGGGGGGGGGGGGTGAACTGGGCGTTTTGTAAAGGAAATTAAAGAGCATTGAGTTTTGGATGCATTAAACGTAACTCGATTTGCTCTGGCCCAAGCCAGGACCATAGAAATGTCGATGTTTAATAATCTTAACATGCGTTCCCAATTGACTTCTGTAGCATTTCCACGTGAATTCATTATCATCAAACTATGAATAGGATTGACGGTAAGGGATAAAAAATCATTGATAAAAAGAAGAAATAAGGTTGGTGAAAGAACTGAACCCTGAGATACACCGGCATTAATTTCGTAGGAACTCCGTCAATTACTACACGGATTGAACGGTCTGACTATCAAAAGCCTTAGAAATATCAAGAGCGACGATTTCGGACTCACCAAAATTATAGAGACAATGATTCCAAAGCTCCGTTAGAGCCGTTAGTAAGTCTCCGGTTGAGCGGCCAGCGCGGAAACATATGTCCAAACATATGCCCGCGGGCAAGTGAGCTTTTAAATTCGTATATGCACTGTTTGACTGTATTCGGTTTTCTGGTTTTGGGTTTTTTAATCGTTAAAACATACAAAAGTTAAAAAGATCGTCATATTTACGTTGTTTTGTAAGCAATTACACAATATCTTGAAATATACAACCTTTTACAAACATTTTAATGTTCTAAATTAAACAAACAGCACGAAATGGTTCTAAAGCTTTTAAGCATTCTTCACATTAAGTAGTGTGAGTTTGGCCATCACTGGTTTAGAGTGTAGACAGATGTCGATTATCTCGAGCCGAAGAGCTCGGCACCGGCGATCATTCTACAAAGCCATTCCACAACGCCATGAACCACGGATTATTTAAAATAAAAAAAATAATTACGAATTTTGATTGACACACAGAATTTCTACGGAAAATTGCAAAAATTCTACGAAAATAACGAATTTTATATTATTTTCATCATTTTCAATTAGGTTTTCATTACAAATTATTTGATGTTTTTGTATGGCAATTATGTACCGTATAATATTTATATTCATTAACTATAAAACTGTGTTTATAATATTGTCAAGTTTTACGTCACCCAGGTGCAAATTTATTCTCAAAAACACTTAATATGTTAAGAACTACGAAAAATTTTGATTGCACATTTGCATACGACAAATAATTTATTGTTATTAGCACGTCAGAAAATTATTCCTTTTCTAAGATTTTATAGAGAAAAAATTACTAAAATTTAATTTTACCATTTAACATTTTTTAATATTTAAATACTTGCACTTATTTATTTTCGAATATCCCGGCTGGATTCATCGTAAAAAAAAACTAGCCTTTTCTTTTCAGCCAGATAGAGCAACATTACGGAATAACGGATTTTCACGGAATTTTTCCCTCCTCAAAAATCCATAATCTACGGATTTTCGAAAAAAATCACCTAGCATCACTGCGCCAAAACAAGAAAACGTAAAGCCACTGTAGAGGCTAGTCGCCTTATATCAAAGGCCTGTTACATTAGTGTAGTAGAACGTATTATCGCTGATGAGTTTTTTGGAATATATCTGGAGCCTGAATGGTTTTTTGGAACAAATTCTTGAACGATGAGTATCAGGGATGATGAACCTTTGCGTGACTTGTCAATTCGTCGGCAATTAATTCCACCTCGCGAAACTTCAAAGTGTAAGGAGCTATGTAGCTGGCACTTTTACCTTGTTTACAACTTTTTAAATGCGACAATTAACTTTTAGATTGTTCGTATTGCCGATTTTATGACAATAGTATAATAATTATCTAAATTAAAGTAAATCCAACTGAAGTAGGTGAATATAGTTAACTTGGTAAAAACTGGAATCGAGTCCATTTATTTATCCTCCATCAAAATGGTATGGCAGCAGGACAAATATCGAGTCGTGAGTTATATTATTCTTTGGTCATAAAATCAAAAAATAATCTTACAAACTGCATATTTTAAATTACTACTATTTTGGTTAAATTTCACTTTGCGTAAAGAAAAAAAGTAAAAGTGAATAACTTAACTAAAACTTATAATTAATTAAAATTGTGTAAGAAGCTACATAAGTGGTGATGTAACAAGAACACGGAAATGGAACTTAATCAATCAGATAACACCAAAAGGTCCATCAAGAACATTCAAGAAACCTTTAGGGGCTTACACCAGAAGGTTAAACCTTAACTTATTCATTAAATTACTGTAGGCCAAAATCGTATCAAGCATCCCTCACAGGCTTTTAAATTTAATAATGGGATAGTCTATGATAAAGTCGTCTTTAACACACCTATATGTTACAGGTGTGCATATACTGCGCACACGTGCCCTGCGGGATACATTTTAAAAATCGATCGATTTTAGGTACAACAAAATCAAATGCTACAACGTTCTAGTTTGCTGGAATTTATTTGCTTCTGTTTTACCCCAAAACGGCAACAGAGGAGAAATCTATTTGTTCTAATTAGTTGTACAAATAACGTGTCAAAATCATCAAGGAGCTAAAACACAAACGAACATTGTGCCCAATTGTTTGTTAGGAAGGAAAACGAGATATGAAATAGGAATTACCTCATGAACATAACCCCCTTTTGTACCAGCCAGACATAAAACTACCCCTCAATAAAAGAAAGCCTACAAAAATACTCCAGTCAAGTGCACATAGGATGGTGCCTCAAGGGACATCCCATGAATTTTTGGGGGATTGCTAGTCTTCGTTATTGTGTTAGTGTCAAACATTTGCATTTGCAGAAACATTTTGGATGTCCCAAGGGTTTTCTCGTACATTAAGCCATATACGGTTATAGGTACGTCTACACTTCGTAGAAACGGTTTTTGAATTTTAATGCCGAAAAGGAAAGCAGGGAGCAACCTCTCTTCAAAGGCCTAATTATATTGAAGGAACGGAGGGTTTGCTATCAGATTCCATAAAATCTTTAAGATAAACCGTAAAACACGTTAGGGAAAATACTAAGATTTATTCCTTAAATTTAGCACATTGCTGTTATATATAACGTAAAAGTACAAGTATATAGGTAGCATGAATCTACTTACCTCTGGAAATCCATATTCATCTGTGCTTTCTGCAGTAGAAAGCCACTTTTTGGGGAGTGAGAGAATTGAGTCTTTCCATCCTGTAAAGAATTAAGGAAAAGAATTTACTTGTCAACGTCTGTTATATATATATATATATATATGTAAGTAGCAAATACAGTTAATGTCAATTCTCTGTCAAACTACATAATCATTTGAGCTATTGGTATATTATGCTTCCCTCACAAATGTTAGGGATCTTATCAGGCTGGTAGCATCGGAATCGAGTGGGAACCGTGGTAATTGTGTTACACGAACGGATAACAAGGGATTTTCGTGCGGACAATTTTGGGTTGGGAATGATTAATGGTCGATGCTTAAAGACGACGAGGTAAAAGCTCAAAAAAAACTTAATGGATTTCTTGGACGCAAGTATGACATTTAGCAATACTTTAGTAGAAAAGGTGTTATTTCAGAGACATTATCGAAAAAGTCAGTAAACTTTAATGCAATTACTTTATTCGATCAATTCTGATAATTATTAGTGCAGAAATCTGTAATCAAACAAAACTAATTAATAAAGATTACTTTTAGTTCTTGCTTGGACATTTCATAGCTGCATTAAATATAGCCAATGACGCGTCTCTGTCCTTTAGCCTTTTAAAATGCAATGTTGCGAATATGAGCTATCCATAAAATTCTTAAATTATACCTTTATTTTAGAATTTCACTTATGTTGGCCTTGATTAAACCTAATCGAATTATTTCAGATTACTTAAAAAGGCAAAACTAAACCAAAGATTACTTACTACTAGATAAACCGTTTCGAACAAAGTAGGGAAACATTTTTTGTTGCGTTTATATATTTCCCGCATCGGACAACCTTGTAGTCAGAACTAAAATTTGTTTTCTGGGAGAGTTTGTGGATAAGAGACACGTATACTTTTCGTATGTCCATTTACAAATTTCAAATGTATATCACTCCTTAAAATATTAAAAATACATTGACAGTTTTTTTATTGCTGGTACTTTTTGGTACATTTTGACTCTTCGACAAAATTTGGCCGTACAGGACAGGAGCCTGCGATTGTCTCCGGATAAAAACAGAATTTTGACAGGAGTAAGTGATTCTCTCAAATAATTTTGACACGAGTAAATGACTGTACACTACCTGTGCTCTTTATTTCCATGTATATTCATATGACTTTAAAAGCTGGGTATGTTTCGATTTACTATGGGGCTTTTTAGCTGGGTAATTTAGGAACTGGTTATCTAATATTAAGTAATCTTTGACTAGACTGTAGCTCTGAAAATATACGTACTTTTCAGATTGGCAGATAAAAAGAAAATACATATATACATAATTGTCTAAACAAGTTGAAATAAAAATGTTCAGTGGATTTTTAGGGTTCCGTCGAAAACAAAACGAATCTTTATAATCTTGGTATGTACAGGAAATATGGAAAGTGGAAAGAAACTAATTTTTTTCCGAATACCATGGAAAGTGACACGTCGTCGTGGAGTAGGTCTACTTTTTCAAGGCGAGTCCAACACGGCCTTTCGCCGGCTTTTAGTAAAATACGCTATTTTAACATATAAACAACAAAGTAAGTAAGTATAATCAGTAAGTATGTAATAGGGAATCGAGGCTTCTCCATAAAAGCACTTTGGAACGTAGAATCGGCAACGGCGCTGGTGGCCCAGTGGGTATCATGCGCTTCGAAACGAGAAATGCACTTCTACGATTTTGAAGGACATACATAGATGAATACAGTGCCGATTAAAACAAAGAGAACTGCATGTAATAAAATAAATTTCTTCTAATCTATTTATTATGCAAGTAATAGATGGTGAAAATAATCTATTAATATTAAAAAATTAAGGGGTTACATGAGTTTCACAGCTTCAAAAAATCTAATTTCTAGAATATTGTCCTAAATTTTCAAGTCGATCGGAGTAATAGTTTCGGAGATAGAGCCTTGGAAAGTTGCGCGCTCAAAGCCAGTTAGGCTCAGCGCGCCGCAGGTATATTGGAACAGCTGCTCAGAAAAAATCTGCGAGCGAGACTTGTGAAGCCAGGATTCGTCACAGAGAAGAACAAAAGGACGCCCCGGACATTGAAGCTGCAGCAGGTCCTTTACTTTATGGGCCAGGAATCGATGATTCTATGTAAGCTGAAAAAAAATGTTTTTTCCAAGTTTTACTGTCACTCAAAACTTAAAACACGTTTTTCTCGAAACTGTATTTTCAAAGACGGTTGTCAAGATTTCTCGACGAAGGATTTTTTTTAATTGCAACTATTTAAAAAAAAAATGTACAGCAAATTTTACCGAAATTTTTAATTTTTTTTGTTGCCAAAAATCCAATTTTCACTTTTTTTTCCTTCGTCCAAATTCTAGTTTAAGGTATTAACTAAAACACGTATTTTTTTTTTACTTCAGTTGATCCTACCACGAGTTCTGCTGTCAACGGAAATGACGTAGCAATGGCAGAGTTTTAAATATTTTTCTACAAAAATTGCAGAAATTCTTTTTCAAATATGTATATTTAAGGCAATAAAATTTTTTTTAAATAAGCCGTTTTTTACCCGAGGAAACCCATGTAACCCCTTAAGTATACTTGGTTGGGAAAAACAAACATCTTCAAGAAATAACATGTCCATAAAGTAAGGAAACGAAATTATCTACCTCTATTGGAGCTTAGCCGATCAAGAGAAATCAAAACCCTGCAAATAATTATCAATATTTACTTGTATAACCAGTGGTTTTTTTAATATAATACTTCAATACACCTTTTTTTAGAATCAATAATATTTCAAATAGTCTCGTTGGAATATTATTCTAATCAGACTTTAACACTTCGAAAAATTTTTTCATGTTAATGAATCTACCATCACTATCCTTTCGTTTTACAATTTCCCATAAGTTCTCTATGGCATTAAGATCAGGAGACTGGGGTGGCCACTTCATTTCATCAATTTATTTCGAGTTTCGAAGTGGTTTCGGACCGTTATCATGCTGAATATCTCCATTTTAACGGCATACATCTCTCAGAAATAGTAACATAATCATTATCACTGGGCACTACCTACCTTTTCTCGAAGCCTTTCGTCGTATTTTCGAACCCTCATAGCTTCGGTCTTGATAATACCTCAGAGCCCAAATTCTTAGAATAAGATGCAGTTACCAGACTCATTAAACACACTTAGTTTCATTTGTCTTTAGATTTTATTAATGCCTATACGATATAAACGTCGATTTCGCCACTCATAATCATCAAAACCTCAATGGTACTTCCTGAATTCTTAGAAAGCTTCAATTTGGTATGCCGGCTAGGATTACCACACAAACAACGAAAGTATTACGAGATCTGTAACTTTTACCCTCCACCCTCACCCCCCTTAGGGGGGGGGGGTGTTCAGGTCTGTATATACAACTTTTTATTGGAAGGTACTTTCAAAAGGTCTAGAAAGCTGAAATTTGATACGTACACTAGGATTAGCACACAAACAACGAAAAAATTAAGAAATCTTTAATTTTCATCCTCCAACCCCTCGAAAAGGGGGGTCTGGTTCTGTATTATATAACAATTTCTCATAAGATAATTTCCAAATTTCCAAAAGCCCTAGAAAGCTGAAATTTGGTATGCAGACTAGGTTCTGTACGCAAACAGCGAAAAAAATTAAGAAATCTGTAAATTTCACCCCCCATAAAGGGGGTGTGGGTCTGTATATAACATTTCTTCTAGGGAGATACTTCCACAAGTTCAAGAAAGCTGAAATTTGATATCAAAGCTAGATGTTATTAATAAATAAGCAAAAAAAAAGTGAGTGTGCTATGAAGAATAGAACTGCTGGCGTGCGCGATATGCCATCTTCACTACGCCAGAACGAAGGGCCGCCGTCCTAGTGCCTAATCTATTGCTTCTATGAAAATATCGTTTTTTTGTTTTTAAAGTTTGGTTTGCGACTAAAATTTCAGGTTTAATCAGAGATTTCTTGTTATTTCGGTTAATAATGTGTATATGATTTTACTTTGTTGAAAAGATAATCTAGTCTGCTTTAAGTTAATATAAATAAAGCACAACAGTCAGCCATAGTTGAATATAATCGGTTAATTGCTAAGTACCACCCTGATTTATCGCTTATTGCAAATAATAAGCCAACAAGGAAAAGAGGCAACCAAATCTCACTAAAAACATTTCATGCAACCTTCTGCCAAGACTCACAAGCTCATACCGCTTTCACTGTTAAAAAGTGGAGCCAAGCCCCTAACTTTACAAGGCCTTACTCTACAACCCCTAACTCTACAACCCCTAGAAACCCTACTTCTTGGTCAACAAGTATGGCTTGGCCGTTTCATCGATGTAATGCATGACACAAAATTAAAGACTAGTGACTTAATTTCTTACCATAAATCCATAGGAGTGACTGTGCGATGGCGCGAAACTGCCAAGCCATACTTTTTGACCGAGATGTTGGGTTTCTAGAGTAAGGCATTGTAGAGTTAGGGGCTTAGCTCCACATGAGATCTGATAACTTTCTAACAGTGGAAGCGGTATGACCTTGTGAGTCTTGGCAACCTTCTTTACATGAAATGTTTTTGGTGGGAAATGCTTATGTTGAAAAATATCCATAATGCTGTCAATTTTATATAAAAGGATTCACAACTTGCTTAAAAAATTATACCCCTAAACCATAACACTTCTTACTCCTCCATGTTTAGCACTAGGTTTATGGATTGAGCCAATTTCATTCATTGAACATTTTTTATTCCTGTTTACATATGTATATTGTAACGTTCACGGGGTAGGCCTCAAAAACGTAAATAGTCAACCGTGTAATGCGCATGTCCGAGGCGGCCAGAATATCTAGGGAAGGAAATGTCAAATGGAGAAAGTCAAGGACGACTCGAACCCATGGACAATCTGTGAGGTGAAAATGTGTAACGGAAACATTTAGAACTAAGTGGCAGAAGTTTCTAGAATTAAGCTAAGTAGTCTAAGTATATATAAGTAGCAGACTGGTAAGTTTTTAGTCGTGATTTAGCTTGCGAAGTGCGAAGTGATAATTGCTAATTATTTATCTGAGTGAAACGTTGAATTGTGAAAAAATATTGTCAAGAAAATTGTGCAATGGTTTAAACATAATAAAAATGTTGAGCATTTGTGATTGAAAGTATCTTAATGAATCCGTCGAGCCCGACGAGCCCCATTTACGTTACAATATATATACAATATTATTTTGTACAAACATATTGTACGTGCATAGGTTGGCCATAAAAATGGAAATAGTGAACGGTGTAAGGCGAATGTTCCAGGTGGCCAGAAATCAAGGAAAGGAAATGTCAAATGAAGGAAATCAAGTCGACTCGATCCTATGGTGTATAAGTGAGGTGAAAATGTATAATGGAAATCTTTACAAGTAAGTGGCTGAAGTTTCTAGAATTAGCCTGAGTAGTATACATAAATAGGGCTGAGTACCAATCTGGTTAATTTTAGTCGTGATTGAGGCAGCGACATGCGATTGCTATTGTAAGGAGTTAGTTGTATTTTAACCAGTTAAGTGATAAGAGTAAATAAGTAAAGTGAAATGGTATATTGTACAGAAAAGTTGTAAAGAAAATTATGAACGAACTAATCAGTGAAGTGAATAAAAAAGGTGAACATTTCTGATTGATAATAAGTGTCTTAATTAACCCGTCGAGTCCGAAGAGCCCCATTTACATTACAATGTGTTTGTTTTTAGTTACGTAATGAAATACATTAATTCCTCACTTCCACCGACCCATTTATTTCACATTGTCGAATGTGGTATAACTATTTTAATGGTTATAAGTTCATTTGACTCATAAAATGTAAGAGTCAATCGCTTTAAATACATGAAATTTATGGATCAGTGAAATAAGTGATGACGTGTTGGCCTTCCATTCCGGAGGCCCCAGGTCCGATTGACTTCTTGAAAACCTTTGACAAAAGTAATCACAGAATTTTGTTTTGTAAACTTGGTTAGATATTCAACTTTTGTAATGCCGCATGGAATTTAATTTTAATATTAATAATAATTTTGTCATATTTGAGAGGACGTAAGCACAAGGTTATTTGCAATGACAAGGCATCAGGTTATCGTCCTATCTTAAGGGGGTCTTCTACTCTCGAGGCCTGAAATTGAGCGGTTTTTGGGAAATAAATTGGGAAGGATCTACTGAATACATTTTAAAAATTTCTGTATTTCGGAGATACATGTTTTGACTTTTAAATTTTACTTTTGAAGATGAAAAAAAATAACTCTCGCGACCTTGAAACGTCATTGATAACATTGATGTTGAAACTGCATGGGTCCCGCTTAAGCAAAGTTGTGGCCAATTGGGTAATCTGTAATTTGAAAATTGATATTCTTTATAATCACAGTTACGTTGGCTATGTTTCCCCGAGACAGAATTTTTTTATTTTGCAATTTGTAAAAGTTATGCGACAATTTGTAAAAATTTCCAATTTTTTCATAATTTTTTGACCTATTAGAGGCTATAAAAATGGAACAAAATAAAATTTTGCAAATCGTGCTCGGGAAAACAAAGCGGTATGTTTTCTGAACAATTGAAAAAAAAATTATTGAAATCGGACTCTTACTCGGCAGCTAAAAAAACACTACTTTTAAGAAAACGCGTTTAATGATAAATTACGGTGTATAACTTGATTGTAGTAACTTACGAGTTAATCTGCTATACCGGGGCCGTAGAGTTCTCCTTCCTCATCACGTTGATGTTTTTGGTTGTCCACATTCTTCTCAAGAACGGGCCGGTAAATTCTTTAGACAATGATTTTTAACTGGACAAGCGCCGTCGTGGCGCGCCGCGCTTAGTTTCTCGGAAACGGCCGGAGACGGGTACCTTTCTGTTCCCAGAAACATGCAAAGGAATGTGATTTTCAAGAAATCCTTTCTGTGGTGTATTCTCAGATCTATATGTATCTGAGAATACACCACTATTGAAATTAAAAAACAAAAATCGATTTTTTGAAACCGCTAGAGTAGAGGACCCCCTTAAGTGGGGTGCCCCAGGGATCTATAATCGGATTTTATTTTTAATGTCTCTTAGTGATCTTCTACGTATTATACGTTACTGCAACTATCATCTTTATGCGGATGACATTCAGCTGAATATTTCTAGACTTCTGGACCTGATGCAGAACGCTATTTGTGGATTGAATGATGATCTGATTAAAGTGTCAAAATGCACCAGTCAAAATTGTTTAAATCTTAATGCTTCAAAATAAAGCGATATTATAATTTACAAATCAAATTTAGATATTTCTTCATTTCCAAGGTTTATTATTGATAATATAATTATTCCCTATTGTGATTCAGTTAAAATTCTTGGTATTATTTTTAATAGGTCAAAAGCGTCGTTGGTAAAGAATATGATGGGTCCTTACGAAAGCTGTTTTTATCTGCAGCTTATTCGCCTCAAGTCACGTCGTCTTCTGTTTTTAAGATCCTTGTTGATTTTGTTGACTTCGTATGGGTGTGAAGTTTTTATTAAATTACATTTGGCGTCAGCTCGTAGGCTGAATGTGGCTTTCAATTCCTGTGTGCGGCATATTTTTGGACTAGGACGATTCGATCCTATATCTTTCTGTTTTGGGTTGTTCTCGGGCAAAAATGTTTCTACTTAATTAGATTGTAACTAAAGAGCCCTCTTATTTGAATAGCAAACTGTAATTCACAGTCTAGTATTACTTTCTAACTTAATATTCCGCGTTGTTTTTCTCAACCTAGTGAATGCCAGTTTTTCGTTGAAGCTATTAGACTGTGGAACCTTCTTCCAATTGAACTGATTCTAGAATTCTCGGTTTATATACACCCGAAGTTTAGAAGTGGACTTTTGTTAAATTAATTAATTTAATCGATTCTTCATAGTCTCTTTCCTAATCTATTTCTACACTTTGATTTAAGATATATATACAATCTTGTTAGTGTAGTGTTTTAACAAAATGACTTGAATTTTAAAGTAATGAAAAACATTAAATGAATTTTCAAAATTTACAACAGTTACTAGTGGTTTATGGTAACTAAACTGAAATATTAATTTATCTAATGTTTATAAATAACTGGGAAAAACATCGTCTATATATATAGTTTTATCGTTTAGCGCCTTGTCTCTACTATCACCATGTCTGTCTATGGTTTTATCTTGTGAAAAATTCTCAAATACGTTCTGCTCACCCCCAAACAATATCAATCAGCGCCAAGTTTCTTTTATTTTTGTTAGAAAATTATTGGAGGCGTGTAGCCTACGTTTCGAAATTCATATAACTAAAAACGTTTCTTAGTTTCAGAAGTGTTCTAGTCCACACCATAATCTAAAAGTTAAAAACAAAAAAACAAAATGTTAAAATAAGAAAATGGATTTATTCTCTTTTGTCCTCATGCTCCTCACTTACACCTCAGTGTCATGTCAAAGGAAAATAATCAGCCAGGTTCAAGCTACAAAAGATAATTATAATATCCGGTTATATTCGCTGGATTCCAGATTAATAACGTAGTCTTTATACACCTTGGCAAAGTTTTCAAAAACAAAATTCTGCAGTAAAACACATAAAAGAAGGAAGCAAAAGTGGCATGTCAAATGCAGGAGACCACCTGTGGTGGAAAAGCATCCCTTCATAAATTCTTGATTCAGCAAACACTGTTTACTCGAGGGAACCTGTACCGATTATGTTCGCCTGCTGTGCTGCTTGGCAGGATAGCCCAAGTTCAGACTTCTGGTGATTAAAGATTAAACCAGCTTTCTACTGAATGTATGCATTGGATCTTTTCTATTATGAACATAAAATTTATTTTTAAGTTTCATCAGTTTTGCGAAATTTTATGTCTATTCCATAAATGCAATTTAAAGTCTCTTTTTCATTTTAAGTGCTTTGACAATACACTTTTGAATAGGGATTTGCCTACTCATTGTAGAGAATGTTGGGTGAATTCCTATAACAGTTGTAGTTATATATAATTAAAAAAAATACATAACTACATGTATATATGTTCTTTATTGTTTTTTTAATATAATGATTTCATGATGATGTCAAAGATTAGAAGAAATTCTATGAAGCTGTAGTATATGTAGCCTTGGCACAAAATATTAAGTGCTTTGGATTAAAGGGTAAAAACAATATTGGAGTTTTTCAAATATGGCGCACTCCTGGGAAGGCGGTAAAAGTTAAATATAATATAAGATGATTCCTCACTTCGTTGCGTATATATTTTATGTCTGCTCCCGCATAACTTCGTCAGCCTTAAATCGATTTGGATAATTATGTTTTCGTTGCATGGGGTACCAATGATAAACATTTCGTATCTATAAAGGTTAGAAGTAACTAGAACTAGAATCAAATTATAAAAAAAAATTAAAAGTGTTTTAATTTGGCAGACTTCACCTTCCTTACTTCCGTTCACACCTGTCTTTAATTCTTATCTCTGCCCTTCTTTCCACTAGAAATAAAATTTTAAGAAACGTGTAAATTATGGCTCACTTTCATGCTACACCGCTACCACAGTTCTTGCTGCAACTTTCAAAGAAAAGGATGACAATATCTAATAAGGATATGTTTCTGTAATCGGGACACTGCCAAGAGCAAAATACTTCCCCCACAATCCAATTTCTTCCCCTGCCCTTACCCAGCTTTCCAAAATAACCTAATACACGCAACAGACTTATAAAGCAGCGGAATAGATCTGTACTAGTTTTTTGTTCAACATAAAGCGAATAAAAAATTCATGCAATTATGGATTTAATTTTGCCACATAAATTTCTGGAGCTTTTCCGTCAGTCCGAATCTTTGAATCAATGCGGATCAAAAATTATAACTCAAAACTAGAGCTGGCGATTTTCGGTTGGCTTCAACAAAGTCGAAACTTAAAGCTTCTGTTACTTCTATTGTTTTTATTGTTTGTTATCCAAATATTGCCCCACATTAATAGAAAAACGAAAAATTTTTATTTAAGTTACAAAATGGAAGAAAATAATAGAAATTGTTAAGGAGAAAGAATTGCTGTGGAACATTAGGTGTAAACGTTACAAACATAACCATTTAACAGCTATCGGAAGAGAATTAGGAATAGATGGTAATTCGTCTTCTACTTTTTAATAATAGCAAACTATTCATCATATTTACATTGCATGCCTAGATGCGAAAAATAAATTTAAAGGTTTTTCTACAGAGCACAGAAGAATTTCCCTTACCCTAATTTCCTCCCGGCCATAATAACGCATCAAAAGCTTACTCCCTAACCTTTGGCCACATCCTAAAAAAAATTAGGGAGTTCTTCTGGCGAAGTCTACCCGAGGCGAGTTTTTCTGTTTACCACCAGTCGTGAGATATCTTGAAGCGTACTTGAAGGAGACAAGCAAAAAAAGTCTATTCAAACGGAGATATCTTCTGGTATTCTTTAAGGTATCGAAAGCAGCACATATGGTTCATTCTGCAGTTTTCGATACCTGAAAGATACCTAGGAGATAACTGCGGTCAACTCATTAAATGTTCTTTCAGTAAGCTCCTAGTATTCTTTAAGTGTTCTTTTAGTACTGTCCTCGTATTCTTTTAGTACTTTTCTGGTGTTCTTTCAATACTCTCCTTGTGTTCTTCTTATACTCTCCTCGTGTTCTTCCACTACTCTTTCAGTGTTCCTTTAGCACGTCGCCGTAGTTTTGGCAAGCTCGTCGCCAGAATGACGTTTCTTTAGCAACTTTTCACCCACCATATCAACGCTCACAGTTTTCGCCTGCCTAGTTTCGTACTCCCCAACAGACCGGAAAACTTGATATGTTTCGACTCTTTTTAAGTAGTAGTAATATTTTAGAGACAACTTACTTAGTTAGTACTCTTTAAGGTATTGTACTCAACTGGGTATCTTTTTTTTTTTTTTTTAATGAAGAATTAGGAAGACCTAACGAACTCTAAGTGATAACTAAACTAGTTATCGGTTAGGTATCTTTCAGTATTCTTTCAGGTCTCGTATACCCCTGGATATCTAAAAATCGCGCTAAGTAAGCTTCTAGTACGTGCAAGTTGTCTTTAAGTGTTGACAATTTCGACATGGATAACTTAAGTAGTACTTGTCGATTCCTAAAACTTCGGCTCGGGAATCGTCTGGAAAAATTTCGATTTATTAACTTTTTGGGTGATAGTTTGAAACATAGGAAACAATGTTTAAGGTGTAGTGAAATTTGGTGACATTATCAAGACAAATATTTTACTGTAATGAGAGGAGTGAAATTGCCTTTTATGTTCCCAACAGATAGATACAGTTTATATAAATGATAGCTTATCTGAAGAAAAGTTTGGATACGCCATTGAGGTTTAACCCAACATATCAAATAACGAAGCCTCAATGACAACATTTGTTTCTACTGCAACAAGCAGGACAAATGCAGTTATAAATAAGTCGTTACTAAAAAGAAACATTAGCATCCAGCAGGAGGTAATTTCTCACTGCTAGGATTGCAGCAAGTTGTGCACAGCTTTTAAAGAGGTCATGAGAAACCTTTTTTGATTAACTTACAGGACAAATTGAAGAGGCGTCCTAGCTCCGGCTAGGTTGCTTAATCTCCAGGGGACGATATTTCACGAGACGTTAAAAAAATTAAAAGAAAGTAGAAAGTTTTTAATTTTATCTTTGAATTTAAAAAAATAATTAATTATATAATATTATAATATAATAACACAGAGTACACGGATCCGTTAACTCCGTGTACGCAAGTATTCATAGTACTGGTAATAGTTTTTCATAGGCAGTGTCTCAAATTGCCGTGTAATTTCCTTGTACAGGGAAGTACACGGAAATATTTGGAAAGTACAAAGAAATACACGGAAACTACACGGAAATTACACGGAAATAACACGGAAGTACACGGAAAAATCACGGAAGTACACGGAAAGTTTACGGAAGTACACGGAAAGTACAAGTAAAAATTTCACGGACTACACGGAACTACATGGAATAACACGATAAGTGCAAATAGTCACTTTCACATTCATATTACTGGTAATAGTATATCACAGCCAATTCTAGATACAAATAAGCCTGATTAATACACCTCTTCCTCCCAGAAAGTCTAATAAAAATTTGACAGAACGTGTACGCAACACGTAATTGTTAAAGGAGGAAGAGGTACACAACACGTTCCGTCAAATTTAGACTTTCTGGGAGGAAGAGTAGTCCGTGAGATTGATACTTGTAGTTCCCGTATACTTCCGTGTACTTTATGTATACTTTCCATGCACTTCCGTGTACTTTACGTACTTTCCGTGGACTTCCATGTACTTCCGTGTTATTTCCGTGTCATTTCCGTGTCCTTTCCGTGAACTTCCGTGTACTTTCCGTGTACTTTCATGTTATTTCCATGTAATTTCCGTGTACTTTCCGTGTACTCTCCGTGTACTTTCCATGTGTTTCTGTGTACTTTCCGTGTATTTCCGCGTACTTTCCGTGTATTTCCGTGTACTTTTTGTATACACTGAAATTACACGGCAATTTGAGGATGGTAAATATACACTGCCTTAATCAAAAACAAAAAGTATAACAATGGGACGCAATCACGACGCAATTTTTTCTTCGAAGGCAATGTACATATGTAATGCATGTACGAAGAATTGAAGTGATGTAATTTGCTTGCACTGTGTGCTTGAGTAGTATGGGAATGAGAAAATGAGAAAATTTTTCATTTGATTTGTACTTGTTTTTTAAAAGAAAAATTTGTGAAGATTAAGTTTTTTATTTCTTTTAATTAATAATGGACAGTATTTCCTGATTAAAGCATAAATAATTCATTAACAAAAACGATTTTGTGGAAAATTATGTTAAATAATTTTTAATTGAATTTAAATTTTATTAAAAGACATGACATACAAGATAAAGTCAAATTTAATTATTACATGTTTCGATTAACAAAATAACAAATATTTGGAAGTAAATATAATATATGTGATTTGATGAAAATAAAATAAAAGATAAAATAACAAGACCACGTAAATTCACAAAAATTATATCTTGAGATGATGAATTTGACTTCTTTGACGGTCATCTTTTTGATTGCATATTTCTATAAGAAAAGTCGCATTACAAAATTATAATGATATTAATATAAATCTATACGAACATAGGTTACTATTTAAGAATAGTACTTTTGACAATTTCATTTGAGATCTTTTTTTAGTTAAAATTTGTCCAGACTTCGAAAATATCCCTTCACAAGGAACATGTGTCGGCAAGTAAGGACCATTTTGTATATTCGGAGACATATCATGTTTCTTTGCTCTCACCGTATCAACGGATCCATAGAATCGTCTATTAGGAGCTCTTGTATCTATTTTGCCATTTCTATTATACCAGCTGCTCTTGTACTGCTGCTACCCCTCGTAGCTTTTTTTTTATGTCAACATGTTTTATTAATCCATAAAATTGATGATATTGATGCCCATTTATCTAAGTGCACCGATCTGCTATTGCGGCACTTCCGTAAATTGGACTCTCTTGCTTCGACCATCGGAAGGCTGATGCCTGCGGTAATGTACAGGCCGATATTGGTTTCGTAACTCGGCCCGTGACCACCACAGATTTGTCATCACCTGTTCCCAGCTGTGACCCCCCGAGTATTGTAAATTTGGTGCCTGCTGTTACTGTGATGGGGATAGCCTCAATGCCTGAAGCATCTGATGCTGTCATTGATCCCTCCACTTCTTATTCGGGGCCTGTGACCGTGACGGATTTACTATTGCCTGCGACCACTGGTATCTCTCTTGATGCCTCTCGACACGATATTGGGCCTCACGAATGTGCGAATCTGTGTATCCTACTGACCGAACCACAGAGCATACTGACATCTCTACGTTAAGGCCAGCGAAGCTGCCGCGCTGTATCTTCCTTTCTAGGATCCATCCCGACACTACCAAGCTCGAGGTTATTAGCCCCGCATCGGTGGTTCACCTGTTATAATCGCTTGTAGAAAGATTAACTCGAAATATGGCGCCGGTGGTTGACATTTCACTGCCTCCTTTAAGGTGTTTGGTCCTGATAATATATTCCAGTCAGCTCTCTCTCCTGATATTTGGCCTGATGGTTCGATTGTTCGTGAGTTCATGATGGGACTTTGCTTCAAAACGACTACCCTCTTCACCAATTCTGCTGGATCGGGTTTCGACCTGATTTACTTGACTGCGACCTGGTTGTGTGGGACAACTCCTCCCCCCCCCCCGCCCCCCTAAACGTTGCGTAACACTCAGATGATTATTTTTACCTAAAAATGTCAATTATGTTGCGCAATATACCGGAATAAGAAGTAGTGTAAATTAAACGAAATTGTAGCCTACTTTGGGCCTATTATGTGTGCGTGAAATTCGTAAGTTTATGGATCTTAGTTTAGGTGGTTTTGCCTGACCGCAACGGTCGGACTCTTAGAGTCCAACCTATGGACTCGTGGTACACGGCTTATTGTAGTTATTGGCCATATAATTACTTCTGTATACTCGGTGACGCGACTCTTGTCGTATGTAAAAAAAATATGTGTAGTGTAGATATACCATATAAACTGAGCCGTGAGTCACGAGTTAAGACTTTTAATTTTAACAAAAACTTGATGTTACGTACCGCGACTACACTATTGAAGTTTAGCATTTGAGGTAGTAAAAACTTACATCACTAAAAACTTTGCTTCACATAATCTTTATATGTCCCTTTTCTTTCGTTCTTTATTCGTAGGTTACAGCCGCCGACACTTCAGTTTTTAATCCCCAGTCGTCAATGGTTGTTTTTAAAAATGAACAAAGATTTTCTGGAATGCCTTTGTTGAATGCATATCATTGTAATAAAAATGATTTCAGTTTTGTTTTATCATCAAAAACTGTACCCCTATCATTATATCAGCAATATCAGCATTTCGCGAGAGTTCATAGGGTTCCTAGAAGGATATATCAGGGCGAAAACGGGTCTGGTTCATATGAACTAAAAATATAATCCCTAATTAAAAATCACTATTGCTAAAATCTCTAAAGATGAAATGCCTAATGACAAAATATCTAAAAAGAGAAAACCAAAATGAAAAAAAGTTCCTTATCAAAAGAGCCCTATCTGTGAATTTTATAAAAAGATTTCTTTTATAAAATTCGTAAATTGTATAATAATATAACGATTATTAGACGGAGTTGGATCAATTGGTTGAGCGGCACGACTACCATGCCATGGGTCCCGGGTTCGAGACCAGGTCTCCCCGTAAGTTTTTATTAAGAAATTAAAATAATCCACTCCGTCTCTGGGCTGTTGTCTAGCTCGCAGCAGTACAAACAAAACTTACGGCCTTCTCTCTATAAACAAAATGGGCAATTTTCAATGACAGCTTCGGAGAGGCTTTCGAGCCGGATCTTTTAAAAGAAGCAGATCCGAAGGGCCGGTTCGCTGAAAAGATCAATTTTCCCATCTCTATTTTGTTGGCTGTAATTATGCAGTATAACTGACTAAGGTACGTTTAGAGTTTTAAATATATGTCTCCCAAAAATACGCTTTGAAAATATGCCCCTTCACTGGTTTCTAAATGCACCGACTACTAAGATAAAACGTAAAGTAGCGTAAAGTTCATTGATGACTTTTGTAGTTAAAAACCTCTGATCCTGCGTTGTTGACGCAATTATACCTGTTACTGATTGCAAAAAATGTATCTGCAGTACGCTACCATTCATTCAGTGTGTATAAGAGGAGGGGGGGAAGGGGGGGTGGATGAATTTCCTTTTAGAATGTCTTTCCAATTTAATCTTAATTAAGATTAATAAAGGCTCTCAGGATAAGATATCCATGCCAACAACGTTGAAAATAAGGTGAATTTTGTATACCGATGTCCTAGGCGTTATTTAAATACATCAACTCCAAGTGGAACTTTTGGCGATTTTCCACCGACTTTCTTCTAACTGAATTTCCACGGTTACTGATTTTCGGCTGGGTAGTTCTAAATGTAATTTCATCGATGTCAAAAGAACTGTGAATTATTTAACCATCCCATATATCGTCCTATTCGAATTGCTCTTCTCAGAGCTTGCAAATGATGTTTCGTTCACTGAATTTTGACAGGAAGAAAATATTATTTGTCATCTGGAAAGAATTTTTCAATACAAACTGACTGCAGCGTTACCAGACTATTTCGTTTACGATTGATAAAAGAAATTAAGGGATCTGTTCTTTTATTTAGTATGTATTCTATGCTGAAAGTTTACCTATAAATCCCATTAAGGTATATTTTTTTTTTATCGAAAATTTTACGTGTGTACAATTTTCTTCTGCTTTTTACGGGTAACCACTTCACTTAGGATTTGTAAATTTCATATATAGGACAACAACAAACAAATTTTTCAATTAAATCCATTCCATCCATTTCTAATAATATTTTTAAATATTTTGTATCAGCTTATAAATGTGTATCAGCTTTTAAAATGGCTATTTAAGGACAAAAGTTGACAACTTTACAAGATTTATATTTTCGAAACGCTCAATTTAAAATTCCGGAATAAACATGATTACATGAGATAAAGTATTAACGGGTTCAAGGATTTCAATTAATCCAATAATGACGGAAAATCGATAAAATTAATGAGTAATACTCATATAGTGACTATTAAATTTACTCTTTCCTTTTCTTAAGCTTTGGGGCAAGGCAAGCCTATTTTTCTAAGAAGCATTTGTTATTTGATTGTCCTTTTACTCGGGTAATCTAATATATTGCATGAAAGGTAAAGATTCAGTTAAAGGTATTTGAAGGTAACACTAAATTTATAAAGCTTCGTTTTGTAAATCGATTTCCAATATAAAAAAATGTTACCTAATTGATATTATCTAACAGAAAAAAATAGGACGTAAAATAATTAACTTTCTCTTTGCTTATATTCATTGCAATCAGATATCCATATAGGAAATAGAGCTCCCATCAGTTAAAGTGCTTCCTTCCGAAATATTAATTATGTCCTTTATATATCCGAAAGTTTCAATTTACGGTTATGTAACCGAAATGTGAAACGCTTTGTAATAAACTACGTGTTCTCTTCGAAAGGGCCCTATAGCTATCTATAGCGACTTATTTGAGGGACAATTTCAACATCTTACGTCGGAAACAAGCAAAGTCCCTTTGTACTTTTGGGATAATCCTCTTTGCTTGAAGTGTGTACAATCAATTTTGAAAGCAATCGGGATAAAAAAAGAAAATCGATATCCTTCCGACTATTCTCAGGATTTCTTTTAAGGTGTCCCACAAAAGTCTGACAAGACTTACAAGCATACGTCGAACCTTTGAATGAAACTTAAAAAGGTGACTTTCTTTCAAGGGAACAAAGCCTTTGTTCATTTAACCGGACACAATTGAAAGAAACAATAAAAAAAACGGAAGTATGGGTTGGGTTTAAGGGAGTAGAGAATTCTATTAAAGTCACTGAAAAATTAATTCCTTTGATTTCGAAAGTAAACACGGCGACTTGTTTTGGTAAATTGGAAACGCGATTGAAATTAATTCGCTAAGCAACAAAATTCACCCTCAACTTTTGCAGACTAGACGAGTTATCTTAAAGCCCCTGATACAACACTCACATACCTAGTCAATGTAGAAGTACACGTGCGTCCACTTTTGTTCATTGGAGATGCATATATATGTGATGTTCATAGTATCTTCCTTTTATTTGTAGCAGGAATTTGATGTAGATCTCGCAACCCCAAAACTCCCGTCGGTTGTGGTTTTTCTTCGTCCCCTTTATAACGAGGCCAATATTATCCTGAATCATTCGTAAGCCTTAGCTTACAACACTTTTGCTGCATTTATTACGGTGGGCCGGAACCTCACTCTTCCATTCCCCTTATTTAACATCTTCGTTGTGTAAGATATGTTTCGTGTCTGTTGATATTTGTAGCAGGAATCCTTTTGTTTGCGCTATATTCGGCCCGAATTTGCTGGCTTCTTGTTTAGTGATATTGCTTGCTGGGGGAACTTTATGGGGAAACTTTTTAATTGAGATATGGGAAAGTTTATTTTACCTGAAAGGACGCTAAAGAAATTTCTTAAAGTAAATTACTTCATCAATACGTAGGTTTTAGCAGAAGACGATAAAGAGACACCGAAAATATTCAGATGAGAGATCTTACAATTGCGATTAAGGCTAAATAAAACAATCTATAATTGTAGCAATCGCTAAATTACAGACTGAAATTTACAGAAATTTTTAGATTAAAAATATAAGCTTTAATATTTAAATAAAAGCGAAATAGTTTTCAATTTACTTTAAATCATTTGGAAAAGTATTTTAATAATTCCACCATGCTTTTATGCTTTTTATTAAAACCTTTCTTTACGTTGCTTAAAAAAAGATTTTCGGAAATACTTTATAAAAAATCCTTTTGGTTGAGTGTATACAGTATTCAGTGAATGTGATTGAAAGTTTCGCTTTTAAAATATTTGTAAATCATACTTTCAATAAAATCTGAATCCAAAATAGCAAACTATCAATAACTTTTCAAAGTTTTACAATTAGAGTAAAACGAAATATTTTAACTTCATCGATTAAAGCATCTGTACCTGATCATAATATGCATTTTAGCATTATTGATGGTTTTCGTTTATACACAACTTAGGAGAATCTATATCTCAAACATCGGCAATATTTCGAAATTTATTTTAAAGAAAATATACAATGACAGCACTTCAGAAATACACTTGATTTTCAACAGATATCTATCGCTCTCAATGAAAGATATGATCCGATTGAAACGGCATGAGGAAGAAGTACCAATAAAATCATCTTCACAGAGCAAACCAACTGATTTTAACAAAAGTATCCAAAATATTTAATTCAAACAGGCATTAGTGTCTTTTCTAAATGAACATTAGATTGCTGATTCATTTTGTTCCATACCCCAAGATAAAACAAAGTCTTTCTTACAGTTAAAGAGAATTGTTTTGTTTGTACTAATAATAATAGTCATTAAAGTACACGATAGTCATTACACTTGTTATAATGAGGAGGCGGATATAAAGATTTTTTCCTTTAAATAAATGTGTACCATTAAATAGACACTGACGTTCTAATAATTTATCTTGGGAATATGCACAAAATACGCGATTTTGAAATATGGATGACCAGAAAAACCAAAAACGGAATAACTTACATAAATTGTACAAAACTTGCTGAAAAGTTTGACGATCTTTACTTTTAAAATTTTTCAGCAGTTTACAGATCCAGAGGATATCTTTATTGAAAATAAACAAAATTATACAAAAATAGAGAAGATTTCGTGCATATTATTGTGTACATTTAAATTTACTGTGAACGTGAAAAATTGTTGTAATATCAATACAGAAAGGTTGTAGTTGTTTTTGAAATTTTTCGTTAATACAAGTGACAATAAGGACTTTTAGAAGGGCATGATAAACTTCAATTCCAGCAATATTCCTCCATGTAGAGTCCCATTATCGCAAAAAGTTCTACGAACGCTATCTGTGAATGAAATGTGGGCAAAGTTCTACCGACCAAATATGCATTTTGGATAATCCAGTAGAATGCGGGTGGCATTTAAATGAAAATATTAAACTGGAGCCATTATCGTATGTTGTGGTATTTATTTTCAGTGTGAATAATGAAAATGAATGAGGAAAACAACGAAGAAGTAGAAAATAATGAACGGTACATTTATAATTACGATGATCATATTAATTAACAAGGAATATTTATTAATTAAAGATAAACAATTTTTGTTAATACACCATGTCATCATCATTCTTTTATTTTTAACCGACTCCCAAAACCAAGAGTTTCTAAGGGGACAACCCTTTGATGCTTTAGCATGGTTTTTGACCGGAAGGGAATTAGGGTAAGGGAGGTGAGGAAACTTGAATGTCTTGTTTTTGCATTGCTGCGATTTAGACAACAGCCCAGAGACGGTGTGAATTATTTTAATTTCTAAATAAAAACCCACGGGGAGATCTGGTCTCGAACCCGGGACCCATGGCATGGTGGTCGTGCGGCTCAACGAATTGATCCCACTCCGTCTCCACTATACGGAAAAATGTTGACCAATGATTGTGGTGGGATAGTCTAACTTTGTTACCCATGGACTGATTTAGATGTGTCTGAATGCATAAAGTATCTATTTGTGTCAGGACAAAAAATGTGGCTTATGGTGAGAGTTAGTGGAGGGCAAGGCGTAACCGATTTCTATTATTTTGATTCTATTGTACAGAATACGCTTCCTGATTAGTATATGATAAAAATTTTCTATCTAGAGTGACTACCATGATTCTCTGACTATGATGATTCTCTCTTGCTGTATAGAGTACGGTGGCGCACTAGCGCACTAGGAAAGGGTATGAAAGTGTGATTGTGACTGATTTCGTAATATGTTTCCGGATTTCGATTTAAGTTGCCGGATTCCCTTTCTTTAGTAATAATAACAAGAATGTTTATTTCAAATAACAGATAATTTTACAGTGTAATACTCTCATAATTTTCTCTACGGTTTCTAACAATTCCAATTCAATCCAGTAAGAAAATACGTTAAATATTAGCTAAATTACGTAATGTTTCAAAATTCCATGATATATATTGAATCTATTATTATATTTACGTTAACAATTACACTTATCAGATATATATAAGCAAATAAACAAAAACAATGACTACCAAAGTCGTCTGCCGAGATTAGCAACACGTTCAAAATAAAACAGTCTTCAAAAATATCTATATTATGTATCATATATTCATTCAAATGCAACAGTCTTTGATATCTCTGTTGGTTTTGAAATAAATCAAGAGCGAAATTATTCGATACACATTAATAATGAAATTCCTATATCAGAAAATCTCGATATTTACACGCCTTTCCAGCATAAAGAATCAAATCTTTATAATTGTTTTTTCCGTTCAACACATCTATTACTTCCTCCTCAGTCAAAGTCACAAATGCACTAAACAGAACTCTGATAGAATGGGACATACCCCTACAAAGTGCACTATATTTTCATCCTCGTCCAGGTTACACAACGACCATACAGATCGGCCTACATGTCTAAATGGATTGGCATTTAAACTTAAAAGTCCTCCTCTATACTTACAGATAAGGCTAATTTTTTTTAGGGAGTATTCATCTCGAAGAGTATTTTCCCCTAGATACTCAAGCCTAGAGTATAAGTCATGTCTAAGTGATCCTCTGGCCCTCTCCACAGCTATCTGCCTGAGTCTCACACTCTCCTTTTCAACTAGGTCTGACAGAATTTCGTTTACGTCAGCACACGACTGTTGAGTCAAATTTAATTGAAGACTGTGTGACTCAGCCATTTCTTGCCAGGCCTACGTATAGCTTTCCAGGCTAACTGATGAGGGAGTCTGTGTGCAGGATACTTATTCAGCACTTCTAACATGAATTTTAAATGGAATTTCAGAGTAAAAAGATAAATGTGTGTTAATAACCTTTTGATAAAAAATCTCAACAACTTTTCAGCTGACTCATGCTACACAAACCCCCATACATGCGCACTGTAAAAGAGAACGGACCTTGAAAATGAGTTAAATAGTATAAACTTACATGAGTGAATTTCCTCCTTCTTAATAAAGTTTTTCCAAGTTACATTAATAGCCGTTTTTGCCGCTTGTAGGCGCTTTGTTATGTGACGGGTAAATGAGAGTTTTGGGGTTAAGCATATTCCCAGGTAAATGTACTCTTTAACGATCTCATTTTGTTCACCGTTATGTAAACAGTTTTCATTGCCTCTTGTTGGACCAAAAAACCCCATAAGCGGCAATATTCCTGAAGGCTATCAATCATTCTCTGCATTTTTTCAGATTCATCAGAAAGAACAACGATATCGTCAGCGTATTTCAGGACTTTCAGTTCGACGTCTTCGATTGTAATACCTACTTCCATGGAGTCCTCTAAGTCATTGATATATAACGAGAACAGCAACGGACTTAAATTACAACCCTGCTTGACCCCCGAAACCGTCCGAAAACTACCGATTAAGTGCACTCCATTCTATACCTGAACAGAAGTCCTTTCATAAAGTTTCTGCAAAACTCGCACTAGTTTACTGGATATTCCCAAATTATACAACTTCTTGAAAAGTTCACCCCGTTGAATAGTATCAAACGCAGCTCTGTGTATGTCTCCTTTTTTATGAAGTGGGTAAATTATTGACCTTCTGAACGAATCCGGTACCGCCGAATTATCATAGATATAATTAAAATATTCAACTATCTTCGCTAGGAAATATTCCGGAGCGTTTTTATAAAATTCATTAGGAATTCTGTCTACTCCTGGTGCTTTATTGTCCTTAAATTTACCTAGCACAACATAAAGTTCACTTAGATCGAACTGCATATCTAGAAGACTGTCACATACCAAGGGAGCAGCATAAAGAATAGAATTATATTCCGATCTTGGATTCAGTTAATGTTAATGTTCCCTCAACGTACCGATATATATATATACAAGAACTAATCATATGTGCTTTTCCTGATAGTTCTTTTGCCAGATTCCACCAGGACTTAGAATCCGTTACCAATTTAAATTTTATAGATAGGGCTCTGTAATATTCTTTTACTTCTCCTTACACAATGTTTTAAAGCTCCTATTAGCAATTAGCATATAAGTAATACTGTCTTGCAGCTATAGTACCACATTGCCGGTATATGTTAAGCTATTTGAAGGATATCTTTCTAGCTTGATAACAATCTTTATCAAACCACTTTGCAACTAACCGTGACCTATTTATGGGACTAGCAACTAAAGCATTAATGATAGCATCTGTCAAATCGTTTATAGTGTTCAGAACAATACTTCTATTCATGTCCTCACAAAGACTATAGAGTCCACTACCTCTGCAACTGGTGAAATTGGTTTGTTCGTATGAGCAGTATTTTTCGAGTCGTATACATATAAAAAGACACTAAAAAGTGAAAAATAAAATAGCTTTAAAAAAATGAGCCGACTTCACAAAAAGCGCTAAAACTACCTGAACGTTTCAGCTCACGAGATCATAATGAAGGATGATTAAATAGTTCTTTGGTTTGTTTACTTTGCACCGACTTCAAAAGGTCGTAATAGACATAAAATTAAAAATTATGTTATGCTTTTTAGCGCTCTTTTTGAAGTCGGTTCAACTTTCGTTTTAAAACCTATTTTATCTTCTAATAAAAGTTGTCTTTCCTTAAAAACTAAAAATTTACCAGTTTTCTATGTGGACTAATTTATTCTTACGTAAATTAAAATAGTCTAAAACATTGTTTTGTTTCATTTCGCTTGTAGAAAATAGAAGCATTTTATGTTTATAAAAAAAAATTTTTCAAATATTTAGTTTATAGAAAGTTGCATAATTTTCTCACATTACCTCCATATATGTATATGAAATTGGAAATTTGAATATTTCTTTATTCTCTTACAGTCTTATTGAAAATAATTTTCGAGTAATTAATTGCTGGTACTCAGTGGGGGATTTAGGTTCAATGCCGCCCTAGGTCCTTGCCGATGTGCCGCCCCTTATATATATTTAATTATTACATATTTAAATTATCAAATATTATTTTTAATAAAACATTTCATTGGTTTACATATATTGTTTAAAAATAATTTCAAATATAAGTTAGTAATTTAAATATAATTTTTTGTATTAAAATACATTCTTTTAATAACTTATGAGATCAATTTATCTTTTCTCGCTTTGGTTCGCGCGAATTGAGCCTCGTTAGACAATAATGCGAAGTCATTAAGTCAATCTTGGCCCATACTTGCAAGTAAATAGCTTTTTACCAGTTTCAGGGTGGAAAAAGATCTTTCTCCCGAACAATTTGTAGCTGGAATGCTTACAAAAATTCGGCCAGCAAGTAAAGGCGCCCATTCATAAACGCTGGTTTGCTCTGCAGCTGCATAATTCAGCAATACACTCTGTTCAGCTGAATTGTGTAAATGATGAACAAACCTGCGTGTATATGAATGGGCCCAAGCTCTTCGTACATGCTTTTACGTACGGCTCAGAGTATCCAAAATGGGATAGTAAATATTAGTTCGAAAATTTTCTCGACCAGAAACAGGTGCTTTTTCGTGCCCGTGACTCGTATGGCTGAAGTTTTCTGATTTTTTGGCGACGAGTATCATAACGATAATTATCATCCAAATATTGTCCAAATCAGAATATATTTAGTCGACATTTTAATGCTTTTGATAATATCACTTATTTGGCGATCTTGAGCCACCTGGTGAGTACGAAAGAAACCTCAGAAGTGCACATGTTACAGTGGTGGAAAGCTTTATTCTGGCTTTTAAATGACCGAAATTCGTCCATTATTTGCCGAGATATGAACTTTTACCTGTAGCAAGTACCTTTTTAATGCCGAAATCCTGGACCATACCCTAGGAAGAATTACGAAATGGTCTTCTGTCTTCTTTCCCGGAGTTTGGTATCAAATGAAAGGTATTACTAAGTAGAATTCAAATATGAAAACGGTTTTGAATTACCTTCGTTATAGTAAGATATATAACGGTTTATTTCTGTTAATATTCTACTAAAATGTATGGAAAGTGCGTTGTACCACCCTCTATCAGTAGGATAAAGGCTTAAAATTTTGATGAGTAATACTGAGCATGAAGATATAAACCTTAAGCTTTAATTTAAAAGTTATTTCATTCAAATTGGTAAATTCATTAAAAAGTTATAAAACCAAGAGCAATTCGATTGGATATTTCGCTTTTTTACTACTATGTTTGCAAGTTTTTTGTGTTGTCGCAAGGTGCGGGATGACTCAAAGGTAAGAAAAGGCTTGAAGGACTCAAGCGTCTTTGTTCGCACGTCTTTGTTCGCAAGGGGTGGGAGGATACAAAGGTCGTGGCTTGCAAGGGGCAGGAGAATATAAGGGTCGTATCTCGCAAGGGGCGAGAGGATACAAAAGTGGTAGTTTGCATGAGCGGGAGAATGCAAAGGTCGGAGCTCACAAGGGGCGGAATGATACAAGGATAGTAGCTCACAAGGGGCGGTAGTATACAAAGGTGGTAGCTCGCAAGGGGCGGGATAGGATAATTCTATTATTTTTTTTATACGATGTGGCCAAATCCTAGGGGACAACCCTTTGATGCGTTAGCATGGTTTTGGCCGAAAAGGAATTAGGGTAAGGGAAGTGAGGAAACTTCAAAGTCTTCTTTTTGTATTGCTGCGAGCTAGACAACAGCCCAGAGACGGAGTGGATTATTTTTATTGCTTGATAAAACCTCACGCGTAGATCTGGTCTCGAACCCGGGACCCGTGGCATGGTGGTCGTGCGGCTCAACGAATTGATCCAACTCCGTCTCGTTTATAGAATAAATTATGTTCTTCCATTTGCTACTAAGAAAAACATTTTCACGTACATAAAACAAGGCTATAGTTGCTTTAGTCCGACTTCCTAACCCGTAAAGCGATTTTGATAATTTATTTTTGTGTTAAATAGTAAATGACCTCTCCTCTTAGCTACATACCCACCCATCACCCCGCACTCTCATTTTACTAAACTCTTTTTGTAGTATAATATACTATATTTGATTTGAGAGAAACTGTTTGCACCTACAGCTACTATTGTCCAACTTCGTAACGTATGGACCGATTTGAATAATTCTTGTTTTGTTGAATAGTCATCCCTCCTCCCATCCCACCCACTTACTCACCCACACTTATTATTATAGTCTAGTCAGTTGTTTTAGTCTCTCTCCTTAACGCGTGGACCGATTTGGATGATTATTTGTTTCTTAAATAGATCATAATCCCCCTATGGCCTACCCCCACTATAATCTTCCTACACTATCATCGCATGCCGCAGGGCCGGGCACCAGCTAGTAAGTACATACATATTGTTTTTTTTATAAATTGAACGCTTCAAGATATATGAGTTCAAATTTATAGTTGAATAAAAATAAAAATTTTCAAATTACAGAAACTTATGTTTTTTAATTTTTGAAAATATTGAAATTTATTTTTCAATTTCCGATAAAAAATTTTGTTTTTTTTATATTATTCTGATGATTTATCAAATTAAATTAGAAAAAAAATAAAACATTAAATTTCTTCTGAAAAATTGCTTTAATAAGCGAAAATCGTTCTGTGTCTTTTAAATAAATACCCAAGAGATTTTTATTACAGGCCAATACTGACAAATTAGAAAATTAAAGGTACAATCTAAAAACTAAGTTCAATAATAAAATTATTTAATATGATTTACTGAAAACTTTTAATACATTAATAAAAAAACGAATCCAAATCAATTATTAATTTCAATTATACTTGTATTTTTGCGCTTTCAAAATTCTGTCATGCTTAAGTTTTTGCCGCCCCTAAAATTTGCCGCCCTAGGCCCAGGCCTCACGGGCCTAGGCGTAAATCCATCACTGCTGGTACCTTTGAACACATAATGTAACCATTTTCGGACGATCCGCTAAGTATTAGCGGTATGTCAGATATTTCAGTCAATTTCCAGAGGCAAATTACAAGCTTTTATTTAAGGAAAAAAGTCTTTATGCCTTAGCCGTTAATGCGGCTAAAGGCTAGGGGACAACCTAGCATGGCTTTGGTCGGTAGGGAATTAAGGTAAGGGGAGCGAGGAAACTTGATTGTCTTATTTTGGCATTACTGCGAGCTACACAACAGCTCAGAGACGGAGTGGACTTTTTTAAATTAAATAAAAAAACATGGGGAGACCTGGTCCCGAACCGCGGAATTATGACATTGTGGTCGTGTCGCTCAACCAATTGAATTAACTCCGTCTCCATTGTCCGGTTGGAGCGGGTTCAGAAGGAAAATAAAATCTTTTAGATGTGTAATAAACTTCATTTCATTCCATGACAACCGTAAAAAATTTAATTTTTTTAATGAAAATTAATTTAATAAAAAATCTTCTGGGTAAGCTTTTCCCCGTCATATCAAATTTATCTTGTCTGTATGCTCTTTAACTGCCAATTTTTACAAAACTTTAGCAAATCCGCGGTAACCGTACATTTGATGTCATTGAAATAAAATTATTCTTATTTAGAAAGGAAAATAAAAACAGTTAGAAATTATAAAGGTGGATAAAGAAGTGGAAGCTTATAACCCATCCATCTTTATTGGTGACCCCTTTTAAAAGAAAATGAGTATAGTATCAACATATTAATTTAACTAGAATTTAAAGTTCCAACAACGAAGCAATATTCTTTTGAGTGGAGGTTCCACCACCAGCGGTAAAGGATCCTTGAAAAAAATGAAATCAGAAGATCAAACTTTTTACTATTAGTGGTGTCCGCCAACAGTGGAAAAGCAACTATAGTAAAACACCATAAAGGCATTAAGCGAATAAGAAACGGGCAAAATAGGGTTTAAGAGTTCAGCTTTAATGTGGAATAAATCTGTGGTAATGGTTAATCGTTCCAATAAATAGTTGAATTTGTCTATTGTCGATTTGGGAAAGATTTGGATGTGGTCTTCCGATGATAAAATTCCATCTTAAGTGATTTTATGGCCTACTTAAGTTACTATTCCAAAAATGCATTTAGAAAGATTAATATTGATTCTCCTTCGTTGTCGTCGGTCCCAAGCCCGGTTGAGAATGGAGCCAGCCAAATAATAAATAAATTGGCTTAAAGTACCCACGCCCTATCACTCTCGGTGATTCCAAGGACAACTCAAGAAGAGGATTCTTGCACATTGTAACAGACAATCTGAAGAGCATTTTAGGATTTTTAACATGATAACAGTGAGACATAACAATTAAATAAGAGTATATATGTACATTAAAACCATTGTCATTACAACATCTTTAATAGGGCCTTGCAATCATAATCGTCATCCAGCTCTTGTCACGCTGCTGGCTAAAAAAACATTTACGTTCTTTTCATAGAAAACAAGTGGAGTTTTTACAATGCAAAGTTAGAACTTTATGTGTTTTTTCCATTTTCAATTTAAAAATTAAATAAAACTCAAGTATTTTATAAACGTGACGATGTGAAAGACACAAAGTAAGTATTCTGTTTATGTGAAAATGTGTAGCAATTACTTCAAAGTTAATTTAACTAAAAAAGTCGTATTAAAATGTTGAAGAAATTTCCCAGTTGTACGGTAACATGTAATTTGATTTGGCAACGAACGTTTGTTCATTTCGGTAACGAAATGTAAACACGTCTTCTGATACAAAGCACAAATAATGAGGAAATTGTTTTGGGGTTGAAAAACCGTGCTCTGTCTACAAAGGGGACTGTTTATTTTCACTAGCACAAAATGAGAAATTTTCCGCACACCAAACATTTTAGGGGAGATATGATGCCACGATGAATTCGGCATTGCTCCTGGTCCTGATACTGGCAGGTATACTTCTTCATTTATTTTGCATAAAAACTGTTTCTGTTCAAGTCTTCAGCATCAGCTTTAAAGTAATTTTGATGAAACTAGAGAGCGATTCTATCTTAATTGCTTAATTTGACTTCCCGTCAAAATTAGATTGTTAGCCTCATTGTAGCATGACAAAGGGGTCTACAAAATTGCGGGCACGTGACTTATTGTTAAACCATCCCTTTATACTGCTGTCTTGGAAAATAATAAATTGCATTATATGGCATTGTTGTCAAAATTGCTTTATTGCCCTCAATAACACCGCTTCTTACGCTTTTAAGAGAATGTTTCGCTAAATGAGCGAGGGTGGTCTGTAAACGATGTGTCAATGGGCAAAAATTTATCTATTTTTTCCTCGTTACTTCCGCAAAGGAATTATTAATGGTAATCATGGCCGCATTATCAATTAACGCTACGTCGAGAAGCCTCATTTCGGAAATTAGTTAATGCAATTTAGTTTGTTAAAGAAACTCATATCTAAGTAGGAGTATGTTATGCTTGCTAAGAAATGTAACAGCGCTTTATCAATTTCGCATTATTCTTTTAAATATAAAACTGTAGTAGAAGTTTTACAAAAATTGATTTGTTCGCCCGCTTTTCCGATTTCAAAATACTGGTCGAATAAATAAAAGCATGGATAGGAATTATCATGTAGGAAATTATGTCTGGTTCAGACCTGGACAAATATTGATTAAATCTAGCCCAATTCAGGTCCAAGTCTTATCGGAAATTGGGATTCCAAGTTCGAGTTCCAAGTTCGATAAATGTCTGGAAACTCTTCAAAATAAGAACTCCACTTGTTAGTTAGTTAGTTACTTTTTTAATTTTAGTTTACTTTCGCTTCACTTTATTTTATTAAAATGTAATGTATTGGAACGTGCAAGAGGTAGGCCACGAAAAGGGAAATAGTAAACCGTGTAATGCGCCTGCCCCAGGTCAAGGACGACTCGAACCCATGGTGAATATGTCAGGTGAGAATGTGTAATTTAAACATCTAGAACTAGTTGGCAAAAGTTTTTAGAATTAAGCTGAGTACTATAAACAGTGATAAAAGCAGCTTGGTCAGTTTAGTAGTGAATTAGGCTGCGAATAGTTAGTTGTATTTTAACCAGTGAAGTGATAAGCAGTGATGCCAATTCAGTGATTTTGTCACCAGATCTGGTGATTCCGAACACCCCCCTAGTGACAGAATTGTTTTTCTTAGACACGTCTAAAAGTTGGTGTTTTTTAACTTCCACCGCGGTGACTTTTGAGTGATGCCAATTTAGGGACTTTGTCACCGAATCTGGTGTTTTCGAATACCTTTTTTTCTGTGACACTGTGATTTTGAACCTCTTCTGATGACACCAAATGTGCTGAGACATTTTAACGTAAATATTCGGCATTTCTCATTGTTTTTGTATATTTTTGTACATATTTGCTGGGTTACCACTTAATTCAGTTACAACCGGTGTTGCACCACACATTCAATCGGGCCCATTTAATGCTTTTGTTGCTAAGCTAAACGCATGTGTAAGACAACTCGAACAATTTCCTGCGAAAGTTCATGACCTTTTAGCGGGACCCTTAAACTTTTAACGATACTCATTTTCTGTCGCTTACGATAAGAGGATCGCCCGCAAAATTAGAACTTTATCACATTCTAATAGTTCTCCGTTTTTCCGTTTACAAATTGAAAGGAAGAAATTACACGACGCTTAAGTACATGAGATGAGCTGTGGATCAAATCAAAGTGCACTTAAGTTCTTAAGGATAACCAATTAAGGGTAAATACGCTTGTCATTCAGGTAAATATATAGTATTTATATTTTTGTTACTTAGAAATTTCTTATATTATATTGGAAGCAATTTTGAAAAAAATTTATTATTTTGTATCTGGTGACTTTTTTTTAAAAAAGGTGTCTTTTTTAGTCCATATCTAGTGACATTCTTCATCGACGACTTGGCAACACTGGCGATAAGTGTTAATCAATAAAGCAAAGCGTTATATTGTGAAGAAATATTGTCAAGAAATTCTTCTTGTCTTAATTAATCCGTCGAGCCCGAAGAGCCCTATTTACGTTACAGTATGTAACAACAAAGAATACTGAAATAAAAAAAAATAAAAAATTACAAATGCATTTTCAATGCACGACAAGCATATCTAATTGATTTGCCATACTTTTGGAATACATAATGTGTTGCACCTGCGAACATCTCTAACTAGTTTCTGTAACTCCTCGCGGGCCATGGGGCAGGAGAAGAACTTCTCTCGATTCGAGACAACGATTGTAAGTTGAAATACGATTTATAGTCCGGGCGCAATGGGGGGGTCATGTATGCAATTTGGGGTCCCCGCGGTAACTTGTCATATTTTTATGTTTTTCGGCACGGAGAATCGATTTTTCGAGGTTACCAGGCTCAAAAATTTGTCGTTTTCGAGATATGGCCCGATTTTAGTCAAAATTGGTGGTTTTTCTGAATTTTCCAAAAAAAATAAAAAAATTTTTAATTATTAACCAACTTTATGTGAAAGATCTTTTGATTTTAAACAATTTATGTCTGTAGCATTTTTTTCCTAAAGTCCTTGGTTTAGCTGTAATTTGCAAAAAATGCTTCACATTTCTTATAGAGTATTTTAAATGGGATAACTTATATGGGGCAAAATTCCACTAGTGTACCAGGTGAAGAAATTCGATGTCTCCGATTTTGTTCAAACTTCACCAAAATATTGTTACTGGTATAAGTAATTATCGTGCTAAAGGATTTAAAAAAAAATGGTTTGTGCAATAGTTATAGGGTTGTAAACTTTTGGATTTTTGTACTTACTGACTGTATACTGACTGTGAGAATACTATTTAACGCGCCATCTACATTTTCTTATGTTATGTTCATCTGTTCTAAGCAACAAACAAGCAAAAAAGGCGTGCGCGGGCTTTCAAAAATCAAAAATTTACACTTAACATTGCTTTGCCACTCTAATTGATACATGATTTTAAAGCTGAGATGATACTTTCAGTTGAAAAAATATGAAAAAAATTTATGATCAATTATTGTGTAAAAAACCAAAAAATATTTTTCAAAGACAAAATTTTTTTTTTTGAATTTTGTTTTTTGGAAAATTATGTTTTTATTCGGAACGGCATGTAACGACCTTTACAAATCACTAAAGATCACTGTTCTACTGCAATGGTGGCGATAGTTATGATTTTTCAAAAAAGATATGATCACGAGAAAAAGTGCAAAAATGCAAAAGTTTACAACCCTATAACTTTTGTACAAAATTTTTGTTTAATCCTTTAGCACGATAATTACTTATACCAGTAACAATATTTTGGTGAAGTTTGAACAAAATCGGAGACATCGAATCTCTTCACCTGGTACACTTGTGGAATTTTGCCCCATATAAGTTATCCCATTTAAAATACTCTATAAGAAATGTGAAGCATTTTTTGCGAATTACAGCTAAACCAAGGACTTTAGGAAAAAAATGCTACAGACATAAATTGTTTAAAATCAAAAGATCTTTCACATAAAGTTGGTTAATAATTAAAAATTTTTTTATTTTTTTTGGAAAATTCAGAAAAACCACAAATTTTGACTAAAATCGGGCCATATCTCGAAAACGACAAATTTTTGAGCCTGGTAAGCTCGAAAAATCGATTCTCCGTGCCGAAAAACATAAAAATATGACAAGTTACCGCGGGGACCCCAAATTGCATACATGACCCCCCCCCATTGCGCCCGGACTATTAGGATGGATTCTGAATCACCGACATTTCTTTGCAACTCCTACTGGCCTTTTTATCTTAACTGCTGTCAGCAGAAAACAACCATAGGTCGTCGCCGGTAGGGTTCGAATCTGTGACCTCTGGGATGGAAGGCCTACATGTTATTACTTACCGCACAGATTTAGGCTATCTGCTTACTAAACAGTTAATGTAATTAAATGCATGCCTAATTGTGATTTATTTGACAAAATTTTTTATCAAGGTACTAATTACTACAAAGGTAAAGTACAAGAATATTAAATTTTAAAGAGCAATAAAATAAATAATAAAATTTAGAGTAACCCAACAGCTGATTCCTCATATGATTTCGCGATTGATGAAAATCACCGATGTGATTGGCTCCATTATTCCATAATTAGTGCGTCGAAAAGCTGCCTGTAAGAAGGATTGATTTTTTTGGGTTTAAGCTAGAACTGATGTATCAAAACACGCCAAATATACATGACAGTCAATAGACTTGGCTTCCCAGATGCATTTTTGTTACCTGGGCCAGTATTTGGTTTCTCGACTCGATGTCGATCTTTGTCGAAAATTTGTATTTGGTAACTCGATGATTGCAGTCGACGGTGATCGACAAAACTATAATTGAGATTGACGTTGTCGACAGCTAATATCAAATGGAAGGAACGTATGTAAAAATGTAAGTTAATATCATTATTTAGTATTTATATTTTGTAATAATTATAATGTAATTGTAGGGCTAAAATAACAACAGCAAAACAGTATGAAATACCATTGGAACCATCCTTTCATGGAAAAAATCAGTGTTTTGCAAACTGTGCGAGCAATTAAATGCAAATGGGCCGCCAAGAAGAGGTGTGGATGGACGGAAAAAAGGTAATTCTGTGTTAATGTAATCCAGTGAAAGCGAACAATGCCTTTACGTCTATGTTTATTATGCATAACTATACTTAATACCCAGATAGAAAGCGTATGATGATCACAATATTCTGTAATTAAATATTGTCAAATTGACGTCAAAATTTAAGCAAAAAGTAGACTAACAATTATTTTCAGCAATATAAGGTCCATATTCCGTCCATATATTCTCACATACGTTGACCCATTAGAATAAAATAGCTGATATAATGATAGAAAATGGACAGCAGGACTGTCTCCTTATTACGGAATTTTGTTATCATAAATAGTCAGTATACTTTGCTGACAATAGACTCTCATTTTAAAGGCATTAAAGCTGCGAGCTCTAATCGGGCAATAAATGGTCAATTTGCACTAATTCTGAATTTACTTGACCGTGTTGCGTCCGTGCCCGAGATGAGACGAAGTTTACCGAGGACATACGATTGTTTGGCAGTTGACGGATGATTAACCGAAGATTTGAAAAATAATCTTCCAACATTCAGAGATCAGCAAGTTACTCCGCAAGAATTCAAAAAAGTAATGTTTAACGTTTTCAAACCATATCAAAAATTAAATAGACACTATCATATGAGTCTACGAAATTCAAAATATTCAAAATTATGATATAAAATAATATTTTTAATGGTGCATCATGTAAACCTTGGCTATACAAGTTAAAAACACAGAATAGATTATTAACTAATAATATAGATTCAACTATAATTGAATATTAATATTTTATTAATTATTCTATTTATTAAACCCGCCAATTTGTCCACATATATTTAATTTTTATTTACGCGGATTATTGTAATAATATGTGATACATCCGCCGAGGGATATTTCTGCTGCTGAAATAAAATTTATTGATAAAAAAAGGAACTGCAAAATCAAGTGAAATCACCGTGCCACCCCGCCACAGCAAAAACCAATACATATAACTTATTATAATAGATTTTAGACTTGAAAAAAAATTTTGTACTTATCTTTTTTATATTTGATGTTTCCGTTTTTTCGTGGCTATTCCTCGATTAATTGTTGCCCTTTTTTTATTTGAATCCTCTAACCTAACACGTGTCGTGTCGTCCAAATGCCTCGCTTCTTTCATCAATTTAAAGAGTATGATCCCCCATTGCTAATAGGAGAAACAAATTTGGAATAGGGGTGGGGAGGAGGGAGGGGTAGCCTAACTTTTTAACGCGTGGACCGATTTGGATAATTCTTTTTTTGTTGGGTAGAGTATGTTCCGTGGTTGATACAACGAGAAAAAAATGTTGGTGGGATGGGGGTGGGGGGTGGGGGTGGAACCTAACTTTGTAACGCGTGGTCCGATTTCGATCGTTCTTTTTCTGTTGTATAAAGTATGATCCCCCATTGCTACTAGGAGAATAATTTGGTCCTAGGTCCTAACTTCGTAACGCATGAACAGATTTGGATAATTCTTTTTCTATTGGGTAGAATATGATCCTTGGTTGATACAACGAGAAAACAAAGGTTGTTGGGGGGGTGGAACCTAATTTTGTAACACGTTGTCCGATTTGGATGGTTCTTTTGCTGTTGTATAGAGTGTGATCACCCATTGCTAATAGAAAAATAATTTGGCCCATAGTGGGGGTTGGGTGGGGGGAGGAGTAGTCTAACTTCGTAACGCGTGGACCGATTTGGATATTTCTTTTTCTTTTGGGTAGAGTATGCTCCCTGGTTGATACTACGAGAAAAAAATTGTTGGTGTGGTTGGGGTAGGAGAACATAACTTTGCAACGCTGGACCGATTTGGATGGTTCTTTTGTTGTTGTATAGAGTGTGATTCCCCATTGCTAATAGGAGAATATTTTGGACTTATGGGGGTAGGGGTGGGGTAGGGGGAGGGGTAGTAACTTCGTAACGCGTATACCAATTTCGATGATTCCTTTTCTGTTCGGTAGAGTATGTTCCTTGATTGATACCATGAGAAAAAAAATTTTGTGGAATGGAGGTGGGGTACGAGGTTAAACCAAACTTTTTAACGCGTGGACCGATTTGGATGGTTCTTTCTTCGTTGTATAAGAGTAGAACACACTAAAAAGTGAAAAATAAAATAGTTTTTAAAAAAAAAGTTGAACCGACTTCACAAAAAGCGCTAAAAAGCATAATATAATTTTTAATTTTATATCTATTACGGCATTTTGAAGTCGGTGCAAATTAAACAAATAAAACAACTACAGTACCACAATTGAAAATAATACATAATACTACCTGTACGTTTCAGTTTACGGGATCATAAGAAATGACGATTAAATACTTTTGTTGGAGTTGTTTGGTTTGTTTGATTTGCACCGACTTCAAAATGTCGTAATAGATAAAAAATTAAAAATTATTTTATGCTTTTTAGCGCTTTTTGTGAAGTCGGTTCAACTTTTTTTTAAAAAACTATTTTTTTGTTTCTCTACTAGGAAATAACCAAAGAAGAAGAAAGAAACTCAGGAAATCGTGGGAATTTTAAGTTTGTGTGAGATTCCCATGCATACAATTTCATAAGCGAAAGGCAGGCGATTAGAAAAGTTTTTAATATTCGGGGGTTTTGACGCGTATCTTAAAATATTGAACTAAATAATAAATTGTGTGTCGACAGTGACAGCTAAGACCCAAGGAACATATAAAAAACCCACTTCCTCGTAGCAAAAAGCGAACAAATTTGACAGCACAGACCCGGCAGCCGAACAAAAACTTGACATGCTCACACACACGACATATACACAATAGGGCTTCTCCTTTAATTACTTCCTCGTAGATTATAGTATAACTTTTATAACTTTTCTTCAGTTTTTAGTTGGTTCAAATTTTAAAACAACACTTTAATATTTTGCTGGTTTCTTGCAAGGATCAGGCCCAGATGTTTATGGTTCGGTGGTATGAATGCGAAGTGATTGTCCATGTCTTCTCCTCTGCTGAGCCAATCATCTTTTCCCCACATTTTGCTGCCCAGTGTGCAGGGTTTAGATTTCCGCTTCCCGTAGGCGTTGAGTGCGTTCGACAATAATATTGATGATATTTTAACATTAAAATTGTTCGATACGCTGAGGTGAATATTTCATTCTGACACTGATTTTAAAGTATACTGTCGGGTTTATAAAGTGTTGATTTATATCTATTATTTGCTTTTGCGTAAAAATTTGTACTATAGTGGAGAAACGGTTTAAGGACGGATGAAAACGGTACAATTTATTCCTAAATTAAAATGGCTAGGTGACTTGATGAGTACAATAAATTTACGTCATTTAAAATTTATCTCTTTAAATTGCATTGATTTACTTTACTCAATTACTTTACTAAAATTAATGAAGAGAAGAAATTATTATTAAACTATATTCTATTACTTTACTATAGCTCTGAAATCTACCTATCTATTATATAATTCAAAATCTAAAAAAGGAGAAAAAAATAACACATAAACTCAAATACACTAATTACTATCGGTGATGTTCGTTGAAATGTAATCCATTTGCACGTCTTTGAATCTTCAAGTGGATGAATCGTAAGCAAGGTACAGAAAACAAACAGAGGTTCTTCTTATTTGTTAAATTATAGAGTTATAGGAACTCGTAATTTTTTAAAGTGGTCCAGAATGAAAAAGAGCTTCGAGGGAATTTCATCGCCATTGAACGCTAAGATTATCGCATTGCGTAGTAAGAAAGAAAGTGAACATCGTAAGATCCTCGGTAAGAAATCCTTGGTTAGTCGCTGAAAGTAATAAAACAATCGGCAGAATCACTAGCCCTGGTACAATACAAAAATACTCATAGCAAGAACGTTTACAAAATCGTCGAGAGCGTGACACATCAGCAATTTACTGGCAATCTGTTGGAACCGTATGCTGTTAAGGTTAGATTATACTGTCCGGCTGTCGACAATTTGCCCGAATACGGATCGTCACTATATGCCGGTATATTAACCTAATATTGCTTGAAATAAATTCAGGCATTAATTACTTACCAGCTTTAAATTCTATAATTTTAACGTCAAAATGCACCGTCATCCGGACGGCAACACTGCTGACTATTTTAACGATTTATTCTGGTATTTTGATGTTAAATTGTCAGACATTTTCTATCTAGGTAACTGACGAATATTTTAAAATTTTCATATTAACACTAATTGCTCTCCGGAGACGGAGTTGGATCAATTCGTTAAGCGGCACGACCAACAATCCATGGGTCCCGGGCTCGAGACCAGCTGATCCCGGGAGCTTTTATTAAGAAATTAAAATAATCCACTCCATCTGCTCCATCTGCTCCATAGGCTGTTGTCTAGCTCGCAGCAATGCAAAAAACAAGACTCAAGCTTCCTCACTTCCCTTACCCTAATTCCCTTCCGGCCAAAACCATCAAAGGGTTGTCCCCTAGGATTTGGCCACAATAAAAAAATAGATGATAAGTTGGTTACAATTCATAATTTAGATAAAAATTTGGTGCTTCAAATGGTAACTCTTTTTTGTCGATTCGATCGAGTTGCCAAATACCAAATAGTACACAATCTACAGAAGAATTTGGTTGACTCGATCAATCGAAAACTTAAAGTCGGTACCCAAATTTGTGCGCTGTAGCCCAGTTTTGCATACTTTTAAATTTTGGCACATGCCAAATTTAACTTTTCCAAGTTAGCTGTAACATCACATACGTGCACTAGCTACGTATTCTGGACGACAGTAAGTCATAGAAAGATCTCACGAGCTCATCAATTTCACGCTCGTTAAGGACACTACTCCAATCACAAACTGAGAGCCAAATGTTTATCAATGAGTAGTGAGCCTAACTAAAGTTATAACAAACTTCGTCAGGTACCCAGATGCCATCATAACTGCATCCAAGAACATGAAGCGCAGGATGGTGACGTAAGTCAGAAATCTGAGGAGCGAACCATCGCATTTAGGCGAACTAGGAGAAATATAGATGGCAGAAGTATCCATTTTCGGATAAATTGCAACCTTTTCCGGATTAAATGCAACTTTGTCCGAATTGAATGCACCTTTGTCCGGATTGACTGCACCCTTGTCCGGATTAAATGCAACTTTTTCCGGATTGAATGCACCTGGATACTGAAATGTGATTTTTTATTACCTGAACTTATTACAAATAAACAACTACGGTATTTGCAACTAAAAAATAAATTTATTTCTTTTGAAAAAGTGCAAATAATATTATAAGAAATAGCCGAACTAAACTAAAACTAATGAATTGGTTCACCTCTGGAAGCTGGTCCTATTTTCATCATCATATCCATAATGAAATTTACACAGTCTGAACTTGTCACACTTTCAGCACTTCGATCAATTATTTCTGGCAAACGTTGCTGTTGAGACATATCACTTAGCATAGATCGAACAGAATTTTTTATTTTTGAAAATGCCTTCTCATTTGGATTGAGCATTGCTGAATATGGAGGAAGAAAATTTAAATTATATAAATGAAGATGCACTCACTACTTCACGAACGTCGAAAGTTTTGTGGAACCAAAACAATAATATAATGAAAAAAACGTTATTGACTCGAATTGCATTCAGTACCATTTCACAAAATTTTTGAGAGAGCTATAAAAGTAATACCGTAGTTGTTTATTTGTAAATAGTTCAGGTAGTTAAAAATCACATTTCAGTATTCAGGTGCATTCAATCCGGAAAAAGTTGCATTTAATCCGGACAAGGGTGCATTCAATCCGGAAAAATGTGCATTCAATTCGGACAAAGTTGCATTTAATCCGGAAAAGGGTGCAGTCAATCCGGACAAAGGTGCATTCAATTCGGACAAAGTTGCATTTTATCCGGAAAAGGTTGCAATTTATCCGAAAATGGTATATAAACAGTTTTACCAGGCAGCTTAGTAGCAATGCACAAAACTTCCAATTCTGCGGAGTTGGAGACTAATTTGTTATTATATGTGTCTTTAGCAGTCGTGCAATTTTTATATATATAAACTAGAAACATTATAGATATATTAATAAACAAAACTTTGTTGTCATAATTTCCCGCAACTAACATAAATCATGCGATAGCAAAACTGATCCATTTAAGTGCTGTTAATATCACAATAAATCCAAGAAGCGTGCTAGTGAAATTAATCAGCCGAGAAAGAAAGCCTTGAAACGTCGTAGAAAATGAGGTTGTCTTCTGTCGGAAAAGAAAACTTATGTGTTGAGTCAAACCCCTAAGCCCAATGAACGAGAAGAATTTAAATGGCAATAAATCCAAGCCATTAAAGACCACGACGTCATTGTTCTTGGGGTTTCCGTTCAGCAGGGGGTGAATTAACGAGAACATTGTCCCCTTCATCTCGATGAAATTTCTTCTGTGATTGAGATGAAACCATATAAAACGTGTTTAGAATGTTATCGGATTTTCAGTTCAGAATTCCGGAGAAATATTCACGTACACACGTTATTTAAATATAACAAGGGCTATGATAAGGAAAAAATTAAAATAATCCAACAATATTTTTAAAGATCTCTTCAAAGAGGAAAAAAATCTTCAATCGAAATTCGAACTCAGGTGATTTACTTTATCTAGACAAGAAGGAAGTCATTATAAAGACTATACCTTGTTAAATTTGTTATGTGCTCCACATTTTTGAAAAATCTATGATAATTTACAACAGCCTTCTATAAAGTGAGAGCCTAAGTTAACAAAATTTATGTTTATAACTTAGATTTAAACTAGATCGATGTAATTCCATAACGATCTAACTGCAATTTTAAACATTGATAGAAAAGATTAAATTTAAAACTAAAACTAATTTGATTATTGCCATAATTTAGAAATTTAATATTATATATTTATCGTGTCTTAAAGTTACATGATGCTTTTGATTATATTACATGTGTGCCACTGTTTGAGTGGGACATGAAGGTGGTTCATCGCTGGTAAGCCTGCCTTGACTTTGTTTAAATGCAAAAACTAAAAGTGTGTGGTCGGTAAAATTAAAAATATATCTTCCCTCTAAATGAAATCTAATATGTTTAATATCGCAGTAAATTGCACAATTTTCCATTTCATATGTACTATACTTTAGTTGTGCACTAGATAATTTTGATGAAAAGAAGCGTGAACAACCTTGATTATCACAATTGTTTTTCGTCGATTTTAACGCTTTTATTGCTTATTGTTTTATTCTTATCGTTTCTAGTTAAAAATTTGGTTTAAATTTTAAATTTTTTTAATTTTTACAAAAGTTTACTATGCACGTCCTTTTACTTTAGAATTTGTTTCAAAGGATCGAGATGTTCTACTTTTAATTTAGAGGCAAACACAAGTATATTTCTTTAATTTGAATTTTGCGGCGCACTTTCGAGAACAGGCTGGTAAAGCTGGTAAAGTGGACGTCTGCATGCAGAACGATTGAAGAAAGGTTAGGATTGACAGGTGTCACTCTTTCGATGCAACCTTGAGAAATAGTAAAAAGACGTGAGAGAATTGTTTATATGAAAAAAGTAACGCTAAAAAGCATAAAATAATTTTTAATTTTATATTTATTTGAAGTCAGTGCAAATTATACAAACAAAACAACTAGTATACAACAAAAGTATTTAATCGTCCTTCCTTATGATCCCGAGAGCTGAAGCGTTTAGGTAGTTTTATATACAGGGTGTTTCAGATTTGACGTGCCAAAATGAGTGGGGTGATAGATCTCACCTAGAAAAACAAAAAATTGTATGGAAGGGGGGAACTCTCAACTGTTTGGGAGTTACAGGGTGATTCATAAATTTCAGTTTTTCATGGTATGCACATTACTCTTTTATTTTTATCTTTTGATCTACCCAACACAGCCACATCAAACAAACGCTAAAAAATAACTATCCTAATTACCTTTCCAACAATGTTGATCTCACTACTACCACTGCAGATACAGTCACGGCCAAAATTGAAAAAAATGTTTTGAAATTACCAAAATTTCAGCATTTTCCCAAATTTTCTCCGAAATTTATATAATTAGTATGCCTATTTTTTATTTTTATTGGATTGCCCGTCATATTACCCTTCCGAAAAGCTGCAACAAGTCCACGTAGGGAAAGTGTTCAGCAATTTATACCTAGAAATCTTATCGGAGAATATTATAAAAATCAACAAATGAAAAAAATTAAACTAAGATTAACTCAAAAATTCTTTTTATTGAATTTAAAAATAATTACAATTAATCTTCATAAGTAACAAAATCCGTTCAAAATGTCCATCGCAACTTTCGATGCATTTCAACAATCTCCTTCTAAGTCCCTGTCTAAGGCGTATCGCAGCCAGCCTCTCCCGTATTTTCGTCGCTGCATTCCCAATTCGGCCAACTAAATCCTCCCTATTGTTAACTGGGCTTAAATAAACTTCATACTTCATTGTTCCTCATAAGAAAAAGTCCAGTAGGATAAGTTCTGGAGATCTAGCAGGCCAAGGAATTGGTGCACCTCGTCCAATCCAGCGGTTAGGAAATTTTTCACTTGTATAGCCTTCACAATGTTAGCCATATGCGCTGGTACTCCATCGTCTTGGTGAAACATTCCCCTAAGATTATCCGTAGGTTTCTCCTCTAATAATTTTTGTTTTGTCTTGGTGAGATCTATCACCCCACTCATTTTGGCACGTCCGATCTGAAACACCCCTTCGGTTGTGGTTGCGTAGTTGTTTTATTTGTTTAATTTGCACCGACTACAAAATGTCATAGTAGATATAGAATGAAAAATTATTTAATGATTTTTAGTGCTTTTTCTAAAGTCTATTAAACTTTTCTTTTAAAAACTATTTTATTTTTCACTTCTTAGTTTCTATATATATACGACTCGAAGAATGCTGCTCGTACGAACAAAGCAATTTCAAAAGTTGCAGAGTACTACCTCTCTAAAGAAAGGAAACAGAATTATCCAAATCCGGCAATATATTACGAAAAGAGTCAGGTCACCCTTCATACCCCCACCTTAGATACAAAATTTTTACCATGGCCCTAGTGCGCCACCGTACTCTATACAACAAGAGAGAACCATCGTAATCACTCTAGGTACAAAATGTTTATCATCTTCCAATCAAAAGTCGTATTCAGTACAAAGATCATTGATCCATCAACTTCTGTTGATGACTGTAATTGGTTACGTGAGGCAGAAGAGTGGGGCTGATAACTCTTTACTCCTCGGTTGCCAACTTCTAGGATCTCGTCAGTCTCGGGGAATCATGTCATCTTTCAAATTGACATCCTCGCCGGATGTTTTTGAGATAATGTCTGCCCCCGGTTTCTTGCACGAGAACATCATCGCACATGAGTTTGTGTCCCGTCGTAAAATCGCACGAACGGACGAAATCATCCTTCTTGGTGACTTTAATTTACCGACCGTTCAATGGGTATTGAACGCTGATGACGATGACTACCTTCCCTTCAATTGTCTTAGTGCTAGAGACTCCCACTTTCTTGACGCCATCTCCTCCTCTGGTTTACATCAAATGAGTGAAGTAAAAGACTCTATGGGAAGGCAGTTAGATCTTATATTTACTTCTCATTCGAGTAACACTATAGTCGAATCGGCTTCTCGTAATTTATCCACTATCGACAGTCTACATCCGCCCATTCTTATTTCCTTCTGCTACAATGGTTCTAATATTGCTGATCCAGTACGTACTTGATTTTAAAAGGGCGGACTTCTCTGATATTCCAAACAGAATCCTCTTAATCGATTTCCCGTCCCTTTTTTATGGTAGAGATATCGACGAATGCGTCTCCGTGTTTTGTGATAGGATTTATGATCTGTTTAATACGTGTGTACTACTCAAACGCTCGAGATCATCCTATCATTCTCCCCCGTGGTACACTAGAGAACTACGGTGCCTTAAAAATAAAAAAAAATAGACTATGGAAAACTTTATTACGCTGTAGAAACAGGTCAGCTTATTGTTATTTTGTTGATTGCTATGACAGCTTCTTAGCGTTATCTTCATCTTTCTACAGAGAATACCTTGATAATGTTCGCGATAACTTGCATAATGATCCCCGTACTTTTTTCAAATTTGTAAATATCCATCTACAATGTGGTACAATGGAACCTCTAAATGCAGTACGCTCGACATAGCGACAACTTCGCATTATTTTTTGAGGGCGCCTTTTCATCTGGCAACTTTGTGCCTTCCCTGGATGAGTTTGGTCTATCCAAGACCGTCCCGCTGCCTCCATTGCTTTGTCCACTATATCTCATGATGTTATCATGGATGGTCCTGATGGTGTTCCACCTGCGTTCTTGAAATCCTGTTCTGACGCCTTACTCACTCCGCGGTAGATTTCCCACGTTATGGAAGAGCTCCTTTATAATTCCTGTTTATAAAAAGGGACTTAAAACTCAATAACAAACTATAGGCCAATCGCAAAGCTTTCCTGCATACCCAAGTTGTTCGAATCTGTTATATATTCACAGCTTGTTGGGCAGTGTAAGGGGCTAATCTCATCTAATCAACATGGCTTTCTGCCTGGTAGATCGACGACAACTTACCTGCTTGAATTAACGTCCCACATAATCCCTTCCTTCCGGCGAGGTCTGCAGACCGACTGTGTCTACACCGACTTTAGCAAGGCATTTGATAAACTCCCTCACTCTGTTATTATGCTTAAAATTGAAAAGCTGAGTTTTCCGCCTCTATTGCTTGACTGGATCCGCTCTTATTTAAAAGATAGGTCATACCGGGTATCTTTCCGTAACAATTTATGTAGAGTCGTTAGGGCTTCTTCTGGTGTACCGCAGGGTAGCCATCTGGGGCCGCTGCTGTTTATTCTTGCCATTGACGACATTGTCCCTCTGCACTGCAACTTAACCTGGATAAATGTGAAGTAATGTCATTTTCTAGGAACATCAATCAGCTCGTCTTTGATTACACCTTTACGGAAACTACTATCCGTCGTGTGGAGTCCGTTACTGACCTTGGTGTAAAGGTAGATAAAGAACTAGATTTCACTCTGCACATAAACTATATCATATCTCGGAGTAATTCAGTCTTTATTCACCAGCTTTTGAACTTGAACATAGATTCTCGCACTCTCGTATGTTTGGTTTCTTATAGGCATACCTCTTATAGCTTAAGGAGAGAGAGGAGCCTTTATTGCATGTTGTTCATTCTCGGACTAACTATGGTATGCATTAGCCTTTAAATCGCATGTGTAGAGCCGTGAATATGTGTTCTATTTTTGACCTGGCTCTTACTAAGAATTTGTTTAAACGTTGTCTATGCACCTCTGATTGTAGTTTGTGCACGTGTTTTAGTTTTTCGTTTACTAATATTTTTTTGTATGTTTTTTTTTGCTCATTCACCTCAATATATGTTATATTCTGGTGAATAGGTCAATTGATTCCAGGCTTCTGCCTAAAAGTGCGCCTTCTGAGTTAGAAGGATTAATTCTATAAAAAACGGTCTATGCCTTATGAAGCTGGGCGCCGCCCCTCCTTCAACTCTCACCACAATTTTTGTTAGAATACAAATAGATGCTCTATGCATTAAGAATCACTTAAATCAGTCCAGCCGTTACAAAGTTAATTACTCCCCCACCTGAACTCTAAGTCAACATTTTTCCTCATAGGGGGATCATACTGTAGACAACAAAAAAGAATCATCCACATAGGTCTATGCATTAAGAAATTGGGTAATGCCTTCTTGCAAACCACTCCATCCCATAAATTTTTGTCGTGATACCAGTGGTACATATTTTACATATTAAAAGAAGAATCATGCAAATCGGTCCACACGCTACGAAGTTACGTATCCGTAGTAGCGTTTTCCCTCAAGCTTGGAAACTTTCTGTTATTATTCCAACGCATGAAAGGGCAATAAGACCGATATTTCTAATTATAAGCCCATCGCAAACCTTTTTTGTTTAACTAAGCACTTTGACACCCTTATTTGCGAGGTCCTATACTTTCACTGTAAACCCTTCTTATCTTCTTTCCAACATGGGTTTATTAAGGGAAAATCTTCAACATCCAACTTACTGGAATTCTGGAATTACTGCATATCATCTATTTAAAATGCTAACCAAGTTGATTGAATTTACACCGACTTCAGTAAAGCTTTTGATTGAATCAGTCATAAAATTATCCTTCATAAGTTGGCGATCCTTGGTGTTCCTGAAATCTTCTGCTGTTTAGTTACTCCATGGTTGGACACTCTTTGAATTGACTTGACAAATCCAAAGACTTGGAAAAATCCATATTACTGCGAAGGCTACTTTGGGCTTCATAAAGAGGTGGTCTAAGGGTTTAATGATCCTTATATTACTGGAATCCTTTATTGTACATTTCTTAGGCATATACGTACTTAAGTATCATAGCCCAGTGTGGTCTTCTCCATGTTAAGCGTATTGAGGTTGTCCAACGAAGGTTTTTTAGGTTTCCTCTTGGTAACCTTCCATGGAATAATGACCGTCTTCTGCTTCCTTACACTGATAGACTTAAATTGATATCTTTGAACTCACTGGAAACCAGACAAAATAATGCCAAGGCTGTATTTGCGCTCGAGTGTCTGCAGGGGGCTATCAACTCTCCCGAATTGCTAACATGTTTTAACATATTTGTTCCGTCACGCTCCTTGAGGAGTCATGACTTCCTCCATATTTCGCATCACTGTACTAACTATGGATATAATGAGCCAGTTACATGTACTTCCCATTTTCAATTCAGTATATGATCATATGGACTTTCATTTGTCGACGGGCATAATAAAGAGGCCATTGATGGGTCAGCTTAGTTAAGATTTTTTTTCTGTTGTATATAGATTTAAGTTTGCACGTAAGTTTGCTTTATGTAATCAGCATTTAATGAATCCTAAATAAATAAATAAAAGGGCATAATTTTGAAATACCATTTAGGGTAGCCATAGAGGTCGCATCAAAATAATCCGTCACTAAAAAGAGAAGCCATAATATCGTATACGGACAGTTTAAAATTGAACGGCAAGGCTTAATTTTTGGGGCTGTAGCTGAGTTTTGTTAACCTTTAACTTTTGGCGTGCACCAAATTTGACATTTTCAAAGAAGCTATAGCGCCAGCTACGCATTGTATTCCAGTCTTAAGTCGTCTTAATAAAACATAAATAAATAAATAGAAAAGCTTTTAAGAAGACCCAAACATGCTTCGAAGTTTGTAATACCATAGGTCTTGCTATCGCAACATGTCGCGATCCTACATCCTACTTTGAGTGATTATGAACACCAGCAGTTTTTTACTCTTTTAACGATGTTTTATACGTGGTAATTCGTGCAATATGTAATCCTCCATATCAGTTTTCCACGTTCCGTCCATCCGTGCAGATGTTAAGCTCGACATAATCCATGCAAAATTCTTTTATAGTACGAGATTCTTTAAATGAAGGAGGGAGTGGCAAAAAGATAATTTTTCAAAATTATGAAATGTAAATTAAAATAGCCATTTTGTAGAATTTTGCAAAATTTACCATTAAGTGTAAAAAGGGAAATATTTCCGTCTCACTTCATTGTGAGAATCGGCATTGTAATTTTCGTTGAGTGGAAGAAGGATAATGTTCCGGGAATATGACCCTTTTCACTCCACGGACTCTGATGAATGATAGCTGGTAGAGACAAGTTAAGACGTTAGCAGAACATCGCAAAAACGAGATGGTGGGCCAAAGAAAAAAACTTGATATGTTGCATTGATAAAGACCCTATGTTCCATAGCTTCGAGCGCGTAGTTCGAGCCAAATTTTTCATTTCAAGCAAAGGTATTGATGGATTCCTTTCTGAAATTTGAAACCATTCTCACAGCCATAAAATTCAAGAAAATCTTCGATTTGTCAACCCCGGTAAGCCAATATCTCCAAACTCCTACACTAGACTACCGTAAAGCTTGGGGATTTATTAAAAGTTTGGAAAATAATTTGCGGAAACAACTACATCCTTTTGTTCGTATCCCAAGTTGAAGAATTAATTCAAGCCAAAGACATTGACGTTGAAATACAGACAACGCTCCCCTTACAGAGAACATCTAGGAAACCGCAACTTTACGATGAGTTATGCCAGGACGAAGTGGAACTACTATCTGCGGACCCAAAAAGATGCTTTTCCATAACCACGTACAAAGTGATTAACAACAATGTTGAGTAAAAATTGATGAAAAATTCAACTGTAACGAGCATTTAATGAAAGATGCCGGTTGCTTCAATCCGAAAAAGTTCAACCAAATTGACAAAAACAGAATTCCTGATAGTGCATTATATTCAATCACATCAATTGCCAACGTCGATCGAGAACTGCCTTCAAAGGAACTCGAATCTTTTTAAAAAAGTTTTAATGAACTTTCTAAAACTATTTGGGACGAACACGTTCCACCTACTCAGAAACACGCAAATTCTCAGAGAGAGAAAGAAGATGAAGAACAGGAAGCGATCGGCGAAGATAGTTTAGATCAAACAGCAAAGACTGCTATTTGTTTATCTCGAAAAGGTACGGAAGCCTGCCGAAGTTGCCTATCATGTGCATGTAAACTTTTGTCCCACTATTACATGCACATCAGTACGTACTCCAACTTATACGTCGCTTATTGTGTAATTCTCACAATCTCGTTTACGCAAGTAACTTGCGAAACACGATTTTCCACGCTGAAGGCTTCGCTCTCTACTGAGGCAGGAACTGCTGGACTCGTTGATTGTCCCAAACACAGAGTTGGATCTCATCAAAGATGACGAGAATAGCAGCTGTTACGAACGAGTTATAGATAATCTAGCTAACGTCTCCTCTTTAATAAAAATGTTGATGGGCTAGCCAATACAGAAGAGAGGTTCCAGTTAAGCCGCCTATAGTCTACTTACGTACGCTAGCTTGTTAATAATCAGATGAAAACATTTTACATGAAAACTTTTGTCTTTTAAAATAAAAAGTACCAAAAACTTCAGCCTATTTGACTATCATTGTTATCTGGTACGTTGGTTGATCTGATGGTCACCATAATCTGCACTGATGATCTTAGACGGGCAGCGGGCTCTTAAGTCATAATGCGACCCTGGACACTGCAGTCAATATATTGTAAAATTTAGAAGGAACATATGAAATATCGCCCGGCGGTGAACTGTTAAGATCAACACTCCAACATTCAGCCCGGAGAGATTCAGCAGGACAACTTATCCACAGAAGAATATTACACTATAACGGAAATAGAAATAATTGAGAACGAAATTTTTGCCGACATCTCGATGAGAGAATTAATTGTATCAATTAAGATGTTATATCAGGTGTGCCTGTTTTTATGTGGAAATCTTTAAGTCTATTTTTTAACCGACTTCCCAAAAACAAAGAAGTTCTAAGTTCGACGCGTATTTAAATTTTTTTTTTATGTCTGACCGGGCATAACTTCGTAACGCGTCGACCGATTTTGATGATTCTTTTTTTGTTGGGTAGAGTATGTTCACCGATTAGTATCATGTCAAAAAATTTTTTGGTGGTCGGGGGGTGAAACCTTACTTTGTAACGCGTGTACCGATTTGGATAATTTTTTTCTGTTGGGTACAGTATGTTCCGTGGCTGATACCACGAGAAAAAAATTTTGGTGTTATGGGGTGGGGGGTGGGGGGTGGAACCTAACTTTGTAACGCGTAGTCCGATTTCGATGGTTCTTTTTCTGTTGTATAGAGTATTATCCTCTATTGTCAATAGGAGAATAATTTGGTCCTATAGTGAAAGGTGGGGGTGGGGGGAGGGGTAGTCTAACTTCGTTACGCGTGAACCGATTTAGATAATTCTTTTTCTATTTTGTAGAATATGATCCTTGGTTGATACTACGAGAAAACAAATGTTGGTGGGGTAGGGGAGGGTGGAAATTAACTTTGGAACACATGGTCCGATTTGGATGGTTCTTTTGCTGTTGTATAGAGTGTGATCACCCATTGCTAATAGAAGAATAATTTGGCCCGTGGTGGGTGGATGGGTGGGGGAAGGAGTATTTTTGTCATAATCTTTTCAACTTAATCCGGACTGCTATGGCTACTGGCAAAATTGACAATAATTTTCATTTCAATGAAAATATTAATGCCACAGCTGGATAAGTACATTCATTAATGGGCCAGTCCTAGTTAAACTGGGCAAATGTTCTAAATATTCGAAAGTACGTTTCGTTGTCGTTGGGGTGGGAGAAGGGGGGGTGGAACCTAACTTCGTAACGCGTGGACCGATTTCGATGACTCCTTTTCTGTTCGGTAGAGTATGAGAAAAAAGTTTAGTGGAATAGGGGTGGGGTAGGGCGTTAAAACTAACTTTTAACGCGTGGCCCGATTTGAGTGGTTCTTTCTTCATTGTATCGAGTCGAAGACACTAAAAAGTGACAAATCAAATAGTTTTTAAAAAAAAAGTTGAACCGACTTCACAAAAAGCGCTAAAAAGCATAAAATAATTTTTAATTTTATATCTATTACGACATTTTGAAGTCGGTGCAATTAAACAAATAAAACAACTACAGAACCACAATTGAAAATAACGTTTCAGCTTACGGGATCATAAGAAATGACGATTAAATATTTTTGTTGTAGTTGTTTGATTTGTTTGATTTGCACCGACTTCAAAATGTCGTAATAGATATAAAATTAAAAATTATTTTATGCTTTTTAGCGCTTTTTGTGATGTCGGTTCAACTTTTTTTTTAAAAACTATTTTTTGAACTGCTTATAGATAATTCAAACAACTCATCCATTTCACAGACAAGTCGTTTGAAGAGGCTGCAAGCAAAGACTTTATGCGTAATATCTGTAACTGGAAGTCAAATGAATGTGATTGCCAAAAAACTTCAATCAAATTCAAAGTTTGATAACAATCTCAACTGGATTGCCGATTTACATTAGATTCGACTAGCTAGTATATACAGCTACATTTAAAATGTTAGGCTATTTGTGCCTTGAGAGTAGTGAGCATTTTAATTTGATATTTTTTGGTTGAATATTTACTGATTATGTCTTAAATTGTCTAAAAGTAACATTTTTAAATTCAACACAACTTATAGCTTCCATAGAAAATTGTTTTTTTTCCCCCGAAAACTAGGTAACTGGAATGTTATCCTTTTTCTACTCACCTATTCAAATATATGTTAATCCTTTGCTTATTCCGATTGTTTCACGTTTTCTGTGCCCATAATCTGCTAATAAGGACCACGGCGAGGAATATCTTTGAAAGAAAACTCATATGTTACTTTGACCAGGTTTTAATGTCAAATGGAACAATTCAGAAGTAAATTAAAGAGAACAAATATTTGTTTAAGTTTTCAATACCTTCAACGCAATTATTTTACGTTGGCCTGCCAACAGATCTGCAAGATTTCCGAGATTTATATTGTAGATATTTTTTTTAGGTTGTTTTCTATGTTGTCATTGATGCCATTATCCTGACAATAGTAAGCGATGGGGAACACTCCTTTTAAATTCCAAACATGTCCAAGCTAATCTGTAAACATTGCGCGGTCTTAACGACAAAACAGGAACGAATCAATTTGATACAAGCAGGGTGGTAGTTTTCCAATTGAAGGGTAAGAATAATAAACGACAACGTATCCACTCAACAGAGGATTAGGAGAAAGTGGAAAAATTTATTGGACAGGGGCAAGAGAAACACGTCGATTTCGGATAACAATCATAGTTTAATAGTTTAGCATTATACATTGGTATAACATTGGGATCATTTTACAGGGATTTTTTTCTAGTATTTTATTTCAAAGAAATTCTTTTCAACATTAATCCAAACTAAACGAAGTATCTATATAACATTAAGAATTACATTTAACATCACGTGTGTCACTTTTTCTGATAAAGAGTTTGTGTTTTTTAGTATTTCATCTTTATTTGAGTTAATGTAATCGAAATGGTTCGATTATCTAGATACACACTTATTTATGTTTACAATGCATTTATAAAAGAACTTAAATTGCTTTCAACAGTTTAGAATAGTTGTAGGTATTGCGAACGAGAGGATCAGGTCCTAATTACTTACAATACTTATGCATGTCCTTTATAACTACAATTTAATTTACATCTTTTACTAATCGTTATGTAGCGTTATGTTGTTTTACTTTATATAAACATTCTATCAAATGTTAACAGGAGTAGTTATCAAACAATTTTTCACAGTTTCGCTATAAGTTTTTATATAAGTGAGATAGATACCTAGCTTTTAGCTGGACTCCATAACGTAGTCTACCTTTGTATAATTTAATACTATATATTTTAAATGTAAGCCTAACACGTTGTGGTAATTAGTATTTGTTAATATATTATTCTTAAAGCTATCTTATATTATTTATCTTTCTGGTTTAATTTTTGCGAATTTTATTACACTTGCCGGCACTATATCTTAATACAATAAGTTGTATAGTTAATATTTTTTTTGAAATTTCTAATTAAAATAAAAAGAACAATTTCGAACAATTAAAATTATGTGATGATATTCTGTTTCCAATTGTGATTTACAATAAATGGATTATGTTTAAATATTTAATGAGTTATTTCTAAAGAAATTTACTTTGTTAAGAAAAGGGCTACAATTTAAATACTGCAAATAATACTGAATTTTTTTTATTAAGTTAACACTGACTGGCCTAATTTTCCATGCTGTAATGCACCTATTAATCTTTTTCTTTGATTTGTTTTACTTTCTATTTTTGGTTTTTCGTTTATGGGGAAAACAAACTATATCTAAATGTATGTATATTAAAAAAATTCAGTGACGCTTTCGTGATTTAGACCCGTTACGCATCAGCATAGCTAAAAAAAACTTGGTACAGAAAATTTTTGTCTATGCTATAAATGAAAGTCATAATTATCTACTATAATTATTCAACAAAGCAATGAATAGTCCTCCATTGTAAATTAATCATAATCTGCATTCTAAAATTTTTGTTCTGAAGAATCAAATGAATAATTTACACAATTATTTCAAAAGTTTTTGTGAGTGTTTATAATAAAAATAATAAATACAGCTTAATTGAAAAGATCGATGGTTTTATTTAAATATTGAGTGCTATGTAATATTGTTATTAGACACAGTATTATCAGTACTGGAATTTATATCCTAAATAATGTCTGCTGAGTTTTCTTGTTTTGAGATAATACCACGTATAAGTTTGAAATCTAAACATTGTGATGTGATCGAATTCGATTATTTTGAGTATCCGTGTTATCGTTGTGTATTATAATAGGCTCACCTATAATTAATTATCAGTAAGAAATATACAGTAAAACCTCCTAGTACACTGCTCGTTTCTAAAAAAATGTCCTCTATCAAGTAGTGTCCGCTTTTAAGAGGTGGAAGTTTGAGGCAAATTAATGATTAATACTGGAAAAAGTGTCCTCATTTCGGAGGTGCACATAAAGGGAGGCTTCACTGTATATAGTCGAATTTGAGAATACGTATTTAAAGATTATAGTAACCAAAAGATATTACTTCTTCTAAAACGTTGCAGTAGTATTATATTTTCTCTAATAATAAGTTTGCAATCTATCAGTACCAAACTACACATCTGTAATTTTTTTATTTATTTGAAAAGGTGTGAAATTAAGTTTTTTTAACTATTTTTATCTATTTCTGTTTTCTGAACCTTTTTGTTCTAAGGGGTAGGACTCCGGCCCAGATTTGCCAAACACCTTATCAATATGATTTTCAGGTGTAAAAAATACCTTTCTGCAAAATTTTACCAGAATAAAATACGAATGTTTCACCAGCTCACCTACTATAATATCTATAGATACGTTGTTTTGAAATAAATTTCTACTGACTTTGATGTTTTAAATAATAATAATTTTCAAGACCGATCGATCCGAAATACATCTTATTTGCATTAGATGTATTTCGGATAGATTTTCTTTTGGCAAATGCAATTAGGTTGAAATCTAATATTATGCTGAATATATGTGTATCTACGTATTACTGATTAAAACTGCTGTGGCAAACTCAATAATTGTTTTAAACGGAGGCTCAAGAATAATTTTACAGGTGAATCTGCAATTTAAGGACCTTGTAATTTGGTATTACTGTTAGATTTAACCAATAACCAAATTCGGACACAACGTTAACGTTTGTACAACTGAAAGTCAACTGCTTCAATACATGGAGAGAAACGATTTGGAATTTTTATGCGAAAATTCCGGTTAATATTACAGTTTTCGGGCTTAATTTTAACGAAACAGCACCGTAAAATTTCCAATAAGCCCCGAGTATCAACAGAGAGCACTGGGAAAATTACGCTAGAGAAACGTAAAATTTTATTATTCTAGAAAAAATTACGCAGTCAATATTTTCTTAATAAGATCAAACAATGATTGCTTTAGTTGTGTTTACGATCAAATAATCTACCTGTAGGCATGTTTTTCCCTAACGGCTTGCGAAAAATATTTAGTGTAGGCTTGCGCAAAATAGTTCCGTAGGGGGATTAAACATGCAACGTTTCCTCTTATGCAGGCCATACACGATCAAGTCTGCCGTCAAGTCTGCAGCGGACTTGACACGGCGTCCAGTATACTTGACGGTGTATGGCTATCATTGTACATGACAAGTCTACATAAATTAAAAATCGAATTTCGATTCTGCAAACTTGATCAAGCCTGCAGCGTCATGCAAAGTTGAACGTGTGTATGAGCGGTCAAGTATGCATAACGTTAGTCGGCATCTGCAGGCGAACGATTTTTCTTTTTGGTTCTTAATTGCGAGCAATAAGCCTAGGATGTCTAACGCGGCGTCGGCCGCCACTGGGGACGCCATGGTTTTAACTGATGCGGCATCATGCAAATTGGACGGTAAACTTGATCGTGAGTGGTCTATATGGATGCGCTGCAAACTGGACGACCCGTCAAGTCCGCTGCAGACTTGACTAGAATTGATCGTGTATAGCCTGCTTTATGCATAGCAAGGAAACATATCTGCAGAATTATTTAGTTCCGAATTCACTTCGAACTGTCGATATTCAGTGAGCTGCCGTGATGAGATGAGAATGTGTTTACATAATGTAATTCCAATTTTAGAACGTACTCTTGCTGTCAATCTGATGACAGTGAATATGCGCTCTCATCTCATCGCGGCAGCTCACTGGATATGGACAGTTCAAAATGAAATCGTAACTATATGGATATGCTAAAATTATATCTAGGGAAGGCAAGAAAACATTCCGACAGAAAATATTGTTCCTAGAACTATACAAGTCCGAACCGACCTAACTGTAATTTAGTGTTTAAAATAACTCACGCTGACAGACAACTTGATGAACTCGACCTTTAATAATAAAAATTAGTATTTAGAAAACTAAACAAATATCGCTGATCATCTTTGACATCGTTGGATTATCTATTAGGCGTTCAAAATCAAAGAATAATACCCGGCCAAACTGGTTTGGTCTAGTTCACCTAGGTATAATATGCCGTCCAACTCTGTCAGCATTTCTAATAGTGTTTGTGTCACGAGGGGTCTGCTAAGCCATCGGTAGTGAAGAAAATATATACTACTACATACCTTCGCTTGCAGGAAAGAGGTTCTTTACATGAAACAACTCAGCAAGCCACAGTAGCAACTAAAATATATTTCGAATGCATTACGTGTAATGTGTCTGAAATGCATGTTATTTGTCCTTTAACGTAGCTGAAATGAATATGGTGGTACACCATTCGCGTCTTATTATAGAAATTAAATTTCTTATAAAATTTTCATTTGAATAGAATACATGAAAAGTAGATCATAAATTGGTTTTCTGCCCAAGTTTCTTGTATTTAATTTAATGAACTAGTATTTACACTCACTGCTGACGCAAAGTGTTGTAAAGAAAAGTGAAGGTCTATGTATGTCGCTTTCTAGTAGGTTTTCCAAAAAATAACATACATTGAAAACGATTTGTAATGTATTTGTAATGCATTCCATATATCTAAATACATAATAGACTTATCTGGAGTTATGAACGCATAACATCTACACGTGTAATATATTCGTCAAACATTTTTCTTTCATTACACCTCAGATATTACACTTACGAACATGGTCTTTACAAATTAATGCATTCGGTAATGTCCACGTAATAGTTACTCTAATAAAATGAGTACCTTACCCTAATGTGTATACATATATGGCATTTGTGACTTTTTGACGTTTAGGGCACGAAAGAGCTTTAGGATAATTTAGAAAATAAGTACCGCCGTTTTCTTTCTCCTAAAATATTCTGTGCTTGCATATCAAAAACTATACCGTGAAAAGTACTTCAAAGAAAGGGTGAACTGTAACGTCTGTAAGACACTATATCAGAATTTTGGCGATCAGCGCTTTTTAGCACTGTTTATTTAGAAAATAATAGTAATTACTTCTAAACCGGATTGTAATGTGTGCTGCTAAAGAGCGTTTGTGCATTTTGCTAAGGAAAGGGTATTCAGTTCCCTCTGCGCAAAAGGAAAGCTGATCGGATGTTTCGAACTTTTATTATATTAAGTTATAGCAAATTACATCTTGAAGATAAATTGTGACGTCCTGAAAGGTAATTTTAATGCTACGGGAAAACCATCTGAATTGGTTCAAGGTAGGCAACTTTATACATTGCACTATTTAATCTGCAGAGAAAATTAGCGACGGTGTAAATCCTCATACAGCCAAAGCACTTTTCAAAGACAAAAAATCCCTATGAAACTAAAATGTTTAGGGCCAAGAAACGAAAGGAATATTAAGAAGCACTGAAAGTCAACTAAGGAATCGTTTCCCAGATTGACCGTTGCATTTTAAACCTTCAAAGTTAAGAGTAATTCAAGTGTCGCCGCATATGATGAAAAGGAAGGAGTGTAGTAAAGCGTTTAGAGCTGCGTTATAAATCACAGTGGCTTTCTGTATCAAATTATTTCTGTAGGATATTGACTCAGTCTACGTATAAAAATGAACTTAAAAATTAAATTGAACTGTAACGGAGATTTCATTAAATACAAGTTATTTGTGAAGAATTTGTAAATCAAATGTAGTTAATGGTTAGCCAACAATCTCACTTCCTTTTAAAGTATATTTTGTTTTTATTCAGTTAATTTTTTGAAGTAACATAGTCCCTTTCTTTTGCAATTAAAAAAAAATTTAACAATATATTCGTTTTAGGTTCTTATCGTTATGATTACATCAATTGTTTTCTATAACTTTATAATTAATTTCTTAAACTTTTAACAGCTAGTCTTTAGCGCACGTGAAGTTTTATTTTGCCTTATGTATTTATTTGAATACTTCCTAATAAGTCCTATCTACATGTATTTTCACTAGAATATATTTTTCAAAATATTTACATACATTTACTTAATTAAAGATAGCGGTAGGTATCTTCTTTAAATGTTCGGTCTCTTGAATGAGTTGATAAATTTACATTACATTACAATTGCTTTTAGTGTGTAGCTTTAGGGTGTATAAAGTAATTTACTCGATACATTCGTAGAAGTTTTTTACATTTCTAAGATCTATGCGCATTCCTTTTTGCTTAAATTGCTTTTGTATATGCATATTTTATGAACACAGAAAAGCGCTTAGCGTACTAATTTAGTCTCACATTTTTCCATAATTTACATTACACATACACTTTAATTGAATATGTTTATATATATATATATATATATATATATATATATATATATATATATATATATATATATATATATATATATGTATATATATATATTTATATAGCTTAGACATCCACACAATATACTCAATAATTATATTTTTATATTTGTTTTTTGAAAATAAGACATTTCTTCGTGCTTTAAGACAAATTAAATTACTTTTTACAACCATTTGCTCATGTGCTTGTATTCCGCCAAGAAAAAAGGAAAAATTTATTTAATTTTATATAATTTACTGTACAACTGTTTATTTTCGGAAAATGCTTTTCTGGTTTCATTTCATATAAATCAAATAAATAATCAATAAAGTTTTTGTAGAAATTGATTTTGGCGTTACCCACTTTAAGAAATCTCTCTTCAAAGCTGTGGATTAGGACGAGTGTGGCAGAAAAAAAGAAGTGGGGAAAAAGGGTCGTCACACTTAAGGTTGTCAAAATACTTTGTCAAGGTAAATATTTATCTCCCTAGCTTTTATGTGACATAGGGTGTAATTTTTGTAATTAATCGTACTTAAGAACAAAATTTATACAATAAATTGCTACTTAGGCTTAGAGGTAGGAGAAAGGTTAGGCTCTTGTCGCGTGGTCAATATCGTCGCAGGCTACTCTATGTATATGTAAGCTTGAAAGGGTATAAAAACTGCTGAGGCTTTGTGGTGCAAACTAAGTACACTTGCCTCTAATTCCAATAGTAAACCATAGTTATTGGATTGGGAAATTCTACATTCTCTTGATATTTTTTCTGGATATTATTCAAGCCTTAACTTGAGACGAAACATGTGGTCACGATAAAAAGCTTCTTCTTGAGAATTTTTAGTCAAAGTGTCGTGTTTTAAAGTGAAAACTCTCTTTTTGTCAAAGCAATGCGTGAATTATTTTAGTTTTTTGAAATTTTGGTAATTCACCAAAGAGGCTACTGTCCTATATATCTTAAAAATTAACTTCCTACATTAATTTTCTTAGTTGAAGCAGAGTTGTTTGGCCTGCGTACAGGGTGTCTTAAAATGCGTTTGGTAGAATTCAAAGTTCATTTAATATAAGTGACCATATTTTAATTTTTTCGATGTTTTGTATCATATTCAGTTTGTTTCCGTTCGAATTTCACTTTTGAGAACAGACGAGAAGAGTGCTAATTTTTCGCTTACCTATTTGAGATTTTAAATATACTTATAAAAAGCAGCAGAATGATTCGTATGAGACTATATACCTTCATACCAATCCATTACACTTTTCGGGTAAGACAAACGCGTGCAGCTACACTTGATTTTTTCTTATACGAAATATATTGCATAACTCTGGTACCGTTTTCTTTTTCAATGTAGAACAATGTTTTTTAAAACTAATTCCTGCGATATTGAGTATCTACGCTTTATTTACTTCCGCATTATCATAGGCTGTGACCACTTTATTTTAAAAAACACAATCTGGTTGCGAAAAACTTCACTCATTGTTGATGGCACCATGTCTTTTTATCTCTAAGATTATTACCAATTGAAAGTTCAGTACATACTGATTCAAGACTACAAATACTGTCACCCACAATTTTGGACGCCCCATACATGTTTGAATTTCGCATTTGATAGCATATTGTAATATCCTGTCAAATCTGAAATATAGTAAATTTGAAATATATAATAATTCTCATTTTGTCCCGAAGTTAACTGACAGTGGCTAGTTTTGTAAATATGCATTACGATTAGTTATTTAAAGGTAAGTCTGCTTAACCTATCTTTTTACCTATAGCACATGATCCATAATGTAGTCACTTAAATGTCCAAAATTGACCTTGCAAAGTTGGCGGGATATGTCTGCTTCCTTTCTTGGACTGCGTGGACTTTTTTAAAAAAAAAATTCTACTAAAAATACACACAGAATACAAATAGGGCGTTAAACAGTTCAGCTTGAAAGACAGCCCTATAAAATGTACTTGTTGGAGCAAATACTCACAGAACAGCTACATGAGACGCAATTTTGTATTTTCAAAAGGTAATTTTAGCAATTTTAGCAAAATACGGACTTAAACCAGAATCCCATCTTTTTGAGAACTTACATTGTCTGAAAAAGAAATGAAGCAGAGGATCAAGCTTTCTGGATAATACATATATGAGAGGTATCCTTCAAATGCACCCTTAAAAAATTTTAAACTAAAGTTTGCTTAAGCGTCTTTTAGTTCCGGTAGATAAAAATGAAAATAACGTATAAATTTTTTTTTCGTGTCCTGGTTACCTTAAGTTCTTTATAATGCTAAAAGCTATGTAATAAAACTTATGGTACCTTTGGTAACAGTTTGACAGCGGAAAAATCAGTTTTGAAAGCAACAAAATCAGTTATTTATGTAATACCGAGATCGGTATAGCAAGGAACTTATGGCCGGAGCACAATAAAATGTAAAAAGGTGCACTGTATTGGTAGTAGGTACATACATAAATCAGAAATTTAGAAGGAGCATTCACTAGTTATCGTAACCCCTTCTGTGAACTACCATTTAAGGTATATGGCTATGAATATACAATTATTTATTTATTTGCAACCCCTAATGGCCCAGGCTATCGTAATCGTAAACAGAAAAATCCCATGCAAATCTACTACTTTCGTGTGGAAAGCCAAACAGTAGTTCCTTACGCCTCCGACATCGGAGTTTTGACCTAAAGGAAAACATGTTAGAAGCCTACGCTGGCAGTGAATGCCATTTGTAGGAACAGTTAAGATCGAAAAGAGGTTGGATCAGCCTGCGAAAAACTGTATTACAGAAGTTAAGATTTCTCTGGGACACACACAGTTAAAACATAACATCTTTAAATTATAGGTGTGACCAAACTATTGCACTTGACCAACAAAGTGGAAAGGTTTCGAGAATCAGTCGATAGTTTATTGTCAAGGAAATAACTATACTGTTTTGATTTTTGATTTAATTATTTATTAGAGCTTTTTAAATTTATTGTATATATTTTAGGCAGAATTGATTTCCCGAAACTTTCGTTTAACTATTTTTGTATTGGGCAAACAAAGTGTTGCTTGTCTTTGATTTCAAATAATTCTGTGTGTTTTACTGTTTTAAAGTATTGGACATTATTAGTTAGAAAATATTGTGTCACTTTCAATTAGAGCAAGCATAAACAGTTTATTTTAATCTTTTGCGAAATCGGGAATTACTTCGTAGTAAAAACTGTTTTAATGAAAACTTGTTCATTGAAAAAACGGGAACTTGCAAAAAAGTCGAAGATTCTCAAGAAACTGTAAACATGTGAACATAAAACAAGGCCTAACGCCAGTATAAGCAATCTCGGATTAGAAAACGCTACCAGAAGTCCAAATATACAAACTGAATTAGTTTTTGTATGCAGAATTGCACGAGTGTTAGCGTCAAAGAATTAGAGATTAAGTGAAAAAATACAAACTTACTTCATATTGCTTGCTTTGATTTCCCCTTATTACACTTTGGGTCCTAAATATTCGACGAATTGTACTTAGAACATCTGGACTATTGGTTTTGACCTAATTGTACTCTGACAACAACTTCTTAACCAACTACTCTGAGTGTTATTTATGTCTACTAGCAGAAAGGTACTACCTTTTTAAGGTAATAAATGACGCTACTTAAATACCTTCTTGTTCTTTAACACAGATTCTTGGTAGGTTCCGACCGATGAACATTTAGCCAGCTCAGTTAATCGAATGATTTGGCCACGTCTTTAATAGAAAATAATAATATTTTACGATACATAATATAATATAGTATATCATGTTTTTGATTTATTCACTTATTTGCGCAATTTTTCAAATAATAATATTTTTTATTGCAACATCAAATTAAAGCTTCACAACGAGATACCATATGCATATATACTATAAGCACATATACCAGTGATGGCCAAACTCACACTACTTAATGTGAGGAATGCTTAAAAGCTTTAAAACCATTTCGTACTGTTTGTTTAATTTAGAACATTAAAATGTTTGTAAAAGGTTGTATATTTCAAGATATTGTATAATTGCTTACAAAACAACTTAAATATGACGATCTTTTAAAGTTTTGTATGTTTTAACGATTAAAAAACGCAAAAACAGACAACCGAATACAGCCAAACAGTGCATATACGAATTTAAAAGCTTAAAAGCTCACTTGCCCGCGGGCATAGGTTTGGACATTACTGATATATACCATATACTCACACCTAATGGTAAGTTAAAAGCTTTACCTATAATTCGCAGAAGCACACCTAAATTTTGCTTATTTTTCTTTGTAAGGTCATTTAAAATAATCGACTATATGTATTCTCGTTAATTTATGGTCTGTATAAGTCGAAGATAAGCACATATGTGTTAATTAAAATGTTTTTGTAAAACATTGTGTAATTTGTTAATTATTTCTTTGTTATCTTATTAAAACCATTTATTTAACTTGATAATATCTAACGATTTTACAATTTTTCATTTTTTTCTTTGGCGGAATATAATATGTACATAGTATGTATAAAAATTCTTCATGAAGCTTTTATCTTGTTTTCATTATTTTGTTTAAGCTTTGAGGAAGTTTAGGAATTGTAAAAACAATTTCTAAACATCTATTCTACTCCAATTATCCACTATAATTCACTTTATACCACAATTTCTTAATAATTTTAGTTTAATGTGATTAAACCTATTTAAAATATTCATAAAACCTGGATATTGCTTCTGTTCGTATATTTTATATATTTTTACATATTAAAAAATTTGTTTACTTTTTAACTAAAATACGTTAATTTTCTGATATTTAAATATATTTTATATATGTATATTACTCAATACTCGAAATATATTTAATAAATATAATAATTGTAAATATAATTGCTTCGTTGCAGGGTACATTTTAAAATGTTATGTTACTCTGCAACATATATAAATTTAATTGATACATTTTGATGGGAGATTTTTTTCATGAGTTCTATGTTTTCTGAATTCAATGCTAGTCTTGATTTACAATATTTATTCTAATGACTACTAGATAAGTAGAGAATTATTGAACTGAAGAACAACTTGGAAACGGCGTAAATTTAAATACAAAAATATATTTAATTTCATCTCTATGTAGCATTTGAGAGTTTCAATTGATATTTGATGTAATGCAAATTGATATTTTTAAGTCTTTAATTTAAGATAACTATGGTCATTCAAACGAAGTCGTGCTCGGCAACTTTTAAAAGTCAGGAATTAAAATAAAGAATTTCTTCTAGAAATTTGGATGGCCAACATTTAGCCAGTTATATTTTATGGCGATAAGTTACAGCATTTGTGGAGGATTGTACATGCAAACAAACTGGAACTGACACGAAAAATCAGACATGCAGCTTCTTTCAAGTTGAAAGAGCCCCCTTTTCATAATAATATTAAGGCGAACAAAGTCGCCGTAATAAGGGTACTATAGACGATTTTGAAAATGGAACGCTAAAATTCATTCCGCGCTTATTACTTGTTCCTAAGGCTGTAATGTCGCGGACAGACAATATTTTAAATAGAAAAATACATTTATTTATTTTTTTCAGCGTCAAAGCAGTCATATTTTTACACAGACTGATTCTATTTTAAATCGAGGCTGCTAATTAATTCTGATAGACTCATCGGTGAGAAAATTCTGGAGGGGGAATAAATCTACTTAAGAAATATCAAAAATAACTTTAACGCTTTTATTACGAAGTTAATTGTGTACTATTTTTTATGTGAAAAGAATGTTGCACAAATAGTTTAAATATTTTGTTTTTGTTTTGAAGTAGTTTCTGTTTCTATCGAAAAGATATTATCAAAATCCAATATTAATTAGCATGTGATATGCATGCTAAGAATGCAGAAAGGCGTTTATATTTTATAAAGTTTAAGAAGTATAGATAACTTTACCAATTATACTTAACGCGACATTACTTTGCAACCTTCAGTAGTCTTTTGTGGTAATATGTTGTTAGTAAAAACCAACTATGCGTGGCTGAAAATAGGTTTCGAACCTGGGCCAACATTTGAATAGGTCAATACGTTATTATTTATTATTTTGAGTACTCACCATGTAAGGAAGCTAAATTCTCTGCTGGGAAAAATAAGCATATTTGCTATCCAATATTGGACCGGATTTTCGGAGTTTGACTAGAGTTTCCCTTGGGATATGATTCGCGCTTAAAGTTATAATTGGTGAAATATAAGCAGAACAGAGAATTTCTCTTAGAATATGATTTGTGCTTGAAATTAGAACAGGCGCAATATAAGCAAAAGACCAGGCAGGCAAGTTGACCTCTTTGTATACCTCAAAACTACTTTTCCTCAGTACTCCCGTTCGTTGCAATTGACAACGCACGTCTGGTTACTTGACATCATTACTGCCGCAATAGTTAGCTTAGAAGCAGTTTGCTGCTTGGGTTAAGTACTGGCATTTGCTTGCTGCTTGGAAGCGGCTCAGGCAACTAGTTTCAGACCGTAGATTAGTATACTAGCCGTAAGTAGGTTAAGGGCAGTTCGCTGTTTGAGCCCCGTACGTGCATTGAATGTAAAGATCTAGGTGACTTAGAAGGGTGTTCATAAACTAGCTGTAAGGGCAGTTCATTGCTCGAGCCCCAGTTGCACGTTGAGCAGAGAGGCCTCAGGGATCTGCCTTAGTTGTAAGAATAGTAATAAACCGTAGAGTACCATTGAATTACACAGCAGTAGGGTACTTTAGGCGTAAGAAGGATTTGTTAGAGAGTTCAGCCATAAAGAGAGTTAATAGAAACAGTACTATCAGGCACCGTTTTTGAACTATAGGTCTGTCTTTCCCTATTCTGTTAGATGTCGGCCTTTCTCCACTGTTGTCACCCAATCAATCGCTAGCGTGACTTTCTAACTCAGCGTTGGCGTCCTAGTTACCGCACCTTGAAAGTATTATACATCACGACCTTTTGAATTATTTCAATTATTCGGATTTTCGAGTCTGTTGTAAGGCAAATAGAGAGTTAACAAAGCAGTTTGTTATGCTTAATCCTGAATCGAGCAGTTTTTATTGTATTTTCCATTTGCCATTGTTTTATTAGGCAAAAGAAAGTTGTTATAATCACAACGACCGACTAATTTAAAAAACTGAATTAGTCATAAATCTATTTAACTCAAACAAAACTTTACTCGTACAGAAAGGTGAATATTTCGATAAATTTTTTGTCAAAATTATTCGCCTTTAAAAATCGTGCAGCTATTTACTAGCGCCTTGATCTGTCAACATAATTGTATTCAATAATGTTGAAGGTTAGAGTTGTTCAGAGTTAGAAGAATAATACCACAACTGAATATGAAATAGTTTTAAAATATGTAGTATATATTGAATTTTTTTATTATAGAGATTTTTATTAGCTGCATAGAAATGGTTTTTTATATGGTGAAAGAAACCATATACAAATAAAATATTTTTGAGAAAATTGGCTAAAAAATGTCTACAATTACTGATAGCAATTAAAATTAGTATCGCATTACTGGCGATTGGCAATTGGACTTACATTAAATGGCCGTTTACTGATATGTTTACGTTGAATATTTAAAATTGACACGATACCGTTGTGCTTTCTGTACATTGTGAGGATTAAAATCACTTATTTACTACATTTTGTTAAAAATTTATAATTTTAGTTAATGTACATATACAATATATATTTATTTAAATATAGTTTATATAATATAGTAATATCACTTTGGTAATAACAGGCGAACCATTTGGTTCTGATATGTATCGTTACCTTGGTTGTGTCTTACGTTTTAAATTGCTTCGAAAACTACAAATACAGATATACTTCGCAGATTTATCTATTAACAATACCTGTAAAAGTGCTTCTCATAAGCGACAACTAAAAGATAAAAACTAAAGCTACCACCGCCTGGCACATATTTCATCTAATGCACCCATGGATATTTGTGCAAACTTTTTTGATATGTATGCGATACTGATGCAATATCCGAAATAGTGTTCAGCAATGGAATATTTCTTAACACTAAAGAATTAGTACATATTTTATACAATATCTAAATAATGATTTCAATTGCACAAATTTGCAAAATACTTCGATTGTTCGATTGTATTGCAAGAAACACACTTTAAAATTAATGTTGTTTGAGTGAAGTTCCACAATTAAGTTAATATGTTGGAATTGTAAAAGTATATAATATATTATAAGATTTTAAATTTGTTTAGTCGTGAAACATATACTGCTTCTTTTTTAGCTTTTTTCAGCAATTATAAAATTGAATAAGGATAAAATTTTATCCTTTTCGTGACATGACTCTCAAAAAAAACGAAGTAGCAGAGTCCTTGCTTGCTTGTATTTAATATTTATTAATCGGCGATTTTTAAAATTTATAAAATCGATTTTAAAAGTTTGCTTCAACATCTTTTGAATGGACGGTTTTACCACGAAAACTTTAAAAATATAACCCGTTGTTGTTGTAACAGTAGTCTACAAAGTAGTCTTGCAACTAATAATGTTTTTTTGATTGAAGTCAAGAATCATGAATTTTCGTTAGAGAATGTTCAATGTTCATGTTTATTGTGTTTTTGACAGTATATCTCAGTATATCGGAATTATACTCTATTTACTTTTGATTATGAGCGATATAGCGTTAATATTAGTATTTGCAAATATTATATTTCTCGTTACACTTCTTTACAGTGAATAAAAGTTACGAAACAAACAAATCTGATAAAGTATGATAAGTGTATTCAGAGTCATAAGATCAAAATACCCCCACTTTCCCTTTATATATATATATATATATATATATATTATTTTGGTGGCACTCTGTCGCAATTAAATACTGCGGATTTTTTTTAAATTAGTTTTTCAAAAAACATTGTATTTTAAATAAAAAAATTTTAAATATTTATCTTCATTTTTAATCATTTATTTTCCGAATGAACCACATTTATTCGTTAAATACAATTTTAACCTGAGTTTTCAATACTGTTTACAATCGCATAGTAGAGTTATTGTGTCAGAAACTTTCGTCAATATTTTTTAAATTCATGTTTATTTATAGCATTTATTTTCTTGTAATCTTCCGTTATTACCAATTCTTGCTCCACTATTTTAGTTTTAACCATCATAGAAAGAACAACTGCTTTTCTTTTAATCTTAATCATTGTTAGAAATTCCAACATCCCATTTGAAAAACTCAAAAATTCCAGCTATTTTGGAAATTTAATGTATTGTGATGTGACATAAAATCTTCGAGTTTTATTTCTATCAGATCGTACACTAATGTTTGCCGCTTAGGGAAATGCTCTAATCCATTGGCGAATTGACAGTTTTAGATAATACCTCATTTATATTGTAAGTTTTTTGATCCTGTAAGAGCTTCAATTCATTAATAGATACAGGCAATCTCGAAGGTGCTTAGAAGCCATAAGTTGCGTAAATGTTGGATGTGAATACATGACTTTTGATACTATTCTAGCGCGATGCAATTCAGCAGGAGTTCTAAAACAAGTCTTTCATTAAGTGTGCTTTCTACAGATATAACAATAAGAACTAATATATTCTTTTAATCACTTCTTCGTTGATGAGTTTCCAGTTGTTTTTTATCAAAAATATTCATGTCTGTGGTAACATTTTGAATACATTTTAAGATAGAGGCATCAGTAGAAATTGTTTTGAATTCATTGTTTAAAATTATTCCAATTATTTTTAAATATTTTAAAAGGTAACCATTTGAATGATCTAGAGCTAATATTTATTTATATTGTATCATTATTTTCATTATACATATGGTGACGATATGCCTACCAAAGTAAATATTTTTTTATTTTCTTCTCTAAAAAAATGCAATTTATTGATGTCCTGTCCTGCTGTAGTAGTGTCAAAGCTCATACATCATCTTTCCGGGTTTTCCAGGTTCGTTTTCGTGTAGTCGATTAAGAAGCGGATGAACCTAGTACCTTCAAAAAATGTTGTGCTCTGAGAGTCATTGCCACTATCAGAAGAGAACACGAGCAAGAATATCTCTGTTGGCCGGTTAATATTTTGCTTTACCCCCTCTTCAATTCGTGTCAACCGTGATTTTTTAAAATAATATTTTAGCATAAATGTTCTTTTTAATCATTTTATTTTTCCGTGGCAACCTTCCCTTTTTTGCGCTAACATGTAGTCTTTTTCGAAAGTCGTCATGTTTACGATGTTGTATCCTTTCTGATGGTTTAGACTTATTTTCTTTATGTTTTAGTTCTTGCCATTCAGTGAAATACTGTAAGGCACCGCAAACATTAGAATTTGTGGAGCATTTATTACTTTTGTTCGTTTCAGTTTGGTGCTGAAAAACAGGAACGATACTTGACTGATTGATAGTAACTTGGAATGCATTAAAATTGATCTTAAGTGATTACTAAATGGCAACGCGACGCGGATATGTACTTTCATAGCACTTTGTCGTAGCTCATAACTTCTTCCTACAACTATATATACTCGTAATATATTGGACTCCGGTAGCGATCTCTGAACTCTATTGAAACTAAATTACATAGTGCCTCCAACATAAGAGAACTAAATAACGGCGTGCCCCGATACTTTAAGAAATTTGTTCATAGGCGACACTTGGATTGCTTTAAGCAGTATCTTAAGGCACATTAAGTAAAGAAGAACTAAAAACTTTGTCTTTGAAACATACAATAGTTGCAGGTATTACGCACGACGACGGGATGCGCACCAAGTTGCCAAATTGTATCCCGTAATTGCCACCTGCAAAATGACCTAGGGTTGTCAACGGCTAATTTAGTACAACCTCCCCATTTCTATATAAAGGACATCATTTCTGCAATAAACCAGTACCTTCAGAAGCTTCAAAAACCTGATTTTGAATAGTGTTTTGAAGATAGATTAATAACTTCAAAAATGATGATTTTGTTGAGAATTTAAACTTTAAGAAAATAACAATAAAATGTTTATTCGTTTATGCTATCACAACGGCTGCATCAACTTATGTTAGACCTTCCGTACTTAAAAAACCTTGTTTTGTTGTGACTAATTTCTCTTTGTATTTGTAACCAGATTGAGCGTAAACTCGTCTATATAACAAAATGAAATTGTATTTAAGGCAAAGTTTTATAGTATAAATTGTAACAAAAACTTATTTTGTTACTAGTTATAATACAAATAGACTGAATTTATTAAAAAAATAAATCGAAATTAATATGATTCTTACTGCTAGAATTTACCGCTTTTTTATCGCAGATTCAGTTAGATTTACTATATGTTCGATTCTATTGAAAACGCTCTCATTTTTGTACCCGATTTTTCCTTTAAAATATAAAAATTACATAAGGGTTTTGAGGTTAGGCAGTGTTTTATATTACACACGTTTGAATTGGCGGCCGCACAATAGCACTGAGCTGCGGTAACTGATTTGGTCTATTGAAATCTACGTAGTTGAAGAGAAATTTGAGGCCTGCGCTGCGCTCTCTCGGCTTCAAATTGCTCTACATTATACTTTATTATAATTGACTGCGTTGTTTATCATTTCTACTTTTTCAATAAGCCCAAGGTACTCGTTATTTAACTTCAAATTACCAAGCAAATCTGTGACACGGTTGAGCTGCCTTTGAAAAGTTCCGGTAAAACAAACTAAGTTACCTGCATCTAACGTAGGTGTAAATGGGATAAGTTAGGTAGTCCAGCTCAGCTCTAAAATGTGACGATCAATGTACAACCAATGAAGCAATGTACAGCCGAGCAGACCCAACTTTACTGTATACCGGGCCTTATTGTTTGTATAATTTTTCCCATTTTATCGGAATTTACTGTGCTTACTTTGTCTCTAAAATACTGTTTGCTCTTTTCGTGTATGCCGACAATTCCCTCTTTATGTCTCTCTCTCTCTCTCTCTCTAATTTCTGTAACCCTTACGGGGCATGGGGTGAGAGAAATACTTCACCCGATTGGAGACAACGATTGCAAGTGAACCTACAATTAAAAGTGGATTCCGAACCACAATCATTTTTTTTGCAATACCCAATGGTCCTTACGAATCTGTTGTCAGCAGAAAACAACCATAGGTCGCCACCGACGGGATTCGAACCTGGGACCTTCGGGTTGGAAGACCGACACATTATCACTTACTGCACCAAAGACAATTACTAAAATAATATTAGTCGCTTGGCTTAGTTATATTAACCATTACTAAATTTATATACTCGTAAGATTTCTGTGCACTTAATAAGTATTTTTCGACAGACTTTGGTTGGATTAACATTGCCGAGATCAGTTTAGGTAATACTTTCATACACGATCCATTTCAGGCGTTAATATGCAGCCACAAAATATCATTTGTGTTAAGTGTGTTTTTTAAATGCAAAAAGGCTTACCGCATATGTATGTGTATAATACATACCTGCATACAAATAGTTGTTCATTGTTTAACCCTTCTTCTAAAATGTAAAAAACTAATTATATTATGTTCGTTTAATGTACAACACACTATTTTGTTGAGGCTACGTACGCGACCTATTACAGTATTGCTATGTCTTCTTAATAATACACAATTTTACTGCGACTTTAATAAATATCGGAAACCTTGTAAAGTTTGATTATGTTTTATTCACTCAATTAGTTGAGAAAGTCATACTTGTAATTGACTTTTTCGTGTGAAATTATTTTGTATATTAAAAGTTACAATCGATTATCAGATAAAACTGAAAACAAAAAAAAATTAACAATCAGGTTTACACATACTTGGTTCTTTTACTTTAATGTCTTCCGAAATAATTAATTTCAATAAATATTCAGTCTTACTCTTGCTTAATTTAAAAGAAAATCTTACTAAATTTTAAGCTCATTTTTGTGATATGTTTTCAGTTTAAAGTCGTGATAAGCAACATTTTTAAAAATAAAATGTATTTCTTCATTCTTCCACTGTAAAATGTGTTTCGATAAAGTAGAAAACAATACAATCGAACAGTTAATGTTTGTGCCTTCTTCACACTTTGTACATTAATTAATAAATGGCTTGTATTAAAAACATGCCAATAATATCTTATTTTATCCCAAAATTTCTGGTCCTTTGACCAACGACTACCCAAAAAGATATGCTATATCTAACAATAAATAAAGTAGTGTGTTTCTGTACAATATATGAATATGTTTGTTATTTGCATATAGTATTTAGAATTGTAAACGTGAAAAATTTATACACCTTATCAATATTCGTTTTGTATACACAGTACTGTTATAGAACAAATTATAACATTTTTACATAATAAATTATCTTAAAATAAAATTTTCAACTATGTAAACAAAAATATAAATAAAAAATAATTTAGGATATGACAACATTTTAAAAACCTTGCCTAAATGGATTTGATACCCTTCCACCGGATTGTTGATCGTGTTGTTGTTGCTGGTATTGTTGTGGTTGCTGGTGGCCGGGTTCACCTTGCCGGAATGGATTTGCTACTGGTTGAGGCAACTGCCGTTGATATGCTTGATTTTGCTGAGCTCCTTGTTGCTGATACAATCCCCCTTGCTCTTGATAACCTGGCTGGTACTGCTGTTGAGTCTGGTCTTGTTGTTGATAATTGTCGTATTGCCCTTGTTGGATGTATCCGTTTTGGCTTTGATCTATATTTGTTTCTTGTACGCCTTCTGCATCTTGTTTACCATATTCTAAATGGTTTTTATAGTCTCCGTCTACGGGTTGTTGGTCATGCATGGTATATGTCTGATATTCTTTGTTTGGCGGATCAGACATTAGAATGTTTGCTTCGTTTTCGAATGGTTTAAAATCATAAATGTGCCTAAGTTTCATTAGCACTGGAACGTAGAGTAAATTGGAAAACGCAATACCTACATTAAGTGCTGTAAACCCAATTGCTTCAACAACCCCTCCTGCTATAATTGGTCCGACTGCGTACGCTACAGAGTAAGATATATCGGCAATGGCGTAAATACTTCCATAAACAGATACGTATCGCACATCTACAAGGTAACCTAATGTAGGCAATAGCGCTGTATCAATCAAGGCGATTCCGAAGCATATCCCACAGATTGGAATCATCAGTACTTTATATGACGATGAAAATGGGATAATAAAACAGCATAGTCCTTCTAGTGCTAAACCGCCAGCCGCCATTAACCACTGATGTTGTGGATATTGCTTTGCCATTTTTACCGTAATTATTACACCAAAGACATGAGGAAAAAATGCAGGCAGCCAAATCATTCCAATTTTCCAGTTGTCTGTCGTCAAATTATCTTCCATCCAAAGAGATATAGTTGGTTCTAGGAAAGCTAGTGCTACGTTTGACATCATTAAAGCTCCAGCACAGACTGCAATATACGGATCCATCAGTAGTTTCCAAATTGGAATTGTTGGTTGATGAACTTCTTTGCTTTGATTAAGTTGCTCTTTGAATGGCTTCATAACTAATAGTAGCATCAGACCATCAAGTAAACAAATCAACGCTAATATAAGAAATGGTACTTCTTTGCCAGCAAACTGATATAACGCTCCTCCAAAAGGCGGTGCTACCAAACATCCAAAGCTAATAAATGCTAGTGCTATACCAAGAGCCTTAGATCGTTCTGATTCTTCTGTAAAACGGTCAGCAATCATAGCCAGGCCTGCAGTATCTGCAAATGCAGATCCAGCACCTTGAAGGGATCGTGCAAAAAATAGTACGCTGTAACTCCTTCCGCATGCAAAGACTGCAGTCGAGAAAAACATTATAGTTAAGCCAATCATCATGGGGAGGTCATAGCCAATTCTGTCAATTAAAGCTCCAGAAAAAGGATTGACCATTAATTGAACAATTGCTTTCGAAGCAAATAATATTCCTGTTGCAGAATCCTGACCATGATGATTGGGAGTTTTAAGTGTTGTTGGTGGGACAGTTGTATTCATAGCCGCAGCGGCTTCTTCCTCTGCCCATGCGCCAATGTATCGAAGATAGTCCGGAATAATCGGCACGATGACCATATATAACATATTGTCCAACAACAGAGCAATCGATACTATCACAAGAATAAGTTTTCTTTGCGATCTCGGCTCCTGTATCTTTTCCCATAATATTTCCTTTACTTCTCTTACCTCCAGATTAATTACAGGAAGAGTGAACGACGCCATATTATTAGTAATTTTAATTAAACTAAAACAACTTAATCGGTAAAAGGTCTGATCTTAACGATAGTAAAATGTTGTTATCCTCCTGCTCTTCTTCTCCCATTCATTTTCAATGATGTTGTTCGTATTCCTGGCTGTCAGGCCTCAATTTATAAGCATTTTGTTGAGTAGAAGGAAGTCTTCAGACAATCCACATCCAATGAGACAACCTTTAACAACACAGAAACAATATTTCGTTAGTATCTTGAATGTTATGTATTTTGCGATATCAAATTTTACGTCAAAATTCTTCATAAGTGTTTTTAAAAGTCTGGAAAGTTAAATGTTTTATGATTGAAATGCTGTTTCTGTGATGAGAAAGGATGTCCTTGGCGGTCGAACTTCAAATTTAACTGACAGAGTATTTCTTAAATCAAAAAGAAAATTTGATTATATGTATATTATCCTTTGAATCTATTCTACGGACATACATTTCAATCATAAAAATTTAACTTACGGTTGTAGTATATAAAAAGTTACAACTTTTTTTTAATAATTCTAGAGAGAAAATTACGCGCTACAAATTACATAAATCTAGAAGAAGAGACAAATATTTGTTAAAATTTTATATACATACATATGTATATATTTACAAGTTTGAATTTTTATGGCATTATATTGCCAATAATTCTTTAAATATCCTGAAGTTTCGGTTTTATTATTCTTGGGCTTTTGCTTTATGAAGGATGCAAATACAAGAGAATTCAACAATGCTGTGAGCAGTATTCCAAATGTTGGCAGGATTACGAGGAAATTGAACAATACTGAATCCGTTATTACGTACAGAGCTCATTGAGATTATAAACACAATACAACAATTTACAAAATTTGGACATATGAAAATTTGTCACAATAAATAAAATTGTTTTGTCACAATAAATAAAATGTTTTAAGTCTGCATGACCCCACCAATGAGATACTCTTTTCTCTATAAATAACGAATTAATAGAGTAGGTACAATGGTTATTATATTTCGAAAAGTACAACATGTAAACGAATGGAACTCTTTTTATTAAAGGCGGATTAAGAAAAAGGAATAGTATTTTCTATGTAGGTTACGTTAGGACAAGGCAAGGCTTAACGACAAGGACAAGTTGAAGATTGAATAACCAAACTTTGTTTTTTTGATGTTGTCTTAAACGTAGACTAAGCTACCGAATGCCAAGGATTAGTTCTATAATATTACTATATATAATACTAGTACTATTTTTTAACCCAGGCCTCAGCCTATCCTTATTTTTTGATACAGGGTTTTTTAGCGCTGTCTCCAGCGTCCGCCAAATTCTTGGATACTAATTTTTAGTTTTCTAATTTTGCCAAGTTTCAGTTACTAAACCCAAAAAATCATATAAATTTTACAAAATGTATTAGTCTTTTATTTAAATGCTATATTTTGTTAGATCCCGTACTTTACGGCTGTGAAAAATTTAGGTTTATTTCCTCTTTTATGTCTAAGTATATAAACAACTCTACGTTCAGTTTCACACTAAGGATTGTCACACATTTATATATAGAATCTTTTTTTGACCAAATATTTTATAATATATTTCGTCAAAGATTAAGTGTAACTTCTTAAAGTTCTAATGTTTAAATTGGGAATGCTAACAATGGTAAAACAAATCTGCAGGATGAAAAAAAATTATATGATTAGCTGAGAACGATTAGAATCCACCTTGTTGATGTTGCATATCAAGATGAAATGTGGAGAATAGGGGTTTGTACCCGGTACAGAATGCACCGCTGAACTTAAAAAGCATAAAATAATTTTTAATTTGATATATATTACGACATTTGGAAGTCGGTGCAAATTAAACAAACCAAACTCAATGACCTTTCCAAAATTGCCAACAATGTTGATCTAACTCCTACCATTGCAGGTACAGTCACTTCCAAAAGTGAGAAAAATAGTTTGCGATTACCAAAAATTCAGCATTTTCCCAAATTTTCTCTGAAATTCATGTAATTAATACATGAGTTTTTTATTTTTATTAAATTGCCCATCTTATTACCTTTCCAAAAAGGTGCAACATGATAAGGTATACAAAGGATTAGAAAAACCGCATCCTTAGAAATCCCTGACTACCTAATTATTTTATTGCACGTTAGGTAGGAAATTCTTTTTTCGGAAAGGTCATTGGGATAGTAGTTTTTAAGCCTTTGTTTGATGTCGCTGTGTTGGGTAGATCAAAAGATAAAAATAAAAGAGTAATGTGCATATCATGAAAAACTGAAATTTATGAATCACCCTGTAACTCCCAAACGGTTGAGATTGCTCCCCCCTGTCATACTATTTTTTTTGCCTAGGTGAGATCTATCATCCCACTCATTTTGGAACTTCAGATCTTAAACACCCTGTAGTTACCACCACCGATTTTAGTAAAGTCTTCGACAAGATCTCCCATAACGTTATCTTGTTCAAACTTGATCGCCTAGGCTTCCCCCCCACATTCATCTCCTGGATTCGATCCTACCTCAACAACAGTCAGTACAATATTCTTTTCAGTTCATCCATTTCTAACCCTATTGTCGCTCGTTCCGGCGTCCCTCAGGGCAGCCACCTAGGTCCATTGATTTTTATCCTCACAATAAATGATGTTGAATGTGTCATCAAACACTCAGAGTTGTCCATTTATGCCGATGACATGAAAATAATCAAACATATCTCCTCCACTACCGACTCTCTTCTCCTGCAAGAAGACCTCGATTCATTCATCACATGGTGCATGAAAAACTTTCTAGAGCTCAATGTCTCCAAATGCCAGTCTATTTCTTATTGCCGCAAACGACTTACCACCACCCCGAGAGTCTATATGTTAACCGACGTACCAGTCCCTATCGTTACCTCTTTGTGTGACTTAGGAATAATCTGTGATAGTGAACTCAATTTCCGTTCCCACATTGACAGTATAATTAACAGAGCTAACTCCGCGCTAGGTTTTGGGAAGCGCTGGTCTAGAGAGTTCTCCAATCCTTAGGTTTCCAAATCTCTCTACATCTCCTTCGTTAGACCTCTCCTTGAATATGCCAGCCAGGTATGGTCCCCTACACAAAAAACTCACATTAATATGATTGAATCGGTCCAGCGTAGGTTTATTCGCTTCGCTCTACGTGATCTTCCGTGGGTTGACAGATTCAACCTTCCACCCTATGAAAACCGTCTGAAACTGATCAACTTACAACCTTTAAGCAAGCGTCGTGATGTTTCCGACATTCTCTTCAATCCTGCAATCTTTACCCATCTATACCAATCCCCGTAACCTTAAGTCCACTCTCCTTTTCGGACTCGACCGCCATCGCACAAACTACGGTCAAAGCGAGCCAATTACCAGGACGTTACGAAAAGTCAATGACCTTTCCTCTTTTGACTTCCATCTGAGTAAATCATCCCTTCACAAAGCCTTATATCTTGACCCCGCCCATCTTGATCCTGATCGCATACCTTACTTCTTCTTTCTTTCGCCTTCTCCCAGTAATCAATGCATTTAGCTCATATTGTAGCTTATACTTTTTATTTATTTATTCTTAATTATCATTAATTAAGTATTAAGTTATAGCTTGGATTTTGTATTTTTATTTTTATTTTGTATTTTTTGTTGCAATAGCTTGTATTAAGCTTAAATAAATAAATAAATAAAAATAAATAAATAAATAAATAAATGCTCAGTTCACTACCTTTCAATTTACTGCGACTAAGGAGGGAATAAATATGAATATTATAATAGAGTCGAATTTTTTGTATGGGTTTGTGTAAATATCCTCAAATTCGAGATATAACTATTACATATCTAAAATAATGTTGATATAGTTATGATAATGTGGCATGTAAACGGTAATGAGGAGCTTTCACTGGACGCTTATATACGATAAATTCTCTAAAAAATATTCTGTGGAAAGGAAGCAGAAGCCACTCAAACTCCCGTACCAGATCAGGTCGTAGAGACGTTATTGCAAAATTAACTAGATGAGGGCATTTGTGCATACACAATTACTACACCAGTGTTGGGCTAGCAAGGGAATTATTGGCCAAAAAACTCATTTAGTAGGAATATTAGGGCAAACAGAAAAAAGAACCCAAACGAAAAAAAAATCAGTTCCTAGAGCATTTTCACAAAATGGAAGGATAAAAAAAATATCCTGAATTTAAGCACTTAAAAAGATGTTTCCACGGTTATTGTTTTAAAACGTGGAAGTTGAAAAACCTAAGTCAAAGATTTATTTCAACACCCTAAAAGGGTTTATAGATTTATCCGACCTGAACTTAAAAAAATGTATATGACTAGATTCAGAAAGCATATTGTGGAAAACTATTGGCCATCGAAGAAATGTTCCCTTACATTTTGACAGACAATACTGGCAAAAATCATATTCAACAAACAAAGTAAAAAAAAGGTCGAGGCATTAGTGTTAAGGTTTTCTATAGAGATGTAAGGAACACACCTTCTGACTTGGAGTTGTGTAAATAAGGAAATACTTCACTTTAAGGCCCAATATCATAATTCAAAAACGTGTGGAATAACTTGTCAACAATTGGTATAGGTAGGCCAAATTGTTTGAATAGGATTTTTACGGATCATATAATGCGAATTCGTATACAAATATTGATAATGCATTTGAAGGTCGTAAACCAAACGAAAAGCCTTTGTTTATTCCAATTACTGTTATTAATGTCTGCTCTGCGCTGATGTCTAAAAAATTTATTTCAATTCGACTGGATTCCCTGCATCTAAGGTTTATAAAAATACTACTTCCAATTATTCTCCCTATTATCCACATTTCTTTCACAATATTATAGTTGGATCAAAATTACATTGATATGGACGATTTCAAAAATTTTGCCTACCCCTAAGAAGTCTACAAATCCGGTGGAATATCTCCCGATATCTATCCCAGCGTTTCTTTCAAAGGTTTTCGAAAAATTACTTCATACGCAAGTTATACACCATCAACAGGGTGTTTCAGATCTGACGTGCCAAAATGAGTGGGGTGATAGATCTCAACTAGAGAAACAAAAAATTGTATGGCAGGGGGAGGGGGGGGGGGGGGATCGCAACCGTTTGGGAGTTACAGGGTGATTCATAAATTTTAGTTTTTCATGGTATGCACATTACTCTTTTCTTTTTATCTCTTGATCTATCCAACACAGCCACAACAAACAAACGCTTAAAAACTACTATCTGAATGACCCTTCGAAAATTGTCAACAATCAATCATTGCAGGTACAGTCACTTCCAAAAGTGAACAAAATTGTTTGCAATAACCTAAAATTCATAATTTTCCCAATATTTCTCCGAAATTCATGTAATTAGTATACCTCTTTTTTATTTTGATTGGATTGCCCATCTTATTACCTTTCCAAAAAGGTGCAATATGTCCACGTAGAGAAATATGTAGAAATTTATACGTAGAAATCCTATCGGAGAGTATTATAAAAGTCAACAAATTAAAGAAATTAAACTCAGATTAATTAAAAAATCCTTTTTATTGAATTTAAAAATAATTACAATTAATCTTGATAAGTACTAAAACCCGTTAAAAATGTCCACCGTCACTTTGGAGGCATTTCAACAATCTGCTTCTAAGTCCCTGTTTAAGGCGTATTGCAGCCAGCCTCTCCTGTATTTTCGTCGCTGCATTCCCAATTCGGCTAACTAAATCCTCCCTATTGTTAACTGAGCTTGAATAAACTTTATCCTTCATTGTTCCCTACAAGAAAAAGTCCAATGGGGTAAGGTCTGGAGATCTAGCAGACCAAGGTATCGGTGCACCTCGTCCAATCCAGCGGTTGGGAAATTTTTCACTTAGTATTGTCTTCACAATGTTAGCCGTATGCGCTGGTACTCCATCGTATTGGTGAAACATTCCCCTAAGATTATCCATCTGGCATTAAGATCTGGCAGTGTATTGTCCAAAAAGTCCGCATAAATTTCACTATTAAGCACTTGTAGCAAAATGAATGGTCCTACCAAATGTTGCCGATGATACCAGATGAAACATTGACACTGAATCTCTGCTGGAATGAGGTCACCTTTGCCCTGTGTGGGTTAGTGTTCGACCCAGTATTGAGGTTATGGAAATTCTTGATATCATTCCTGGTGAATTGACAAATTGACATTCATCTCTCCACGGAATTTGGACCAGAAACGCTCTGTCGTCAATGTTGCGTTCCAGAAGCCAAGTGCTAAATTTCAGTCTTCTTTTAGAATCTCCTTCCAGTTGTGCTTGAGCCGGGTGATGGTGTTATGGCCGTAATCCCCCTCGATGAATAACCCTCCAAACCTTAGATGACCACACTCCGAATCGCTTTGCGACTCGTTTCGTACTCATCTCAAGGTCTTGCCTCACGATGGTTATTATTTGCTGCTCGACGTCGGCAGAAGTTCCCGAAGTTTCGGATCGCGTCTTCATGTCGTGTGAAGTTACACCTCCTGTTTCTCTTCACCTTTGGAAATTCCGTGTAAATATCCCTCTTTGGGGTGCTTGCCGGTTAGGGAATCTCTCTTTTAAATGTATATAATAACCAGGTATTCCTCAAATGTAAATTCTACCACTTTTTAATAATTTTTGCTTAAGAACACCTGTACTTGTTGATTTGCTTTTTAACTATGATAGGTATTCTTGCTGACTGACCCTTTTTCATAGCAAAATTTTCATCAGGTACGAGTAACAGACCGCCAGGATACAAGGGTTTGAATTCTAGCTAACACAAGCTAATATCGGAAATTGAACAAAATTCCACTAACATTTCTATAACTTTTTTGCAGCAATAATTAAAATTAATTACCTGTTAACCCAAAACAAACATTATCGACCTTTTAACTTAAAAATTTTTGTTTCTTTAAAGAATTTCCTACCTAAAGTGCAATAAAATAAGTAGGTACTCAGGGAGTTCTAAGGATACGGTTTTTCTAATCCTGTGTCTACCTTGCCATGTTGCATCGTTTTGGAAACGTAATAAGATGCGCAATCCAATAAAAAAAAAAAGGTATACTAATTACATGAATTTCGGAGAAAAATTGCTGAAATTTAGGTAATTGCAAACCATTTTTCTCACTTTTGGAAGTGACTGTACCTGCTATGATATGAGTTAGATTAACATTGTTAACAATTTTTTAAAGGTCATTCAAATAGTAGTGTTGGATAGATCAAGAGATAAAAATAAAAGAGTAATGTGCGTACCATGAAAAACTGAAATTTATGAATCACGCTGTAACTTACAAACGGTTGAGATTGCCATCCCCCCTGCCATACAATTTTTTGTTTCTCTAGTTGATCATCACCCCAGTCATTTTGACATTATAATTTCCTGTAACAATGATGAATTCACAGTGTTGGTTCTGCCTAACGTTTCGGAGGCTTTTGACAAAGTTGATCACAGGTTCTTGTTTTGGAAGCTTGGTTCGATATTTAACTTTTGTACTGCCGCATGCGGTTTAATATTGTCATATCTTAAGCTGGCTACCTCAGGGATCTATTCTCGGCCGTCTTTTATTTACAATGTTTATTCATGATCTTCTACCTGTTATTCAGTACTACAACTGTTATCATTATTCGGATGATACGCAGCTGTATATTTCGAGACGTCTGGGCCTGATGGAGAATGGTATTTGTCGATTGAGTAATGTTGTGATAAACGTGTCTAAGTAGACTGCTTAAAATTGTTTAAACTTTAATTCCCCTAAATCAAACGCTATTATAATCTATAAATCTAATTCAGAACTTTCTTCATATTTTTATTCTTAATAACATAATTATTCCCTAAAGTGATTCAGTTAAAATTCTTAGCATTATTTTTATTAGGTCTCTAAGTTGGCGAAATCATGTCAACAGTGTCGTTGGTAAAATACATATATGGGACCCTACGAAAGCTGTCTTTATCTGCAATTTATACGCCTTAAGTTACTCTTCTTTTACATGTTAGATCTTTGTTGATTTCGTTGGTTTCATTTCTAAATTGGGATCAGTGTAAGTTGGTTACCTGAATTTAGTTTTTGGACTACAGCGATTTGATTATATACTACCCTGTTTCATCAAAGTTCGTCATTTTAATTTTTTTCGTATAAAATGAAGTAAAAACACAAAATTTTCTATCAACATGAAATATAAATGTTTATCTCTTTTAAATGCAATACAATTTTAATAAATATTAGAAGCAATGCCAAATCGAATAGAATCGGTTATTTCAGCAAAAGGTTGTACTAAGTGGTAAAAATCATTGAGGTTAATAATTGAAATATCTGCCTTATAACGATTTTTATGTTTTACATAATAAATTAATTTTTTGTTGTTTTGTATCTTATTGTTTTTCAAAAATTTTATCAAAAATCATAAAAATGTATTATATTTAAAAGAATAAATATTAAAAAACTATTTTAAACATTTAAACATAAATTTATGCGATTCAACTTTATTATATAAGAAAAAATAAAACTGACGAACTTTGATGAAACGGGGTAGTATCTTCCTTTTTAAGTCCACTTTGGGTTGTTCTCTTGATTGTTACTTGAAATTTATTATAACACACTTTAATATACTCAGTCTAATAAAACTTTTCACTAAATATTCCGCATTATTCCTCTCAACCTAGTGAACACCAATTTTTCATTCAATCCATTAGACTGTGGAACCTTCTTCCAATCGAACTGAGCAGCGGTTGTAATTTTCAAGAAAATCTTTTTGAGTATTTTAAATCGACATCGAATATTTAGACTATTCTGTTTACATTTTGATTATATTTAAATTCTCTGTTTATATTTACCCAAAGTTTAGCCGAATCCTTTTGTTTATTAATGAATTGTATGTACTCAAAATTTACTACGGTTACTAGTAGAGTAAATAAAGGAATATCTGTATCACACTTTAGTTACCATAAACCGTAACTAAAGTGTGATAGAGATATTCGTTTATTTACTCTTTGTAGATATCTGATAAAAAAGCGGCTATTGTTTGCTCGTCCAGCACCTTGCTTATTATCACCATTTTGGTGATGATACATTTTATAAGGTAGAGAAACAGAGCGTTATTCAAGTGAAAGTAGAATATGATGGGTATTAAACTAAAGTTTTATTTAATTTTGGATTCACAAACAAATGAAAATATCAGATAGTAACCCCCCCCCCCCCCCCCTGTCACATTCCCGTGAAAGAAGGGGTTAGATTATGAAACAGTCTTCCATTGAATGTTGATGCTTTTAGATTATTTTAAAGCTGTTAATTATCTTGATAATCATGATAATATATACATGATCTTACTTCTATTCTTCTTAATTTCATTCGTTTATTGAATATTCAAACTGAAATGTAGTTTTGAATTTTATGATTTACATACATATCTTTTGAATTCTTCTATTGATATTTAGCTGATTATACTTCTAAAACTATTCAATAGAGTATAGCGCATAGAGTGTGTCTTTATATTTCAAATGTGCTTTAAATAGTCTTATTATTATTACTTTTAATGGAAAGCCTGCCATCTTCTACACCACTGAAGAATTATTTTATAACTATAATTAGTTAAAATCCGTAATCCCTTGTGGACATGGGGCGGAAGAAAAATTTGATCCAAAGTGATGACAAATATTGCTAGTGAACCTTCAGTTTACGATGGATTTCGGACTGCCGACATTACTCTGCAACCTTCAATGGTCTTTTAGCGTATTCTAATAAACGACAAAAGTATTCGAATTAATGGAAAATCTAATTGTTTTATTTTCCTAGTACCTAATTCTACGTTATTCTGCGTCACTAGGTATGCGCATAAATTAAAATAATAAGAAATTAAAGAGAAAATCATTTTAATTGCTAGACCTAGGTGTAAACAAAATCAATACAGCACGGCATATACGAAACTCATTCGTGTACATAAATAAAATCTAAGCAAAATTTCGTGCGTGACTGAATCGTGAAAAATTGTTTCCCTTGCATGAGAACTAACCATAAGGTTTGCCTTTGACTCTGTATATGCTTCAATACTTGAACCGAATGCTCGTGCAAGAAAAAAGGAACTTGAGGATAATAAACGAGGAGCATAGGGCAAGCACCACTTCAACCCTCTTTTTCATGAATATAACCCAGTCGTACCCTCACCTACTACTAGGATTGTTGTTGAGGAAATTTTTTTACAAATTTGTGGAAGCGTGTATTTCTATAGCAGGTGAGTACTACAGCTCTAATTATAATCGAAGAACTCACCACAAAGAGAGGGAAGCGAATGAATGGCATTGAAAAGGGAGGAAATATATAATCTTGTACACTCACACCCTTGTGTATTTAATAATTATGTTTAAATTTTGTAAGAACTGACTAGCTCACCCTTAGTAGGTCTGCAACCCACAAAAATTGTTGCAATTTCCTCAGATTTCAGGTTGAATGGATATATTACACGAGGCAAAGTACAAGGGAATCGTCTTCTCTGGCTGGCAATAAGGCAAATTGCTTCCAACTCATTAAGCACCCTTTAACCATTAGGGCTTGAAGAGTAGGCGTTATGACGGCATTTCCAATGCCGATCAAAATAAAATAAGAATTTGGAAGGAGAACAGCAGTAATGATAATCCCCACTTGTGAAGGCTTATGAAGCCATAGCAGAAACCAAAATTTGAATAGGTTGCAATACTGTAATCCTCACACTTTTCGGAATAACCAAGTAGATAATTATCTGGCTATATGCATTTGCGGTTTTATTTCCTGTTGCATATAAAAGAAGGAGAAACCAATTACAATTTTCTACATTAAAGAAATTATTTTGCATTCACTAGCCTGTTATTAAGGAACACTGACACTTTTACTTTTTACGAAATGTTAAAACAATACATCAATTTAAATTACTTTGGTTCGTGGTTTAATAATATCCATCCAGTTTTCTCAAGATGAAACTTACCCTACCATATATAAATGCATATATTTAAATGCTATACTACCTTTATTTTTTACAGGGCCTAATAAAATTACACCGCCTTTGCCCAGTTCCATATTTCTTGAGTATACTTCAGTTTGTCGCTTAAAATAATTTACAATATAAGAGGCTTTCATTTTTAAGTAAGTTTCTCCAAACCTCAGGTCCCTTGGTGAAATTGTCCGTGCTATCACACCTAGAGCCTGGTTCAGTAGTAACTCGAGTTCAAGAATTTCCTCTTTTTATGTTCCAAGCTGGGATAGCAAATCTGTTCATGTTTGAGTCGTACTACAATTTCGTACCACTTTTGTCGTGATTCTTATGGATATGGAAAAATTGTTGATATTAAACAACATTTAAGCATATGATAATAGCTATTCGAAGAAAAAAGAAATTCATACCATTATAAAGTTGGTTTTCTTGAGAATTTAATTATGTTTAAAAATTAATACACCTCTTAACAAAAAAATACAGAAATTAACGTTCGTTAAGAGGTGGTTGTTCGATGACCCATACATCACAAAGCTTCTTTGTTGTTTCTCCGTCAAGCCCATTTTGGAGTGTTCCACTTCATTTTGGTTTGCAGTTCATATTAATCATATAGAGTCTATCCAACGTAGGCTTATAAGATTCGAATTTCCTGGCCTGAGATAGAATAACTCTTTTGTATTGTCTCCGTATATGAATCGACTTAAGCTTGTATTCTTCGATACTCCAGGATTGTTCTTGGTTTTAATTGTTTACAAAGGTTATTGATTTTGAGTTGCTCGCTACTTTGAAGACACATATCTATTCTGGCTCGGTCCCTAAAACGTAACAGCTTCTTCCAAATATCTCAACACATGATGACCCATGACGACGCTGGGGTTAGATTGTCGTTCCCGTAAGTAGCCACCTAAAAATACTTGCAGCTTTTAGTAAACTAAAGCAACCCTCAAATCAGGAGATCCCAGTTCGGCTGGAGCCTAGAAAACGCGTTATGTGATTGGCTAAAGCCCAATAGTAGCAGGGGAGATAACGAATAGTTTTTTTTCCTTTTTCCTTATCATCGTAACGCATTCAAATGTCCTTGAGGGTATTTCGAGTCTGTTGACATGCCTGCTTATAATCCAAAGACCCATAATAGCTACGACATCGTCAATGATATTTCGCTTAAGCGAGATAAGCTCTTTTGACTTATGTAGTTCCAAAGTAGGCCCGATCTGCTGAGTGATTAGATAAGTGTGTTTTCTTTACCATTTCTCAATTACAATCTATGATTAATGTCCAGCTTAACTGGTGGCTAGCGGGTTGCCTAGCTGGTGAGTTATATCCGAGTTTGGTACAGTGGTGCCGTGTCTCGCTAGCTCCTCTGTTTTAGAGTTTTCCCGAATACCACTATGCCCCGGTACCTGTGCGTGGTGTACATTAAGTCGCCTAGCTATGTCGTTCAAAGCTGAACGACATTTTTGGGTACTTGTAATGGTCATACACACTCCCTAGTTAGTTGTTAGGTAAAGACAAATAAATCATTTTATTTCCTTTTTCCTTTTCAAGGAGTGCACAGAAGGTGCCTTATCTTGTTTCGTTTTGGTACAGTTCCGCTTAACAGTTAATAAACTCAAAAAAAGGGGCCGTTCAAGTATTACGTAACGCAGTTTTTGAACCCCCCCTCTAAACGTTACGTAACACTCAGATGTTTACTTTTACCTAAAAATGTGAGTTATGTTGCGCAAAATACCGGAATAAGAAGCAATGTATATTAAGAGAAATTTCAGCCCACTTTGGCCTTAATGTGTGTTCGTGAAATTCGTAAGTTCATGGCTTGCAGCTTAGGCGGTTTTGCTTGACCGCAACGGTCGCACTCTTAGAGTCCAAACTATGGACTCAAGGTACACGGCTTATTGTAGTTATTGGCCATATATATACTTCTGTATACTCAGTGACGCGACTCTTGTCGTATGTAAAACAATATGTGTAGTGTAGATATACCATGTTAACTGAGCCGTGAGTCACGAGTTAAGACTTTTAATTTTAACAAAAAGGAGATGTTACGTAACTCGTTGCTTGACCCCCCCCCCCTCTATAACGCACCGTAACGTTTCACAAGACACATTTTTCCCCTTAACTGCGTTATGTAATACTTGAAGGGCCCCTAAGTTAAAAAAATTTGATTTTTCACCGAGGTTTTAACTTGTCAAAAACTGTTTATTAATCAATCTTAATGGTTCTTTTAATAATTCAATACAGGTTGTTCCTCAGGTTGTGCGCAATAATTAAGGAACTGGTTGCTTTAGACGCGAACCCAAACATATATAAAGGGGGGGGGGGGGTATAAAGTCGTTTACCTTTATCTGTTCTTTTTACCTGACCTTTTAAGGAAAAATGCTACCTGCCTCACCGAATTTATAGTTATTAGTTTGAACTTTAGTAAATTAAATTTTCGAAACGATTAGAAAAAAAAAAGTTTTGGCCAATTATTGTCGAGTGCTTTAAGTAGCGTAAGAAGCGTGTGACTGATGACTCAGAAATAAATATTGACATCAACGTTATTAGAGAAATTTGTATGCTTTTTCAGTGCTAAACGATAAAATTAGCCATGACTTAGTGAATTTTTATGGTTCCGTACCTTCCGCCCTTATGGCGGAACTACGGGATCTGTTTTTCTGTATGTTACGGCCATTTTTCTTAGTAACTGCCATTGCTATCGACTTTGAATTTGGCACAGTTGTAGAAGTCATTTACCTGCATGTATTCCCCGTAAAAAATATTAAAAATATTTTATTAATTAATAGAGAACAGGCTCTGAACTATAATTTTTTCTGGTTTATATACCGTGTTGGGTTTCGTTTGAAAGGGATTGCTTTAAACATTTAAGAATATTTAATTTTTGGCCGCATTAGTTTTTGACTTGTTCATAAAAATGTCCGAAAAATACTTTACTTACTTCCCCTTTCCCCGAAGTTTACAAGGGAAAAAATATGAAATAATAGTTGGTTTGACCGTCTTAGTTACAGACTGTCTCATTTCAAAGCCGAGCCTCCGAAAAAATTTCACCGTCAGGAGTCCATCCAGGGTAGATTGGAAGGACGATGGGAATTCTGATAAAGAAATATTAACCGAGGCTCGAAAATGGACTGCGGAATCGGCGAAAGAATATACTCCGAATTAATGAAGGTCTCCAGGTCACACAGACTTTTAGACTACGTTAGGGTATTTAAGGTAGAGGTGCACTCTATTCTGAAGGCATGCAAGATCTTAAGGCAGGAATCAGCAGGGAGCTATTTAATGGAATGGTCAGGCTGCTATTACGGCTCATCTAGTATCACCTCTAAATTCGAAGAGCGACGAGGAACTAACCCGCCTGAGTGATCGGTTCAGCATCAACCTGATCTGGGTCACAGAACAGAGTCATCAAGAGGAATGTAGGGCGCTGGTCTACTTGACTCCCGGGCGGAGTTGGTGCACATTCAGCTTGCGATAGTTAAGAGGAATACATTCTCACACTCCAGATGGAGAGGCGTAACCTCTTGTTCAATATATGACCAAATTGTGACATAAAAAGAATATGAGAACTCCTAATTAGAAACCGCAGGGATGCCGCCAGCATGACGGTGGTGTTTACGGGTTCTTTCGGCATTCTTTTAACGCACATTGTCGCATCTGCAGGGATGAGGGTATGAGAAAGTCTTTTTCCCTTGCTATGCGAATGTCCATTACTGGCCAAGGCAAGATATCAGACATCTGGCAGCCTATGTTTGAGCGAATTGGGGTGATACCGGGGAGGAACATTTGGAGAAATCATACACTTCCTGATTTCTATAGGGTGGAATAATCGAATCACGAGTTTCTGCGATATCAAAACGGCACATTGTGTGCTAATTAGGCCTGCGTCACTGTGGAGGCCACCAACTTAACTAACTAACTAACTAGAAGGTCTGATACATATAACAAATGAAATAAATGTTCCAAGCATGTATGGCTTCCGAAGAAAATAGATAAATTTTTTAAAAGAATAATATACAGAACCCTCCTGTTACCTAGTGTTTATTATCCGATATTTTTTAAATTTGAAAGCCGTTTATAACTTTTTGAATTTTTCAAAATGAACACGCTGAAAACCAAGTTCTTTTTCGGTTTTTGCTTGATTTTTAACACGTTCTTCATAGAAGACGTTTAAGGGATCATTCTGGTTTAGACGCTCGAAAGAAAGACTATTTTCATGAAAAAACTATTATAGATATTGATATAAGGTTTTTTCAGCTCAATAAATACACTTTTGAAAAACATAAAAAATAATAGTTTTTTACACTTCTTATATACATAAACAACGGGTGAACAGAACTCCTCAAAAAGTTGGTATGACGCTGGCGACCTTGATAACGGCTCATCTAAAACAAAAAAACCAAAAATATTTAGGTTGAGGATAGCTAGTTCTAAAGAAATGCTCTAGCACATTCTATGGAAATTAATATTTATTAATAAAAAAACAAAATGGCGGACATTTGAAGAAAAAAGAAAAAAAATTAGATTTATTTTCACTGTTTTTGGCCCTAAAAAAAAGTAGTAAAAATTTGATTTGGTTGTAGAATGCGCTGAAGCTATTTCTGTGTGGAATATGTGGTTAAAATTTCATGAAGATCAGTTCAATAGTTCCGGAAAGATAGACTTTTGAGAAATACGCTTTCAAAGTTTTTTTAAGCGCGCTCAGGTAGTTAAAGTAGTAACGTAAAAATCGCAAAATATGTAACATAGTTAGACTGCTCCGATCACTCTAAAATTTTAAAACAATACTTTCAGATATATATAAATGTAAAAAAATTGATTTTTTGAAAGTTATAAACCAGAATGATAACTTAAGGGTAACCTCTATCCTGGTCGGTGTGAAAAAAACTATTTTTTCTCTTGCATATTCTTAATCTATTTACAAGTAAAATTCATTCTATTGAAGGATTTTTCAAATTCTTCCGTAGTTTTAACGCGTTTAAAGTTAGTGCGGTTAGCGCGCTTTGACTCGCGAAGCACCTTTTTATCGACTTCGAACAGGTGTCAACATTTCTGATAAAGGCCAACCTTTGCACCAACGAGATGCAATTGGCTCAGCTCGAGCAATTCTAGAAAGAGGATGAATGCTTTTATGGACCTGGCATTGCAGATTGCTGGTAATTATAGAAACTCCTGAGTACACTATTTACAAAACTTTAACGCGTTTTTCTTGATAACACATTTTTATAAAACGGTCGGTGACTACGATTCTGAGCACTGTATTCAACCGATTGAGCTGAAATTTTGCACACATATTCGCAGAATGAGTAGTTTTTGTCCGACTTAATGATCATTCAATAATAAATGAAAAAAAATAGAATTGGTCTTTATTTATGTCTCCCCAAAATAATTTGGAGACGGAGTTGGATCAATGCGTTGAGCCGCGGGACCACCATGCCATGGGCCCCGGGTTCGAGACCAGATCTCCCCGTGAGCTTTTATTAAGAAACTAAGATAATCCACTCTGTCTCTGGGCTGTTGTCTAACTCGCAGCAATGCAAAAAAACAAGACTTTAGCTTCCTCACTCCCCTTACCCTAATTCCGTTCCGGCCAAAACCATGCTAACGCATCAAAGGGTTGTCCCCTAGGATTTGGAAACATCGTATAAAAAAAAAATATATATATATATATATATATATATATATATATATATTGGAACGCGAGCAAGGTAGAGGTCACCCTTAAATTATTTATTGTTCCTGTTTGCTAGGCGTGTAAAACTTTTAAAAAGATTGTTGTATATTGATTTTTGCTATGAAAAATCCTAGACACGAATTTTTAAGTTTTCCTTAACTCAGAAGAATTAAGCAGCGTGGGGAAAAGTATGATAATGTACGTTCTCGAGAGGTTTCTACATGTTCGAATCTTGGAGGCATAGGGCCCATTTATAAACGCAGGTTTGCGCATCATCTGCACAATTCTACTGTACAAAATGTATTGCCGAATTATGCAGCTGCAGTGCAAACCTGCGTTTATGAATTGGCCCATAGTCGTTTTCGACTGACAAAATATAACGCTTATAAAGTTGTTCTTTAGCAATTTTTAAAGTATTAAAGAGTATCTCGTGTAATGCTGGGTCGGGCGACTTTGATTTTCATTTAGAGAGTGGTTTTTAATATCGCCTGTAATTGCAAATAAGGGTATACCTATCCTGTTAATTTTTCCTCTATACCCGAAATACATGTACATATAGTGTTGCAATCATATTTGCTATATGGTTATATAATATTACGATCACGTCCTGTGTAAACCACTGATTATATTACATTGCAATTAGCCTAAAAAGTAACGTATATTTATGTGTATATGTCGTTATTTGATCTTATCTTAAAAGGCTCACTTAACAAGATATGGAGGCAATATAGTGAGGTAAGTAAATAAAAAGAACTGAATCGGCCCACCCTTCTAACCACCTTTTTCAACAAATACTACTTGCTAAATAAAGCCTACTAAAGTCTTTTTACTTTCAATTTAGACCAAGCTCTGGCATATAAAAAAAAAACTACTCAAGTAAAAATATCCTCACTCCTTAAAAAATTCTTTTATAATCCCCAAACTTGTCACAATTCAGAATAGCCATACCTTAATGCAAAGCTATGAAAGCGAAGCCATGTCGATTTCAAAATTTTTGAATTTTTCACGGAAGAATAAATGCTATTTGCTATGAAAGATATAATTTTCTAAAAGGTAAGTTCCATGAAATAGCAAATGACTTTGCATCACAAAATTTTTATGCTAATCAAATATTAATATTTAAGAGCCTCAAAGAAAGCCTACAAGTCTTAATTTATTATTTATTTATAGCTCTGTATAAAAAGTCACCACTACTAAAATACATCAAACTTTGCAATCGAAAATCTTTAGGGTGATATAACTTGAGCAACGAAAATAAGAGAAATTCAGAACCGGTCCACGACAGGTAACCAACTCACCTCACCTTATCCAATTTCATTTTCATTTTAGTTTGTGCACGTTCTGGTCGCGCAAAACTTTTGGGGTGTCGCTGATGTTTCTGTGTTAGTGGTTAAGATGAAATATAAATGTGCCTCAAGGACATGCTTTCTGCTCAATGTAAGGTTCGTGTGTATTTATAGAGACCTTTCTCATGTTAAGGACTTGGAAAACGTGAAGCTAAGCTGAGATATGATGGGGTAGCATGAGAGGATTTTATCGATCTGAGAGCCCTCTTACCACCACTTTTGTACAAGTTATTCTGTGAAATTGTCAGAGTAGCAAATTTGTAAATAGATATAAGGAGGAGGGTGGAAATTATGTCGGAACAAATAGGAAATGGAAACAACGGCAGTTATAATGGGTTTTCAATTAAATGAGGTCTTACAAAAGGATCACTTTACCTTGGGGTTGAAATTTCTTGCGCTATGTTTATAAAAAAAACTCTTTCAGGTTTTTTTTTTTGTATTTCTTAGACCAATTATTTTGGCACAATAGTGTTGCTGTTGGTGGAGAGTCCTTATTTCGGGGATAAAGAATTTATCAATAACTGTCCCGATTTCGCAGGAAGACATTTTCTATCTGCCTTTATGAATATATTTACTGACACCCGCGGTTCCGCCACTGTTATATTTTTAAAATTCCACTATTATACCTACTATTTAAAAAAGTTGGCAGTATTGACAATGCACAAAATACAGCATTTCGACATAATGATCATTCATGGTATGTCTTTTAAAAGTTTTTTATACAAAAATCGTGTTTTGGTGTAATTTTATATGAAAAGATTAGAAATTAAAATAGATAGAATCTAAATGTGGCTTTTTCTTATGATAAATTTAATAGAGACATCAATAAAATGTGTTTAGAAGTAAATTTCTCTGCTGTTTAGATTTTCGTATATATTTTTCCTTTGCCATTTATTGTCATTAAATTTTTAATTTTCAGTAAACAGTTTTTTTTCAATAAACTTATAGATTAAAAAAAAGTATTCGTGTTATTTATTTCCCCACGTATCCGATTGTTATTATGTCACACTTTTTTTTATCAAAATACACGTACTCGTTCTTTTTACATAAACATAGAAAAAACACGTAAACAGCGTACTATAGATACCAAAATCTCCAACATGTGATATAAAAATAAACTCAACATAATTTTGTTATTTGGGACATCATTAGACTGTATATCTTGTAAATAAAAGTTAATTATTTATGTAGGTACAGCCATTGAAAAGTCACTTATGTTAGGTGAGGTGCAACCCAGCGGCCAGTAACTCCTATTTTGCTAACCTTCTCTACTCCTTAATTCAAGCTGGTTCAAGTTCAGGCTGGTAGGCCAGTTGCTCCTCAATTTCTTGGGATGATAGTAAGAATGCCGCATAGCGTTTCTGAAAATCGGACTCGGTAACCATCGCACATTCGCGTACATTATTTCTTCAACAGTTCTGTTAGTACAGCGAAAATAGTTTAATGAAAAGTAATGAACTATAAGAAAAAACTCAAAATCGTGGAATTTAAGTCAAGCATTAAAAATTGAGCTTTATATTTGTTTATTTGTCATCGGTGGAGTAAGTGATAACGTGTCGACCTGCCAATCCGAAGGTCCCAGGTTCGAATCCCACCGGCTGTGACCCAAGGTTGTTTCTGCTGACAACAGATACCGATGAAAATGCCATTGGTCTTGCAGGAAAAATGTGGGTGGTACGGAATCCATCTTTTAATCGTTGATTTCAATCGGGTGAAGTTCTTCTCCCGGCCTATGCCCCACAAGGGTACTAGAGATAGAAAATTACTCATCAATTGGAATTCTTCTATGGCCTTTGACAAGTAGAATTCGATATGATACAAAGATAAAAAAAAGTCGAAACAAATAAAAATAAGGTTTTTTAACTGTACACGTGTTACTTTCTGTGTCTGTCCTTGAGCCTGGTTAATTGTCCTGGCAATGCTATTTCCAGATGTGTAATTTGTAACCATGTGTCATCTCAACTTGTGTGAAGGTACCACTGAGAATTTTAAATTGGTTAAGAAACGCTAGAAGATATGATTTTACCATGAAACATATCGTGGTGTGAATTTGAATCAATAATCTCTACAGAAGAAAACTAATGGGTGGTAAACAGTTTTGCTCCATAAAAATTCCCCGGTCTGGATAGCTTCCTCCATATTATGCTACAAAAGGCGCCGCGAATTGTAGTACCGTGGCTGGTAGCAATTTTTAGGGCTTGCAAAATCAACAATCGCGTACCCCAATCCTGGAGACGGATTAGGGTTGAGTTTATATGGTAGGCTGGAAAAAGAGGCCCCGAGCTACCAAAGGACGCAGGACTGATTGGTCTGACCTCTTTTGTATTAAATACCAAGAATCATGTCCTGCGCATACATCTGAGACAAACTCTGCGAGGAGCACCAATATAAATATCCCAACATGCTAGGGAAGATCCGTAGAAACATTTCTCCACGAAGTAGTACGCACAATTGAATCTGCAATACAGTACAAACAATACACCCGAGCTGCATTCCTGAACATAAAATAAGTATTAATCAATGCACGCAATAAAGCCATTCAAGAATTTATTGTGGAGTTCGGCGTAAAGCGAAGTCCTGGTCATTGGATAATAACAATGCTAAATGCAAGGATAATTTAGTCTGAGTTCGGAAAAAGTTGAGCTGTGCCTTCCGTAGAACGCTCGCAGGATGTGGCCTTTTACCCTGCTATTGTTGATGGTTATGAACACGATCCTGTTCGGATTCGAACAGAGTGAAATCAAGGTCGTAGCTTCGCTGACGATGGGGTCAAATTGGTATGGGGGATGTTCCCCTCTGTGATCAGCGATTTGTCCAAGAATTGTGGACTGACTGGTAATCCGGGTAAAAGGATCGAAATAGAGATAATCCTTAACCTTCTTTGCAAGTGTCCTGCTCTTACTACGAGTAAGAGAAGGATTCTGGGGAATAACTTTTTTGAAAACCTTAAGAAAATCTTAGATGTAAAGGTGAAGGAACTGGTTCAATTCCTAAACTCCTCAGGTTGGCCTTAGATTAATGCAGATGCATATAACTCAGTCACCCTCATCTAGGTTTCTAGTAAGTAACTTAGTAGTGCAAGCATGACTGAGCCCTACAACTGGCTGTTTTAAGCTGTGGTATCAAAACGGCGCTATAGAACTGCTAATTGGAGCGTCACCATGTAGGTGACTCTCACCACTTAAACAAAGCAACTAACCATGTTCAGTGCCCTGTTCAGTGCCCATCACCGTATCCACGCTCGATACTCTACAATGTCTCCCTAGACTTGCGAGATATTTTTTTTCATTTATTTGTCCTACAGCTTCATTAGTCGGTACTAAAATTCTCTTTCACACAACCATTCTTGTTTTGTATTGTAGTCACATGGCGTAATTCCTTTTTCGAGATTCAATATATACTTTAACGTATAGTCGTAAAAACGTAACAAAGAGACAGACAAACTAACGTTTGCATTTTTAATATTAGTGTCGACAGGTTAAATAATTACGTCATTAACTAAAACTTTATTAAAAAGTGATTTCAATGTAAATATTTAAAAATCTTTATAAGTCTCATAGAGCATAGAGCATAGAGCATAATATACTCGTATACGTCTATTTCTAAAGCTTGTAAATCACTTATAATTTATGAATTAACTCACGAAAACCTGTCATGAAAAGTTCATTAATTCTTTATAATATTTATATAATAAAATCCGCTCTAGGCTAGATTATTTTCATAAAATTCAGAAAAGTAACAAAAAATTTAGGGCAAATCGATAAACTATAAATTTTTGTACAATTTAAAGCAACTGTATAAAAAATTAAAACAAATTTTTAATTAATTTATATTGGAGACATTTTTAAAACAAATTTTAAGAAATACATAATATTATAATGCTTGTATTTAATGGGTCTGTTGAAATTGGAGATACGTTGTTTTTTAAGAATTTAAACAGAATCAATTAAAATTATTTGTATTCAAACTCCAGGAAAGCTTTAAATAAATTGAAAGAAACCTAAGAAAGAGTAATACAGTTTGAAGCAATACCTGTTAACTGCTTGCCGTATCCCGAAAAGGTGTCTATGACCCTCCTCGTAAAATGTTCTCTGATCTTAACGTTAAAACATCACGCTCATGAAAGATGATACGAAGGATGTGTATCAGGCTGTGAACTGAGTTTAACAGTATTAAATTACCCCACGGGAGAAGACAAAATTTAACATCCTTGCTTGTATCCAAGCAACTAAAATATTTTGAAATATTCCGGGTGTTTTATAGCATACAACGGGGAATAAATTCAACAGACTAGAGAAAGTATTTAAGGGTTCCACACTCATTTGTATTCAAAGAGTAAAGATTCATTGAGGGCTTTCATGAATTCTGGATAAATTGGCAATCAAAAAACGTTGCTGCGAGGAAATGGGGAAGTTTTTTCAATTTTCATAAATGACACAAGGGGAGAATGTTACAAGTAACAAGAGGTGAAGTGTCGAAGTATTTTCCAAGATCTTCTCCCTTAAATTTATAAAAATCCTTTAATCCTCGTCTTTTGATCCTTTGTTTTGACAGAGAACGATATTTTATACTAGGGAAACATTGTATGTATGAATAAGTAGCTTACACAGAGAAGATAGCAATGCGTTCATATTCTTAAATTTTAACTCCCTTTATATTTACATACAGACATAGTGCTTAAATTAAATTAAAATAAACTTTAAGTAAAACTAGAATAAATAAAAATAATAGTCTATGTCAAATCTTCAAGCTAGGGGCAGCAGCCGGCCCATTAACCTGTCAACCTTTTGTAGACCTTAAAATAGGTCCAACCAGTAAAGCTGCTTTGGGTAGTTTTTTAGCTACCTGTTGGCTGCTGTTAAACACGAAGAAATCGACCAAAAGAAGGCCTTGCTGGATGATTATTTCTTGGTTAGTCTCTGCGATTTCAGGACAACTGACATAAGAGATCTGGAGCGTTGATCCCTTGTAGAAGTTTCCTTTCGCAGAATACAGAGGTACAAGTCACTCTCATCCTCCAATCCTTTACATTAAATTTGTACATACCGTAAAATTTCAGTAAATCTTTTTTAGCCAAACAATATGAATGTAGAAGAGTTTATCATCCTCTGGTTTTCCTCCTGCATCATAGAGTACCCATTGAGCTTGGTTATTCGCATACCGTAATCATAGGCCGAAAGACCTGAGTAACTATTATTTTTCATTGACATTTTTCCTAATATCTGTGAGTCAGGGCATTAAGCCTACAAAGTTTTCTTCATATTGTATCATTCCATCAGACTTCGTTTAGTTTTATGTTGCTTCAGTAAGGGATTAAATCGTAGAAGATCACATACATATGACCAGAAATGCATCATAGGAAAGTAACTCCTTAGAACGGAAGAGCTGGAGTAAGTTCTTGTTTTATTCGAAGTACCTCTACGAAGAAGAAAATTGAAGTGCCTTCCTTTTTATTTTTAGAAGTGTATGAGGCATCTCCGCTGTAGCCGGTCCCAAGCCTGGTTGAGAAAGGAGGAGGAAAACTCACGCGCTAGCCAAAACACCTCGACTTAGAGAGTACAAGTAAACTCTCGGTGACTCCCAGGACACGAACATCCTTCTGGGATAAGTAGGCTTATAAAATAAATATCTTGGGATTAAGCGAAACTACATAGAGAGGAAGTGAAGAGTTTACATCACCCACATCCGAAACCGTGCTGATATATTCTGGCCAGGAAGAATTAGATACACCCCGCATGGTTATTGCTAACCAAGCTTACCCGCCAATCACTACTGGACTGGTCACCAATATCCTACCAAATTAATATCGCCAGATTCCGGACCAGAGTACGTCACATCTCAATAAATCAATCCTATGAGCCGACCGAACGAGCGGATATAACCACTACGGAGGCCTTCTACAAGCTTCTTAGGGAAACCTTTGATAAAGTTCCTAAAGGTGATATGAAAAGAGTCATGACGGACCTCAATACTAAGATTGGCTCTAACAACACCGGACTGGAACATGTAATAGGGAAGCTTAGACTCGGAAACAGGAACACAAATAGGGAGTTGTTTGTTGAACTTTATAACTCGCCGGACTTGCCATCGGTGGATCCTTATTTAAACAAAAAAAAATGCCATTTACCATCCTGAGTTTCCCCAGATAGCAAACCTGAGAATCAGATAGACCATATTGCTGTTTCGAAATGTTGGAGGAAGTGACTTCTCAATGTAAGTTCTAAGCGCGGCGCTGATATTGGCAGCGATCATGAACTTGTAACAGCTAATCTTGATTCGCTTATGCACGGCAGCAGTAGGCCCACGTAACAAAACATCTAATATGCCACGACTCAATGTGCTCAATTTAAAACGCCGAACACCCGCAGCGCATATACCTCCGAATTGGGCCAAAAATCTCATAACACCGACGACTCCATCGACCAAATATGGGAAAGTGCGAAGGAAAGTTTTGTGAGCTTCGGTGCAGAACACGTGGGACGATTAGAGAGCGGAAGACGACCATGGATCAGTGACGCCACATGGCACAAGTATATTGTAAGTAATAACTAGCCAGAAGTGTACATATATACTATTTTCAATCTAATTACAATATGTTTGCTATTCCCCGTTGAGGAGTTTCGTATCGTATCTTCTCAGTCAAATTCTGATCAAATTTATATGCGGCCACATCAGAAATTCCCTCATTCAAAAAACACAAAAAAACAAAAAACAAATAAATAAATAAAAATATGAAAAAACAATACGGAATATGGATTTTGACGGAATTTTTCCCTCCTCAGGGATTCAATATCCAAGGATTTTCGAAAAAATCACCTGGCAACACTGCTCGCCCCACCTACAGTATATGTACATGAGAGATGGAGTTAGTTCGACGTGGAAGGATTACCATGGTACAGATGAAAGTTCAAACTTGTTTTGTAAGGAATATTTGGCAAAACAACATTTCTTCAACGAGGTAATGAAGTCCAAAGTAGCATTACTTTTTAAAAAAACAATTTATGTGCGCATTTGAGTGGTAAATGTTTTATCTAAACCCTCTAATATTCTATTCATTCTTAAAGTTCAGAAAGTGTTGTAAAAGGCACCATGGTTCCTGGTATTATCGTGCTGGAAAATTACTCTTTCTATAAACATTAGAGGAAAATATATTCATTTTTCATTTAATCTATTCATTTGGAAACAATATAGAGAGCCTAACTTGCATTGCTATAAAGTGCAAGCCCAGTGATGGAATGGATTTACTTATTTACAATTCTAATAAAAATAGAAGCTTATGCTAAATCAAACTGAACGTCAAAGTATTGCCACATTTATTACAATTTATTACCAAAAGATTTCAATTGCAAAGAGATAGAACTATTCCATTCTATTTCAGCTGTTTATCAATCTTATTTGAGTAAGCGTCAAAAGTGGGACAGACCCGATCATTTACCATCCTACACTGATCGGTTCAAGCTCATAGGGCTGAATTTACTCCTGCTTAGATGCATCAATATCAAAACTGTCTTGAACTACATTACTGGGATCCTTTAATAGTCCTCTGCATTACTAAGCTCTTTTTTTTATCTCAGTGCCAGTTTACTCTATGAGAAATCGTTAGATTGGTTCAAACTTAAGCCTAGATTAAGAAGGATTGGCAGTTTAGCACCGAAACATGGTCTAAGTCTCGAAAAATATTTGGATAATAACTTCGTGCTAGCCCTTGTATTTAAGAATGGTTCAAGGCCTGTAATAAAACTTGGCACAATGACAGTATTAGAACTAGACTCAAATATGATATTGAAACCTGATCCAAGTTTGACTAAGCACTGACCAGAGACTGGTTCTTAGGAGCAAACCAAGCTGTTTCGTAAAAAAAATTATATTATTTATTTTATTCACAAATAAACTAAATTTATAAGTTATAATATTATAATTAAGTATATTACAGTTTTCTACAATTAATAACTTACTAAAAGTGCGATGAAATGTTTGGGTTTTCTACAGAGATGTAAGAAATATTTCACCCCACCCGACTTAGCGTTGATCTACAAGTCCCACATTAGGCCTAGACTTGAATATAATTCCCATATTTGGGCAGGGGCAGGACACACCGCGTTGTCCGCGTTAGACAAAGTTCAGCGTAAGGCTGTTAAACTTATTGGCGATACCTCAATCTCTGAGGGCCTTGACTCTCTAGAGCATCGACGGAATGTCGGTTGTCTCTCACTTTTTTATCGCTATTTCCATGGCCATTGTTCTAACGAAATTGCTAGCCTGATTCCTTGTAGACTCATTACAACGCGCGATACAAGATCTACAAGTCGCTCCCACCCCTATACTCTCCGGGTCAAATTTGGACGTACCGTCAAATTTCGGGAATCTTTTCTTAGCAGAACAACACGAATGTGGAACAGTTTACCATCTTCTGTTTTTCCCTCGTCTTATGAGCCTGAAACTTTCAAACGAGGCGTACATCGACACCTCCTTCACTCAACCTCCTAACCCATTTTCCCCAACCTTAATTCCTTTCCTGCCAAGGCTGTGCTTTAGCATCATAGGGCATCCCCTGAGCTTTGGCAACATCATATATAAAAAAAAAAAAAAAAAAAAAACTTACAAAGAAGGCCTACATTAGGTCACAGGTTCAAACCCCACCGGCGGTGACACATTGTTGTTTACTGCTGACAACAGATAACGATAAAAAGTCCAATGAGGTGTTTCGGAATGCACATTTAATTGTAGTGGCTTAGGAATAACAGAAAAATCAGTCTAATAATTTAGTAAACATAAATAGTTTTCTTGGAATAGCCCTTATGCAAAATGCTATATGAAAAAGTGAGATTGGTCGCGAGATCGAAAAATCGTTGTTTACTTTTATGCCACATTACAATGTTAGACAATTGCTCTGCTTTTAGTTTTCTTACTATTCAAAGCAAAACAAATAAATAAATAAAGGTGGTAGAGCCACAAACCGTAAACTAAGCATCATCTAAGTTCGTCGAGACAGCCTTTCATGCACTAATCGTTAGTGCAGAACGATTAATACTGCATAAGGAATTAACACTTGCAACCTTCCTTCCTTGCATAGCTTTCAACAACATCAAATCAGAGGCGATAACAGCATCCTTGAGGAGTTGGATCTTGACAGTTCTTGAGCTTATGCTCTAACACACTCCACTAACAAAAAATGCCCACTAAAGGCATACCGCTCTTATGGAATCTGGCCCGCAATGAGCTACTACTAGTTTTGGAACATTCCGTACTATGGTTATCACCTATGCCGATGACATTGTCCTATTATTTTCTGGCAAGCACACTAATACCTTGGCTGAGGTGCTGCAAAATGCTCTCTCCAAAGCATCTTTCTGGAGTATAGGTGACTGTGCATAAACCTGAACAAAATATAATTAATGTTTGGTGGTATGGACAGAAACCCGGACAAAACAGAGTTAATACTCTTTTCTCGAAAACAAAGAGTTACATAGGTCACACTGAAACAATGTGACCAAGTTAAATATCAAGGCCTTGTTCTGGATAGGAAAGTTAGCTGGGAACCTAACATCCAAGAAAGAGTACGTAAAGCCTATGTAATGCTGCTCTCGTGCAAAAAGGCTATAGCTTACAGATAGGACTAGAGCTCCGCATTGTTTAATGTTAATGTTACTACCTGTACTCAAATATGCGGTGATTGTATGGTTGATTGCACTAGATAAAATGACCCACCAGAAAACACCCAAAAAGGTTCAGAGAATGGCAACACTACAGATTACAGATGTCCTCTCATCTATACCCGCTTATACCATTAACACCACTCTCCACCTTTTGCCGGTGGATCCTTTCGGCAAGCAAATAGCTTCCTTGTCTGCCATCAGACTCAATTCAGTCCAGAGTTATACCGAGTACGAATACTTAACAATTTTGGACAGTAGAGTAACTAATAATACTGACTAGTATATTCGACCTCCAATACTGCCAATTATGGCGCTTCACTCTGAGAGACATTACGGAGTATCTTACTGGGTACTGGAGCATAGTAACCTTCCGCCAAATTGTAGTGCTGATGAGCTGCGAGAATCGGCACTACTATACTCGACTTGGACTTACATAAATCATCACCTTGGCAAGCCTCAATTGTGGTATAACAATTGGCCACTTAGGCCTTCCTTCCCGGATGGGCCACTTAATCCGAACCTAACTATATATATATTATATGTCAATAGACTATTTATTTATGCAACCAGAAAAGCGAATGAGAAAAAATGTCCTAACTAAATTCACTTTTTACGTAATATGACCAAAGTGAGGTGAAGCGACCCTGAGCGGACACAGTCTAAATTATGGTATTCGCGGGCCTATTACATCGACATGTTGGCATTTTTACTTTAATTATCAAAAATTATAATTAATTCATTCCGAGTCCGATTATGCGTTTTTTTCTAGATACATATGAGATCACTTTATTGTTACTAACAATTACACTATTAGTAACAGGAAAACGATTTTACAGAAATTTAATAGAGAGTGTTGCTTTGAATATGAAGCCCTATACAAACATTTTACCCCTTAAAAAACTGCCGATTCAATCTCAAACAATATTTATATTAACGTTATCAAAGTGAGCTAACTTTTTTGGAAGTTTCGAATTTGTGATCTATTGCTTTATTGACTTAAAAAGAAAGGGATGTAACTATGTATGTGTCTTCTCCAGGAATTAAAATACAATTTCCTTTTATTTTTCATGTAAACCACATTAAAACAAACAAATAAAAAGAAAAGTGAAAAAGTGAAAAGATCTGTCAAAAACCGAAAGTATTATTCTAGCTCCAAATCCTCTTTTATCGGCCATGAGCCGTTGGATTCTCAAAAAACCAGGTCGTGACAAAATCAAGCTAGATTAAGATTTAAAGCTAGATTAAATAAACACACTAGGCAAATCTCATTTCAGAAAAGATGTCACTGATCGAAGTGACATGGGTAGCGGCTGCAATACTTTTGCGATCCCTTAGGAAATTATAACAATAATGATAATGCAGGTCTTGTATAAGTATACCGTCAGCAATTAAATGAACTCTGACGCTAGAGCCTAATAATGGAATTCGTGTGAATCCCAGTGTTACACAGAACTGAAAGATAAGTAAATAAGTTAAATTGTCGTCACTTATAGAAATGAAATGTTTTATCAAAGTTATACATTTCCAGTTATATAGTTTTTACGCATTGTAATTGCCAACAGGTCTTTCATTGCTAATGTTGGTATAAGTTTAATGCTTATAGAGTGTGCACAATAAAACGAAAACATAATTTCATAAGATTTTTAATCAAAATCAGTTCAATAATTTTTGAGATATAAGTGTTCCAATAATCTTACTTGTAGCGGAAAAAGAACCTAACCCAATCCGATGACAAAGATTGGAAGTAAACCCCAATCTAAGGCCGATTCCGAACCACCGGTATTAATCTATAGAATTTGTCAGCGTTAGCTAAATATAGCCCAAAACAATCATGGGTTTCCGCGCTGTCAGTCTTAAGCCGGCCGGAGTCGCAATAAAAACGTCACGTATTTGGCAGGTACGCAAAGTTAAAGGACGAAAAGCATGTCACAATCAGCTGGGCTGGCATGTCACAATGGGCTGGGCTGCGACTTCCAAATTTTTATCGGAAGCATAACCTAAAAATTTTGGCTGTCGGGTTTTTTTCAATATTTTTTATTTTATTGCTGTGGACATTTTGGTGAAAAATGATTTATATCTCCTTTTGAAATTGTGACTCCGGCTTTATGTTAAAAGCCAACACGTTATCCCTTAGACTAACGACGACTTTAAAACTCCCAACGAAGTGTTCACACACACTTTCTTGTAAATCCCGTAACTTCTTGTGGCATGGGAACAGAGAAGAATTATACTCGATTCGAGACTACGATTACAGGTGGAACCACAATATAAGGTCGATTCCGAACCACTGACATACTCTGCAACCCCCAATGGCATTTCATTGTAATCGTTTGTCAGCAGAAAACAATCATTGGTCGGGGCCGGTGCGGTTCGAATCTAGTCCCTCCGGAATGAAGGGCCAAACTATTATTACTTACCCCACCGACGACTTACACACAAGTACAGCCTTCAATAATTGTATACAGATATCTTCTACACTTTATTTTGACCTATAAAAAATCGGTCCAGTAGTTTTCGAGTTAAGAACTTTTAGACATTCAAAGCTGCTCAATGTGCGCCATGTAATTTTTAATTGCACTTTTAATAGACTTTTATTACTTCGGATTGTAATTTGATAAATCACCTTCAGTTCAGTCGATATGTGAACATTTTCAAAAGATCTTAAAATACGACAATTTTTCGCCGTAACAAGTTATTATTTATCGTCCCTCTATGTCCCTCTGAGTAAGGAAAGATAAAATCTAGCGGCAGTAGAGCTAGATTTTATCTTTCGTTACTTATTTGCTAAAATTTTACTGGTATAGTAACATTAGCAAAGAACTCAAAACTTAAATTAATTTATTTTAAATATATCGCCAGTACGGTATTTGAAAAAGGTGGTGTATAGTACTGCCTTACAGATTATAATATACAGTAGATAGAATGTTGGCGAGATATCTATTTGTCTTAATTTATAAATAATTCCGGTTAAACTTACTAAAAAGCTTTTAAAGGTACATAAAGCTGCATACAATGTTTATACTGTTTTAGTTTTACAACTGAACAAACGTGGGTTTTCCTTTAGAGGTGAAGCTTTCTAAAGCCGACCACAAATATAAATGACAGTGCGCAGCAGCATGATAAAATTTCTCGATATAGATATGGAATATATTTAAATTCGAGCTTCCCTTCTGCTAATAACTGTTTTATTATTAAGAATTCTAAACATATTTATCAACTTAAGCGTTGATATTTATAGAAGGAGTAAAACATTTATCCCATTCACTTCCGCAAAAGATATTCAAATCTCCAACTTTTCAAAATGGCGGACCGGTCTTTGCTCCTCGCCTTTAAATATAAAACTTTAGCCCTGCAGATTATTACATAACAAAATTTTTGTTTATTTGCGACCGAAGGCAAAATTTGGTGAAATTTCTTTTAATAGATTGCTTTGGCAAAAACTCTAAATCTTAATAAGTATAGGGTACATAAAAACGTTACATCAATTTAAAAAAAAAAATCTTAAAATTAAGAATTTTGCTTGAAAATCTTAAATTTTTTAAATCTAACGATAAAATTTATTAATTAAACTAACCTGTATCTTGGATCGCACCGCTTAAACGGCTTGATAGATATCCGCGGATATTCGAAACTACTCGTTGGGGGGAATTGTGGCCGCTAAATAAGGACCCCCCAAGTTTGGAAAACAATGCGGATTCTCCTCCGCTGCTATTTCCTGCTGAAGACGCCACTGTCGTCTAATTTATCGGATTTTTAAATTAATCTGTATTCCTTCTCGCAAACAATTTTGATAGTATCCACTAAATTTCCACACAGCACTTATTTCAATTTAAATATCACTCAGCGGTCAAATATTCTGCGAGTAGTGCAAATTTAAATGCAAACGTATCCCGGACTGTTATGCTTATTTGAAATTTTCGGCTCAGATCTTTTGAGAAGCACTAATCAATATCTGCTTTCTTTTATATAAAATTTTAATGAATTCCACGAAGCCGAAATGACCAGTCGTCCAGTTCACAGCAAAGGTAATTTCTATCTGCGTGTAGTTCCTTGCTGCTCCAAATCCAACCCCCAGGAAAACTTTATCTGTGTATAAAAGCCCTTGGAACATTTCAGAATACAGGTAAAAGCGCTCCCCTGCAATATATGCGCATGTTTCAACCCCGTCCTTCAATTGGAGGAAGACGTGACTGACGTCATTGTTCAAATCCCTCGCCTCCCTGCTAGTCATTTAGATAAAGCTTCTCATTTCATTCTTTCATGCTGAACTAAACCCTACATTCATACACCAATGTAAATCGGCACTTATAATCAAGTGCTTTTGTTTTCGTCAATGGATTCCATTTTTAGTTCTCCGTTTTAATTCGAATCCACAAAAATTAATTACGAATACGAAGACGTTTAACCTTTTCAGGGATCAATACTGAACAAGGTAATTCAAAATAAAATTGGAAATCGTTGGTCTTGCGCTGACGATAGACGCGAGTACTGCGCTTAGGAATATTTTATAAACTATAACGTTTAACTAACCTATGAACAAAGCTACTAACATTAATTGTAAGAAACCTACATCACTCCAATGTTCAACCACGACGTCCGAAAAATTAAGTTCATTTCGGTTTTTCCTTTTATGGGATCTTCAGAGCGAGAATTTGTGTAGCGTGCTAAGATTTACGACGGTCCCTGCAACGATTTTCGCAACGTTTTGCTTTTAGGTCAGCAATTTGGAAACAAATAATTTAGGCTTTAGGTTCTTCTAACCTTCCGAAATAATCTATCGACGATAATGTTAAGATATCAAAACATACCCACATGTGCATAATTTTTTATTTATTTATTCGTATTTATTTAGTCTACCGACTTATAACCCTACAGGCTAAAACGTTAAGTTTATTTAATCATATCAATTTTATAAAGATAATATAATTTAAATTGATAAAAGATTCAAGAAGTTAACTGTATTAGTTAAGTAATTTATCAAAATAAATACCTAGGAATGCAATACAAATACTTTCCAAAAATAAGTTAATTTTTGAATTTTAAGGGGGGTGGGGGGTTAGCGTGAAAAAAACACTTTTTTTGTGAATTTTGTTTTAAATATGGATTGAGCACATTAATTTAAACCTTTTGTACATTATTAAGTATAGTTTCAACAACCTTGTCAAATTTTTTTTTATGCGAAGATATCGACAAACAAGCCGGTGACGGAGCTTTTCCAAGAACGTGTTTATAAATAGACGATTTGCCGTGTTCACTGTATCTCAGCTGGAAATTATCTGAAATCAAAATCCATTAAAATTAAGTCAAAGTATCATTAAATCCTCCCCCCAACGTTCTCTGATTTTTTTGTTCATTTTTAAATTTTTGGTGGTCATTTGAAGTGAAAACTGCTATTTTTTACGAAAAATTCCGCCATTTTGTTAGTAGAAACCCCCCTTAATGTAAAAAAAGTTTTAAAGAAGAGGAGACTAACTAGTCAATAACTGCGAGAGTTTTGCTCTGATCGACTTCAAATTTTGTGACTATATTCTTGAAATGTCAAAAGACAAAAGAAAACGATTTTTCAAAAGTGCACCCCCCCCCCCCCTCCCCTCCCCCTTAACGACCGTTTCACGCGGGAGACCTTTAGATACGCGACTGCTGTTGCGGGTTTTCTTAATTTAACTTTATCAGTATCAAATGACTATCATAATATAATACGTAGTACCCCGATAATGTGAATTTTCGATAATGCGAATTAATTTTAACCGCCAAAACTTTGCATTATAGCATTTCAACTTTAAATCTAACATTTTCAAGAACAAATCTGATTTTATCAAAATCAAAACTATACTTTACCAGAATCAAATCTGATTTAATAAAATTCAAATGTGATATTTTATAAAACAAATCTGCCATTCTCTATTTCAAAACTGGCTTTACCAAAATCATATCTAACCGTCTGTTAAAAATAAAATCTGACTTTTTATATTTCAATTCTATCTTTATAAAAAACAAATCTGTCCCAACAGAAATTTTATTTCATTAAGTACTATAACAAAAAGTTATTTATCAAAAAAAAATTAACGCAATTGTATTTTGTACAGATTCTAAGTTCATGACCTCATTTCTCACCATAAATTATACTATTTAAAATGAATGATGCGATTTAATTTTAGTATAGCAATGTAAACATATTTTTAAATAAAAGATACCTGTGCTTATAAAAAACTGGCTTTTACCTATGTACCACGCATTCTATACGCAACGCAAATAACAAATAGTAGTTGTGAAAATCAGGACCATATAGGCGCTGTAATGTACGGCCACTGCTCAAGTTTTAGTTGGTGAGATTCCATATGATATAACCGACAAAGGATTTTCAAGGAAAAGTTGTAGTAAATCTCAGATATTTTCGAGATCCACATTAAAAATTACATCTATTTTGTTAAAGTATCACCCATTTTTCGGGATAGCTGAGTTAATTGTTCTGTTGGTCATGGGTGCCAGCTTGGTCGTATCAATACACCTTTGCATACGCTTCTTCAGGCGTCGAAAAACGTTGACCTCGCAATTTATTTTTGATCTGCGGCAATAAGAAGAAATCATTGGGTGCCATCAATTCTAGGTTTGAATACTCAATAAAATAGTTTTTAAAAAAAAGTTGAACCGACTTCACAAAAAGCGCTAAAAAGCATAAAATAATTTTTAATTTTATATCTATTACGACATTTGGAAGTCGGTGCGAATCAAACAAACCAAACAACTACAACAAAAGTATTTAATCGCCATATCTTATGATCCCGTGAGCTGAAACGTTCAGGTAGAATTACGTAAATTTTCAATTTTGGTTCTGTAGTTGTTTTATTTGTTAAATTTGCACCGACTTCAAAATGTCGTAATAGATATAAAATTAAAAATTATTTTATGCTTTTTAGCGCTTCTTGTGAAGTCGGTTCAACTTTTTTTCAAAAACTATTTTATTTTTCACTTTTTAGCGTCTTCTATTCTATACAATGAAAAAAGAACCATCCACATCGGTCCACGCGTTAAAAGTTAGTTATAACCCCCTACCCCACACCCATTCCACTGAAGTTGTTTTCTCATGGTATCAATCAAGGAACATACTCTACTGAACAGAAAAGGAATCATCGAAATCGGTCCACACATTACGAATTTACTACACCTCACCCTCCCCCACCGCCACCATAGGACCAAATTATTCTCCTATTAGCAATGGGGGATCACACTATACAACAGAAAAAGAACCATCGAAATCGGACCACGCGTTACAAAGTTAGGTTCCATCCCCACCCCCCACCCCTATCCCTCCAAAAATTTTTTCTCCTGGTATCAACCACGGAACATACTCTACCCAACAGAAAAAGAATTATCGAAATCGGTCCACTCGTTACAAAGTTAGCGTACCCCTCCCCCCCTCCTTCCACCCTAGACCAAATTATTTTCTCCTATTTGCAATGGGGGATCATACTCTGTACAACAAAAAAAGAACCATCCAAATCGGACCACGCGTTACAAAGTTAGGTTTCACCCCCACCCCCCACCCCCCCCCCCCCCCTACCAAAAATTTTTTTGACAGGGTACCAATCGGTGAACATACTCTACCCAACAAAAAAAGAATCATCAAAATCGGTCGACGCGTTACGAAGTTATGCCCGGTCAGACATAAAAAGAGAGATTAGATTGAGATTATGTCTGCCCCCGATTTCTGGCCCGAAAATATCATTGCACACGAGTTTGTGCCCCGTCGTAGGGTCGCGGGAAGCACTCAAAACAGAACCTCTTCTAACAACCAAAAAAACTAAGTACGCTATCCCTTTACTACCAAAATGTAAGGGGATTGAGAACAAGAACAAGCCAGTTATTTCAAGCTTCTCTTGCTTGTTGTTACGACGTCATCGCTCTGACCGAGACCTGGCTTCATAATGGTTTTAACGATGCAGAAATTCTTGACGAGTCCTATCAGATTTTTCGTAAGGATAGATACTGTGACTCTATGGCTCGTGGTGGCGGTGTGCTGGTTGCATGTAAATCGCATTTGGATTGCGGCGTTGTTGATATACCTGCTTATTCCGACACACTCTCAATCGAGCTCTTAGCTCTTAAGATATCTCTGGGGAAGATGCATATTTTCCTGCTATGTTGTTATATCCCTCCAAACTTGACAAACTATGCTGATGCAAATGGTCGAAGTCTTTACGACATTTTAATTCTTAGTTTAGATTTTATTAATAATATGACAAACCCTGAGGACGAAATTATCCTTCTTGGTGACTTTAACTTACCCAACGTTCAATGGGTATTCAACGCTGATGACGATGACTACCTTCCTTCAAACTGTCTTGCTGCTAAAGACTCCCATTTTCTTGACGCCATCTCCTCCTCTGGTTTACACCAAATGAGTGATGTAAAGAACTCTATGGGAAGGCAGTTAGATCTTATCTTTTCTTCCGATTCGAGTAATACTATAATTGAGCCAACTTCTTGCAAATTATCCGCTATCGACAGTTTACACCCGCCCATTTCCATCTATTTTTGCTACGATGGTTCTAATATTGTTGACCCCAACGTAGATCAGTACGTTCTTGATTTTAAAAGGGCGGACTTCTCTGATCTTTCAAACAGGATCCTCTCAATCGATTTCCCATCACTTTTTTATGAGTGTGATGTCGACGATTGTGTTTCTGAATTTTATGATAAGATTTATGATCTGTTTAATTCGTGTGTACCACTTAAGCGGTGGAGATCATCCTGCCATTCTCCCCCGTGGTATACAAGGGAGCTAAGGAGTCTTAAGAATAAAAAAAATAAATTATGGAAAACCTACTTACGCTGTGGTAGCACGTCAGCTTATTCTGAATTCGTATATTGTCATGACTGCTTTTTAGCGTTATCTTCATCCTTATACAGGGAATACCTTGATGATATTCGCAGTAACTTGCATAATGATCCTCGTACCTTTTTTAAATTTGTAAATTTGAAGAAGAAAACTGATAATTATCCATCTACAATGTGGTATAATGGATCCTCTAGTTGTAGCGCGCCCGATATTGCCGATAACTTTGCATTGTTTTTTGAGGGCGCCTTTTCACCAGGCAACTTTGTGCCTTCCCTGGATGATTTTGGCCATATCCAAAACCGTCCCGCTACTTCCATTGCTTTGCCCATTATATCTCGTGATATTATCTTGAATGGTATCAAGGAGCTTAAACTGGACTTTTCCTTTGGTCCTGATGGTGTTCCACCCGCATTCTTGAGATCCTGTTCTGATGCCTTACTCACTCCATTGGAACTCATCTTCAATAAATCTCTTCAGGCTGGTAGATTTCCTACGTTATGGAAGAGCTCCTTTATAATTCCTGTTTATAAAAAGGGGCATAAAAACTTCCTAACAAATTATAGGCCAATCGCGAAACTTTCCTGCATACCCAAGTTGTTCGAATCTGTTATATATTCACAGCTTGTTGGGCAATGTAAGGGGTTAATCTCATCTAATCAACATGGCTTTCTGCCTGGTAGATCGACGACAACTAACCTGCTAGAATTTACATCCCACATTATCTCTGCCTTCCAACAAGGTCTCCAGACTGATTGTGTCTACACCGACTTCAGCAAGGCATTTGATAAGCTCCCTCACTCCGTGATTATGCTTAAGCTTGAAAGGTTGGGTTTTTCGCCTTTGTTGCTCGATTGGATCTGCTCTTACTTAAAAAATAGGACTTACCGTATCTCTTTCCGTAATACTTTATCTAGAGTAGTTAGGGCTTCATCTGGTGTACCGCAGGGAAGCCATCTGGGGCCGTTGCTGTTGATCCTAGCCATTGACGACATTGTCCCTCTGATTAAGCACTCCAAAGTTTTAATCTACGCAGACGATATGAAGATTTTCTCATGCATTGGAAACAGTTATGATTCTTCCTGCATTCAGAATGATTTGAATACCTTCAGGGGTTGGTGTGCCTCAAATGGACTGCAACTTAACCTGGATAAATGTGAAGTTGTGTCATTTTCTAGGAGCATCAATCAGCTCGTCTTTGATTATACCTTTGCGGAAACTAATATCCGTCGTGTGGAGTCCGTTACTGACCTCGGTGTAAAGCTAGACGGAAAACTCGATTTCACTCTGCACATAAACCATATCGTATCTTGGAGTAATTCTGTCCTGGGTTTTGTTAAGCGATGGTCAAGGGAGTTTTCTGATCGACAGACCCTCATTCACTTATTTTTTTCTTTAGTTAGACCAATTCTCGAATATGCATCTCAGGTTTGGTCTCCTTGCTATGCTGTTCATTCTAGACGCATTGAATCGGTGCAGCGGAACTTTGTTAGGTTCGCACTAAGGGACCTCCCGTGGAATGATCCATTAAGGCTTCCTCCTTATGAGGATCGCCTCCAATTGCTTAATATGCACTCGTTGGAGGAACGACGTAGAGTTGCTGACCTAGTTTTTATTCACCAGCTTTTGAACTCGAAAATAGATTCTCGCTCTCTTGCAAGTTTAGTTACTTATAGGCATACTCCGTATAGGTTAAGGAGATTGCCTTTACTACATGTTGTTCATTCTCGGTCTAACTATGGTATGCATGAGCCTATTAATCGCATGTGTAGAGCCGTGAATATGTGTCCTATTTTTGACCTGGCTCTTGCTAAGGATTTGCTTAAGCGATCTCTGTTATCAATGCACCCCTGATTGTTTTCTTTGGACGGGTTTTGTTTTTTGTTTACTAATATTTTTCTTTGCATGGGTTGCGGGAGCCTCATTCACCTCAATATATGTTATATTCTGGTGAATAGGTCAATTGGTTCCAGGCTTCTGCCTGTGAAGTGCGCCTTCTGAGTTAGAAGGGTTAATTCTATAACAAAAAAAAAAAAAAAAAATACGCGTCGAACTTACAGCCTCTGTGTTTTTGGGAAGTCGGTTAAAAATTCACTTGTTTGAGCCGATGTGTGAGAGCTTGCTTTGTTGTGATGGAGAACGATTTCTTCTGCTATTTGTTTCCCTTATTTTTCGGAACACTTCTGGCAAACAAATGGTGGTGTACCATTTCGAATTAACTGTTCTACATTGCTGTAATGGCATGGTGGCGACATGTCCAATTATTCCTAAAAAACAGGCGTCCATTTGCTTGGCAGTGCTTCGTGCGTGAACAACTTTTGTTGGATTTGGCTCGTCCTGAAAAACCCATGCAGTAAATTGTTGCTTAGTTTCGGATTCATATGCAGAGATTCATTATTCGTCGTATTTTGAATCACCGCGATTGAATTTTTTCAACATTCCTTTGCACCAATCGACACGAGCCTTTTTTTGAACGATTGTCACGGTATGTCACATGACGATCTTGCAATATCAGTTCACGCACAACATCGATTTTTTCTGGCACTACAACCGATTTAGAGCGACCTTCACAAAATTCTTCCTGTAGCGAAGTGCGCCCACGATTAAATTCGGAAAACAGCGAAACACGGTGGCTCGAGATGGTGCTTCATTACCAAAAGTCGAAGCGAGTTTATCGACACACTGTTGTTGGTTTAATCCACGCCGAAAATCACAGAAAATCATCGCACGAAAATGTTCACGGCTTAATTCCATTTTTTGACCAAGATGAATGTTTCGTCTGCGGCTGTTTCAACCAACAATGAGCTTATCAACTCTCACACCACTTACGTGAGGGCTTTCTCCGCTACCCCTAATGCCTCTGATATAGGTCCAGTGGTTTTTGAATGGCCCATGTTCTAATCCGCAGGGGAATGACCCTTCATCTGACGGGTCGCCCTTGCCCCAGAATGCTCCTGGTTGCTCTGCCGCTCTTGGATTGGCATCGGTGGACTATGGTCATCCATCTTCATCTTTAACTCTAACTAATGATGCGGAGGGTTCGATTGACCCTCACGTTGCTCGCGGCGGTACTAGGTACCATTCGCGTGCTGCCCGAAGCCGGGCCCAACATGTGCGTGCTCTTAATGATTCTGCTTTACCGACTGCACCTTCGAATGGCAACCCTCTTCCTTGCCCCGTGAGAGATGCCCCACACAGAATGGGGCGGATGCCCCTTCTCCACCTCATTCTAGTATATCTGCCGATGGACGCACTACCACTGCGCTTACATGAACTCTGCGGATTGCGCAATTACCAAAGTCCTTCTTCGTTTCTCGTCTCGATCCATCAACATCTGTTGATGACCTAATTGGTAACGTGAGGCAGAAGAGTGGGACTGATGACTCTACACTCCTATGTTGTTAACTTCTTGGATCTCGTAATTCTCGGGGACTCATGTCATCTTTCAAGTAGATATCCTCCCCGGACCTTTTTGAGATAATGTCGCCCCCGATTTCTGGCCTGAGAATATAATCGTACATGAGTTTGGGCCCCGTCGTAACATCGCAGGTAGCACTCAAAATAGAGCCACTGTCAATAACCAAAAAAACTATGTATGTTATCCCCTTATTACCAAAATATAAAGGGATTAAGAACAAGAACAGGCCAGTTATTTCAGGGTTCTCAAGCCTGCAGTTACGATGTAATCGCTCTGAGCGAAACTTGGCTTCAAGTTATGATGCTGAAGTTCTTGACGATTCCTATTAGGTTTTTCGTAAGGATAGATATTCTGACTCCATAGGTCGTGTTGGCGGTGTGTTGGTTGCATACAAGTCCCACTTGGATTGCGTTAATTAATTAATATTCCTTCTCTCTTATTAATATGAACTTTTTCCTGCTCTGTTGTTATATTCCTCCAAATTTGACAAACTACGCACGATGATGCAGACGGTCGAAATCTCTTCGACATTCCAACTCTTAGCTTGGATTTTATTAATAATATGACGAACCCAGTGGACGAAATTATCCTTCTTGGTGACTTTAATTTACCCAACGTTCAATGGGTATTGAACGCTGATGACGATGACTACCTTCCCTTCAATTGTCTTACTGCTAGAGACTCCCTTTTTATTGACGCCATCTCCTCGTCTAGTTTACACTAAATGAGTGATGTAGAGAACTCTATGGGAAGGCAGTTAGATCTTATCTTTTCTTCTGATTCGCGTAACACTATAGTCGAACCGAGTCCTCGTAAATTATCGGCTATCGACAGTTTACATCCGCCCATTTTCATCTCTTTTTGCAACGATGGTTCTAACACTGCCGACCTCAACGTAGATCAGTACGTTCTCGATTTTAAAAGAGCGGACTTCTCTGATCTTTCAAACAGGATCCTTTCGATCGATTTCGCATCTCTTTTTGATGATAGCGATATCGACGAGTGCGTTTCCGTGTTTTATGATAGGATTTACGATCTGTTTAATTCCTGTGTACCACTCAAACGGTCGAGACCATCCTGCCATTCTCCCCCGTGGTATACTATAGAACCACGGAGCCTTAAGAATAAAAAAAATGGACTATGGAAAACTTACTTACGCTGTAGAAACAGGTCAGCTTGTTGTGATTTCGTTGATTGCTATGACAAATTTTTAGCGTTATCTTCATCTTTATACAGAGAATAGCTTGATAATGTTCGCGATAGCTTGCATAATGATCCTCGTATTTTTTTCAGATTTGTTAATATGAAGAAAAGATCTGATAATTATCCATCTACAATGTGGTACAATGGAACCTCTAAATGCAATGCGCCCGACATAGCCGACAACTTTGCATTATTTTTTGAGGGCGCCTTTTCATCTGGCAACTTTGTGCCTTCCCTGGATGAGTTTGGTCATATACAAGACCGTCCCGCTTACTCCATTGCTTTGCCCATTATATCTCGTGATATTATCATGGATGGTATCAAGGAGCTTAAACTGGACTTTTCTTTTGGTCCTGATGGTGTTCCACCTGCGTTCTTGAAATCCTGTTCTGGCGCCTTATTAACTTAGCTGGAACTCATAAATAAAAAAACAAATCTCTTCAGGCCGGTAGATTTTCTACGTTTTGGAAGAGCTCCTTTATAATTCGTGTTTATAAAAAGGGGCATAAAAACTTAATAAAAAATTATTGGCCAATCGCGAAGCCTTCCTGTATACCCAAGTTGTTCGAATCTGTTATATATTCGCAGCTTGTTGGGCAGTGTAAGTAAGTGCGTCTACACCGACTTTAGCAAGGCATTTGATAAACTCCTGTTCATTCTTGCCATTGGTGACATTGTCCCCCTGATTAGGCACTCCAAAGTCTTAATCTACGCTGACGATATGAAGATTGTCTCATGTGTTAGAAACAGTTATTCTTCCTGCATTCAGGATGATTTGAATATCTTCAAAGTTTAGTGTGCCTCAAATGGCCTGCAAATTAACCTGGATAAATGTAAAGTTATGTCATTCTGTAGGAACCTCAATCAGCTCATCCTTGATTATACCTTTGCGGAAACTACTATCCGTCGTGTGGAGTCCGTTACTAACCTTGGTGTGAAGCCAGACACAAAACTCGATTTCACTTTGCACATAAACTATATCGTGTCTCGTAGTAATTCAGTTCTGTGTTTTGTTAAACCGTGGTCAAGGTAGTTTTCTAATCGACGGACCCTTTTTCACTTTTTTTTTTTGGTTAGACCAATTCTCGAGTATGCATCTCAGGTTTGGTCACCTTGCTATGCTGTTCATTCTAGACTCATCGAGTCGGTGCAGCGGAACTTTGTTAGGTTCGCACTAAGGGACCTCCCGTGGAATGATCCATTAACGCTTCCTCCTTATGAGGATCGTCTCCGATTGCTTAATATGCACTCGTTGGAGGAACGACGTAGATTTGCAGACCTAGTATTTATTCACCAGCTTTTGAACTCGAATATAGATTGTCGCACTCTCGCAGGTTATGTTACTTATAGGCATACCCCGTATAGCTTGAGATTTCCTTTACTACATGTTGTCCATTCTCGGACGAACTATGGTATGCATGAGCCTATTAATCGCATGTGTAGAGCAGTGACTATGTGTCCTATTTTTGACCTGGCTCTTACTAAGGATTTGCTTAAGCGATCTCTGTTGTGTTGTGCACCCCTGAGTTTGGACGTGTTTTAGTTTTTTGTTTACTAATATTTTTTTTGCATGTTGGTGTGGGAGCCTCATTCACCTCAATATATGTTATATTCTGGTGAATAGGTCAACTGATTCCAGGCTTCTGCCTGTGAAGTGCGCCTTCTGGGATCCCTGGTCATAGTGGGATAAGGGACAACGAGGCGGCTGACACGCTTGCAAAGAATTGAGGCCTTTCCTGTATAGACAGGTCGATCGGCCGGCCTCTAAAAAGCGAATTTGACATTGGGACTATTCAGCTTGTTAGAGAAAGATTGAGCAATTTGCCAACATGCAGTATGTCAAGGCAGCTGTGGCCAGCTTGTAGTAGACACGCAGAACGCTTACGTATTCCCACTAACGACTTTTGTAGTTGCGAACAAAGAAGAAGTAGAAAGCATTTAGCATTTACTCTATGATTGCCCGAGACTGGTCAGGAGAACGTAGAGAGCTTAAGGCGCGTACTTCTTCAGTGGACTGGACGAGGTTGCTAACATAGGGCTAAAGCATATTCTCCGTTTTATTAACAGTTGTGACTGGTTCTAAGTAAACTCTATACTGAGATTCAGGTGCGGTCCCGCGGATGTGGTAACACAACCGACCATTCTAAGGTCTATGAGAGGCTGATCGGTTTTCCCATAGCCGCCAACCTAACTTAATCTAACTTAACATATCTGATGAATTCCACTTCTTTTCTTTGGAATTTTTATTATGGCTGAAAGCATAAAAGAATAATTAGTTAAATTATTCAATAGTTAAGAAAAGCACTACTGTAAATATTTTTAAATTTAAAAGCAATAACAAACATAACACTGCAATTAGATATGTGAGTATATCGAATTCATAAATAACTCATAAGTAACTTATTTAAACTTTTTACTTACCTTTTAAATAATTTTGACAGAAACTTTTGATAAAAACTTTCGAAAACAGCCTTCCTTCAATATCGTCAATATTTTAGAATTGAACAAATCCCCTACAGTTATTGGTAAAAAACAACATAATTAGGAGGGGAAAATGCATTTTATTTAAATGTATATAATGAAATTTATTTGAATTTGACCATATTTGGTCATTTAATCGAAAAATCAATCAATAATCAAGTTAATTTCTTTACGGTTGTGCAATGACTTTGTGTGAAAAAACGCGGATATATCAGTTTTCACTGATGGATTTAAAGTAAATGATGGAGTAGGAGCTAGGTTGTACTCGAATTGCCTCAACATACGTAGTCAGTATCGATTGCCGGACTACTGCAGTGTGATTGGAGTAGAAATCTTGGCTATAGAAAGAGCGGCAAGGAGCACGTGCAAATCTGCTTAATGGTAACGTAGAAGGAATTTATATCGAAAGTCAAGAGGCAATAAAGACGCTGGACTCAAACGTTATAAGGCCCCAGCTGGTTCGCAGGTCTCCAGAACTTAGGAGCAATTCTCTGCTGGCTCCCTGATCGTAGCGGGATAAGGCGGCTGATAGGTTTGCAAAGAAAGATTGTCAACTCAATATCTCCTGCATAGATAGGCCAATCGCCCCGTCATTAGAGCCAGAAGTCGACTTCAACCGTCAACCTGCTAAGGAAAGATGTATCAATCATGCGGTACGTCAAGGCAGCTGCGGTACGTCAAGACAGCTTTCCTGCTAAGAAACCGCACCGATCTTCGAAATATTGTGGTAGTCATTACTGGCCACTCTGCTTTCAGAAGGCACGTTTACGCATCCCCAATAAGGACTTTTTAAGAAGTTGTCTGGACGAAGAAGAGATGGTACAAAACTTCAGACGCGTTTTTCTTCAGAGAACTGGACGATGTTGCTAACATAGGGCTGAAGCAGTTTTGTGGTTGGTTCTAAAAAATCCCTATGTTAATATTCAGGTTCGGATGAGCTAGCAAATAAAATTTTTGATTGCCATTTTACAATTTACCTCCCCCTCCACCCGAAATTAACCCCTAGAATCACAATTTAACTTTTTATACTTAACGTTTATTGTCGAGCCATTGCAATTTATCTCTGTGATAATTTAAAATTTTTACGACCAATAAATCTTATAAGTTTTACGCTATTATTATCATTGACGTAACTCATGATTTCTTCAAATGGATGATTTAGTTCTTGGCACCAAGTATCCATTCCAGCTCCATATACAGTATTTATTCAAAACATGAAATAATAGATGTTTATTCGCAAGTTCCCAGAGCACCTGGAACCAACTGATTCTACTCTCTTTGACTACGTTTAATGCGAAATTAAAGTCCAATAAGCTTTTTCATAAAGAAAAGATGAGTTTATCTACCTCATCAAACTGTATAAAGCCCGTCCAGCGTATGACATGATTGTTCTATGTACAGCGTTAAAAACCTTACACTTATCAAAAGCTTTTATAACGTCATGTCTGAGAAAGCTACTCCATTTCTAGTGTATTTGGCTTCGAAATAATAATTTTGGAATCATGCGTTAATATGTTTAATCTTTGATTGATTGATTTTTGTCTGCGTCAAATTTACGGATAAGTTGCACAACTTACAATAATTGTCTAAACTGTTTACCATAATTTGTAGAGTACGTGGATCCTCCGACACGAGAACCACGTCATCAGGATACCTTAATAGTGGCGCACTTATATCTCCTACTCTAATTCTTCCTTCTACAAAATTATGAACAGCAATTTTTAGAAATAAAGAAAATAATAAGGGATACAGCACACAGCCGTGAGGAACGCCCGCAGTAGTCTCAAACCAATCATTACAAACAACTTCATTCCAAACAGCCGATTCGGTGTATAATTGCTTGAGATACCGAAGCTGCGCACTTTGAGAAACAGAGATTTTCTATCAATGGAGTTAAAAGTAGAGCTGATATCTAGAAACAGATCATAAACTTATTTCGTCTCTTTGCTCGATGCAATAAGTATTAAATTATACAAATTAAAAATGTTGCCAATCGTTCCATAACTTTTCCTTAACCACGCCTGAAATTCATTCAAAAGAAATTTGGTCTCCACATACTTAGATATTCTTTTCAACAAACTACCACAAACAGTCTTAGAACCCCGTCCAAGAACACAACTTCTCTATAATTCTGTTGTAAATCTGGGTCACCTTTTATATAAATCAGGATAATTAAAGAACGTGTAAAAATTTGTCGGTATAATACCTGTCGTAAAAATATTATTGAAAGCTTTTAGAAGACCATACAGAAAGTTCGTAGGAGCATTTCTATAAAATTCGACAGGTATGTCGTCAGGAACGATAGACTTTTTGTAATTTGTTCTTAGTAGCAAAGTTTTAAGTTCATTCAATTCCATTTCCAACTCCATTTCTAGATCCTCGACAACTACGTATGTAAGGTGATGAATTGGCGTATTGATGCTCATTGTGAAGACAATCTAATAATGATTGGAAATATTCTTTAAATTCACCTATTTGCCACCGATCCTAAATGTTCTACCTTTTAAACTTTTAAAAAGTTGTCACCGGTCTTTTGAGTCCTTTATGCACGGTGAAAAGTTTCCCAAATTGGGAAAGACGTTCTTTTAATTATACATAATGCTCTATGTTCTTGGTTCGGTATTGTTTTTGCGGAAAATATTAATATTGCAGTATTTTCAGTCCGAATTGGTTTTATAGATAAGCTTGCAATGAAACCTGTAAGCTCTAAAATAGCTAACCTGCCATTTACCTCCCTGTAAGCAGATTTCATTATGGCTGCTTGTAAACTTACTTCTAAATTCATCTACTTTTTGAGCTTTCCAATGGAGACTGGGTAGTAAGGATAATTCATTAGTATTAATGACTCCGCTATTGGATAGTGCTTTATTAATATTGTATAATATTATAGTATACACTATAAATTGCAATTATACATAATATTGTATTTAAATACATAAAAAAAATAAAATGATAAAAAATAAATTGTAAAAGCTGGGGCTCACCGGGCTTGGTAGATTACTTATTTCCCATCACAAATATTCTCAGTTTTTATTCAATTCACTGTTTAATTTGTTCTACAATTTCCTTTACAATTCATGTCTTCACAATACAATGGTTAACTTTACTCATTAAGACTTATCACTTCGTTGGTTAAGGGGAAACAACACTTTGACGGTGTTGAAAAATTTTTTTTTTTATATTTTTCAAAAGTTTGAGCTATGGAGAATATCCTAGAATATTAGAGTTAAATTCATGAAAATAATGAAGCTACAGCGCTTTCTCGTGCGCCACTCCCTTTTTAACCGACTTCCCAAAAACAAATAGGTTCTAAGTTCGACAGGTATTTTTTATCTTATTTTTTTTATATATATATATGATACCGATTCATAATGCATGAACCGATTTAGATAATTCTTTTTTTGTTGCATAGAGTATGATTCCTCATTGTTAATAATGAAGAACTTAGGCCGCGGGTGGGGTGGGGAGGAAAGTGGGTAGTCTAACTTTGTAACGCGTAGACCGATGGATGATTTTTCCTTTGTTGGGTAGAGTATGTTCCTTCATTGGTACCATGTCTTTGGTAGGATGTGGTGGGTGTGGGGGTAAGGGGTGAAACCTAATTTCGTAATGCTCAGACCACGCATTACGAATTAGATTTCAGGTTGGATAATTCCTTATTGGTTGTAGAAAGCATGGCACCCGATTGCTAATAATGAAAAAAATTGGCCCTAGAGTGGGTTGGGGAGGGGATGGGGCAGTCTAACTTCGTAACTCGTGGACCGATTTAGACGATTCCTTCTTTGTAGGGTAGAGTATGTGCCCCGATTGGTACCATGTAAAAAAAATTTCGTGGGGGTGGGGCTGAAACCTAACTTCGTAATGCATGGACCGATTTAGATATTTATTTTTTTGTTGTATAGAGTATGATCCCCCATTGTTAATAATGAAAAAATATTTTTCGAAAGTGGAGTGGGAAGAGGAAGAGGTAGTCTAACTTCGAAACACGTGGACAGAGTTGGATGATTATTTTTCTGATGTATAGAGTGTGTTCGGGCGGATTAGTACCGCGACACCATTTTAAACGTTGAGGTTATAGTAGCATACCGTGTAACAGTTATCGCCGTTCCAAGAATTTAAACAAAGAACGTTTTCACTATCCAGGGTAGCCACAAGACTGCTGTTAATAGAAGATAATAAGGGGAAATAATAATGAATGATAATGACCAATGAATTAAGTATTTGATTTTAAGATAAGAGAAAATGCAAATAATTATTTAGTTATGTTAGAAAAATGAATTTTGTAATTGAATAAACATACATCTTAGGAATAATTATATTAGTTAGGAATAGAAATATTAGTTTACTAGTTCGTCTGAAGTCAAACGTCGCCATAAGCTATCGTACTTAACAACACATATTCACACTCTTTATACTCTACTCACTCCCATACACTTTCACTCTACACATTGTTGAACTCGCATAACTCGCGCTTAGTCACCCTCTTGACAACACACACTCGTCACACTCTACATTCACATTCTTCATCTGTCACCTTCTTCATAACATTCAGTCACACTATTCTCACACACAAGCACATCTACACGTCCGCCCTCATTTACATCCATACACCTTTTACATGCCACAACACTTATACACAGGGTCGTAACACAAAATGGAAGTACTCAACGCTGAGGCTGTTCGGTTCATCTTCAGTATTGCAAGACGAATCTACGATTTACATTTGTTATTATTATTATTTATTTCATTACACACTAACAACCCCAAGCAATAATATATATCATCATAAGCGTAATCATAGTGATATAAGGAAATGCATCAAATGTGAACCACAGAGATGGAGCATCTGGCAACGCTAACAGAAAAAGTCTTTTTCGAGCTTCGAGGAACAAGCGTTCGAGAAGATGGCGAGATCCGTGATGGGTCATGATTTTTGGGGAGATCGATTATTGAAGAAGAGTAGGGAGACGATAGTGAGGCTGGCCAGCAAAGAGGTTGAAGAAAACAAAATTTTGATTTATAGACCTAAAAGCGGAAAATTAAGAAAGCAAGTAAGAAGAAAAAGCAGTAAGGAAGAAAAACCGTGAAGTGTGAAAACAAGAGTGTGAAATTGTGAAAACGAAAGGATTTAAACCACATCGAAAAGAAGGAATTAACCAGGATATACAGGTTAGAACAGAAAGAATAGGGTCAGGTAAATAGATAGTAGTAACAAATTATTGAATTAGCGTAGTTCGTAAGTAGGCTTAAGAAAAGAATTATGTATTAGTTCATAGGAGAACCCTGTAATTCGACTAATTAGTAAAGTAGAATTATTATACGAAATTGCTTCTTTTAACAACCGGTTGGATGTTAACTTGTTAACGCGTACATTTGGGTGATTGTTCTTATGTTATATAGAGTATATTCCCCCATATCAACCATGATGATAAATTTTTTACTAGGGTGGTGGTGGCAGGGCGGGGGGGGGGGGGGGTTAACTTCGTAACGTGTGGATCGATTTGCATGATTCTTCTTTTGATGTGTAGAATATGTTGCCCCATTGGTACAACGACAAAAATGTATGAGGTGGGATGGTATGCGTAGGTGACGTTACCCAATTTCGTAATTCACACAGCTACTTGGAAGATTCTTTTTTGTTATATGCATTACGATCCCCCATTGCATTATATGGAAAACTTTTGACATAGGCTTTGGGTGGGGGGAGGGGTAGCCTAACATCGTAACGTGTGGACTTTTAGATCATTCTGAATGAATAGAGTATTTATTTGTATTCTGACTTGTATTTTGGCTTGTGGTAAGTGTTGGGGGCGGGACGGTGCCTAGCTTCATAAAGCATAAACCCATTTTGATGATTTTGATTCTCCTGTCTAGTCCCTTCACGTACAATTTTGTACGTGAAGGGACTAGATGATTCTCCGATTACGATAATACGATAGTTCTCTCTTGCTGTATAGAGAACGGTGGCGCACTAGGGCCATGTTAAGTATGTACTAAAATGAGGGTCCGAAAGGGTAAACGGGGCTTATTTCGTAATATGTTGCCGGATTTGGATAATTCTTTTTCCATTCTTCTTCTTTGAAATTGCTCTAATCGTACTAGCGGCATTCTTCGAGTCGTATATTTGAAGCCAATAAAAAGTGAAAAATAAAATAGTTTTTTTACAAAAAAAAAAATCAACCGACTTTACAAAAAGCGATAAAAAGTATAAAATAATTTTGCATTTGTCAGTGCAAATTAAATAACCAACCACAATTGAAGATAATTTTTAGAACTACCTGAACGTTTCAGCTCTAGGAATCATAAGGAAGGACGATTAAATACTTTTGTTGTGGTTGATATGATCTTTAATTTACACCGACTTCCAAATGTCGTGATTGATATAAAATTAAAAACTATTTTATGCTTTTTAGCGCTTTTTAACCGACTTCAAAAAAGGAGGAGGTTCTCAATTCGACGATTGATACCGCGAGAAAAAATATTGTGGCGGGTTGAAAGGGGGCGGGTTAGGGGGTTGAACTTAACTTTTTAACGCGTGGGCCGATTTGGATGGTTCTTTTTTTGTTGTGCGGAGTAGAAGACACTAAAAAGTGAAAAATAAAATATTTTTTGAAAAAAGCACTAAAAAGCATAAAATAATGTTTAATTTTATATCTATTACGACATATTGAAGTCGGAGCAAATTAAAGAAACAAAACAACTACCCAACCATAATCGAAGATACTATATAAATTTACCTAAATGTTTCAGCTCAAGGGATCATAAAGAAGGTCGATGAAATACTTTTGTTGTAGTTTGGTTTGCTTGATTTGCTTCAATATATCGTAATAGATATAAAATTAAACATTATTTTATGCTTTTTAGTGCTTTTTGTCAAGTCAGTTAAATTTTTTTGTTAAAACTATTTCATTGTGAAGTCAGTTCAACTTTTTTAAATAAAATAGTTTTTAAAAAAAAAGTTTAAGCGACTTCACAAAAAGCGCTAAAAAGCATAAAATAATTTTTAATTTTATATCTATTACGACATTTTGAAGTCGGTGCAAATCAAACAAACCAAACAACTACAACAAAAGTATTTAATCGTCATTTAAAATGATCCCCCGTAAACTGAAACGTTCAGGTAGTATTAGGTATTATTTTCAATTGGGGTACTGTAGTTGTTTTATTTGTTTAATTTGCACCGACTTCAAAATGTCGTAATAGATATAAAATTAAAAATTATTTTATGCTTTTTAGCGCTTTTTGTGAAGTCAGTTCAACTTTTTTTTTAAAAACTATTTTATTTTTCACTTTTTAGTGTCTTCTTCTCTATACAACGAAGAAAGAACCATCCAAATCGGTCCACGCGTTAAAAGTTAGTTTTAACCCCCTACCTCACCCCCATTCCACTAAACTTTTTTTCTCATGGTATCAATCAAGGAACATACTCTACCGAACATAAAAGGAATCATCGAAATCGGTCCACGCGTTAAGAAGTTACTACCTCTCCCCCTCCCCCACCGCCACCATAGGACCAAATTATTCTCCTATTAGCAATGGGGGATCACACTCTATACAACTGCAAAAAAACCATACAAATCAATCCACGTGTTACAAAGTTAGGTTCCACCCCCATTCTCCCACCTCCACCCCAGCAATATTTGTTTTCTCGTAGTATCAACCAAGGATCATATTTTATCCAATAGAAGAAGAATTATCCAAATCGTTCCACGCGTTACGAAGTTAGACTACCCCTCCCCCCCACCCACACCTTTCACCATAGGACCAAATTATTCTCCTATTAGGAATGGGGGATCATACTCTATACAACAGAAAAAGAACCATCCAAATCGGACCACGCGTTACAAAGTTAGGTTTCAACCCCACCCCCCACCCCCACCCTACCAAAAATTTTTTTGACATGGCACCAATCGGTGAACATACTCTACCCAACAAAAAAAGAATCATCAAAATCGGTCAACGCGTTACGAAGTTATGCCCGGTCAGACATAAAAAAAAAATTAAAAAAAATACGCGTCGAACTTAGAACCTCTTTATTTTTGGGAAGTCGGTTAAAAAAAACCCTTTTATATATGTATACATGCAAAAGACATCAACTTTACACTTTAAACACGTTTTTCTCAAAATGAAGTTTTCGCAACTGGTACACAGTATATATCCGTCAATTTTTAATCGGTACAACTTCAATTCTATGTTTTTATTCTACATAAAAATGTCTTTAGTTACGTGTGGCCCCTTTTGTTTTTCGTTATTATTATTTCCTACTTTGTTAGTTCGAAATAAGTCGAAAGACTGCCATTTTGTTAAAAATTAGTTTTTTTTAATCAGCTACGTCTAACTGAAGCTACTTTAATATATATTACAAAAAATAGTTTTTTAAAAAAAAAGTTGAACCGACTTCACAAAAAGCGCTAAAAAGCATAAAATAATTTTTAATTTTATATCTATTACGATATATTGAATTCGATGCAAATCAAACAAACCGAACAACTACAACACAAATATTTAATCTTCATTTCTTATGATCCCGTAAGCTGAAACGTATTATATATTATTTTCAATTGTGGTTATGTAGTTGTTATATTTGTTTAATTTGCACCGACTTCAAAATGTCGTAATAGATATAAAATTAAAAATTATTTTATGCTTTTTAGCGCTTTTTGTGAAGTCGGTTCAACTTTTTTTTTTAAAAACTATTTTATTTTACACTTTTTAGTGTCTTCTACTCTATACAACGAAGAAAGAACCATCCAAATCGGTCCACACGTTAGACGGTTGTTTTAACCCCCTACTCCACCCCCATTCCACTCAACTGTTTTTCTCATGGAATCAATCAAGGAACATACTCTACCGAACAGAAAAGGAATCATCGAAATCGGTTCACGCGTTACGAAGTTACTACCCCTCCCCCACCCCCACCAACACCATAGGACCAAATTATTCTCCTATTAGCAATGGGGGATCACACTCTATACAACAGCAAAAGAACCATCCAAATCCATTCAGGCGTTACAAAGGTAGGCTCCACCCCTTCTCCCACCCCCACCCCAGCAACATTTTTTTTCTCGTAGTATCAACCAAAGATCATATTCTACCCAAAAGAAAAAGAATTATCCAAATCGGTCCACGCGTTACGAAGTTAGACTACCCTTCCCCCTTACCCACACCTTTCAACATAGGACCACATTATTCCCCTATTAGCAATACGGGATCATAATCTATACAACAGAAAAAGAACCATCGAAATCGGACCACGCGTTACAAAGTTAGGTTCCACCCCCACCCCCCACCCCATCCCCCCGAAATTTTTTTCACCTGGTATCACGCACTGAACATACTCTACCCAACAGAAAAAGAATTATCCAAATCGGTCCACGCGTTACAAAGTTAGACTACCCCTCCCCCCTCCCCCCACCCTAGGCCACATTTTTTTCTCCTGTTAGCAATGGGGGATCATACTCTGTACAACAAAAAAAACCATCCAAATCGGACCACGCGTTACAAAGTTAGGTTTCACCCCCACCCCCCACCTCCACCCCCCACCACCACCCTACCAAAAATATTTTTGACATGTACCAATCGGTGAACATACTCTACCCAACAAAAAAAGAATCATCAAAATCGGTCAACGCGTTACGAAGTTATGCCCGGTCAGACATAAAAAAAAAAAAAAAATTTAAAAAAAATAAAAAATACGCGTCGAACTTAGAACCTCTTTGTTTTTGGGAAGTCGGTTAAAAATAATCCCAATTTATTTTTTCGATAACCAAACGTCTACGCAGGACTCTCAACCAGGGGCAGCGGTTTATAGTGTTAGTCACAAATAACTAGGCATATTTTTACTACTAAGCTTAATTATAGAAAATTCAACCACTTAGTTCGAGATATTTCCGTTATGCATTTTCACCGCAGAACTCACCAAAGTTCGAGTCAGCCTTGATTTCATATGGCATCTGACGTTTTTTTTCATTTCTTAAATCTAGGACATGTGCATTGTACACCGTGATTTCGGTTTCATCACGTAGTCTATGCTCTGTACAGTGCGCGTTACAATGTACAGGATTACCGGAAGATAATCCGACAAAATGTCGGACTCTACTTTAAGATCTATTACCATTATAAGAATAGAAAATGCGACCATAACTTAATCTGTGCACGATAAAATTTAACTCCGCTATTTAATCGCTTTGTGGGATGCCATTCAAAGTTTGTAATCCATTCACTGAACATATGTAAATCTAAAAGCCGAATTCCTTTAACGTTTCCTATAACAGAGGATACTCTGCGCCTATTAGTGAAATCCGTTCTTCTATCCTTGCATTTAAATCGCCTACTAATAAAATTTTTCTATTATTTTTATCCTGGAATAGCTGTCCAACTTCCTCACAGTCTCCATCCGGATTGATATAACATGGAATGAACTAAACAAATTTCATTGATGTTTTTTATGCACAGGGGACAACCCTATGATGCGTTAGTATGGCTACGGCCGGAATGGCTGTAGGTTAAGGGAAATGAGGGAAATTGAGGATCTGGTTTTTGCATTTCTGCCAGCTACCAGCTCCCAGTGACGGGATGGATTTTTGATCTGTTGCAATTGTAAATAAACTCAGTGGCAGACCAAGGCTCGAAAATGTTTTCTAATTTTAAAACTATCCTATTATTAATTTAAAAATAAGCAGCATTCTTTTGATTTTTCTTCAATTTTCGTCTGATGTGAATTCTTTTCTAAAATTGCTAAATATGACAATTAGATAATTGAATAACAAGTAATTATTACTGAGTAATTCATCAAATAACGAATAACTATTTGATTATCAAATAACGTACGATCGAATAACAAATAATTCCCTGACCCCTAGATAATGTGCCTAATTAGTTTCGCCTTTGCATAGAGAATGGATGGTGTTTCATATAGGAAGTATTTTCTGAAGGAGAAATGGGTGAGGTATTTTAAAATTCCGGTGTGTTTGACCTCAAGCGAAATTATTGCGTTGCAAATGTTGTCAAAGTAGCGTTGGTTACTGAGCGGTGTATTTGTAGACTATGCTTCAGCGATCTGATAGTCTGTTTGGTTTAGTAAAAAATAGTTTTTAAAAAAGAAGTTGAACCGACTTCACAAAAAGCGCTAAAAAGCAAAAGTATTTAATCGTCATTTCTTATGATCCCGTAAGCTGAAACGTTCCGGTAGTATTATGTATTATTTTCAATTGTGGTTATGTAGTTATTTTATTTGTTTAATTTGCACCGACTTCAAAATGTCGTAATAGATATAAAATTAAAAATTATTTTATGCTTTTTAGCGCTTTTTGTGAAGTTGGTTCAACTTTTTTTTAAAAACTATTTTATTTTTCACTTTTTAGTGTCTTCTACTCTATACAACGAAGAAAGAACCATCCAAATCGGTCCACGCGTTAAAAGTTAGTTTTAACCTCCTACCCCACCCCCATTCTACTAAACTTTTTTTCTCATGGTATCAATCAAGGAATATACTCTGCCGAACAGAAAAGGAATCATCGAAATCGGTCCACGCGTTACGAAGTAACTAACTCTCCCCATTCCCCACCACCACAAGCACAAGCACAATCGCGGAGAAGGAAGAAGAACAGAGTGCAACGACAGTTTATGCCGTTGTCACTCCCTTTCCAGAAGATGGTGGTGCACAACTCAACTCCATCCTGGAAGTTGACACTCTTCCTGATCTCGGACCAGAGTTGGAGGACCTATTTCTGGGTTCCACCACCGACGAAGATGCAGGCAACGAAGGGGAGACTGCTGAAATGACTGTAATAAATGTATCCTCACCCAAACACAATGATGCTAAGAGCGGTCCAAATTAACCTTTACCACTCAAAGGCAGCATCTGCAACTCTTCTCCTTCGTCTAGGACAGAACCTTCTTGTCCAACAACCTTGGGTAACCTCCAGATTTGTAACGTGGGTGTGAAACCCACCTTTACTAACTCGATTAGGCGGGAAATTCTGGACATTACGATAGTCTGGGAACAATCCGCCCACTGTATAACAGATTGGAAGGTATCGAAGGAGCCATCCTTTTCTGACCACGCCTACATTGAATTTGGGATAACACTCCACAAGCAGATATGTTCTCCTTATAAAAACAGGTTTAGAACAAACTGGGACCTCTACAGGATAGTCCTTAGCACGAGGTAAGCCCAAACCTCCGTGGTGGGCGAGTGAAATCATGACTCTAAGAAAGTAGTGTCGTAAGCTTTTTGACCAAGCGAAAAGAAGTAATGTCTGGACCTCTTATAAAGAATCCCTCAAAAAATTTAAGAAACTGATCAGGAAAGCAAAACGTTCCTCGTCGGAGAGCTTCTGTAATAAAATCGAAAGCACCTCTGAAGCGAGTCGCTTGCGGAAAATCCTTTTAACAACGCCCATCACCCCAAGCCTCTAGACCAAAAGTGATGGAAGTTGGACTTCATCCAGTCTTGAGTCGCTGGAGTTAATTGTCAACAAGCACTTTCCGCGGTGCTCAGCAACGAGTGTTGCTGAGCTGCCGGATACTCCGAACGGCCATGAACTGGCCCACAAGATCCTCAATTAGAGAAAACTGAAATGGACGATACGAAGTTTCAAGCCCTATAAATAACCGGGATAAATGGCATCATTCCAGCTGAACTACAATTAGCTTCCGAGGTACTAATTCCTTGGCTAATGGTAATTTATGAGGCCTGCTTAATATCACCTTAGGCTCCCCCTTCTTTGAAGAGCTAACTGAACTAGGCTCCACTCACGTCAGAGACCTATCTAGATTTATCAGGAGTTCCAAATGGTTCCCGACGACGGGTTAGGGCTGAACACTCTTCCCATCCCACCCAAAATATATTTTCTCTAGGTATTTTTATGGGGTTTTAAAAATTTTTGTCGCCTCAGCTTGTGGTATCACAATGGGACTCCTTGGCCTAAGTGTGCCTTCTTAGGCAGCCACTTTAATCTAACCTAATCACATAACACAGCCAGGTTAGAGTGCAAGGGACAGCACTCTCATTCGTGGGGAACAGTGCGAAAAATCTTAGCATCTTTCGAATAGCGAAGAATTTTACTACTGGTTAGGAGAAGCGAGACATCGATAATATATAGGATAAAAAGAAGCGGGCCTAGCATACTACCCTGAGACACCCCTGAGGTGACAAGGATGTAGCCGCAAAGAGCTCTCCGAAATAGGACGCGCTGTGTAAAACCTGATACGGATGAGCATAACCAATTGGCAAAGAAAGAAGGAAACCCAGAAGAAACAATTTATCGACCAAGATACCAATCCTATCGAAAGCCTTATTAAAATCTGTGAATACACAGTCCCGCTGCGAAGGCTGGTAAATAATAATTAATGAAGTTATACTACCAAAGGCTTCTAAGATAAAGTAGTTATCAAGATTTGAAAGCTTTATATTATCAAGATTTCAGCTTAAGGTAAATAAACCAGAGTTCCGAATTATAATGACAAAAGCAATAAATACTAGCATTTGATAACATTTTAATAAATTCTCATACAATATAGACCTGACAAATAACTTTAAATATAAGCGAGAACTGTTTCGGTTCCATTCCAAGCCAAAGAAACATATCTCTGTAAAATTACTGTTTTTAATTTGTTTTATAACTCTTCATACCAGCAGTATCTCTCTCATGTGTGCAATGTAACTTCCCAACCCCCACACTCATCCGAAGCCACAATTTATATCATAATATAAATGGTGAAAGATACTTTATTCAGCAATAAACGAATAATGCAAGTAGGTCCCAGGTGATACGAGGGTAGGCTCCACTCCGCCACCACCCCCTCATAAGTTTTCATCGTGGTAACAATGTACGACCACCTACATCACAAAAAGAATCATCCAAATCGGTCCACTCGTTACGACGTCAGACTACGTCTTCCCCCTTCCTCATACCCTAAGGGAATCAGATACAATAAGAAGTATCCAAATCGGTTACGAAATTATTGCCGATCATATATACAAAAAAATACGCGTCGAACTTAGAATATCTTTGTTTTCTGAAGGCGGTTAAATAAATGGTTAAGTTTTTTAAGGTACATATAGTAGTATAATTCAATTGTAGGGTAGCTAACTCTTAAAATTTGAAAAGAAATTCGGACCTTTTGCAAGAAAACTAAAAATATTTTTTAAAGTTTTTTATTTGCAATAAAGGCAAACATTATTTAAATTTATTCCAAATTTCAAGTCAATAGCGTAAGTAGCTGCTGAAGTAAAGAGATAGACGAAGTCGCACCCTAAGAGTTTTATTTTTTACCATTTTGGTACGGAACCGTAAAAACGGGTCACACCAATTTTTGTGACATCCCAAAGAATCCGAAAATGCAGAAAAAAAGGTTTTTTGAAAGTTTTAGGGTTGGCTCCCCCTTAAAGATTCAAAAGCTTTTATCGGAAATAATTCTTCATACGGTTTTTCACAATTAGTCTTCGATAACAATTTTTTTTCTCTTTTAGCGGGAGAGTTGCGAATTTTCCCAAAGACACCGGATAGACCGTGCCCTCCGGTAGTGTAAGATTCTTACTCACTAAAATCCGGAGATCCTTTTCGTCTCCTTCCAGTCTTCCTTAACGGGGGCAACTGAGTTATCCAGTTGGTTCCTGGGTCAATGGTAGAATCCTAGCCTATCTGCAGGAATCCATATTGTTCCACCGTCTCCAGTGTTCCTTCTTGGTCCATGCGTTAATTATAACATCCACCCCTTCTTCGCCCACAGCACTAAAGTGTTCCGAGTCATGACGCTTCGGTCCAGAGCAGAGAGAAGTAATATCCTCCGGACTAACCGCAGCTTCCTCTTCGGAAGATAGATCTGCATCTTCTACTGGTGCGAGTACCCCGGAGATAGCCAACTCGTTAGAGTCTACCATCTCTGCCAATGTCGCACCTGAGAAAGTATTAAATATTATTTGGCGCCTTCTTCCAGAACTTCTACATCACTTTCAACCGGTGGGCGCAAGTCCAGCCTCCATAGCCGCCGCAGAACCTTCGGAGGCAGGTGACCACTACAGACTCTCTTAAGGGCAAGTTTTGTTGATGATTTATATCTCTGCTTCTGACGAACTTCAACGTTGTGTGAATAATGAAGCACTTATGCTTGCTTATGTATCGCTCAATCATCCTACCAATTCGGAGGTACTAGGTTCGAGTCCAACCTGTAGTTGTTTTCTGCTCACAACAGATTACGATAAATAGCCCATGGGGGTTCCATATAAAATGGAATTGTTACGGAATCCACTTTAAATTGTAAGTAAACTACGCGATCTTCTAATCATTAAATCTGTAATCGATTTTGTCGTACTTGTGAAATCGCACTTTCTAGCTGGATTTGTAATTGCTGTGAGGAAATTGTTGGAAGGTTGACTTTGCTGTTGCTATTGGCTGTAAAATTTAAATCATACATATATGGCTAAATGGGCCACGAATTGACAAATATTTCGCATGAATTTTTGCCTTGTTCCGGTTAACCAATTGTTTAAAAAATTCTAATGGCTTCTTTTCGCACTGAATTTTGCAACATTACTACCTTTACTTTGCTGTGCTTGGGGTTATTAATTTACCACCACTTATATTTCAAAAAAATTTTTAAATATTGCCTTTTTGGCTTACGGTGCTTACATTATCTTCGAATAATATTGAGCCTAGAGTCCCTTAATTTATATTATCAATTGCCATTTTTAACTTCACTTTGATGAATTCTTCTTTTGTTGGTTCCCCCTTGGTATCGTGTCCAAAATTTTGTTGGTGTGTGGAGGTGGGAATATGGGTGGAACCTAACTTCGAAATGCGCGGATGGATTTGAATAATTGGAATCGTGTCAACGAGGTTGAACTTAACTTCATAATACCGTGGAACTATTTGGATGGTTCTGTTTTGCTTTATTTAATTGTTCGGTAAATCGATCATATGCCAGCTAAATACATAGCTAGTGCTTCTTCCTTACCAATCTTTTTAGGGAAATTTTCGTCTCCTTCTTCGTTTCTTCCAGCCACACGTCAAATAGCTGATTTCGTGAAAATGCGTAAGTATTTGAAATTTTAAAATTATTCAGTAAGGGGCAAGTTGGGGCAAAGATTACTCACTACTAGATAACCGGCTCCCTAAATTACGCAGCTCGTCTTCAACACTACAGTAAAACGAAATATATCCAGCTTTTCAAGTCATAAGAATATACATGCAAATAAAGCGTACAGGTAGTGTGCAGTTGTTTACTCCTGTCAAAATTATTTGAGAGAATTACTTACTTCTGTCAAAAATCTGTTCTCATTCGGAGAGAATAGCAGACTCCTGTCAAAAAAGTACCTCCAAATCTTGTCGAAGAGTAAATATGTAGCAAAAAGTACCACCAATAAAAAGAATTCATGTGAAGCACATGACTGAGTTAGTTACTAGTGTGCATAAGAAACTTTCAAACTGTCAATTGATTCTGATCTTTTAATGATTGAAGTATATTTTAGTTTCTAAATGCACATAAGAAAAGTATATGCACATGTCTCTTATCCACAAACTCTCTCGGAAAACAAATATTTAGTTCTGACTGCAGGGTTGCCCGATGCGGAAAATATATAAAACCAAAACTACTTTGTTCGAAGCAGTTTGTCTAGTAGTAAGTAATCTTTGCCGCTGGTTTGGACGAGGTGCACCGATTCCTTGACCTGCTAGATCTCCAGATCTTTCCCCATTGAACTGTTTCTTATGGAGAAGCTTACTCAGGGCGAGTTAACAATAGAGACAAATTTGTTAGCAGAAGTGGTACTACAACGACGAAAATACGGGGTCCTTGGCATGCATGGAAATTGCCGGATTACATTTCAAACATCTTTAGTAACATGCTAAGGTTAATTTTAATATCTATCGATTTTAGCATTTTAGGGTTAATTTAAGGTAAATTTTTTAATTGCGAATTTTTATAATATTCTCCAAAAGGATTCCAACGTATAAATTTCTACAGTAAGGACAATTTAATAAAAATGAACGACAACTTACGTGAATTTTGAAGAACATTTGGAAAATGCTGAATTTTAGATAATCGCATAACATTTTTGTCTCTGTTGGAAGTGACTGTACCTGCAGTGGTGAAAGTTAGATCAACATTTTTGAACACTGTGGAAATGTCATTGGGATATTAGTTTCAACATGGAAGATTCCAATCCAGTAAATATGATAAAGAAAAGGAATATTTGAGTAAGTTATTTTATCAGTTCTCTTCTTTATTTGGCAGTTACGACGAGGCCCGATGTATCTTTGGCCATCTTAAGCCAATTTAAGCAGAATTATGGAAAGCCACATTGGACAGCTGTGAAAAGAGTGCTGAGGTACCGTAAAAGGACAAAGGACTATGGATTTGTTTATAAAAGAACCAGAAAATACATAGTTGGTTACACGGATTTAGACTAGGGTGCGAATTTGGATGATAGGAGGTCTTACACTGGATACGTTTTTAAGCTAGGTGGAGCAGCTACGTCGTGGGAAACTCAGAAACAGAAGACTGTTGCGTTTTCCAGCGCGGAGGCAGAATATATGGCAATAGCTGACTCAGTTAAGGAAGCTATGTATCTCCAGATATTCAAAGTTCAAAAGAAAGAGATCAACTTACAATATATCGATACTGAACACATGCCTGCGGATGTGCTAACCAAAGGACTCCCAGCAATTAAATATTACAAACATATAGAGGAATTAGGTTTAACAATTTGTAATTGAGAGGAAGTGTTATAATAGCAATTTCAAATACGCAACTATATTATCTATGAATTCTTTAACTAATTGAAGAACTATGTATATTAATACAGAACGCATCCATGAACTTTTTAATTTATTACATTATGTGACCTATTACATATTTCATTATTAAAACGACACTTCTCAAGAGACGGAGTTGGATCAATGCGTTCAGCGGCAAGACCAACATGCCATGGGTCCCGGGTTCGAGACCAGATGACCGTGAGCTTTTATTAAGAAATTAAAATAATCGTCTCTGGGCTGTTGTCTAGCTCGCAGCAATGCAAAAGCAAGACTAAAGTTTCCTCACTTCCCTTACCCTAATTCCCTTCCGGCCAAAACCATGCTAACGCATCAAAGGGTTGTCCCCTAGGATTTGGCCACATCATATAAAAAAAAAAAAACTTCTAATTTTACTGTCAAAGGTCGTGTTTGATTTAACACTTATAAATTAATTTAATTCATAAGTTATTACACAATCAATCGATAAAAATTACCATTAAGCACATTGCACTGAGAAAGTCATTCAACTGCTTGGCAAATTTGTATACCTGATGCTCACATTTAAGCGATATCGAATTAATGAAATGTGTTTATGTGATAACTGAAGTGAAATTTAATTTTTTCTCCGTGCAATTTCTTATTGATTAATTATTATATTATAGTTAAATATCAACATAAGTAATTAGAGATTATATTCTACATAACCGAAAAAAAAAATCATCCACATCGGTCTACGGGTTAAGAATTTGACATCCGCCCCTCACATTTAAATTGTTATGCCGGCACCAATAGCGGAACTTTTTCTTTACATCAGAAAAAGAATCAATCAAATCGAATCGGTCCACGCGTTACGTAGTTAGACTACCCCTACTCACACCCCACCCCACTCCACCCTAGGAAAAATGTTCTCTCCATTATTAAAAATGGGGGATCATATACTATTTAACAAAAAAAGAACAATCAAATTCGATGCACGCGTAACGAGTTTAAGTTCTACTCCCACCCCACCGACAATATCTTTGACATGGTGCCAACCGGGGACCATTTTTTTTTTGCGTGAGAAGTGAAAATCTTCCAAAGACACCAAAACACCCGATTCCCTCTGGTAGTGTGAGATTTTTAATCACTAAAAACACCCTTCGAGGGATTTGCCGAACCAGGCTACTTTATCCGTGTCCCTTTTCATCCCTACCCCTTGCGATCTCAGCGAGAGAGGCTAATCCAGTTGTCTTCCGTCATCTCGATTCCTCGGGAAAGTGCAAGCATTTGCTTATAAGACACCTCGAATAGCTTGCAAGTATCATCTTCGAGAATGTTCATCTTCTTTAGATGACACCTGAACTTACCATGTCGTGTAAGTAGAGCCATCTCAGAGCCCTCACATCTATATCCAGGACCTTCCTCTGTTCAACACGTCTGTTTACTACAATCGCCATCTTAGCCTGTCTACACGAGTCCGCGACGTTCCACTGTTCCCAGTGTTCCCTCGTCGCCTACGGCTCTAACAAGCTTACTGCCGCGCTAATGCCTAGGGCAGTGAACGGGTCCGGACCTTGGAAACTCGAAGCAGCTCCCAGTTTAGCCAGTACATCTTCTCTCTCTCGTTTTTCTCGATTCCTGCGTGTTCTCCTCGGACCCACTCCAGTGTCATCTCATTTGATGAGGCACATGTACAGTTCATTAACTTGATCATTGCCTGATTGTCCAGTGCCAGAACTACCTTCCTAACCCTCACCCGACTTTCCAGCAAGTAATCAAGTGCATAGACCAGAGCCAGCATCTCCGCCTGAACTCCCGATAGGTCACACTCCGACAGAACTTTCGATAGGTCACACTGTCACTTGTCAAACTAGAGAGAGTGACATATCGAAAATTATATCACAAAAAACAACCACACTATATGTAATTCCCCCTTCTTAAAAAATTCTGCAACCAAATTACATAATTCTTTATCACAATTCTTTATTACGTCATTTAGAAAATTTTCTAGAAAGGATATTAACAGGTCTGATAAAAATTTGAATAGAAACTTTAAATATTTCTACAAATCAAAGTTCAAATTCTATTAATTGTACCTTACCCAAGTGTCTGGTGTTCTGACTCAAATCTTGGAAATTTTCAACTACTCTGTTTTCAGATAAGTTCGAAACGAAATTTTATTTGAATTCGTCGGCATACTTATACATTTATGAATATGTGTAATCAATTTTATAATACGGTCTTAGCACAGTCCTTAAAATTTAACTGCTTTTGGCTCATTTCAATAGTATTTTGTATATTTCTTCAAAGCAAGAAACGAAAACACCAACGTAGATACCATTAAATAATATGGAAAGGTATCCCCAATACTACCAAGTGGCAATCTCATTGGGTTATTTTTAGGTTCTGAAGATAAGAAAATATTCTTAGATGTATGCATTACTCACATCCAGGAACGTTTCAAATGTAAGTCCCTAGTCCTAAATTTCAAATAATATCACTCCAGGATCTTAGATTATAGTATAGAGACAGGAACTCCGACAACAACTACAAATACAAACAACACGTCTACGCTGTTCACGTTTATTGCTTTAACAAAAATCAATGGATCTGGCCAGGTGTTTAAGTGCACATGAGATATTTATCCCAAAATGATACTAACTTTGCGCTAATCTGCTCCAAGCTTCAAATTATAAAGTTAGACAAACAAAAATTTTATTTCAAACAGTTCTACAAAACTACGCGCGTCTACTTTGAATGACATTTTGTTGACCTCTAAAATCAAACTGTATTGAACAATCTATCACACAATGTAAATATGGCTACGGGGGCGTGGTTAAGGAGCTTTTCTTTTACTAAAGGCGTGTTCTTTTATTTCGGTGTACACTATGAATTTAAAATTACATGGGGAAATTCGCTATTTTCTTTCAATCAATAAACCCCCAGGAAGCTCCACTTCAATGCTGCGCGCGAGTTTCAATTCTGAAAGGAAATTGTATCCCCTAAAAAGCGACGTCATTCACAATAAACTAGCTTTTCACCACTCATATTAGCCATCCGTGTGCAGCTTTTCAGGGGAATCTTCAAGAAGTAATTTATAACCTTTTCTCCTTATTACTCCTGTAACAATGACGACATTAATTAAAATTCGCGTTTGTTAATCAGTGGAGTGTTTTCTAATTCATTAACCCATTCTACTGCATACGTACGCTATGCTATTCTTTCAGCAATAACAAAATGTAAGTTCTTTTTTTACAGTTAAATTACATAAAAATATTTGATTTGAAATTACCTCAAAGTAAAGGTCAGAGAAATAAACTTATTCCATTGCGAAATAAAATCTTAGGAAATTCTATTCTAGATGTACCGTCCCTGGCCGAATGAGGTTAGATTAGGTTAGTTTAAGGTAGCGGCCCCAAAAGCCTCGTATAGACCATACCGGTTCCATAGCTTTACGACGTTTTAATATCCTTTGTATATCCTAGAGATGTTGCGCTGCGACCGTCGAGGCACTGCCTTTGTTTAAGCTACCCGTATCTGTTAAAGCTACCCGTATCTGTTGCGAATGTCGCCCCTATAGGGCTCCTCTAGATCCTTGAAAAAGTATCTGCCTTACGATTTCTATCTTGCCCAAGCAATCACAGAGCAATGGCACAGGGGATGTTCTATTGCTTCCTTTTTGTCGAGTTCCTGACAATGTCTGCATAGGTCGGTGTTCTACGCATGCACACCCTTGAGACAGTGGCTAGTGTAGACTCCTACTAGAGTTCTGCATTGAGTCTGGTTAGATTGATTAGCCTGTCAGTTCTCTTACAATCATAGGCTTTCCACATGACCTTCGGGATTCTGTACGTTTAGGTAGAATTTGCATCGGCAAGAATGGGTCTGATTTGGAGGCTCTAAACTCTATAGCAGTTGTGGGACGTTTGGGATTTATATTAGTTGGACCCCATAGCTTTTAGAACTGCTTGACTGTCTACGTAGGTATTTACCGAGGCGCCTATCGCCAGCAGATTGTGTGCCATTTCAGTCACCCTATGTACAGCCACAGTTTCGGCTTGAAATATGCTACTTTTGCTGGGAAGTGTGTATGAAAATTTAACATTAACTCTTGGCAGTACACTGCTGCCCCTACCCCCGATGCGGTTTTAGAGTTTTCCTTGTAGATATTAGCGACGTTTACAGGATCCTCTGTTCTAGATTCCCAGATCAGCCTGTCAGGTATTACTACTCTGAACGTCATATTGAAGTCTCTAATCGGTAGCGTGTAGTTAGTCTCCGTAGTGAGACCTTCTCCCAGGCTGCAGTGACCGTACCTCCGCGTCTTGAAGAACTTTGATTCTTTAAGACGCAGCATTGCCCTCTTTGCGGCGTTTTTAGCGTACAGATCCACAGGGGGGAGATGTAGAATAGCGTCTAGAGCACGGGAGGACGTGCCTCCGTTACACCGATCTCTGCCAGTCTTTGTGTACGGCCAAATTATAAGAAGAACTGTTTTTTAATAAAAAGTAGCTGTTTATTAAGAAAACCTTTTCGCATTAATTAGAAATAGTTTTGGTAGAAATAGAAATTGGAAACCCATCCAAAGGGTATGTGGAAAACAGCGAAGGAAAAAATTGTGGACCAAAAAGTGTCGGGATCTGAGAGACCAGATTTTTTAAATGAGAAAGTGGATGTAAAAATTTGTCTCGACTAGAAATTCGTTTCGTTTTCGTGTTCCATAATAAGCCCCCAGTATTTTTGAGTTGTAAACGAATTATTAACTTACATATGATAGACTAAAGCTTTGCTTCGGCGAGATATTAAAAAATAATGGGGTATGAATTTAAATATTGGTCATAAATTAAGTTAATTTTTTTTACGATGGGCCTCTATGACCTCCGAGTGGACAGATCCTTTAGCTCGACGCCGCCGAACTCTTTAAGTCCATTAATAAAGTTTTTGCCAAGAGTACGAAATATTTTCCTGACTAATCCCTGGTATGGCAAAGTAAAAGCTGAATGCTCTTATCTTCCTAATCGTCCAAGCAACTCCGGCAAAAGTCGTTGACAGGATTGTCGAATGCGCATGCGGACGGGAATTACTACTAAAAAGCTAGAGAGTCCTTATAACCGCAGTAATATTTTGAAGATTTCGGAGATTTCCCTCCAATAGAAGCGTCGCGCCGTTCTCATTTTATTCCACTTAGGCCACATCTGTCTTGATCAAGAAGCATTAAGTTGCAGTACTTTGTTTGACATGTAAAAATTACTGTATACTGACAAAATATACTTGAAATTACAGTTACAAGAATGTTGATCTTATTATTTTCAAAAAAAGAAATCTTCCAAAATTACTCAAAAATTTACTTTAAACCAGATTCCTTCTTAATTCAGGCAAAATCCTAAAAAAACTAATAATTCTAAAATTGTCCATGGCCACTAGAATTTGAGGAACATTTTAATAAAATTAAAATATCTTTTACAGAAACTTAATAACAAACTTACAGTTACCGAAATTAAATATTCTGCTTTAAATCGAGAACTAATAGCTCTATATTTATCTATTAAATATTTTAGACATTTTCTGAAAGATCAAGAATTCATAATTTTCCCAGCCCACAAACCACTGTTAATATGTTAGCTATTTAGTCTAAAACAGAAAATAGTATTAAACAAGCAAGACATTTGAACTATATAACGCCACTTCTGAAATCAAATATATTAAAATAAAATCAAATAAAAGGTAGTTGATACCTTATCACGAAAACAGTTGAAAATTTCGAATGTTCATTGATGACAGAAACTCAAAGCAGCCCAGATAATAATAAACAGAAACACAAAACAGCCCAGATAATTCAAAATTTAAATAAGTGAAAATTAATTTGAATATTTCTGCATCTGAAATTTGGTTTGAAGCTTCTATCAGGAGGTCGCAACCATACATATATCGCTCAAGAACTTCGAAAAAGAATACTTAATTCTATACATAATTTATCTCATCCAGGAATTAGAACAAGGCGAAAATCAATTGTTTCTAAATATTAAAAAAAAGTAAAAATAGTTGTCTTACTTCCACATAATAGGAGTAAAAAAAATTTTTTGGGATGGTGATCGCTCAGAAATATGAGCGCTCAAAAAAATTATGGATGTTTCGACCGAAAGTGCAAGCTGGTCATCATCAGCGTCACTTCTATGACGAAAGGTAATTCCACCAAGAGGTTATCGAAAGGAAACTTTCTGATGTTTCTAAATAATTTTGACATTTGGGCTATAAACTGCAAAAAATTTAAAATGAGTCTATTCGCATTTGGCCGTGTCCGTGTACAGAACTTTTACACGGAGTACACATTCCGTCAAATTCGTATTCGACTTTCTGGGAGAAAGAGGTGTATTAATCAGGCTTTTAGTTGCTTTATTAACCCCCCCCCCCCAACTATTTCCAGTAATATGAATATGGAAGTGACTATTTTCACTAATAGTGTAATTTGCAAAATACTCTTTCTGCCACCTATTCCAAAAGTGTTCCAAAGCTTGAACAAATTTCCAACGAGAAACAAGTGAGATTGGAATTTCTCGCAATGATGGTTCTGGACTCGTCAGTGGTGTACTTCCTATTAAAAAAATGACCAGGAGTCAAGATGTAAAGGTCTTCAGGATCGTCAGAGATGTGATGAAGAGGTCGAAAATTGAGGCAAGCTTCCACTTGAACCAATGAAGTTGTCATTTCTTCGATGGATAAACATGGCTGCTCCAATTAGTCTTCTTAGATGATATTTCATAGACTTGATGCCTGCTTCCCATATTCCGCCAACGTGGGGGGAAACAGGGGAACTGAAATGCCAGTTTACTCCGTCATTAGTGAAGGCTTGTCTAATAGGTGTTTGATTTTCCATGAGAGCTTTTTGAAGATCTTTGTCAAGTAATTTATTGGCGCCCACGAAGTTAGTGGCGTTTTCACTATATATGTGCCTGCACTGTCCACGACGAGCACACAACCGACTCTCTTCTCCTGCAAAAAGATCTCGATTCGTTCACCACATGTTGTATGAAAAACTTGCTTGAACTCAATGTATCCAAATGCAAGTACATCTCTTATTCCCGCAAGCGTCTTACGACCACCCAGAGAGTATACATGCTAACCGACGAACCAGTCCCTATCGTTACCTCTTTGAGTGACCTAGGAATAATCTGTGATAGCAAACTCAATTTCCGTTCCAAAATTGACAGTATAATTAACAGTGCTAACTCTGCGCTAGGGTTTGTGAAGCGCTGGTCTAGAGAGTTCTCCAATCCTTATGTTTCCAAATCTCTCTATATCTCCTTCGTTAAACCTCTTCTTGAATATGTATGTATGGTCACCAACACAAACAACCCACATAACCAGGATCGAATCTATCCAGCGTAGGTTCATTCGCTTTGCTCTACGGGATCTTCCGTGGACAGACAGATTCAACCATCCACCTTATGAAAACCGTCTGAAACTGATCGACTTACAATCCCTAAGTAAATGTCGTGATGTTTCCGACATTATCTTCATCCATCAGCTATTAACTGGTGCCATAGACTGCCCTTCAATCCAGCAATTTTTACCCATCGCACGAACTACGGTCAACGCAAACCAATTACCAGGATGCTGCGAAAATTCAACGACTTTTCCTCCTTTGACTTCCATCTGAGCAAATCATCCCTTCACAAAGCCTTATATCTTGATCCCGCCCATCCAGATCGCCTTTCTTAATTCTTCTTCTTTTCAGTTTGTATTTATTATAATTATAGCTCATATTGGAGCTTATACTATTTGTTTTGACTTATCATTTATTATAGCTTGTTGTATTAGTATTATATTATATTATTATTGTATTATTATGTTATAGCTTGTATTAAGCTTAAATAAATAAACATCTGCTTCGAAAGTTTACAAAAATTTTTAATGCAAATCGCATTTTTATTTAGACTTTAACATTGAATATTATCCGATCTATGGCTGTGTAAAATTGCTACTTCCAGTACGGCGCTCTTTCCGGTATGAGGATTGATTTTTTAATAATTTTTCTTTTTCTACCCAACAAATGAAAATTTCAATGTCTCAATTGTCGTAAGACTTGAAAATATTTAATTTATTTAAAAACTGTTATAATCAATTAATAACAAAATCTTTTTTTTAATATCTTTAAAGTAAATATACGGGTTTCACAAACAGTTAAACTGCCTGATCATTGTTTTTTCTTTTTAATTTTATTTATCGGTATAATCGTAATTGTTTATAAATAAAGCATAAAAAATTAAACCAACGCTACCTGGTAATTTTTAATTTTCAATACACTTTCACATGGTGGGGAGTACTAAATTCTAAGTTTTTATTTTCGTTATTATTTATATTTATAAATAATTTGGGAAAGTTGTTATATTTTTATTAAAATCTCTCTAGTTCCTATAATACCTTGTGGGTATGGGGCGGGAGAAGAACTTTATTCGCGGCAAAGATTGCAAGTGCACCTACAATTAAATGTGGATTACAAACTACCAATAGTTTGTTGAAATCCCCAAAGCCCTTTTTATCTTAATCTGTTGTCGGCAAAAAAATGCCGGCACACCGGTTTTTTTCGAACGTAGAACTTCCGGAATGGAAGGCCGACACCTTATCACTTACTTTATTTAAATACTTTTATTTTTTTTTAAAGTCTCATCTTTAAAAATTCTTGTAATAATTGTTTAAACAATATTTTTCTAATCGTCAAAACGACCAAACTGAACATGATAGGCACAAAATTATTGCAAAATAATGTTGATAAGTAATACTGTTACGCTAACTACAACTTAGTTACTAGTGATAACACCGAACTTTCACACTAGGCTTGGACTAACTATTAGTCGAAATTGTATAAATGCAACAAAAAGAACTACTGTTGAGCAACATAATATAAAGTGTAAAGTCTCTATAATATTACAAATAGAAAAACAAAATTAGATTTATTTCAATTAAAGTGTATATAAATCACGTAATTTATGGCTTGACTATAATTGCACCTACATATCTTCATGCCTTAGTTGCGTTTGCCATAAAATTTATAATAGTTCAGAAAATGGAATTTGAAGAGTTTTCAGGAATAAATGAAACCGAATATTAATTCAATACTAAGCTTTTCTTTCATACGATGTGTCCAAACCCCTGCGGGACAACCCATTTCTGCGTTAGCATGGTTTTGGCCGGAGGGGAATTACGGTAAGGGAAGTGAGGAAACTTGAATGTTTTTGCATTGCTGCGATCTAGGCAACAGCCCAGAGACGTAATTTCTTAATAAAAGCTCAAATGGAAACCTGGTCTCGAACCCGGGACCCGTGGCATGGTGGTCGTGCGGCTCTACGAATTGATCCAACTCTGTCTCCGAGTAATAAATAAAATAGTTTTTAAAAAAAAAGTTGAACCGACTTCACAAAAAGCGCTAAAAAGCATAAAATAATTTTTAATTTTACATCTATTACGACATTTTGAAGTCGGTGCAAATCAAACAAACCAAACAACTACAACAAAAATATTTAATCGTCATTTCTTGTGATCCCGTAAGCTGAACGTTCAGGTAGTATTATGTATTATTTATTTTAAATTGTGGTTCTGTAGTTGTTTTATGTGTTTAATTTGCACCGACCTCAAAATGTCGTAATAGATATATAATTAAAAATTATTTTATGCTTTTTAGCGCTTTTTGTGAAGTCGGTTCAACTGTTTTTTAAAAACTATTTTATTTTTCACTTTTTAGTGTCTTCTACTCTATACAACGAAGAAAGAACCATCCAAATCGGTCCACGCGTTAAAAGTTAGTTTTAACCCCCTACCTCACCCCCATTCCACTGAATTTTTTTTCTCATGGTATCAATCAGGGAACATACTCTACCGAACAGAAAAGGAATCATCGAAATCGGTTCACGCGTTACAAAGTTACTACCCCTCCCCCTCCCCCACCACCCCAATACGACCAAATTGATCTCTTATTAGCAATGGGGGATCACACTATACAACAGCAAAAGAACCATCCAAATGGATCCACGCGTTACAAAGTTAGTTTCCACCCCCCTTCTCCCACCCCCACCACACCAACATTTGTTTTCTCGTAGTATCAACCAAGGATCATATTCTACCCAATAGAAAAAGAATTATCCAAATCGGTCCACGCGTTACGAAGTTAGACTACCCCTTCCCCCACCCACATCTTTCACCATAGGACCAAATTATTCTCCTATTAGCAATGGGGGATCATACTCTATTCAACAGAAAAAGAACCATCGAAATCTGACCACGCGTTTCAAAGTTAGGTTCCAACCCCAACCCCCACTCCCATCCCCCAAAAATGTTGTCACCTGGTATCAACCACGGAACATACTCTACCCAACAGAAAAATAATTATCCAAATCGGTCCACGCGTTACAAAGTTAGACTATCTCCCCCCCCCCCCTCTCCCCACCTAGGCCAAATTGTTTTCTCCCATTAGCAATGGGGGATCATACTCTGTACAACAAAAAAAGAACCATCCAAATCGGACCACGTGTTTCAAAGTTAGGTTTCACCCCCACCCCCCACCACCACCCTACCAAATGACATGGTACCAATCGGTGAACATACTCTACCCAACAAAAGAAGAATCATCAAAATCGGTCGACGCGTTACGAAGTTATGCCCGGCCAGATATAAAAAAAAAAATTAATAAAAAAAAAAAATAAAAAAAAAATACGCGATGAACTTAGAACCTCTTTGTTTTTGGGAAATCGGTTAATAAAGGAGAATAATGTGGATAAGATCTATAAGGGATACCAGATCAAAACAAACGCGCTTGTTAGTCTGCCCCAGAGGTGCAAAGATATTCTTTTTATCAACCAATTACTTTGTAAACCGTTTTGCTAGAAAAGAACTACTCCTGAAAAAATGAATAAATTGGATTTTTTAGTAGCAAATTTCATAAGCTACAAATTAATTGGATTCACTTTAAAAAAATCAATATTTGCGAAAAACGGTATTTCAATGCTTTTCAACCCCTGTCGTCGGTGGTGAAATAAGTACGTCTCAGTCTTCCCATCTTAGAGGTCCCAGGTTCGAATCCCACCCAGGACGAACAGGGAATCAAAAAAAAAGTTGTCTGTTTCGGCTAATACTTAAAAAACCTGCAAGCTTAAAATAGCAATTTCGTTACTGCATGCTAACTTGACTGAGCTCTTGTTAGAAATTTAAAAATTCTACAAGTATCAAGAGTTTTTGATATTATACACTAAACTTACAGTGTATATTTAAATTGGCCTTTGGGAATACAATACAAAAGTATTCACTTTTCGGAGGCATCCGTAAAGGGAGTTTTTACTATAATATGCCCATTGGACGGGACAAGAACTTCACCCGATTCGAGACAACGATTCTCTGCAATCCCCATGGCCTTAATCAAATACATTCGAAAGATTGTTATAATTATTTTTATGTAAATGCATTTTCTTCAGTACCTGAAAAAATAAATTATTCCACAGAAATTGTGAAACACAAAAAATGGTGAAAAACAATTTCATGTAGATATTTCTAAATTCTCTAAATTTAAGCTAAACTGTTAAATTGCTTTTTTAATATGCATGGAGCAATGGTACCAAGTAATTCAAGCTCGTTCAGACGATCTAATTGTGATACACCTGGCAGGTAATAAAACGAACATCAAATTCATGAATTTTTCGTGCAATAATTACCAAGCAATTGCAATCAACATATTTATCCGGCAACATGATATCGCCGTTTACAGCGCCAAGAAGTCACGAAACCATCATGGAGCATGTCTCGAAAAGGTACTTACTTTAAAGGTATAATAACTTAACATCTTCCTAAATTGTAAAACTCGGCATGTGTGCATTTCTGGTTTATTCAGTGTCGATTGTTTCATGTAAATCCTCTCGTCTTGACAGACAAGGTGTAATCTGCTCACGGATCCCATTCAAGGTCGAAACATAGACTAAATTGGAAATAGCTGCTGTGAAATGATGTCTTAGCTCGTAGTTCTTGAACCAAATCACTCAACAGATTTTCGCAAGAGTGGTCATATGAGTGTACTTTGCTTCCACTTGCAATTATTGTTTTTCGACCTCGAAAAATGAGCTCCATCCGGTTTGTGATCGTCAAACATTGGAATTGTCTACAAAAGAAAGTCAGATCTAAAAATTTTGTATTAGGTTCTACTGTATTTACTCAAATTCAAATTTAATAAATATTTTTGCGGTATGATATAAAAAAAATAATTTGAAAATTTCCAGTGACTTGATAAGATTAAACGTATGGCCTTGAAGTTTTTAATGGTAAATATTTCGGCATTAAAAATTGACCATGGTGATCGATGTACTTGTACTGATCACATAAACCTTTTGTGTTTCTTTTGACATTGAGTGCATCCTTCGGGCAATTTCAATAAAAAAATCCAGTTTTTGAATAACCCTGTAAGAAAGGTTCTCTGTTTGCATGGACATAATGTGCGAATATGTTTGAATTCGGTTTTCACCATTTGTATGTCAAACCAAACATACTAAGGAGTAAATCAAAGTGTGCATCAACTTAGCGAAAAAATCTACTTTTTCGCACAAAAGCTTGAGAGCGCGTTACGTCGTAGTGCGTAGACCAATTTGGATAATTTTTTTTTTGTACACGGAAAATTTTGTTGGTACTTGCAATGACAAAAATGTATACCTACATAGTCTAACGCATCTATTACTTAGAGTAAACTTGTAAAACTAATTCAAAAGTGAACCTATGGGAGTGCCTGCGGGTGTTTAAACGTTTGTGTTCAAAAATATTCTGTTAAATTTCTATTTTCTGAAAATCTGTTTCATTTTAGTGGAAATGTGAAAAACAATTACATTCTTATTATATGTAGACCTAAGAACATAAAACTATGCAGGAATGGCAGTATTCAGGTTGAATCAGCCACTGAACGTATGAGAAAGGTGATAAATTGAAGAAAGATTTGAGGTTTTGTCTAAGAGGAAATAACATAAAAAAATAAGCTCAGAAAATCGTGGGAATTTTAATCTGGTGTGAGGTTTCCAGTAGGGATGGGCGATTTTCGATTCGATCTCGAGAGAACGATCTTTAAGCCTTTGATCTGCCGATTTTTGAATCGATTTTACGCGGGACCGATTTCGATCTATTTAAGACGTGCCAAAAATTAAACAAGCTCACTTGTGAATTTTTCTTGCATTTTATTTTTAATTTGTGTAATAATCCGACATATGTAAAAAAAGTTTAAAAGGATCGTAAATGTTAGATTAATGCGTTTGAGATCGCTATAATATTTTAGTGTTAACTGTGTAGTTTAGTGACTTCTGTATGATTTTGTCATTGGTGGCTTGTTATGATTTATTTCTGGTTTGGTAATTCCCCAACGAGAAAAAAATAAGTTATTTAAAGAAAAATGTAAAATAAATGATATTCGAATGTGGGAAATGTGTGTTTTTATTCAAATTGTTTTTTCTGCGTAGTCAATTCCAGTATAAAAAATCACCTAGAATATACGATTCGACGTGGAATTGCTTCGAAAGTAATTTGAATTTTGTATACCGATGTCGTAAACGTTATGCATATTAGTATACGCGGAATTGCCACACCAACTCCAAGTAGAATATAACTAGTATAACTAACATTTTATGCTAGTAATAAATTCATGTGGAATACACGAAGAATCGACGTAGATCTGAATCTCCTGAAAGAAGCGTATATATTTGTTTGGTTCTGCACATTTTTACTCTATCAAAGATTTGACACATTAATAGTTTTTTTTTCATCTAAACTCTCAAATTTGGCAGATTTTACACTTTTAAAATAATATGGATTTAGAAATTTAAGCAGTGGTGTAAAAAAACCTTTAAACTTTAAACATAGTCTGTTATTATTATCTTATAAGAAAAGTCTGTTTTTTACATCACAATTACCACTTGAATAGTAAACCAAAACTGCATCCATTTTGAAATTTTCAACTGAGAGGTAGTCATGTTTCTTTCACCCCTTATGTAATTGTCGAAAAGAGGAAAGACTTTCAAGAATCATTTTGAAAACAAAGGAGCAGGCTCCTCAAATCTCATCTTTCACAATTATCTTTTTTGAATAGTACATGTTTGAATTTAACGTTGGCAACTTGCTGCGTTGGCCAGTTTTTCCTTTGGCAAGGTGAAGACAGGGAGGAAGATGGAGTTGAACTTTCAACTTTTACTTGCGGTTACTTCCGTTTAAAACGAAAAAATAAAACACTCCCAGTATATTTTCAAAAAACGTCCCCAAGATATACATTTTTAGGGCTGAGACCAGAAACCTTCCCATTTACGATAATATTCTTCGCACATACTCATAAAAAATTTGGAATAGGTTCTGAAATTAGACATCAAATGCTTTGGGGTCGTTTTTTGAAAATATTCCTGGCATGTTTCTGCCGTTATTAAAAAAAATTGTTGCGCTTGGAAATGCGCGACACAAAAGTTGTGCTTCTTGTGCTCTTACTTTTGGGTGTAAATTTTTAGTTTTGTTCCTTTAATGAAGACGAGTCAGAATAAGTATATACTTTCAAAAAAGACAAAAAAGACTCTGTTCCATCGCAATTTGTTTTTCGATTAAATAAGCAATACTTGTGTAATACCCATTGTTGCTTAATCAAGATTTGTAAGCTACAAAGACTGTTATCTATTATTTAATAAATTGGTTTACTTCTGACCCTATATTTTTATATAGAGAAACAGTTATAACTAATTGAATCGATCTGTTCGATCTATAGATATCGATCTTTTTAAGGCGATTAATCGATCTACGAAATCGGAAATATATTACAGATCGATCCGTACTGAATCGATTTTCTCAGTTCGACCCCATCCCTAGTTTCCATGCATCCAATCTCATAAGCGCAAGTTGGGCGATTATAAAAGTATTTTATATTGGGTGGTTTTAAGATAAGCGTTTAAAATATATATTTCCTAAATAATAATATAAATATATTTATTTAATATATATAATATATAATATATATATATATATATATATAAACAACGTTTTTCAGATCTGACCTGCTGAAACTCGTTGGGTGTTAGATCTCACTTAGGCAAATAAAAAATTGGGGGGGGGGGGGGGGTTAACCTCAACCGTTTGGGAGTTACCGGCTGATTCATATATTTGCACTTTTCATGGTATGCACATAACTCTTTTATTTTTATTGTTTGATATATTCAACGCAGCTACATCAAACAAACGCTAAATAACTACTATCTCAGTGATCTTTCCAAAATTCTCAACAATGATGATCTACCTCCTACCATTGTAGGTACAGTCACTTTCCAAAGCGATAAAAATGTTTTGAAATTACCAAAAATCTAGTATTTTTCTAATTTTTCCGAAATTCATGTAATTCAACTCAACCTCCTAACCCATTTCCCTCATCCTTAATTCCTTTCCTGCCAAGGCTGTGCTTTAGCATCATAGGGCATCCCCTGAGCTTTGGCAACATCATATATAAAAAAAAAAAAAAAAATTAGTACACCTCTTTATTATTTTTATTAGATTACTCATCCTAATACCTTTCCAAAAAGGTACAGAATGACCATGTAGATTAAGTATATAGAGATTCGTGTTTATAAAACCTTTTGGGAAATATTAAAAAAAAATTAAAAAGCTATTATGATACAAAATCTGCTCAGAACATCTTCCACCAGTTTTGATGCATAAAAATAGCCTCCTTCTAATTCCTATTTCAGGTGTGTTGTAGCCAACCTCTCCGCTTTACTCCCAGCAGGCCAAGGAATCGGTGTACTTCGTCCAATACAGCGGGCAGGAAATTTTTCATTTAATATTGCATCACAATATTGACAGTATGCACTGGGGCTCCATCGTTTTGAACATTGCCCTAAGATTATCCAGAGGCATGTTCACTAATAGATTTGGTAGTGTATTTCCCAAAAAGTCCGCATAAATTCGGCTTTCAAGCACTTGCGGCAAAATGAATGGACCTTTTAATAGGGTGCCGCTAATACCAGGCCAAACATTTGGTCAGAATTTGTGCTGGAAGGAGGTCCGCTTTTTCCTATCTGGCTTTGTATCCGACGAGGTATGGAGGTTGTGAAAGTTTTTCATACTATCTCCTGTGAACTGTAATTCATTCGTCCACAGAATCCGGCCCAGAAACGCCTTGGGGTTCGTTTCACGGTCTTGCCTAACGAGGATGATTATTTGTTGGTTGACAACGGCAGAATCTTTCGATGTTTTAGATCCGTACTTTCTGAAGTTATATTTCCAGTTTCTCTTAGTCTTCGGGAAGTACATGACGATACCTCACTTTGGGGTGCACGTCGATTAGGGAATCTCCTTTCATATTCCAGTACAGCCGGTTTTTCGTTTCAGTCTACTACACAATAAATGTAAGTTATATCCGCGTATTCCTTAAAAGTAAATTCTGGCAATTTGTAATAATTTTAGCTTAAGAACACCCATAGTTATGGAATTGTTTTTCAACTGTGATCGATATTTTTGCTGAACCCTATTTAATAGAAAAATTTCCATCAGGTATTAGGTATAGAACGTCAGAATACTAGAGTGTGAACTCTGGCTAACACAAGCTAATATCGGCAATAAAACAAAACCACACTAACATTTTTATAACTTTGTTGACACAATAATTAAAATTACATACCTTTGTAACCTAAATACACATTTTCGACCCTTTGTCTTAACAATTTTGTTTATTAAAAGAATTTCCTACAAAGAGTGCAATAAATCCTTTCTCTACCTAGACATGTTGTATCTTTTTGGAAAGGTAATAAGATAGGCATTCTAATAAAAATAAAAAAGAGGTATAATAATTAAATGAATTTCGGAGAAAATTTGAAAAATGAGGAATTTTAGGTAATCGCAAAACATTTTTTCAGTTTTGGAAGTGACTGTACCTGCAATGGTAGGAGTTAGATCAACATTGTTAAGAATTTTGGAAATGTCATTGAGATAATAGTTTTTTGGCGTTTGTTTGATGTAGCTGCGCTGAATAGATCAAAAATTTTTGGAGAAAAGAACGCTGCTTATTCGATGTAGAGAATTTTATGATGAATGGTGAAATGCGTATTGCGTGGACCGATTTGGTTAATTCTTTTTTGGTTGCATAGAGTATGATCCCCATTGCTAATATGAAAAAAATTTAGTCCTAGGTTGGGGTATGGTGGAACCCTTTCTAACTTCGTAACGCGTGGACCGATTTGGACGACTCATTTTTTGTTGGGTCAATAATTGTTTGGTGTGGTGGAGTTGGAGGTGAAACCTAACTTCGAAATGCGTGGACCGATTTGGACGACTCATTTTTTTTTGGGTCAATAATTGTTTGGTGTGGTGGAGTTGGAGGTGAAACCTAACTTCGAAATGCGTGGACCCATTAAGATAATTTTTTTTCTGTTGTATACAGTATGATCCGCCATTGCTAATAATGAAAAAAATTGGTCCTGTCGGATAGAGTATGTTCTCCGATTAGTAACATGTCAAGAAAATGTTTGGTGGGGTGGGGGTGAAACCTAACTTCGTATTGCGTGGACCGGTATGGATGATTCTTTTTTTGTTGTATAGAGTATGAACCCCCATTGCTAATAATGAAAAAATATGTTCCTAGAGTGGGGTGGGCAGAGGGATGAGTAGTCTAAATTCGTAACGCGTGAAAAGAGTTGGATGATTCCTTTTCTGATTGGTATCGCGACACAATTTTAAATGGCGTGGTTCTAGTAGGTTGTAGTGTTAACTTTTTAACTCGTGGACCGATTTCTTCTTTTTATGTTATATAGAGTATTGCTAATAATGCTAATATCCGGATAAATTGTGTACTAGGAAAATGGTGGCGGAAGGTTATGTATGCTAACTTCGTAACGTGTAGACCGATTTGGATGATTCTTCTTTTGATATAGATAATATGTTGCTCCACTGGTACGACGATAAAAATTTATGGGATAGGGTGGTGTGCGGAGGGGGCGTTAATTCACACACCTATTTGGAAGATAAATTTTTGTTCTGTACAGGATGATACCCTATTGCTACTATATGGAAAAATGTTTAGCTAGGGGCGGGGTGGGGGGAGGGATAACCAAGCTTTGTAATGCGTGGACTGATTTAGAATACGTTACCTGATTGATAAATGATAACAATGCTGTACGGTGGCGCACTAGGGTCATGTTAAAAATTTTTTAGATGAGGGTACGAAAGGATGACCGTGACTAATTTCGTAATATGTTGCCGGATTTGGATAATTCTGTTTCCATTCTTTATTTTTTTTTTATTTCCATCCAACATTCAAGGTAGCGCACTTGTGCTTCGTTAAATGCGTTAACGGGTCTGAGAATTTGATTAGATTTTTGCAAAATTCATGGCTTAAAAAATAACCATTTTTCGGTTTGCTGCCACTTGAGCTTGGCTAGGCTGACTATTCTTTTACTATGGGGCACCAAGTTTGTTGGTGATTCTGATATTAATCAGTATCGCATTCCTGGTTATCACTTAGTGCCGCTTTTCTCTATACCGAGGGTGTACGCAGAATCAATTAATAATGATGTGCCTTTTTCATATCTCCTTCAACTTTCTTCTACTAATACAGAATTTAATTATGTGTGGATTAGATTTAAACTCCATCCCAAACATGTCTGATGCAAGTATTGTGTGTTCCTTTGATAAAATATCTTCATATGTTGATTTGATTTTAACGTCCACAACACACAGTAGCTCAAACATTCTTCCACCATAAGACCGCCTGGAAAACATGTCGAGTTATATAGCGAGTCTTTAAATTTTCAGCAACTGGTTGACTGACAGGAAACAAAGTGTTACCGTTATGGCGTGAAATTTTTTTTTGTTTAATATTGTTCGTTTTGCTCTTTCAAAATACCTTGGTATGAAAACCAAAAACTGTCAGAAATACCTGTTATACTGGTTGTACTAAGTGGAATGTCTGGGAGTGTATTTAAAAAAAATATATATTAGGTCTGTCTGTTTACTCTAAAGTTTTTACACAAAACCAAAAGTTTTCGTCCACACTGCGTCTGTTTACTTTTCGATTTGAAGAAATTTTAGAGACCAGTAATTTCCTCTTTCACCCAAATTTTACACAGGCTGATAAGTGTGGACGAAATCTCATCAGAATTCTTGTTCTTCTGTTATAATTGACAATTCACAGCTGATTGATATTTGGCAAATACAGCTAACAAATAAAATTTGAAATAAACACTTTTAGCAAATTGTTATTCATTTTTATTTATTTTTACGATCTCTTTTTACGGACTCTTTTAGCAAATTGTTATTCATTTTTATTTATTTTTATGATTACTTGTGAACACACTGATCTTTGCACTGAAATTTACTTTTGACAGTTCTTCAGTTGCTAACAATTCACTCAAAAAGCGTCTGTTAACTTTCGAATTTTCATCCCCTCTACCAGAAGAACGGTTTTTACTTGATTTCTATTCAAGTTTTACACACAAAAGTAAATATACATACCTATTACTACATGCCGTGCAGTCTGGCATAGGCTACGTGATGAAAACAAAATCAAGTTATGCAATGCGCAGGTGTGTGTGGTGACTTAAGATGAAAATGAAGAACGGAAATTTGTAGAACTAAGTAGCTGAAATTTGCAGAATTAATCTAAGTAGTATAAATAGGGCTAAGGATTAGCCTAGTGAGTAAGTTGTATTTAAACTCCTGAAGTGTTAATTGCACAAAAATGAAGTGAAACGGTATATTGCGAAAGAAAAGTTGTCAAGAAAATTGTGAAACGAACTGATAGGGGAGGGGGAGAGTAAAGCTTTTAGCGTGAAAAAAGCACTTTTTTTTGTGAATTTTTTTTTATAAATATGGATTGAGCAAATTAATTTAAACCTTTTGTACATTATTAAGTATGGTTTCAACAATTCAATTTTTTTATGCGAAGATATCGACAAACAAGCCGAGATTTTCCAAGAACGTCTTTAGAAATAGACGATTTGCCGTGTTCACTGTATCTCAGCTGGAAATTATCTGAAATCAAATTCCATTAAAATTTAGTCAAAGTATCATTAAATCCTCCCCCAACGTTCTCTGATTTTTTTTTCATTTGTAAATTTTTGGTGGTCAATTAAAGTGAAAACGGCAATTTTTTACGAAAAATTCCGCGATTTTGTTAGTAGAAAACCCCCTTAATGTAAAAAAAAATTCTGAAACTGAACTTTGGGGGGAGGTATGTTATATGTAGAAAATGTGTACCAAGTTTGAAATGAATCGGTAATGTAGTTTTTAAATGGCAGTGAACGCGGACTTTTGAAAAGTGGTTGTGAGAAAAACGCGGTTAAACTTCTAATAGCTTTCTGACCGCCCGCAGCTGTCGGAGCTACAGTTTTAAAGGAGATGAGACTAACTAATTTTGTGACTATATTCTTGAAATGTTTAACTATAAGAAAAGACAAAAAAAAAAGATTTTTCAAAAGTGCAAACCCTTACCATAATAAAGATGGAGGAAATGCAAGTAGTTATTTAAGATGAATTTTTTTCAGACCTGCGGATCAAACCATGCATACTATATGCTTTGCGGTCGCTGAAACTGAATCCGAATTCCATTTAACCCCGTCAACTTTTCGCCATAACTTCAAATACTTGTAATTCAGCAATTAGTCGGGCAAAGTTCAATTTCGACCAGAGCATCGGACGGAAGGTATTTTCTACTCAAAAGGGTAGTAAGGCCTTCTGGTCTCTAGTAAAAACCGTAAAGAACAATTTCACCTGTTCGTCAATACCACCACTCATTAATAATGGGAATGTTTTTACTGACTCATTGGACAAGGCCAACCTGTTTGCTGCTAATTTTGCTGCCACTTCCATCCCCATCACAGTGCACTAGTAGGCAAAAGCCGCTACACTTTCGCACTCGGGAAATTTGTAGAGTACTTTCGAAACTCGACGTGCCCAAAGCTACTGGGCCTGATGGTTTCTCGCCCATGGTTTTACTGCTTTGGCTAAACCTCTGCGCAAACTCTTTCACCTGTCATATTCAACAGGAATGTTTCCAAGTGTATGGAAACTTGCTTATGTCCAGCCGATACTTAAAAAAGGAGAGGCTTGCGAAACCTCTAACTACAGACCAATTGCACTAACCTTGATCATATCTAAAGCTTTTGAATCAGTCATCAACTCTCAGTTGTTGAAATATCTAGAAAATAACCATCTCATCAACGATTGCCAGTACGGTTTCCGTGCTGGCCGCTCAACCGGATACTTACTAACGGATCTAATGGAGCGTTGGAATCATTGTCTTCATAATTTTGGTGAGTCCAAAATCGCCGCTCTTGATATTTCAAAGGCTTTCGATAGAGTCTGGTATGCTGCCCTTTTAGCCAAACTTCAAACATTTGGTCGGCACTCTACCCTCGTTAAATGGATAGAGAGTTTTTTGTCAGGCCGTTCAATCGGTGTAGTAATTGACGGAGTTACATCTGATTCCTACGAAATAAATGCCGGTGTACCTCAGGGTTCAGTTCGTTCACCAACATTATTTCTTCTTTTTATTAATGACCTCTTATCCCTTACTCTCAATCCTATTCATAGTTTCGCCGACGACAGCACCCTTGATATCGCGTACTCATTTGATTCTGTAATAAACTCACATAGAACTGCTACAGAAGTCAATCGGGAACGCATGTTTGGATCATTAAACAACCACATTTCTATGGTCCTCGCTGGGGCAGAGCAAATCGTTTTACGTTTAATTCATCCAAAACTCAATGCTGTTTAATGTCCCTTAAAAATCGCTCAGTTCAACCCCAACCCATTTTAGTCGACGGGGTGAATATAACCAATTCACCCTCCCTAAACATCTTGGGTATTGAGATATCCAGCAATCATATATTTGCAGCCGCTAAAAGTGCGATGAAATGTTTGGGTTTTCTACAGAGATGTAAGAAATATTTCACCCCACCTGATTTAGTGCTGCTCTACAAGTCCCACATTAGGCCTAGATTTGAATATAATTTCCATATTTGGGCAGGGGCAGGACACACCGCATTGTCCGCGTTAGAGAAAGTCCTAAGGCTATTAAACTTATTTGCGATTCCTCAATCTGTGAGGCTCCAGAGAGTCAGAGCATCGACGGAATGTCGGTTGTCTCTCACTCTTCTATCGCTATTTCCATGGTCATTGTTCTAACGAAATTGCTAGCCTGATTCCTTGTAGACACATGACAATGCGCGATACAAGATCTACAAGTCGCTCCCACCCCTATACTCTCCAGGTCACATTTGGACATACCGTCAAATTTCGGGAATCTTTTCTAAGCAGAACAACACGAATGTGGAACAGCTTGCTATCTTCTGTTTTTCACTCGTCTTATGAGCCTGAAACTTTCAAACCTGGCGTACATCGACACCTCCTTCACTCAACCTCGTAACCCATTTCCCTCATCCTTAATTTCTTTCTGCCAAGGCTGAGCTTTGGCAACATCATATATAAAAAAATAAATAAATAATAACGGTATGTCCAAACCCAAAAGCCTCATTCAACGCAATTAACCCCGCAACCGAAGCTACGATAACCCCATAAGTAATTAAATCCAACCCCATAATCAAAAAACGGATGAGTCATCGTACTCAACTTCTAAGTAGCACAACTGGGTTATTACTTCGTCTTATAAGGGTTAAAGGGACTTAAAGTCACAACTAGTGACTTCCATAATTACTCCTTATGTAGTTCTGACGATATGGTGTCGATCCATATGCGACTAAGTGGAGAATATATGCGACGTCGCCTTGACGTCATACAAGATCATAAAAACCGATATACTACCCTATTATATCTACCTAAAGTTGCAAGAACAAGTATTGTGGTTATAAGTAGTTGAACTAACCACGTGACGACCATGTTTGTAAGTTATTATTACTTGAATTATGATCCTTGAGATTTTGTATACAAATGAATTAACACAGTTTTCTATATATCATGCATTATCATTATACATTGTCGCACTTCTACGTTTTCGAGAATGTAAATGAATTCAATAAAAATCTTTAAAAAAACATTTTTCGTATAACGTGTAGTCAAACGAAGAATTGATTTGATGTGCCAAGCAATATTTTCTGTAATAATTACTATTGTAGCCCCGTAAAACTCATTCGCCTTAAAATTATATAAATTTTTTGAAATTTTGTATAAATAAAGACATTTTCATGATTCCAATTTTGAAAACTTTCTGTTACTAAATATTTAAAAAAAGTTTTGTAATTGGATATATTATATTAAAATGTCAATGAAATTATCCGATTTGAAATATTTTAATTTCATTTGTTTTCGCAATTAGCTCCTCCATTTTGTGCATTTCACATTTCATGTGGTAATTATTATTATATTAATACCGACATACAACTGCTAGCTTTATAGTCGTATATAAGTTATTTCGCAACCGTTGTTACAACGCAAGTAATGACTTATATTATCAACTTGTATTATATTATTATAATATAGTTGGCTTAACTGACTTATGACTTGACTGATTTAAATTTTAACTAGTCGCATGTAACTCTTGAAGTAGCTAGTATGACTAGAATTACAACTAGTGTGTAGGAAGTTCTATGTAACTTTTCCTGAAATAATAACTTTAAAGTAGTACAAAAGCAGTTGCCACGACGTATAGATTATGATAAGACTTTGTACTACTTGGATATATATATATATATATATATATATATATATATATATATATATATATATATATATATTATATATATACTCCTGTGAAAAAATATAAACTCAACATTTGTTTTTAAATAACAATTTATTTAATATGAAATGCTTTTTCCGTTATTTCGTATAATTCCCAACAATCTTCGTGGTAGACTGGAAATAAGGTTGTTTAAGTACATTCTTGTATATTTTCCCATGCTTTAAAAATTCTTTGTTTAAGTTGTTCTACATTTTGGATTTCTGGCTTTTCCTGATCATAAACCGCCCTTGCCAGGATGCCGCACAGCTTTTCTATGGGGTTTATGTCTGGACTTAGAGCTGGCCAGTCTAAAAATTTAATTCCCTGTTCTTCAAACCAAGTTTTTTTACTTCGTGCTGTATGGACAGGAGCATTGTCTTGCTGAAATATAACATATTTTTCCTCAGTTAATGTAATTAAGGGAAGAATATGCTCCTCTAACACTTGTTGGTATTGTTTTGCGTTAATTTTGCCAGAAATAAAGGCAATTTCTGTTTTAAGATTTCCGATGAAAGCTGCCCACACCATAACTCCTCCTCCTCCTGAAGGTCTACGTGACATGATTATCCTTTCTTTCCTGAGATCATGCCAATAGTACTTGAAGCCGTCGGGACCGTCCAGTTTGAATTTTTTCTCATCACTAAACATCACATGACGTCACATTTCGCTGTGTTGGATGTGTGTTTCGGCGAATTTAAGACGTGCTTCCTTATGCAGTTCTTTCAGTGCAGGTTTACTCAAACACTTTCGAAATTTTAAGTTGCTCGAAGCTGCTGCCCACTTCCTGATAAGTCTTAAATCGCAGTCCAAATTAAAACGTCGAACCATTTGTGATGAAGAAGCTCCTGATGTTGAAATTTCACGTAAAACAGCTTGTTTTACCGTCGGCGCAATTTTTCTTGGTCTCCCAGATCGCCTCGTTTTTACGTAATTTTCAATCCCAGCTTGTAGAAATTTTTTTACCAATCCTTGAGAACGATTTATTTCATTAGCAATTTGTCTCTGCGTCATTCCACGATTTTTCAAATCAATTATTCTTTGTTTTTCAATGTCCGTTAACTGTTTCCCACGAGGCATATTTAGAACTTTAAATTGAATCCAAAAATAACAAAAGTCACTTTATTATCACTTAAACTGCCTGCACTGTAATTAAATAACAAATTATCACACTGAGATACACTCTGCAACTGTGCGTGCCGTCGAATAGAGGGCTGAGTTTATACTTTTTCACAGGTAAAATTGTCCTTTTTTCAGAAATTCTGATCCCTTTTTCCTTTAAAAAAGAATTAAGCCACTAAAAAAGTGTACCTGAGTTGGTGTGGAGGGGCCCCATTTTGGGGTGCAAGCCAACCATTAAAGTATATTTATCATTCCAAAAAAATCTAAAATTTATGTTTGAGTTTATATTTGTTCACATATGTATATATATATACATATATATATATATATATATATATATATATATATATATATATAATTTTACGATACGATATATATATATATACAGTAGAACGCCGATTATCCGAACGCCGATTAACCGAATCGCCAATTATCCGAATCGGTCCTAAGCGTAATATAAAAAATTAAAACCAAGTAATTTTTCAATAAAAACAAGTGATCGAGATGTTCAAGTGAGCGTTATTATAGAACTGTGTTTGTTGAACTTAATAAAGTTTATTCTATGTGTTTCAGTTCGTTTTTCTTTATTACCAGTCTATGTCCGATTATCCGAATTTTCGATTATCCGATTATATATATATATATATATATATATATATATTTACATATGCTCTCAGAGAGTCCACTCAGTACAACCGGTATAACAGGTATTTCCGGCAGTTTTGAAGCTGTCAATGCAAGATGATTTTGAAAGAGCGCACAAAACGAGCAATATTAAATAACAGAAAATATGTGCACGCCATAATGGTAACTTTGTTACCTGCCATCTCTTTTAAATAGGTATGACCGAAATTTTTGGGCAGAGCAGAGGTAGTCATACCAAGTTTTTCTGAATGAGCATATCCGCAAAAATGGCGGAACATTATTGTTTTTAATGATAATTAATTTAATTAAAAATACTTCCGGCAAGAAAAACCTCGACATGCCGGGCTCATTTTGTTCGTATGGTTTTCGACAGTCAATTGTCACTAGAATTTTTCAAATCCGCGCTGACGGTACTTCTGATGTCACGGGTTCTTCGCCTATTAGTATCATATGGCATCTCTCGAGCTGCAGTATTATCATAAAAAAACTCCCTTTCTTCATGCTCGTGACTGTTTTCGGCCTCCGTGTTATCCGGATTTTCTTGCTCATCTCTCTGTAACGTAGCAGCACTGATACAGTGGGCTGAGCTTTACATTAATAATAAGTTCTTAGAATAACGACATTAAGAATTAAAAATAATATAAAAGTATTTTCTTACTACTGGAAAGGGGTGTGCAATTTTAATTTTATCAACGAAGATATTCTTTGCGTAAATGTTTTTTAAATATAATTTAAGGGGGTCTTCTGGTCGTGAATTTGGAAAGAAAATAGTTTAAGAAAAACAAAACCAAACAACTATAACAAAAGTATTGAATCGTCCTTTCTTATGGTCCCGTGAGCTGAAACGGTCAGGTAGTATTACGTATTATCTTCAATTGTGATTCTGTAGTTGTTTTATTTGTTTAATTTGCACCGACTTCAAAATGTCGTAATAGATATAAAATTAAAAATTATTTTATGCTTTTAAGCGCTTTTTGTGAAGTCGGTTCAACTTTTTTTCAAAAACTATTTTATTTCTCACTTTTTAGCATCTTCTACTCTATACAATGAAAAAAGAACCATCCACATCGGTCCACGCGTTAAAAAGTTAGGTTCCACCCCCTACCCCACCTCCATTCCGCTGAAATTTTTTTTCTCGTGGTATCAATCAAGGAACATACTCTACCGAACAGAAAAAGAATAATCGAAAGAAGAACTATCCAAATGGGTCCACGCGTTACAAAGTTAAGTTCCACCCACACCCCCACCTTACCAAAATATATTTCTCGTCGTATGAACCAGGAAACATACTCTATCCAAGAGAAAAAGAATTATCCAAATTGGTCAACGCGTTACTACCCTTCCCCCTCTCCCCACCCCAGACTAATTTTGTTCCCCCTATTAGCAATGGGGGATCATACTCTGTACAACAAAGAAAGAACCATCCAAATCGGTTCACGCGAGACAAAGTTAGCTGAAATAGTGCCTTAAGACCGCAAGACCCCTTAAGGGGGGTAGGGTTTATTTTCAATATTTTAAACAAATTTTAAATAAACAAATAAAAATATATAGTGAATATAAATTTATTTGTAAGTTAAGAACATAATAGTACAACATTTCAAGAGTCTTCTGGTAAATTCTTGGGTAAGAATATTTTGAATTGAGCGACTGACAGGAAATCTTCGTATACACAAAAAAAAGCGAAAAGAATTCTTTAGTTTATGAGTTTCTCGAGGTAACAAAGTCGAGATTTTGTTTATTTTATTGATTTTTCAATTTTTAGAAGAATTTTTTGAATTAATAAAAATTTATTGATATAAAAAAAGTGTGCAAAATTTGAGAAGGATCGGATGAGTAGTTTTTGAGTTACAGTGATCACTGACTTTGAAAAAACTAAATCTGAGAAGAACGCGTCTAAAGTTTCAACACTGTTCTTTTGTATATGGGATCAGTGTTGCCAAGTCATCGATGAAGAATGTCACTAGATAGCGACTAAAAAAGACACATTTTTTAAAAAAAAGTCACCAGATACAAAATAATACATTTTTTTCAAAATTGCTTCCAATATAATATAAGAAATTTCTAAGTGACAAAAATATACACTTTGATTTGATCCACAGCTGATCTCGTGTACTTAAGCGTCGTGTAATTTCTGCCTTTAAATTTGTAAACATAAAAACGGAGATCTATTAGAATGTGATAAAGTTCTAATTTTGTGGGGGATCCTCTTATCGTAAGCGACAAAAAATGAGTATCGTTAAAAGTTTAAGATCGTGCTGGAAAGTCATGAACTTTCACAGGAAATTGTTCGAGTTCTTTTACACATGCGTTTAGCTTAGCAACAAAAGCATTAAATGGGCCCGATTGAATGTGTGGTGCAACACCGGTTGTAATTGAATTAAGTGGTAACTCAGCAAATATGTACAAAAATAGACAAAAAGAATGAGAAATGCCGAATATTTACGTTAAAACGTTTCAGCACATTTGGTGTCTTCAGAAGAGGTTCAAAATCACAGTATCGCAGAAAAATCAGTCACTAGGAAGGTATTCGAAAACACTAGATTTGGTGATAAAGTCCCTAAATTGAGAGCACTGCATCAAAAGTCACCAGAAGTCACCGCGGTGGAAGTTAAAAAACACCAACTTTTAGACGTGTCTGAGAAAAAAAATTCTATCACTAGGGAGGTGTTCGGAAACACCAGATTTGGTGACAAAATCACTGAATTAGCATCACTGTATGGGATGGATCGAATGGAGGGAGACCCGAGGCAATGATTCTCCGTCAGTTTTGCTCTAATTGACCTCAAATTTTAAATAGATACTCTTGAAGAAATGGACTATCAAATAAAAAAAATGCAAACAAATAATTTAATACCAGAACATTATGGATTTTATGCCATTAGCATGTATTGCAATAGTTTGCTATTTTTGAGCTTATTAGTTTTCAATTTCTTTAAGCAAAATAACTTATTTTCTTACGCTGATTTACCCTAAAAATCCCTAATCCAAATTTCTTAGCAAAAAATCCGGAATGTTAGTTAAATTGTTTTCAATGAAAATTAGTTTGAATAAGAATACTTTTGCAAATGGATTACTTAATTTAGAAATTATCTTAACGTCTTCTTGATTAAATCTAAGTCTTGCATATAATATTCCTCATTGAAACAATATAAGCTAAGCAATGCAATTGTGAACTAGATCTGCACTCACTAAAAATTAGGAAACTGCTGGCATGTAGATAATGAAGAAACCATTGTCTCTTGATTTGATCTCACGGGTACCTCAATTTATATATAAATTTAAATTGCACCGGGTTCTTCAGATAAATTTGGTTCTGTCAAGCGCATTCAGGTAGTCTTTTGCAATCCTTGTCGCATCTTATTCGATGCAAGTCTTGAAACATACAAAACAGTATGTATAACAAGGTTTCACTCACTTTCAGAAAATATTGCTTAGCACAGTTTCCATCATTGCATCTTGTTTTAATTTGCCATTGTGTTTCTCAGTATTTGTGAACATCTGGGAAACCATAATAAAGCCTAATGTAAGCCGTGCTGTCACTTAATTTATCACCGCATGTACACAAAACGTCTACAACTTGCAGGTGAAAGTGTTCATAGAGATCGACAATAGTGTGATGTCAACGTTTTATAGTAGTTCTAATGGAATCTGCCGGTCACATCTTTGTCTGCTTCCTGTTACCTTTTCTGTTAAACTTGATGCTAATCTGGAATGCAATTTATTTTTATTGTAACTGGGTTTAGTAATTTTAGGCAATAAATCACAACATGCTGTTTATTTTGTTTTAGTAATAAATCAGTGATTTCGACAGTTATTCTTACAGTGGGTCGTAGTCGTGACAACTTGATCCGCTATTCGATATGGTACAATTTCATGCGCCATATAATTCTACTTGAGTACGCCTACATACCTTAGGTAAATGGGATTCTGCCCTAAAACAAATTGTGCGCTTTTGCCAACGCCGCCACGACTTTTAACTACTTAGATATTATGCATTCGTTTGAGCTAAGAACGCGGCGGAGTTAGTTAGTTAGGAAATGGTTTGAACAAAGCAATAGTTAAATCAGGCTAATAAAGAAGTATTTCAATTAAACAATTTAGATAGAGTCAATGTAATTGGTGTATTCTGTAGATGAATACACAACAATAAAATTGTAGTGTATGTCGGTGATTTCCAAATAACTGCCTTTTTTTAAGGTTACATGCTTATTTTCACATTTCCAAAACTCAAAGAATAGTTTACAATTTTAAAAATGTAAATTGATTTGATTACTGGTTGCGAACATCTAAAATTTTTTTGCTGGCCCTGCTTACCTTTTGCCCTAGATAAGAATAAATCAGTTTGGTAAACTTTTAAGGCATTAACTTTAGAAAAAAAACGTTGTTTTTACAAAAACAAATTGCTCGTGCAGCACCGTACACGTGATAGAAGTGAAATTTCTTAAAAAAAAACGTAAATAATCTCAAAACACAATGACAAATATTAATTACACAACGCGTGGTACCTCAGCTGTTCATATATAGCATCTGCCGCGTTCATCTACAACGCGCGCATGCGCGACACTGTCTTATTCTATCGCTTTGTATTGAGTGCATAAGTCTCTCTCTTTTGCTCCGCTCCCGTGGCGCCGCAGTTGCGCGTATAAATCGCGCGTCACTCTCTCTATTTTATTCTATCGCCTTGTATTGAGTGTAAACGTGGGCCTCTCTGCTCAATCGTGAACTCTACAATACCGACGTCGACCGAGGGTCGGCAATTGCAGCACCTACCTTAGACTTAGCGTATGGATGGGAGTAAAGACGAAGAACCGCACAAATAGGAGACGAAATGTGCCTAAACGTGACGAGTCCTTGAAATTTCACTCTCAATTCTCGTCCAATTATCGAATCGCCGCCTAAGAAGTTTCACTTCAAAAAACCTCTTACCGACTTCGCACAAAGCGCTAAAAGGTAAAAAACAATATTTACGACATTTGATCGTGGAAACATTAAAATGAGTTAACAATTCAAAATAAAAAGAGAATTAAATTCAAAAAACTTTTATTATGTCATAACATAATAAAAATTAATTAAAATTGTGACTTTTCTTAAAATTATTTCAGAACACATAGGAGAACTATTGGTTCTCAAGCTAGTGCTACCTAAGCTCAATGTCTTTTTGCTCTGCTGCTATATTCCCCCTAACCTGACAAACTTCGTTGATAATGAAGGGCGCACTCTTTACGAAATTCTAACCCTTAGTTTAGACTTCATCCATAATATGATGAACCCTGAAGATGAAATTCTTCTTCTTGGTGACTTTAATTTACCCAATATTTCATGGGTACCTAACTGTGAGGACGATGACTTCCTTCCCTCTTGTTATCCCACACCTATGGTTTCTAAATTTCTTGACACCATTTCTTCCTCTGGTTTGCACCAAATGAGTGATGTTAAGAACTCTATGGGAAGGCAGTTGGATCTTGTGTTTTCTTCTGATTCGACTAACACTATAGTCGAATAAGCTTCTGATCAATTATCTCCTATTGCTAATTTTCATCCGCCCATCTTTGCCTCTTTCTGTTACGACGGTACTAGTATTGTGGATCCCAATTTTGAACATCATGATTATGACTATAGGAGATCGAACTTCTCTGAGCTAACGTCTAATCTCCCTTCAGTCGATTTTTCGGCATTACTTGACAATAGTGATATTGATGTCTGCGCCTCCCTATTCTATAACAAGATATATGATTTGTTTAACTCTTTTGTTCCATTAAAAAGGATTAGGTCTACATACTCCTCTCCCCCGTGGTACAATGCCGAACTCCGCAGTCTTAGGAACAGGAAAAACAAACTCTGGAAGAAATACTTGCGTTGTAATAGTGCAATAGCGTATTCTAACTTTGTGTCCTGTTATGACAGCTTTAAGGCACTATCCTCCTCTCTCTATAAGGAATACCTTGTTAGTGTTCGCGATAATATGTATAATAACCCTCGAAATTTCTTTAAATTCGTCAATATGAAAAAGAACTCATGCAACTATCCATCTACGATGTGGTATGAGTGGTCTTCTAGTAATAACGTGTCTGACATAGCAAACAATTTTGCTTAATTTTTTGAGAGTGCCTTTTCTTCGGATAACTTTGAGCCTTGTGTGAGTAATTTTGATCATATTCTGGATCGTCCCACTTCATCCGATTTCTTGCCGTTTATATCACGGGATCTTATTTTGGGAAAAATCAATGAACTTAAATCGTCTGGTCCTGACGGTATCCCTCCAGCCTTCGTCAAATCCTGTTCCGCTGCCCTTCTTACTCCATTAGCGATTCTCTTCAATAGGTCCCTTCAGGCTGGTAAATTTCCTGCTTTGTGGAAGTGCTCTTTTATAGTCCCTGTTCATAAAAAGGGCCACAAGAATATTATAACAAATTATAGACCAATCGCGAAGTTATTTTGCATACCTAAATTATTTGAATCAATAGTGTATTCGCAGCTTATAGAGCGTTGTATTGGCCTAATCTCTCCCAATCAGCATGGGTTTTTAACTTACTTGAATTTACCTCCCACGTTATTTCTGGCTTTCAGCGTGGCATGCAAACTGACTGCATATACACGGATTTCAGTAAAGCCTTTGATAAACTCCCTCACTCCGTAATTTTATTTAAACTCGTGAGGCTGGGTTTCCCCCCTGTTCTTCTCGACTATGTTTCATCCTATCTAAGAGCCAGGCCTTATCGTGTGTCGCTCCGCGGCTCTACCTCTAGAATCTTCAAGGCTTTATCTGGTGTACCACAAGGCAGTCGGTCCTCTACTATTCGTTCTTACCATTGACGACATTTTCCATCTGATCTCGTATTCTAATGTTCTAATCTACGCTGATGACATAAAGATCTTCTCCTATGTTAAAGATGGTGGTGACGCCGCCCTTATTGAAAAGGAGTTAGATACGTTTCGTGAGTGGTGCGAGCATAATGGCTTACACCTCAATTTTGAGAAATGTTAGGCTATGACTTTTTCCAGGAGCCCAAATCCACAAGTTTCGGATTACAACTTTGCGGGGAATGGTCTTCGTCGTGTGCTGTCCGTAACTGACCTTGGGGTTAAACTCGATAGGAGACTTGACTTTACTCTGCATATTAACTATGTCGTGTCCAGAGGCAGTTTAATCTTGGGCTTTGTTAAGCGTTGGTCTAGAGAGTTCTCGGATATACCAACCTTGATTCATTTATACTGCTCCTTAGTTAGACCTTTTCTTGAGTATGCATCTCAGGTCTGGTTGCCCTACTACGCTGTTCATTCCAAAGAGAGCTCCCATGGGACAATCCGCTTAGACTCCCGCCCTACACCGACCGCCTACGGTTGATTGGTTTGCACTCGCTTGATAAAAGGCGCAGGGTTGCTGACTTGGTCTTTACTCACCAGCTCTTGAACTTCAATATTGACTCAGGTTTGCTTGTTAGAAAGGTTTCCTTCAGACAATCCCAACATAACCTTCGAAGACTGCCTTTACTGCATGTTGAACCATCGAGATCTAATGATGGCATGCATGAACCTATTAACAAACGTATTTACATGTTCTAATTTTGATACAACTCTTAGTAAGGTGTTGTTTAAGAACTATCTATTTTCTGTGCTCCCGTGACTCTCTTTTTGCATGTTGCCTGCGGGGTTTCCTTGCTTGTTTTCTTCCTGTTCCTTTCTATGTGTTATTTTTTCCTCTGCATGCTGGTGTGGGAGCCTCATTTCATCAATTTGATGGAATAGGTGAATTGATTCTGGGCTTCTGCCAAAGAAGTGCGCCTTCTGTGTTAGAAGGGTTAATTCTGTTACTAATAGGAAATACAGAATTATTATTATATATAGACATTACATTTATTAGTTTTTATTATGTTCCAGCATAATTTTAAAACATTTTTTATACCATGATAAAATATAATTCAATATATTAAAACTGTAGCAAGGAACAATAATAATATTACGATGAAATAAACATTAATCGTCTATTGAGTTCGTCCAACAAGTTTCGATTTTATTTAAGGATAAAAGAAATTACATGAATTATTATGACACTAGGATAAAAATTTAATTCGCAATTTAAAGTATATTCGAATATCAAATCAAATTGCCGAATTAGAATTATACCATGACATAAATTTTACTTGCCGAGACGAATTATCATTGTTGCAAAAACAATTTCAATTAAGAATTTTTATTCTAACATGATATAATATATGTAGACCGGGCGCTGGAGGGAAGTGAGTATGCAAAATGTGAGGACCTCATACCGTCAACAGATTTCAGTTGAGAATAGCTCAGAGATTAATAATACGGATGTTGCCGGTTCACTTTGTGGTCCAATTTTTTTTTACCCCCTCTCCTCTTATTTATAAAGGAAATCGATGGAGTACATGCTATTAAGTCATTTTAACGATTATTTTAGTCATAATTTATAGTTTTTTCTTATGATGAAAGTGATGATGGGTTGTACAAAGAAAAAATAAAATAAAATTTAATAATAAAAATCATTTTTTATTGATAAAAAAAATTGTATAAGACGAAACAGCGAAGTTCAATAAAATATACTCATTTTATACATTTACACTATGAAATGCAAGATAATTCTGACTTTTTGCAACTGCAAGACATTGTTCGACAATTTGACATACATTTACATGGTTAAATCAATGACTCTGTCAAAGGTGGCTTTATCATTTGTCGTGGACGTAAGTCACCATTGTGCTTTTCATAGCCAAATGAGCATTAATCAATGGGCTGCAATTGTGATTGATGAGCATTTTTCCAAATAAATGTTTGCACTGTAGTCCTTTACAAATGCAAATGCAAAGTATAAATTGAAGCAGAAACCTATGTTTTGCAAAGCATAAATTGAAGCCGTGAGAAATCAGTTTATATCGGAGTTCATCAGCAGTTAATTTTTTTTTTTAATAAAAATATATGCAAACTGTTTCTTACTGTTTTAATTGTTCATTATTTCGGTCAAGGTTCCCCAAAAATATAAGAGCTGTTTGCACAAAAGCCTCCGATGCAGTTTTCTAACATTGTAATCTACTGAAAGTATCGCAAACACTTACAGAATGTAATGCTGGCAAAATATTACGTATTCTTTCAGCAAGGGATTCAGCAGCTAAATGGCATCCTAGGAGATATTTCTTTCTATGAGAACCGTCGAACCATAAACCTAGACAACCAATATTTGCTAGTTATTTCCAGTAATAAATCAAAAACAAACATCCTTGAATCAGCTTCAAAGTGGTTTGATTGTAATTCAAGTACCTCACAAAATAAAGACCCTTGAAGCTTGAAACATTTTGTTGGATCGTCGAATCCTCCACAAATGTTCATCCCGCAGTCTTCTTTTGCTTGTGCATATTTTGGAGCATTAGTACAAAGGTAACGAACAAGTTGTAATTTATTTTGAGTACAATCAGCAGGAATTTTTGTTGAATGACTTGAAATAATAATATTTTTAATAGTTTGGCCTTTACTCCGAAAACATGGCTCTAAAAATTTTATTGAAATGTCGTCATATCTGTCCAATATCAAATCTATCCTCTTTACATTAGATTGCATAAAAAATTGCATCCTGTTTTTGAATAAAGCCTCGGCAAAATCACCAAAAGTATTGAACTTTTTTAACTGAATTTGTGATTTCGGTGATTTCCTGTAAAATCCGTCTTCGTCAAAGAGATACTTTCAGTAGTCTAATATTTCATACGACGCTAAAATTTTTGTATCAAATCCACGTTGAGAAGCCACCATGAATGATTTTTGGAAAATTGTTATATCTGTTACATCTTGCAGTTTCTTGTTGGAAGTATTTGTGCTTGTTTTGGCAGGAGTATCTTCAAAGTTGTAAAGTTTCGTTTTATAATAGGGTCCGATAATTTCTTTGTTTTTAGCAAAAATCGTTCATTTTCGTATGTACATAGTTAATGGAGTCTCTCAATTTTCTTTGACATGAAGTAAACATTTCGAAGTAAATTCTTCAGCAAGTGCGCCGGCGAAAATATTGCGAAGCACATAATCTCCACTACTGTTGAAGGGATTACAAGCATTGAAACACTTATTGATATTTTCAATATCCTTTTCATCAGTATTAATCCTCGATTGTGTCCATTCATTATGACAATTAATGTCACCTGTAGTGTCAGATTGTATTCCAAGATATGAAGAGAGAGTTGAGTGAACGCTACTTTTGAAAGGATACAGGAGCAACCACCTTTGCATTGCTTCTTTATTTTTAGTGATATCAATTAAGCATCCATTGACAATTCTTAGGTTAGGTTAGGTTAAAGTGGCTGCCTAAGAAAGCACACTTAGGCCTAAGAGGCCCTTTGTGCTACCACATTGAGGCTTGAAATTAACAACCCCATAAAATTACCTAAGTAATAGGAGGGTTAACATTCTGTCCCCTGTGCACCGAACCAGTTTCTTGCATCTAGTGGAATTCGTTCACGGGAAGTCAAAATTATTTTGACTGGGTTGTGAAGGATGTTCATCCTTAGTTCGTCATCGGGAACCATTTTGAACTCCCGATAAATAGAGTCAGGTTTTTGACATCTGTGGAGCCCAGCTCGGTTAGCTCTTTGAAGTAGGGGGAGCCCAAAACCGGTTCCTACGGTTGGCTAGGGCCGGGCAGCTACCGAGGAGGTGAAGTATGATTTCCTCTTCCTCCTCGTCGTGGCAGCTCCTACAGAAGTCGTTTGAGGGCACGCCCAGCCTATCGGCGTGTCTACCTATGAGGCAGTGACCCGTGATTACGGCTACTGTAGTGCTAATTTTTTTGCGTCCGAGTAGGATGAGCCCTCTTAACCGCTTAAGGTCAAGCTTTGGCCATATCTGTCGGGTAATCAGGCAGGTGTGTTCTTCTTGCCAGTTATTATTAGCAATCTTGAGGGCTCCATTTTGCATGTAGCTAGCGGTTTACCCGGCTGGTGGTTAATGTCCGAATCAGGACGTGTGGTACCGATTCTCGCTAGTTCGTCGGCTCTGCAATTGCCCGGAATATCACTATGTCCAGGCACTCAGATGAGCCGTACTTTCAGATGCTCAGCTATGTCATTTAGTGTTGAGCGACATATTATAACCGTTTTGGAGTTTGTCTAAACTCCCAAAAGGGATTTAATAGCTGCCTGACTATCTGTGAAAATACATACATTGTCTGTAGGTAGCGCTTGTTGATTCAGGCGGTCCACAGCTACTTTTATAGCCATGATTTCTGCTTGAAACACGCTGCAGTAGTCAGGTAAGCGAAATGAGACATCGAGGTCCAAGTGCTCCGAGAATATTCCTCCACCCACTTTGCCATCCAATTTGGAACCGTCAGTGTAGAGATGCACTGAGTTCTCCCATTGGGGAGGACCTTTCTCCCACTCCGATCTGGTGGGAAAGAAGGAATCGAATTTTGCTCCAAAGAAAGGCTTGGGCGAGGTGTAGTCGATATTGCTGGCAGTTCTATTGTGCAATATTTTGAAGTGACCGAAATCTGTTCGCTTCCAGGTCTGGATTGAGTTAAGCCTAATGGCGGCTGACAATGCGGTTCGCTTACCAAAGAGATCCAACGGTAGAAGGTGGAGAATAGTGTTCAGGGCTTTGGAAGGTGTGGTTCTCAGGGCACATGTTATCAGCAGTGCTGCCATCCTCTGAACTTTGTCCATTGCTTTGAGATGGGTTGCTATATTTAGTGCCGGCCAAAAGACAATCACCCCATACATGAGTATAGGCCGTATGACACTTGTATAGAGCCAATTCACAATGCGTGGTTCCATACCCCATCTTTTCCCTATAGCCTTCTTACACGAGTACAGCGCTACTGTAGCTTTCCGTACTCTTTCTTGGATGTTAGGCTTCCAGGTAAGTTTTCTATCTAGGACTAAACCTAGATACTTAACCTGGTTACACAGTTCCAGCCTAACCCCGTCTAGTGTAGGGCAATTAATAGGAGGTGTTTTATGCCTCCTAGAGAAGAGTATTAACTCTGTTTTGTTAGGGTTTATACCTAGACCACACCCATCACTCCATGATGAAGTCTTGGAGAGGGCGTGTTGTAAAACCTCAGCCAGTGTATTGGGGTGCTTTCCTGAGCAATAACCTTGTGACCGGATAACTCCAGGTCTATGAGCAACTCATTCAGGGTTAAGTTCCATAAGAGTGGTGAAAGGATTCCTCCCTGAGGGGTGCCTCTAGTTACCACTCTTTGGATATTGGATCCTCCTAAGCTGGAGATAATGACCCTGCTTTTTAGCATGAGGTCAATAAGTTTGATGACGTTTCTTAATAAAACACACTTTAAATAGACATTGAAAGATAACGAAAATTTAATTATAATATGCATGCACGACAAACACGATTTTTTAACGCAACGTTATTTACTGAATTGACGTAGAAACACACTGAACAGCTGGGCGCGCTATGCTCACCATAGGGCATGGAGAGGGGATAAGAGGGGACTAGAAGGGACCAACGCAGCTGGCGGCAACATGTGTTTTTTTCATTATTTGAGGTCTCAGGTATAAGAATCTGAATATAGTTGCCGGTCCTCACATTTTTCATACTCAACTACTTCCAGCGCCTGCACTAATATATTAGAGTAAAACTCAATCAATTCTTATTAGGTACATAATTTTTATTCACGAATAATAAAATTGTTGAATTAAAATTGTGTACATACGTACGTCTTACTATTTAATAGCAAGCAATTCATATCGTGAATTAAAATTATGTAACAAGAAGAAGAATTAAAATTCAGGAATCTTCTTTAATGCAATTTTAAAAATTATATTTGACTTCAAATGGGATCTGGCAGACCGGTTTTGATACGGTAAAAAGAGTTTAATAGGAAAAGTATTAAACTGTGTTAGAGGGGTGTGGGATTTTCCAAAAGGACTAAAAGTATCCGTTTTAGGTTCTGAGAGGAATTTGTTTTTATTTTATTTAAAGATAGATATTACTATTGCCGATAGTATGGTAGTATTTTTGTATATTTTCCTCTCATAGCCTTAATTGTTTGCGGGCGGATCCCCATAGTTGAAACTTTCTTGAGCTGTAGGGAGTGAACGGGGTATCGCCTAGATGAGTTCGAGGTATCTATGGAAAGAAGAGAACGTGGCCAATGCGAGTTACTAAAGCTCAAAGTCTAAAAGGCTAAAAATAGCTAAAACGGCCAAACCGAATGCGGTCTTTTCTTAAGACGGTATAGAACTTATAAGTTTACGTTAATTAGGCTGTTTTTTCGATTTGTGAAAAAAAGAGGCGTGGTTTTAAGTTTGACCATTCTGGCACATTAGAGCGTTAATAACTCCTTAAGTACCTATTGATCACAACCCCAACAAGTGGAACTCATTTTTCATGCAATCCAAAGGTTTATTCGAAAATATACAAAAAATCAAAATGTACTAGACGAAATTTTCGATTTAAAAATATAGTAGGTATACTAGAAGAGTTATACATTTTTTTTGAAAGAATTGGCCACATTCTCCTCTTTCACCTCTACCTCAGACTCATCTACGCGATAACCCTTTCACCCCCTACAGCTTGAGAAAGTTTCAACTTTGAGGTTCCGCCCACAAAAAGAAAAAAATCCTACCACCCGATTGGCAAGTGATATCTGTCATTAAATAAAATAAAAAAATTTTCTTTTAGGACCTTAAACGGATACTATTTGTCTTTTTTGGAAACTCTTGCTCTACTTATGCCAGAAGTGTTCCATGACGTTTTCAAGTAGCTGTCACTGGGACAATTTGTTAAATACTGTCTCCATGGTTCTAGGTTCTGAAACATTGTTAAGCGCGGACCCAACCAAAAAGTATCCTGGAGTTAACACATCACAGGCTGTAGGGTCATTGCTAAGCGCGCAAAGCGGCCGTGAGTTCAAGCAGGATTAGATTTGACTCAGAATGGTACTCTTCTCCTTATAGGTCAAATAAGTGTCTCCAAGCAAACTTTTAAGATGGTGTTTTACGCATTTAATATTAGCCTCTGGTCAAACGCCATTGTGTACCTTTCACTGAAAGCGCTTCAATCACCTAGTGATGGTATTGGTTCTAAAAGTTCTTTGTATCTTGTTGAAGTTCTTTTGCTGCTTCCTACGAAGGTATTTGGATTGTATGAAGATATGGTACTTGGAATTTGTTGCCTCCAAATGGAACGTATCTGAAAAAACCCTACTTTCCAGGAGACGCAAATAACAGTATAATTTCGAAAAACATATTGATTTTTTAAATGTTTTCAGCAGAAAAGGATAACAGAAAGTCCTATGTTCCTACTGGCTGCGCCAATTACGCAAATGTTACCAAAAAAATTTATATTATCTAAAAGTTTAAATTGATTAAAAACACTCAATGAAAATTTTTTGAATTTTATTAACTATTCGGTTTAAAAGTTCTATCTACAAAGATTGAACGTATTATTCTAATTACAAATTTAAGATAAGTTCCATCATAAGTTGGAGGAATGATGCAATTAAGCTTTTTACGGAAAATCCAAGAATTGGAGCATTAACAGGGATGAAGTTAGGAATTTATATACATATGTAAATTGCAGTAACATTTTATCTCAGAATTTGAACGCGTTTTTCTCTGAACAGTATTTTTCCAAACGGTTACCATCACATCTCGCTGTCACGCTTTAAGCCATTGGTAGCAGAACGAAATTTTCAAAAATAACCAAAATTGTTCAAACAATTTGCGATAATATCTGAGTTTTTTGAGTTTTTTAAGAATGATTTTCGGAAACGGCAGCCGTCAATCTGTTTTATATACAGTAAACTTCAAGATAGCTCTCTACTTTTGATTTCAGATGATCAGTTTTTGTAGGAAATAGGTCACTGCAAGCCCGGTCGCGAAATACACGCTTCACTTCCGGCGGGCATATCCCCTCCTGTTTTTAATTGTGTTAATTTGTGTTAATTTCACCATGGCAACAATAAAATTATTTGCAATTTAAACAAAATGTTTATTTATCATAAATCGTGCCCAAGAAAATTCAACCCGAAGATGGAGTATTTTTTAATGTCAGATGGAAAGTAAATTGTCATTATTGATAATTGTGCATCCAAGGCAGTAATGCTATATCTGGTGTTCCATAAGGTAATCACAGTGGCCTAATTTTATTTTTATTATTTTATTTATGACACAGTTAATACTTTTACGTTCAGCCGGTAAAACTTGTTTTTTTTATTATAAATTCTGTTCATTGCTGTACTGAACTTCAAAGTAAAGTAGTAAACCTTCAAACTGGTAGGCTTTAAATGACCTCTGTTTAAATATGTATCTCTAAGTGTAAATTTATAACTTATTACCGGCCATCTAGTTTTATTGACTTCAAATACTCAATTAATGGTATAAAAAATCTGTCTTTGGGATAATATTCGATTGGAAATTATCATCTAATTCACATGTTCAAAACAGGATCCATAAATCTTTTGATTTGATTTGTGTCGTTAAAAGAAATAGTAGAGATTTGAAAAATGTATTCTCGATCAAATCGTAATATGTGCAAATAGAGATTTAAAGTTATTTCTGTTTACGAGTATATAAATCTAGACGTGTCGATTGTATGACTCTGATCTAACTGACTCTTATCGGCTTAATCTGTTGTCCTTAGCTTAGCACCCACGGTTAACTGATACACATTAGATTACTGTAACGTAATCTAAAGAAAGTATATAGCGCTTTATTTGTATGTCAACTTTTACTTATATGATATGATCATGGGAAATGAGCTGGAAACGACTGCAGATGTACAGGTTATTTAAAAGATTTAACTATATTCTATATATAAATATATTAATAATGAATTAAAACTTTACTCGCTTCTTATTCTATAAATTACATTAGTGGAATGAAATGCTTCCGTCTCATAAATCTAGACGGCTACTTTTTGAATTGCGAAAATTAAGATTCAGACGTGAATAAATTGCTCGTTATTCATAAAATTTTTACTATGTAATAACACGAAATGTGGTAAATTGCTAAACAAAATAAATACAATACATCGTTTAAAGATAATTAATGATTCAAAATTTTTTATATGCTACTACACATAGAAACTATAATGCAGAGTCGTTATGTCGAAACTAAAAGGACAAACATCTCCCAGAGTTCATGCCCAGTAATGCTGAGAGAAATCATAACGATGATTTTCCCACAGCGTCCAACGACTGCTCCTGTTGGCGTAGAAGGAATGAATATAGAAGAAAGCCCAATAGTTACGGCGGAATAGCTTCAGTCAGTGCTTAAAAAAATAGGAGACAACAAAGCGCCGGAACCGAACGGGATTCCAAAGAAAGCCCTCAAAACGGCGATTCTCAAAAGACTTCACATTTTCGGTAAAGTTATAAAAAGATGCCTAATAGAAGGCGTGTTTCCGGAACAATGGAAGCTGCAACACCTGGTACTGCTATCAAAAGGAGATTAACAACCTGGAGAGCCTTCATCCTACCGCCCAATATGCCTCCTCGACACAATGGGGAAAATATTGGAGCGAATAATATACAACAGGTAACCCCCGATAGCTAAGGAGAAAGGTGCTTTATCAGAATACCAATTTGGATTTCGAAAGCGCGCTCCACCGTAGATACAATTCAAATCGTAGTAAGACGGAGGCGATCTTAGTCACAAGTCGGAAAACGGTGGAAAACATCAATGTCAAGGTGGGCAATCAAACAATCAGGTCTAAACAATCACTGAAATACCTAGAAGTAATGCTGGAAAATAGACTAAATTTCAAATCGCATCTTTCCAGGATGCTGTCAAATATCGGTGGACCCAAACCAGATAGAAGAGCTCTGCTATTGAGAATAGTAATCCCTGCGTTTTTGTATGTCTCCTCAATCTGGGCAAAAGCATTAGCAGTGCAAGAGTCAAGAAGAAAACTCTCAACAATCTACAGACTGTGTGCTTTAAGAGCTACGAGTGCCTATAGAACGATATTTGACGATTCAGCTTGAGTCATCGCTAGTATGATACCGATCGACATCCTCGCGGACGAGATGAAACACGAGGGGGTGTAGAATTATTATGAATATCCATCATATTCTACTTGGATTTGAATTTTGTTCTGTTTGTCTACCTTATAAACCGAATTATTAACGGAATGTGTGGTATACCAAATTCACCAAATCAATGTAAAATTCCGAATGAAGAGTGGGCTAGGCTAATTCATAAAAAAAGGAGTCGAAACTTTTACACTCAATAACTCGTAACAAATATTTTATTTGCACCAAATTTAGATTTATAATTTACAAAATTTTATGTCGAAAATTGCAAAACAAAAAAAATTTCAAGTTTATAAAGCCGAAACAAAGACGAAAAAACTATTGAGCTGCACCGTGAACTCCACGCTTATCCCATCTACTTTTTTAATCTCTCCAAAAATGCCACGTCATATCATATATTCGTCTAAATTCCTTTAATTCTAGAAAATTATAATAATACTGGTAATTTTTGTTGCCATCTGTGTGTTGGCAGCGGTATACTACCAGCTGTCGACTTGTCAAAGGTAATGACGATGGAGACTGTTTATAAAGAGTTAAGTATTTTTTTTATTCAAAAATTTGTTGTACTGTAATTTTTCATGTTAAATGTTTTGTGATAAACGTTTGGTAATGGAGTTTTTGTGATGTGGCTGTCGGTAATATGTTTCTAATGGCGTGAAAGTGTTCAGTGATGCAGTTCAATGGTTTGTTTACATGTTATTGTGATATTAGAAAATAATTTCTTAACTAATCTTATTAACTTCCCACACATAGGAAGTTATTGTAATTGGCCCGATTTTCAAAATTTTTAGTTTTAATATTTTTTTACATTTCAAAGTCACCATAGTGTTTTACGCATGTTTTTGAACACATGCATGTGTGTGTGTGTGCGTGTATGTGTGTGTGTGTGTGTGTGTGTGTGTGTGTGTGTGTGTGTGTGTACGTACGTACGTACGTACGTTCGGACCCACTTTTTTCGACAACGAAATCTCGCGAACGAAAAATGATAACGACTTCGCTATGGTGCCATTCGAAGCGTATTATTGTCAATAAGAGCTGAAAGAAATTTAATCAATTTCGGTTCAGCCGTTTTTTTGTTTAAACAAAAAAACTGAAAAAAAAGTTGATTTTAGACTTTCTTGAAGAGGATTTCTTCGATATAATTTGTTCTGATGACGATCGGGACATCAAAAAATCGGATAAAAAATTTATTATGAACAGAAATTGTTTATAATGATGAAAAATTGTTTATAAAAATAAATAATTGTTTATAACAATAGTAAATTTATAATCATAAAAATGGTTTTACCTGGTTGAAAATTGATTTTGAAAATTGGAAATTGAATACAAAATTGAAGATTGTTCATAGCAATTGAAAATTCTTATAAACAATTGAAATTTTTGTTACCACAAAAAATTTCTTTTATGAATAAACTTTATTTATATCAATTTAAAATGGTCTATAACAATTAAGAATTTTTTATATCAATTATAAATTGTTTATAACCATTTAAAATTATTAATAACAAATGAATTCCAAACAGAGTGCATTTATTTGGGTTTCATTAAAAAATAGTGCTATAACGGAATAATTTTTTAAAAAAATTTTCGCATCTAATTACAACGAAATTATCATGATAAATTACATTCATTAATTTATTTATTTATAAATTTAAAATATCAATTTTTTAAGTATTTTTGAATGAGATAAAAGTGGGCGAAAGTTTTTTTTTGAAAAAGATTCATCTGATCTAATTGGTTCTGATACAACTCGATACTTTAAAGAAAAATCCAGAACTTTTATAGTTTTTTGTAGCCATAAATAGTTGATATTAATGTATAGTATGAATTTTATTGAGTTTTTGTTAATAATAATTGAATATTGTTAATAACAATTGAAAATTGTTATTAACTGGGAAGTTGTTCGTGTGGACCTCAAGGGTCGCACCAATGATGCGACACCCAGAATCTGGACCCACCCCACTAGTTTGTTTTTTAGAGCGATGTCAGCCAGAATATTCCGATAAAGGACGCCGTGTGGAAGGACTAACCAGGATCGTTTTCGCATCAGATAAGTACTCCTTTCTTGGAATGTGTTGCTTTGTGTCACCATTTTCGTATTTACAGATGATCGCTGGCAAAATTGAATAGAATGTATTCGAGAATTTCGTACAAGATAAAACCAAAAACATGGTGATAATAGGCCAGGTACTGCACTACCAAGCTATATACGCTATTTTAACAGATATCTAAAATAGCAAATACACGTATGTTTGTAGCACACTTTACCATAAACCACTAGTAACCTTTGCAAATTTCATAGCTTAATATTTTTCATAACTCTTTTCCACCTGCTTAATTTCAAGTTATTAATTGACAAAGATTAAAGAAGTTTCACTTCATACGTGCAGTTATATAGGTGAGATACACAAATTTTTCAGAGTTTCGTAGCAACTCGGAACTATAACAATTGTGGTCTCTCGGCCCATCTATCTGTCTGTAAGTTACAGCCCTCCAATCCTCTCATTTATAAACCTATTGAGATGAAATTTGATATACAGATGTTACCAAAACAGATTTGGTGAGATTATTGGAAAAAACATTTTCTTGGACCTCCCTCTCATAGAGTAAAAAGTGTGCTGAAAAAATATATTTTTAATTACCCCAATAAGTGTCATTACATAAGTCTTCCAAAATGCAGAAATATTTTAGGACCTGTTTTTGCTTGCAAAGTCGTTACAAAAATAGCTCACCGGATACTCCAATTTTTAAACTGTTGATGTAAAATATCTGCAAAAATTCCTAAATGTAGCCTTTTGTTAGTAATATGATGTCAAAAGGAACTGTGATCTTCTTCGTTCAGTCGCCTCCGATATTAAGAGTATCTCATCCCATGGTTCCTTCGCTTTCCGAGGCGCCTCATCATCCTGTTCTTCAGATTGCTCTTGTCTTTGCTGCAATGTCTGCAGCATCTCCGATTCACAGATACTACACTTTTAATTTTAAAAAGGCTAATTTTTCGATATGAAATAATTTTTTATTAAACTGTAATTAGTGCCATGTTTTTAATGAACGGAATACCGATGTGGCGGTAAGTGCAATTTACTACAATCTATCCAATTATTTTTTGCAATGTTCTTTTACCTGCCCGGGCTACGAAGTTCAATAAAACATCTTTAGAACATAAAAAATAAAGCTTGGAAGCGGTTCTGCTCGTCAAGGAGCGATGCTAAGTTTTATCTCTATTCTGATTTGCGGGATCAATTTATTTCAGAAATTCAAGCCTCATATAATAATTATATTGGCAGAATGAGGTCTAGTGTATGCGACGACCTTAAGTAATTTTGCAGACTAAATAATAAATAGACTTGTTAACTGTAGGCGTTGTACTGATGGATACCCTACTTAATTGAATCTAGATAATGGGGTGAGATCCTTTGAAGATTGCGAGTCTCTGTAGCGGCTTTTTTCTTACTTCCTTTCTTGATAATAACTGTAATACTAGCTTTAAGGACTTTAATTACCTGACGATGTTTTTACCTTCTTCATTAAAAATGAAGGATTTTATATTTGCTGACAACAGAGGCGCAAAACACATCAATAGTCGGGCTAACAGTTTTTCGTGCGGTCCTGATGGTGTTCCTGCTTCCCTTCCAAAGAATTGCACTTCTTCTCTCGTTCCTGTTCTTTGCTATTTATTGAATCTCAGTCTTCCCCAAATCTTATATATCATCCCTAATTATTCCTTTTCACGTCAAGCTTTAGTTTACAATGTACTTCGTTTTCATTGCAAACCATTTCTAAGTACTTTCCAGCACGGCTTTATGAAAAGGATTTCCACCACTACAAGCCTTCTAAGATTCTCTAATTTCTGCTTATCTGAAATCGAAGCTCGTATATATATATATATATATATATATATATATATATAAAAATATATATATGTATATAAAATATCGCTGGTGTGCGTCGTCAAAGAAGCTATCTTGGCCCGATTTTCTTTATTATCTACATCAATGATGTTTCTGTGATCTTGAGGTATTCTAAAAATCTTTATTATGCTGACGAATTTTTCGGATTGTTTCGTTTATACGTGACTGTGAAATTTTAAAGTCTGACTTATACATCTTTCACAATTGGTGTTCTATTAAATGTCTCCCCTTTAATATTAATAAGTGTATGTCTTTATCATTTACTCTTGACTTCAATTACAATAAGCAAAGTCGTGTACTGGAAGGACTTAGTAAGACCAAGGACTTGGGAATTCATCTCAACAGCTGTCTTACCGGCGACGATCGCAGCAATGCGATCTTTATTAAAGCTTATCCGACCTTCGGTTTTTTTAAACGATGTACTAAAGAATTTGACGATTCTTATATCACGCGCCTCCTTTATTATAGCTTTATTAGGTCAATTTTGGAATATGCTAGCCATGTTTAGTCACTATATTATCCCGACCGCAATAGCAGGGTCGAGGCAGGCCGCTTTGTTCGTTTTCCTCTCCGCGGCCTCCCTTGGGATACCCATCTTATTATACTTTCTTACTTAGATAGGCTTAAATTCATCAAGCTTGACTCTCTTGAATCTAAACGAAATAACTCCAAAACTATCTTCGCTTTTGATTGTATTTAAAGCAATACTGATTCTTGGATCTTGCTGTCTTCTTTTAATATATAAATTAACATTTTTTTACGACTTGAAGCTCTTCTATCGCGCGTTCTAATGTACCTACAAATAATGGATCAGTTTGGATGGTTCTTCTTTTGTCGAATAGTGTGTGATCCCCAACAACAAATAACTAAAAATTTTGAACCTTGGGAAGGGGATCGTGGATCGATTTGAATGACTACACTACAAAAATGTATGTGGTGGCTTGGTAAAGTAGTGGAACCTAACTTCGTATTGCGCGGATCTTTTCATATGATTCGTTTATTGATGAATAGTGTATCTTGCTCAATTTGTATTATGATAGAAATTGTGTCTTAGAGTGAAAGTGGCACGTTGGGCATCACCTGGCTTGATGATGTTCATTCAGTTGTACAAAAGGTAAGGATTTTTTATCTAAGGTGAGAATATGAAAACGTGGCTGGGTTAACTTCGTAACGTGTTGCCGGATTTGGATAATTCTGTTTCCCTTTTATAGAGCGCAGTACCTCTGTAATTATTAAAATTGCTTTGTTACACCAGTAGCATATCTGAAGCCACTAAAAAGTGAAAAATAAAAGAGTTTTTTAAGAAAAAGTTGAACCGACTACATAAGGCATAAAATTATATTTAATTTTATATCTATTACTACTAAAACTACTTAAACATTTAAGCTCACAATATCATAAGAAAGGCGGACTAAATACTTTTATGTCTTTTAGTGCTTTTCGCAGAGTCGGTTAATTAAAAAAAAAACATTTTTCTTCACAATACATATACTGTTTAACTTTACTCATTTAAACTTTTCACTTCGCTGGGTCGAACACAACTAACTCACCAAACTACTACTTAGCTTAATTCTAGAAACTTCAGCCACTTAGCTCTCGATATTTTCGTTATTCATTTTCACCACACCAAGTCACCATAAGTTCGAGTGCGCCTTGACTTCTTTCGGCAACTGCTCACCTTGGTTTTATCGTGTAGTCTATACTCCTTAAGTGCACAGATCAGGGACGGAAAATAACTGTTATTTTTGATTTTTTGAACGAAAAAGTTCCAAGGAAGTGGGAGTCGCCAATTGAAATGAAACATATCTAAGTGATTCTCATTAAGTCCTCCATTGATTTCCGATTTCACCTTTATTCATTTCTATACAAACAACAATTGTTATTTTTGGACACTTAAAATTTTTACTAGAAAAAAAAAACAGTTATTTTGGACCTCTTATTTTTCCAGTTTAAAGTAAATGTTCCATTTGAACTTTTATTGTTTCAGCTTGATGAAAACTGTTAAGGTATTACTACCGGAAAAATTTTCAAAAAATCCATTTTCATTTTCATTTTTCAATTCTTTATACTATCAAAAATAACCTACTAAATTTTAGAAAAGTTATAGCACTCTATAATCGACCGCCTTCGTAGCCTCATTTCGACTCTCCGCAGCTGCCTCTCGCGGTCCTGCTTTTTATCCCCACTCTCTAAAATACCGGTTTCTTTTATAGTTATAATATTCATTCTTATTTCTCATACACGTGTTCAGAGTTGCCAAGTCGGGCGATTTCTCGCCGATTGGGCTACTTGAGCCGTCAGTTCGGCGAGAAAATTGTCCTCTTTGCGGCTAGGCACATTTTGGGCGAATTTTTAATTCTTGCTGGGCGTTTTGGGCGATTTTTTAATTCTTGCTGGGCGCTTTTGGGCTATAGGCAGAATCAGAATGCACGGCAGCCTGCAGCAATAGTTCATATTGGCTAATCGAAATCGCATAACCCGACGTGACAGTAGAAAAATTTTTGCTGTCGAGTCATCTCAAAATCTAATTTTGCGCGAATATCTTTTTACTGAACTCCGAACGAGTCCAAACTGACGTTCATCGCAATGGAATTTTTTCGGTCAAAAATTAAAGTATGCTCAATGCGTCGTCACGTCGTGGATATCTTACTCTGGTACAGCCGACATCAAAATTGTTTTTCCATCGTCGCTTTTGCTATCCTTTGTATATATATTAATTCCTTAAAGATTAAAATGTGCGTAATAAATAGTTGAAAGCGACTGGGTCAATTATTAAAGGTTGTGACTATTTGCACTTAGATGTATTTACGTGTACTTACGTGTATTTATGTACGTCAAAAATTTATTAGCCTCTGGGAGGAAGAGGTGTATTAATCAGGCTTTAAACCCCCCCACCAGAGAATATATTTGTAAGGTAGTACATAAAGTACGTAAAAACGGAACTTTCTCGAACTCAAAAGTACACGTAAAGTACACGTAAATACACGTAAGTACACGCTAGTGCAAATAGTCACCTTCATTTTAAATAGTTACCTACTTAATTAAGGGTATTTTTTGTTTTCCACGACGCCTCTAACACAATTTTAAATTAATGTTACTTGTATCTGTTGCTGTGTTTACAGCAATAAATATTACATTAAAGTTGTACAAACAACAATTTGAACTTGATTGATTATAAAATCAAAAGGCGGTTTTTGGGCGATTTCAAATAATGGCGCGGCGACTTTGGGCGACTTCAGCGCCACGGCTCGGCGACTTTTGCTCCATACCGTCTGGCATCTCTGCACGTGTTTAGTTTAAGTTTCGTCCCTAGACGAAAGCATTTATATCTAAATAAAATGGGTCCGTATTACAAAGGAAAGATTTCCAAATAGCGCACCTAAACTGTAAACGTGTTTTTCTTGAAATGACATTTTTTCAACTGAGTGAGAGTTAATCTCAGAAACTACTGAAATGATTATAATAAACATGGGTGCGTTTTGTTTGTTAAGGTAAACCCTTTTGTAATTCATCACATTTTAGAAAAAAAAGAAAAAAAATAAATTGGGAAGAAAAAAAGGGTGGAAAAAATGCAATTTTTTCAAACTTTTTTTCAAACTTTCGCAATTCTTTTTTTGTTTTAATTTTTCACTAATTGTGGTAAATTACAAGGTAAGAAACCTTCCTTTATTTTATCAATTTTGAGATTATTTCTCACTCATCGGTTTACCTTTTTTTCGAGCTCTTGACTTCAGCGCCCTCTACCAATAAGGCAAAAAATATAAATTAACTAAAATAAATTTTTTTTGTAAAATTTAAGGACTAATAATGTTCATTATAATATCTAATAAAGCGGCTGAGAAAAAATTATTAAAAAAGTGCTTATATTTTGGGCCTTTTTCCGGTAGTAGTACCTTAAGAAGACCTCTTATTTTGTTCTGGCAAAAATGAATGGACCATTTGAAATTTAATTTGTTCAGTTTGTTAAAAACTGTTAAAAAACTCTTTTAATTTTTGTTGTAAAAATCCTTTCCTGTTTTATGCTCTACTTTTAAGCTTTAATAAATATTTATTGATGGAAACGGAAAATCGATGAAAAAAAATTCAAGGTTGATTCCCCCTTAACAGTTTTCATCGAAATGAAACAATAAAAATAAAAATTATTTTATTTCGAAAAAATAAAACATTTTAGATAACTATTAGTTTTAATCATGAATTATAAGTGTCCAGAAATACCAGTTAAAATAGCACTCTTTCAGTAAAAAGAGAAAACAGGTACGGTCCCTGGCACAGATCTCTTTTATTTAATCAAAACCAACATAACAATAAAATAGTTTTTAAAAAAAAAGTTGAACCGACTTCACAAAAAGCGCTAAAAAGCATAAAATAATTTTTAGTTTTATATCTATTACGACATTTTGAAGTCGGTGCAAATCAAACAAATCAAACACTGACTGACTGCAATACAAGATCCTAAAATTATAAATAAAAAACTAACCAATTTTTCACCCAACTCTTCTTCGTAACTGTAACGTATCATTGAATTGATTGTTTTTGGATTTTCCGTATTTCTAGGCAAATTTATACTGTAAATAGTTTTGTAAATATCTTCGAATACATATATATAGTGCGTCTACCGCCAAGCACTCCCAGCCTCGTAGTCAAGCACGACGGAAGCTGGAGCTCACCGAGCCTAGAAACCCGGGAGGTACTGGCCTAAGCCGTGATATCTTTAGAGGAAAAAAAAATTTAAATTAGGTATCACATCGCCGGGTTTGGTGGTAAATTCACAACCGAACTTCAAGCAGCCTTTGAGAGCCTCTCATCCTCCCTTTTTTAAACCTTGGTGAAACTTTGATGTCTATATTAAGAAAGCCGTAGAATCATCTAAGCTGTTTCTCTCTCAAGGATTTAGAACACTCCGGCCATAAGGTTATCGCCAACGCTGATGACGTTGCCTTGCTAAGCTGTGAAAAAGTATTGCTCAGCATTGAATTATATAACAATATCGTAATGAACTAACCAGAGTCGGTTCAGTTTACAAGCCTCGAATATAACTCAACAGCTTGGCAAGCTGAACATTAAATAATCGTTCATGAAGAATGCAAAAGAAAAATGGTGCAAGGCTAAGTTTTCGGTATCTGCTATTATTCCGTTTACCACCTGTCCTCAGATATCTTGAAGCGTACCTAGAGAACACTAGGAATATAAATTCTATTCAAATCAAATTATCTCTGGTGTTCTTTAAGGAATGGAAAACCGCACACTTGGTTCATTCCGCAGTTTTCGATACCAGAAAGATACCTAAGGCCGCGTACACATTGAAGAGCGATAACGGGTAAACACGCAAATAAACGGAAATGTTCATATTAACCAGAGTTGAGTGATGGACGGTGAGCTGTACAGCTTAGCGGTGTTTTCACCGCCTAAACAATCTTGATTGTGAGCGGTAGCGATGAGCGATGCAAGGGCAGTTTTTCAACGTATCACGTCGGGATAATATACCACGTATAAATTTCGAAATGGGAGATGTCGGAATAAGTTAAGTTATCTGTATCCGATCGTGAAATTTTAATTTCATACGTGCGAACTGAAGAGTGTTTGTGGATTTTTATTTAATTCACTTGTCGCTAACCTCTTCTTCTTCCTCCTTTTGTTGTAGTTGTTTTGTTTGTTTAATTTGCACATACTTCAAAAAGTGGTAATAGATATAAAATTAAAAATTATTTTATGCTTTTTAGCACTTTTGTGAAGTCGGTTAAACCTTTTTTTTAAACTATTTTATTTTTCACTTTTTAGTGTCTTCTATTATGTACAACAATAATAGTTTTTTAAAAAAAAGTTGAATTTAAAGCATAAAATAATTTTTAATTTTATATCTATTACGACATTTTGAAGTCGGTGCAAATCAAACAAACCAAACAACAAAAATATTTAATCGTCATTTCTTATGATCCCGTAAGCTGAAACGTTCAGGTAGTATTATGTATTATTTTCAATTGTGTAGTTGTTTTATTTGTTTAATTTGCACCGACTTCAAAATATCGTAATAGATGTAAAATTAAAGATTATTTAATGCTTTTTAGCGCTTTTTGGGAAGCTGGTTCAACTTTTGTTTAAAAAACTATTTTATTTTTCCCTTTTTAGTGTCTTCTACTCTATACAACGAAGAAAGAACCATCCAAATTGGTCCACGCGTTAAAAGTTAGTTTTAACCCCCTACACCACCCCCATTCCACTAAACTTTTTTTCATGGTATCAATCAAGGAACATAATCTGCCGAACAGAAAAGGAATCATCGAAATCGGTCCACGCGTTACGAAGTTACTAACCCTCCCCATCCCCCTCCTCCAACATAGGACCAAATTATTCTCCTTTTAGCAATGGGGGATCACACTCTATACAACAACAAAAGAACCATCTAAATCGGTCCAGCGTTACAAAGTTAGGTTCCACCCCCCTTCTCCCACCACAAGAACACCAACAATTTTTCTCGTGGTATCAACCAGGGAACATACTCTACCCAAAAGAAAAAGAATTATCCAAATCGGTCCACCCGTCACGAAGTTAGACTACTCCTCCCCCCACTATGGGCCAAATTATTCTTCTATTAGCAATGGGTGAACACACCCTATACAACAGCAAAAGAACCATCCAAATCGGACACTGTGTTACAAAGTTAGGTTCCACCCACCCCTACCCCCACCCCACCAACATTTGTTTTCTCGTAGTATCAACCAAGGATCATATTCTACCCAATAGAAAAAGAATTATCAAAATCTGCTCAGGCGTTACGAAGTTAGACTACCCTCCCCCCACCAGCACCTTTCTGGCAAGGACCAAATTATTCTCTTAGTAGCAATGTGGGATCATACTCTATACAACAGAAAAAGAACCATCGAAATCGGAGAACGCGTTACAAAGTTAGGTTCCACCCCCATCCCACCAACATATTTTTCTAGTGGTATCAACCACGGAACATACTCTACCCAACAGAAAAAGAATTATCCAAATCGGTCTACGCGTTACAAAGTTAGACTACCCCTCCCCCTATCCTAATCCAAATTTTTTTCTCCTATTAGCAATGGGGGATCATACTCTGTACAACAAAAAAAGAACCATCCAAATCGGTCCACACGTTAAACAGTTAGGTTTATCCTCCATCCCACCAAATTTCTTTTCTCGTGGTGTCAATCAGGGAACGTACTCTACCCAACAGAAAAATAATCATCGAAATCGGTGTACGCGTTACGAAGTTAAAATGACCCCCCCCCCCCCCACAACTCCTTAGGGTCAAATTATTCTTCTATTAGCGATAGGGGATCACACTCAATACAACAGCAAAATAACCATCCAAAGCGGTACACGCGTTACAAATACACTTCGAACTTAGAACCTCTTTGTGTTTGGGATGTTGGTTACATACTAAGCTCTTAAAAATTGCATCAAACCAATGTGCACACATCATCGCTAATCGCTCATCGCTTACCGCGTATCGCACACCGCTCACCCCTTATAGCTCTACAATATGTATGCGGCCTAAGAGTTAACTGCTTTGACTCTTAGAACCTTTTTGAGTGATCTTTAAGTGTTCTTTCAGTACGCTCCTCATGTTCGTTTAGAACTCTTCTAGTGTTCTCGTGTTCTTCTAGTCAGTGCCGAATTTAACTTTTTTGCGCCCTAAGTTTTTGTTGTTGTTAGATATATTCACTTCCCAAGGATAGATGGGATCATTTTCAATGTTTCATTTCACAAGTTCGAACAAGTCTGAAAAATTTTCAGCATGTTCCACAGAATAGCACACGCGTTTAAACACTTTTTTGTTAAGGTTTTATCTCCATGGAACATCTTAAGAATACTGAAGGATAACTTAATTAGTTATCGGTTAGGTATCGCTTAGTATTCGTTAAGGTATTTAACGGCAGAGTAACCTTTTTTGTGTGAATTTACGACATTGAAAATCTAAAGAACACTAACTAACTAACTAAGTTAGTTATCTCTAAGTGTTCTTTAGATGTTCTATGTCTGTTAGGTATCACTCTCTTAAGGTATTTTGTGAATTAACTAGAAGGAACATCTAAAGAACACTAAGGGATAATTAAAATAGTTTTCGGTTTGGTGTCTTTCAGTATTCAGATATCCCGCGCGCCAGGTTATATAAAAGTTATCTTTAAATGTTCGAATTTTTGACACATATAACATAAAGAGTGCTTAGCGATATCTAAAACCTCCCCTCGGGTAAGCACTCGGCAGATCTGAACAACCTTTAACCTTAATTAGCGATGGCGTCGCTGTCATTACGGGACCAGACCTCATCTCCTCTGCAACTGTCCAGCTATAGCCAAAAGATGGACCTGATTTTAGGCTACCCCTATTTTGACGATTTATCTGAACTGGGATCTGTCGATATCTGGGGGCTATGTACATAGTTCGGTTAATCATGAGTTCCAAATAGTTTTAAGTATTTATTCATAGGGGCAGAAATATAGTATAGCCCCAAAGTGGTATCTCAATGGACCATCATGATATGCCTTCCCCCTAGGAGACCGTCACTCTAACCTAACCTAGGTTCCATATGGGGATATCAGAAGATTCAGGTGTTATCTAAGGAAGAGAGAACAATTAAGAAAGTGGCTATAAAATATTAGAGCGATCATTGGAGGAGGTTATCAACAGTAATACCAATTTCCTTTTCGAAATGAATTTATAATATTTCGTTATTAGTAATTACTTGTTGTAAATGCTATCGGAGCAGATCGGAACAATTTTGTTTAAAAGTATTTTTGTACATAAACCAGATCAAATTATTTCATAGCTTAGTTTCATTTTAGATCTTCCAACGAGGTAATATAATCATATAAAAAGAAATAAAAGTTGTCTTTTTTAAAAAAAAACTCATTTCATCAGATAACACACGTAACATTTTATTCACTCTTGAAAAGCATGTAACTTTATATTACACATAATTAAAAGTCCTTGAAATAAAGCCATATTCTAAAAACCTCGGGCGTTCTCTTCTCTCAAGGCTACTGCAAATTTTCTAACCCATGTCTTCAATATAAGAAGTCTCTCAACTGATCTATACTGCAAAGTATAATATCTAAGGTCTAGATATTAACGTGTGCAACAATAAAAATATCAAAAATGAGCATTCTGTAGGCTGGGCCGTAGGTATTTATGCACGGCCGTAGCTAGGGGGGGGGGCATTGTGGGGCAATGCCCTACCTTGAAATCACAATGCCCTACCTTAAAAATACCAAAAACTAAGATAAATTATTATAATTGAAATAATATATAAATTAATATAATTTCATAGTTTGAGATAAAAAAAATTGTAGCGATAGGTACCTATCTAAACTTTTTCGAACATACCACAGTTTGTGACATTTATATGGGCTATATTGCAATCTATGGTACGGGGATTCCCCTTTTAAACTAAAATAAACATAGAGACGGAGTTGGATCAATGCGTTGAGCGGCAAGACCACCATGCCATGGGTCCCGGGTTCGAGCCCAGATGACCGTGAGCTTTTATTAAGAAATTAAAATAATCCACTCCGTCTCTGGGCTGTTGTCTAGCTCGCAGCAATGCAAACAAGACTCAAGTTTCCTCACTTCCCTTACCCTTATTCCCTTCCGGCCAAAACCATGCTAACGCATCAAAGGGTTGTCCCCTAGGATTTGGCCACATCGTATAAAAAAAAAAAAAAAAAAATAAACTAGAGATTGATTATGATTGTTTGTAGTTTGGTTATGTGAAGTGTACGGTAAAGAATGTTTAAGTCACAGGATTTAGAAACTGGAAAAATGCCACAGATTCTAAAACTGGTTTTCCAAAACATGAAAAATCAATTTCTCATATTCAAGCTATGTCGATGTGGCAGGAGAAATTACAAAGAATATTTACATCTAACAATGTTTAAACGTTTATAAATCAAAAATTATTAGAAAAATATAGGTATTACGTGAAGTCTATCATTGAAGAAATACAATTTCTAATTGTCAACGAATTGGCTTTGCGTGGAAATTATATTTTGGAAGAAGAAAAAGAACAAGGATTATTTCAGAATATATTTGAATACACATGTATGAAAGATCCAAATTTGAACGAGGTTTTCACCCATATACCACAAAACGCAACATATCATTCACCTGAAATTCAAAATCAAATAATTCAAGCAATGGTTCAAGCAGTACGAAGTTCCATTGTCAAAGATATTAATGAATCTGACGTGAAATGATTTAATCTAATGGAAGATGGGACGAGAGATAAAAATTACCGTGAAAATATTGCATTAGCAATACGTTACGTCAAGGATGGTGTCGTCAATGAATCGTTGCTGATGGTTAAGACTACTGAAAACCTTGATGCAGCCACTTTCACGGAATTAACGTTAAATACTCTTACGGAAAATAACATTGACCCCTCTTGTATGCTTAGCCAATGCTATGATGGCGCAAGTGTAATGAGCGGGAAAGTTTCAGGAGTTGCGACTAGAATAGAAAATAAATTGGGCCGAAAAATTCCTTACGTCCACTGCTGTAACCATCGCTTGCACTTAATAGTCATAAGGACTATCTCAGAAATGACTTTGATTCGTTAATTTTTTGACCAATGCATCATGTTACATGAATTCTTCAATCATGGCAAAATAGCTGCCTTATATGGTGAAAAAGGATTGGCTGACTCCTCGAACAACCATGGTCTGGACATTTGGCAGTTTCAAAAGTTGTATACGATAATTATTCATCGATTTTGCAGACTTTGAAATAAATTAAAAATGGCAGATTCAACGGTGATGACGTCGCCAAGAGTATCGGTATTAAAAAAGTCATGCTTGATCTGGAATTCCGAATGGCCATGGTTGTGGCCAAAAAAATCTTAACCACGCTACAACCTGCAGACGCAGCTTTGCAAGCCCGAAGCGCAGGATTAAAAGACGCGATAACAATCATAAAGTGTGTCGAAGATGAAATTATAAAATTAAGATCAAATCAAATGTATAATCAAATTCTGGAAGTTTTTAACAAGCGAAGACCTCGGCGAATCTGAAAATAGGACACAGACCTCGAAGAGGCAAGTAAAAAAACCAATTTGGATAGATGACTCTTTGTAACGTATCTATTTTCAATAAATAAATATTCAAAGTTATTCATTTGAATTTAAATTAAAACTACTTTATCGACAAGCATAACAAGTAATGGCCACTTTCCAAAATGGCTCTTCACGCCATATTGTTCCAAGTTTGAAAACGTTGCGATAAGAAATCCAGGAAGTTTTGCGAGGTAATTCTAGCTAGTCTTCTTTTTTTGAGTTTCCGGCTCCATAAAGCTAAGTGCTCCGATCTTTATAGTCGAAATAAAAAAGATCACAAATTAATTTTATTACATTTGTGTAAATTTAAAAAGTAAAACCGGGAGTTTTTGCATATAATTTAAATAGAGCAAAAGAAGGTGTGAGTAGTAAAGTGTTAATAGAAAGCTTAAATTAAAAGAACTCTATTCCAATTATAGCGGAAAACAGAAATTGTAAATTATACAACTAAAGTGAAACTTATATGTATGAAGGCGTTAAAATTAGAAAAGAAAATTTAAACAGAACCCTACGGGTAAGAAAATTTAGGTTAAGCATGTATGTATGTGAATTTAGAATTAAGGGTTTGTTTCAAGCAGGGTTTTTTGTGACGGCACTCAAATTCGACAAGACAGTCCGTAAGATACCGACTTCAATAAATAGAAAAAACGCTTCACAAGATAACAACCAACGAAGCGAACGGAGACTGAATAAAAGAAAGCATACTTTGCAGCAGAAGAAAGTTCAGCGAAGACTTCGGCCCACGTGGAAGACTCAAGACGGACACTACGGACAAGACAGAACAGAATAGGGACCAAAAAGCTAAGTTTTGATTTTAAGATTGTTAGGTTATTGTAAAAAATTTAGGTTATAAGAGTTTATAGCTAGCATAAAGGATTTTCAAAGTTCTCCGGAGATAGAGGTTACTTGTTTAGAGAAAATTTAAATTCATAAATGTATGGTAATATTATATAGGCAATCAATTTTCTATTTTTTAAATAAATTTCCTGGATGCCATACATACGGAACAAAAAAAAAGAATCTCGCTAAGCAATGCAAAAAGAATAAAAATTTTGAAGTTAACCGCGTTCGCACAAAATAGAGATCGAAACATCCCAACACTTAAATTTAAACAGTCATTGAGAGATCTCAGCGATAACCTTGCCAGTATCGCTAGAACAAAACAAAAACAAGCTACAATTTCACGTATGGCCTTTGCTGTTCCTCCGCCAGACAAAATATAGAAGAGAACGACGAGCCATTTAAGTCTGAGTATTTCGAAACGTTGGACATACTAATTTCTGAATTACAAAGAAGGTTTTCGGACAACGATGATCTAATCAATCCTATTGCAAGTCTCGATGAGTTGGATGTAAATAAAATGGTTCCACTGAAAATTTTGGGTAAGTTTGAAAAAATTTAATAATTAAAATAATTTGTCATGTTCAATTTACAATTTAAATTAATTTTTCAGGTCTGAAAATTCCATCAAGAGAAGAGGCTAGTGTAGTTAAAGCTTACTTGAGTCGTAACGAGGATAAAATGGAAAATACATTGCAAGTTTTGTACAGGTAACGAGAGGCGTTCAAAGATACATATGAACTTTTTGCATCTGTGGCGACCATAGGATGTAGCACTGCAGTGTGCGAATCTACGTTTTCAACTTTAACTGCAATCAATAGGCCTCAAAGGCTGGGTCACGAGAAAATGGCGAATCGTAGAATTCAGCTGTTTTAAATATTTTTTATTATTATGTTAATTATTATAATAAGTTTGCAGAAACAATATGATCTAAATGGTATTTTTGGTCGTATCTATTTACTCGTATCACCCCACCCAAAAATTAATTATTACCTCACTCTCACTCAGACGTGGATCTATACATCCAAATCTGGAAGTTCAACCATCTTGTTCGCTTGTTCTTCATCATTGAGGATTTAATAGTTCTTAGATCCATGCTCATGCTCTGTCACAGAAATTATTTGTCTACGAATAGCTATTGAATGTACATCACTGTCCTAGAGGTCAATGATATACATGCTGATTGATTTAGGAGCCCGTGATTCGAGGGCAGATCAATTATGATAAATTTTTTACTTCCGCCCTACCTGTAACCAATGCTACCCTGCCTCAAATTCGACTCTAGCTACAGCCCTGTATTTATGTGGTATACAACCAGTGTTGCCAAGACGTCGATGAAGCATGTCACTAGATAGCAGCGTTGCCAGATTTTTTTTTTGCCAAGTCAGGATTTTGAAACTTTTTGAGTAAAAAAAGCGGGATTCTTTCGTCAAAAGCGGGACATAGTAGAAAAACGTATATAATCAGAAGTTTTTACATATTTATCTTTTATTTGAGTTCAAATGACGTTTACGTGACAATAGATAGCAAAAATAGCCATAGAAAATGTATTTAAAAACAAATATGATATTTTAAATCAGATTTACCCTATCGTTAAATAGTTGAGTTTTATTCGTCTTCTGAATAAAAAAAATTAAAAAAACAGAAATCAAAATCACAAAAAATTCTATTCGTTAGAAAAATATGGCGTTTCAAACAATAGTCTGAGGAGTGAATGTTACAAATTGCAACTTACAATAACAGAATTACTTATTCATGATATTTCTGTGAAGATTTAACTTCTTTTAAAGTTTCCTTTTTCTCTTTAATAAAGATGAAGATGATGTTGGGATAATTAATATGAAAGACACTAGTTTAAACATATTCCTGGTATCTTTTTTTGGATCAACAGTTGAAAGAGCTGCTGCCATTTCTGTGCGGTGTTGGCAGTGGTGTATTTGCAATTTCCCACTAATACGTCCAAGGATTATTTCAACAAGTTAAATTCTACATATAAGTTATCTACCGAAATATCGCCTATCAATTTTATTAAAAATACAGCGTTTTCAATCATGTCAAAACTAACTTCACTTTCCAGGTTTATGAATTTAGGTCTAGAAAAAATATTTTCATTTGAAAAATTTTTACTTTTGCCTATATATTGTTGGCAATTTGTGTAAAAAATTTTGAAGTCTTCGATGGCTTTGGTCCGTTCAGATTCAACCAATTTATTTAAAATCTGTTTCGTCTTTTAGCCGAAAAACCCATCCTTTAGCCTTTGAGTCAACCTTGAGCGGAAGAGGCATAAGGACTCATGCATTTCTGTTATGGCAATATCATTTCCCAGAGACTCTTTCATTAATGTACCAAAAGCACTCATCACATTATGAACAAAATGCAAGTTGGCTAGAGTTTTTGTTTCCTCTACTTCAGAGTAAAAAATCTTTTCAATGGCTTTCGCACATGATTTTTGCTTATCAAAGTAGCTTTTCAAAGCAGTCCAAAACCTTGATTACTCTCTCAACAGCAGGACAGAGCGACAGAAATCTTGTATTTACGTAACGTAATAATTCGACCCACTCCATTTCCGTAGTTTCAAATATCTCCATCAATTCCGCATGACGTTTAGCTGAATGTGAGAAATTGCCGTATATTTTTAAGATGATAGCTTCTACATCGATGTATTAGAGATGGGCGATACTGTATCGATATACCGGAGTATCGATACTTTGCTTTCAATACTTCGAGGTTTTGTAATCGGTACTACCAGCCCCCGATAATACCGATCCTCGATACTTTTCTTTCAATACTCGAAGTATTGACCGTCTCATTATTTGGTGTATGGATCCAATCTCTAGTCGTGCGGCAGTATGCAATAGCTAAAAATAGATTTCTATTGAAATATAAATTTATTGTTCTTTATTTCATCTGCTTTTTAGTTTTCTTGCGAAATTTCAAATTATTCATTTGCTAAAAAGATTTCATTTGAAAAAAATTATCAATCAAATGCATAGAGCAAATCGATATTTTGATATTTCTTAATGACAAAGTTGTTGAAAATTGTTTCGCTACACAAAAAAACCAATAAGATAATAATTGTGATTTCTATGCAATTTCTACACCATATATAATTTTTTAATTTTTTATCCATATGGTTCCAGTACTTTCGAGTATCGATACTTCTTCAACGGTATATTTGTATTTAAGTACCGAAAGATGCGGATATATTGCAATGCCAAGTATCGATACTTTTCGATTCGGTTCCCATCTCTACGATGTATAATCTATCAAATGCAAATTTGCTCATGTTATGCAAGATGTGAACTGAACAGTTAGCTTTTAATATTTTTTCGTTTTTGGCAACGAGATTCATGAAAACAGAATGATTTGAACCAAAGTTTACATTTGCATTGTCAGCACCATATGATGTTACTTGCGATAATTTTAAGTTATGTTTATTCAATGTTTCACAAAGCACCTTTGTTATTTGGTCGGCAGTTTCGTCATTACTCTCCACAAAATCTATTAATTTGTTTCGTATTCCTTTGTCCAAACTGAAATATCGCAAACATATTGGAAAATTTTCCGGTTTCCTTTATTGCTGGCATCCATAGAAATCGAAAAAAATAAATGTTCTTTTAAATTTTGAATTACGTCCTTCTAAGTTTCTTTTGCCAATACTTCACAAACTATTGTTTCATTCTTCGTCCTACCACATTTAACATTCATAGCTATCTTAGAATCGGAGTACATGAGAGGTAATAACTTTTGAAAACAATCCATACTATTGTAGCTTAATGAATGTTTAACGGTGTGATATATAGAAGTAATATCTGCGGCTGACGTTTTGTACATAATATCATCGCGATCACGATCAGATGTGGAAGTACCTGGTGCGTGGAAATATGTAGCTAGTTATGTTTCTTGCAGCGCGAGAACTCGCGATCTTCGAGTGACTACTTCTTTTTGAATGCTTCACTACATCGTTTAATCCGACGTGAGAAATAGTAAACTCTTTTTTACACAGTTTACAGTAAGCTTTATACTCATCCGACGTCACAATACACAACCAATTATAGTCATTCTGCCAATTTGTACTGTATTTCGTGAGGCGATGTTTTCCTAGTTTGACTTTCTTTTTGGGTGCACTGTTTTCCGGTTCCTAGCAATCCGAAACATTACTATCGGTTTCATTCATCTTTAAACGATTCCAATAAGTAAACTCCAGTAATTTACGAACAAAAACACATTAAAAACTTAAACTTTTGTTTGCTTAATGTAAGTAAACTAAATTACGCACGCAACGCAACTCACTACTTGCTCACTGCTTTCCAAGCACTAAAACAAATGGTATTTGTTATTCCTTCGTACGTTCTCGCGAAATAGAAATTTATAAACAAATGGGAATAAGAAAAGAGCGAAAGAGAAAGAGAAGATGTCGCGGTCGCACGCACCGATTGCGTGACGCACCCCTCTCTCTCTCCCGCGCGCTTATCTTCATTACGCGTCGGGCGGGCGGACTGGCCATATTTGTCTGTGCCTGCCACCCGCCCGCGCTTCCTCAGCACGCTGCATGCACTGTCGAGTTATGCCCGAAAAGCGGGACTGAGCCTGTCCCGCGCGGGACATTTCATTTTGATTTAAAAATCGGGACGTCCCATTTTTAAAAAAAGTCACCAGATACAAAATAATACATTTTTTTCAAAATTGCTTCGAATATAATATAAGAAATTTCTAAGTAACAAAAATGTAAATACTACTACTCAATAAAAGACTGTATTTACCTGAATCACAAGCGTATTTACCTTTGATTGGTGCTCATTAAGAACTTAAGTGCACTTTCGATTTGATCCACAGCTGATCTCATGTACTTAAGCATCGTGTAATTTCTTCCTTTCAATTTGTAAATGGAAATGGAGGAGAAACAGAGGACATGTGATAAAGTTTTAATTTTGTGGGGGATCCTCTTATCGTAAGTGACAGAAAATGAGTATCGTTAAAAGTTTCAGGGACCCGCTGGAAAGTCATGAACTTTCACAGGAGGTTGTTCGAGTTATGTAGCTTAGAAACAAAAGCATTAAATGGGCCCGCTTGAATGTGTGGTGCAACACCGGTTGTAACTGAATTAAATGGTAATCCAGCAAATAAGTACAAAAAAAAATCAAAAACAATAAGAATTGCCGAATATTTACGTTAAAACGTTAAAAAGTCGGAGAACATTTGGTGTCATCAGAAGAGGTTCAAAATCACAGTGTCGCTAAAAAAGTATCAGTCACTGGAAAGGTATTCGAAAACACTAGATTTGGTGACATCACTGCATTAAAAGTCACCGCGGGGGAAGTTAAAAATCACCAACTTTTAGGCGTGTTCTTAAAATAAAGAACGAGAGGAAAGGCTATCTTAAGTAAAAACCCTGTACGTGTGATAAGCAGTTTTGCTTCATCGTCAAGTGTCGAGTGGGTTAAGGGGGAATGACGCCTGAAATGTCAAATTGGACCGAATGTCGCCTTGAAATCAAAGTCGTCTCCGTAATACTGAAATATTTGGGGCATAAGCAAAGTGTTTTTAAATAGTAAAATTAAGTAAATTAATAAAATATGTTCGGGCAAAGTTATATTATATTAAAAGTGTTATAAGAATATATTTTAAAAACACCTAATTTAAAGTATTATCAAAATGAGTTGGCCCCTCCTGTATACAAGCATAATTTTACTACTTTCATGTCGAAACGCACACATCGCTTGGGTTCTACTACATATAGCAAAATGCTTACATTTTTCCGAATGATGTCCTTTCCTCTAGTTCTTTATTCTAAGGACGTGTCTGAGAAAAAAATGCTGTCACTAGGGAGGCGTTCGAAAACACCAGACTTGGTGACAAAATCACTGAATTGGCATCTCTGTATACAACCATTCCACATACGAACTAAACTAGAAAGATAGCATACTGAATGAAATCGTAGCTTTTTCATACGGCAGAAACAGTAAAGTGAATCGGAGGTTCCCTATGATACCAAAAAAATATTTCCATCCTACCAAAAAGCTAAGCTCTTTGTCCAGCCACCAAATGAATAGAGATCTGAAACATTAAATAATGATAACTAAATCCGTACATCAGAGCAAAAGGGTATTAAGTCACAAAATGTAAATTTTACAGGAGATAAAATAAATACAATAATTTATTGTGTTGTACAGGCTACAAAGTAAGAGGAAATAATTATTATTTCTACTTGCTTTGTAGCATGTATAAATCAGTAATTTAAACTTGATTTCGATTACTTATTTATATGAATAATGATAAAAAAACAACAAACTGGAAAATTTAAATTTTGGACTTAATACCCGTTTGCTCTGAGTTACGGAAATAGAATGAAAGAGCTTTGGCATAACTTCTACAACTTCCTTAGGAAGTGTCTAGTTTTACTGTTTAAAAGTTTATAATATAATGCATAAAATTTATCTAAGAACTAACTAAACCTAAAACTAAATTGCAAATCTCATTTTTTGTGTTAGGGGTTGGTTAGGAGATGTAATTAACTGTAGAATAATTGACAAGTCACGCAACTGCCCTAGCTCCTTCTTCGCGTCTTTCAAGGTTGTCATCCCTGATGCTTTGTTCAACGCCATCGTTTCCCCTGAGATTTGGCCCAGTGGAACCATCGTCCGGGAATTTGTTCCTAAAAACCGTTCAGGCTCTAGAGATGCTCCAAAAAACTCATCAGCGAGATCACGTTCTACTACGCTAACGTAACCGGCCTTCGATCAAAGACGACTTGCCTCTATACCAGCTCTACTATTTCATGTTTCGACGCAGTCTGTCTGACTGAAACTTGGCTTTGTGGTATGATCGCCGATGCTGAGCTCTTCGGCCCGGAATACATCGTCTTTCGGCGTGACCGACGTCTATCTGCAGTGAACGCTCCTGTCGGGGGAGGAGTACTATGCGCTGTTCGTCGCAACATCCCTTGCTCTGTTGTTGAGATCTTGGACTCGAATATTTTGGAACTTTTATGTATAGTTCTCAGATTGCCGGATAAGAACGTGTTTATTGCCACATCTTACATTCCTCCGGGAGCGACCAGGGATACTTACGACTCACTTGCTTCCTGCATCGACACTCTTTCCTCCTCTTTACGTCCTCAAGATGAGTTGTTGCTCCTCGGAGATTTCAACCTGCCAAGTATTAGCTGGGTGTCATCAGATGTTGACGGGCTGATTCCTTCCCAATCACCTGCAACGCAGAGTTCTCTATGTTTCTTCGACGGCATTACCTCTTCCGGGCTTGTACAGTGTTCCAGCATCGCTAATGATTCCGGCAGATTTTTAGATTTGGTGTTTAGCACTGACCCATGCAGCACCCTGGTCAGACGGTGCCCGGTTCCTTTAGTTCCTGAGACGTCTCATCATCCTGCGCTTCAAATTGCTTTGGTCTTCGATCCACTGCCTGCTGCATTTCTGATTCACGACGACTTCTCTTTTAATTTTAAAAAGGCTGACTTATCTGTATTGAATAATTTGTTATTGCATTGTAATTGGTCTAATGTTTTTTATGAGCGGAACATTGATGTGGCGGTAAGTGCTTTTTATGACAATTTGTTTACTTGTTTCTTGCATTGTGTTCCTGTTTCTCGTTCATTTCCTTCTTTCTCTAGTCCGCCTTGGCTCAATAGCTCGCTGAAGCATCTTAAAAACTTAAAAAGTAAAGCATGGAAGCGGTTCTGCTGATCAAGGAGCGACTCGGATTTTTATATCTACTCACAATTGCGCGATGAGTTCAATTCCGAAATTCATGCCTCATATAATAATTACATTAACAGAATTAGGTCCATTATACGCGGTGAGCCTAAGCAGTTTTCGAGATTTGTTAACTCTAAGCGTAGCACCGACGGCTACCCTACTTTATTAAAACTAGGTGACACTGAAAGTAGTGATCCCTTGACGATTGCGAACCTTTTCGGCGACTTTTTTAAGACAGCTTTTCTTTCTGACAACTGTGATACTAGCTCTAAGGATTTTAGCTACTTGACATTATTTCCTCCTTCTTCACTGGAAATGAAAGATCTTACATTTGATGACGATACAGTCGCGAAACACATCAATAATTTGGCAGATAGTTTTTCGTGCGGTCCTGATGGTATTCCTATTTCCATTTATAAGAACTGCTCTTCTTCCTTGGTTTCTGTTCTTTGTTATTTATTTAATTTATCTATTTCTTGTGGAGTCTTTCCAAAATCTTGGAAATCATCTCTTATTATCCCTCTTCACAAGAAAGGCAAGAGGTGTGATATTTCCAATTACAGACCAATTGCAAACTTGTGTTGTATTGCTAAGATTTTTGAGGCATTAGTTTGTGATACACTATACTTTCATTGCAAACCTTTTCTTGGAACTTTCCAGCATGGCTTTATGAAAGGTAGGTCTACTGTGACTAACCTACTGGAATTCTCAAATTTCTGCTTATCCAAAATTGAGGCTGGAAAGCAAGTGGATTGTATCTTTACAGATTTTAGCAAGGCATTCGACAGAATAAGCCACCAAATTTTGATTCACAAGTTGACGGCCCTCGGGTTTCCCTCATTGTTTGTAGACTGGGTTTGTTCTTACCTACTAAATTGGACTCAGCGTGTGTCCTTCCGTGGATCACTATCCAAGTTTATTTTTAATTCCTCTGGGGACCTCAGGGAAGTCATCTGGGCCCGATTTTATTTATTATACACATCAATGATGTATCTTTATTCTTGAAATATTCAAAAATTCTTTGTTATGCTGACGACGCCAAAATTTTCCGTGTTGTGTCCTCTATTCGAGACTGTGAACTTTTAAATTCTGACTTAGACGCTTTCTACAACTGGTGTTCTGATAACTATCTTCCCCTCAATATTAGTAAGTGTACGTCTATGTCTTTTACTCGTAGAAAGAATCCTCTCGACTTCAAATACACCATGCATGGCTGTGTTCTGGAAAAAATTATTAGGACCAAGGACTTGGGTGTCTGGTTGAACAGTCGTTTTACGTTTGACGATCACATTGATGAGATAGTTATTAAGGCTAATTCTACATTGGGTTTTATAAAGAGATGGGCAAAGGAATTTGACGACCCTTATATCACCAGGCTTCTCTACTGCACCTTTGTTAGGCCTATTCTGGAGTATGCTAGTTGTGTTTGGTCATCATTTTATCGTGACTCAATTGACCGGGTAGAGGCAGTCCAGCGCCGTTTTGTTCGCTTTGCACTTCGTGGGCTTCCTTGGAGTGACCCTCTTATCCTGCCGCCGTACTCAGATAGGCTTAAGCTCATAAAACTAGACTCTCTTGAATTCAGACGTGACATCTCTAGAACTGTTTTCGCTTTTGAATGTCTTCACGAGCCCGTCACGTCAATGTCTAGGTTTTTTAATTCGCATTTTGACAATATTGATTTTAATCTGTCGAAAAATTCTGTGAAGGCCAAACTTTCCTAACTACTCTGTCATTATTTTGTAATTATTATGTATTATTAATTGTTTTTCTAGTTAATTATTTTTCTAGTTAATTATTTTTCTATTTTTCTAGTTATTGTTGTAAATTAATTATTTTTTAGTTTGTTAAGTAATCAGCCCGTTGATGAATCTTAAATAAATAAATGGAACTTGGAATTATTTTTGGGCGAGCAAATTATTAACTTAGAAGAGAACTGGGCTGATTTTTTTCACATTTATGATTTTGGTGGAATATCAATATTTTGCAAATTTGTGATATAAAGTTCAGATTTTTATTAATTTTGCAGTCGACTACCCTGAGTCAAAAAAAAGAACCGATAAAGAATATTTAGCAAAATTATCCAAATAAGAAAGATATCTTTTTCATGGGCGGATTCCTGAAATTTAAAATTTCTTTTAAGGCTCATTGTATAATATTCTCCATCACACTTCATGCATATAAAATCACAGAAATCCTACATTACCAATCCATCCTCAAAGCATGGTAAAACATTCAAAAGTAAGAGACTCAGTTTGAGTTGAACTACTGACGGGGACGGACGTGCCGCCGTGTCTTGCTCCCCAATAAATTTTTAAAGCGGTTGCGAAAGCGAATCGAATTTTAAAAAATCAAAGTGCTAGTGCCATCTTGCCGGAGTGAAGGGCTTTTATGCTCTATTTGTAAGCACAGTCTGGTGAGTCCGTTCCGATTTATATCTTTTTTGCTTCCATCCAACATTCAATGTAGTACAATCGTGCTGCATTGAATGCGTTTAACGGGTCTCCACTGCTGAGCATTTAGCTGCCTTCGTCGAGATCAAAGTTCAGCACAGCAGGCATAACACTGCTGCTGGCTTTGTTTTCACAGAGGCGGCTTTGCTTTGCATCTGTGGATCCCGTTCGTCAGTCCTTGTGTTTGTGTACGTTTTCGTTTGTTTTGTTTTTAGCAAATTAAGACCGGGACTATGCAAAAATTTTTATTTAATTTTTGCAACATTCGTGGCTTAAAAAGTAACCATTTTTCGGTTTACTGCCACTTGATCGCGGAAAATCCGGCAGTTTTTGCACTAAGCGAAACCAAGGTTGTTTCCGATTCTGATATTAATCAGTATCACATCCCTGGTTATCACTTAGTGCCGCTCTTCTCTCCTCAGAGGGGAATCGCGGTTTATATTAGAAATGAGGTGCCATTCTCCTATCTCCCTCAATTCTCTTCTACTAATCCAGAATTTAATTATGTCTGGATTAGATTTAAACTCTATCGGCACATTATTCACTTCTGCTTTTTATACCGCAGCCCGAATATGCCTGACACTGACACTGTGTGCTCCTTCGATAAACTGTCTTCCGATATCGATAAGATTTTGGAATTATCCCCCTCTTCTGAAATCGTTCTTGCTGGAGATTTCAACGTCCACAACACACAGTGGCTCAGGCATTCTTCTACCACAAGCCCGTCTGGAAGACACGTCGAGTTATTTAGTGAGTCTTTTAATTTACAGCAACTGGTTGAGTGTCCGACTCGTGTTCCTGATACTTCGGGGCACAACGCGCACCTTTTAGATCTATTTCTAACATCGCATCCAGAAAAATACTCGGTTTCGGTGACGTCTCCCTTGGGTAATTCGGACCATTGTCTAATCTCCGCCCAATTCTCCATCTCCTCTCTGACAACCACTAATCTAAACTCCACCAAAAGATTAGTGTGGCATTATAAAAATGCTGATTGGGCGGGACTTAATAAATATCTCAGAGAGCTGGACTGGTCTGATTGCTTTTCTATGAAGGACGTTAACAGAAGCACCGATTATATCTTGAACATCCTATGGTTTGGAATGCATCGCTTTATTCCTCATAGCTTCAAGAACATCAAACCAACTAACACCAATTGGTTCAATAATGACTGTTTCGCAGCCATTAAAAAGAAGGAAGCAGCCTTCCAGGCATATAAATTGTGCCCTTCAGAGGAATCGAGACGTATCTATAGAGATGCGCGGAATATTTGCAATTCAGCAATTAGCCGGGCTAAGTTCAATTTCGACCAGAGCATCAGACGGAAGGTATTTTCTACTCAAAAGGGTAGTAAGGGCTTCTGGTCTCTAGTAAAAACCGTAAAGAACAATTTCACCTGTTCGTCAACACCACCACTCATTTATAATGGGAATGTTTTTACTGACTCATTGCACAAGGCCAACCTGTTTGCTGCTAATTTTGCTGCTAACTCGTACTTGCCACCATCATCGCAGCCACTTCCATCTCTATCACAGTGCATTAGTAGGCAAAAGCCGCTACACTTTCGCACTCGGGAAGTTTTTAGAGTACTTTCGAAACTCGACGTGTCCAAAGCTACTGGGCCTGATGGTTTCTCGCCCCTTGTTTTAAAATGCTGCGCCTCTGCTTTGGCTAAACCTCTGCGCAAACTTTTTCACCTGTCATATTCAACAGGAATATTTCCAAGTGTATGGAAACTTGCTCATGTCCAGCCGATACTTAAAAAAGGAGAGGCATGCGACCCCTCTAACTACAGACCAATTGCACTAACCTCGATCATATCCAAAGTTTTTGAATCACTCATCAACTCTCAGTTGTTGACATATCTAAAAAATAACCATCTTATCAACGATTGCCAGTACGGTTTCCGCGCTGGCCGCTCAACCGGAGACTTATTAACGGCTCTAACGGAGCGTTGGAATCATTGTCTCCATAATTTTGGTGAGTCCGAAATCGTCGCTCTTGATATTTCAAAGGCTTTTGATAGAGTCTGGCATGCTGCCCTTTTAGCCAAACTTCAAACATTTGGTCTGCATCCTACCCTCGTTAAATGGATAGAGAGCTTTTTGTCAGGCCGTTCAATCCGTGTAGTTATTGACGGCGTTACATCTGCATCCCACGAAATAAATGCCGGTGTACCTCAGGGTTCAGTTCTTTCACCAACTTTATTTCTTCTTTTCATCAATGATCTCTTATCCCTTACTCTCAATCCTATTCATAGTTTTGCCGACGACAGCACCCTTGATTTCGCGTACTCATTTGATTCTGTAATGAATTCACGTGGAAATGCTACAGAAGTCAATCGGGAACGCATGTTTAGATCATTAAACAATGACATTTCTAAGGTCCTCGCTTGGGGCAGAGCAAATCGTGTTACGTTTAATGCATCCAAAACTCAATGCTGTTTAATGTCCCTTAAAAAACGCCCAGTTCACCCCCAACCCATTTCAGTCGACGGAGTGAATATAATCAATTCACCCTCCCTAAACATCTTGGGTATTGAGATATCCAGCAATCTTAGCTGGACTGATCATATATTTGCAATCGCTAAAAGTGCGATGAAATGTTTGGGTTTTCTACAGAGATGTAAGAAATATTTCACCCCACCCGACTTAGCGTTGATCTACAAGTCCCACATTAGGCCTAGACTTGAATATAATTCCCATATTTGGGCAGGGGCAGGACACACCGCATTGTCCGCGTTAGACAAAGTTCAGCGTAAGGCTGTTAAACTTATTGGCGATTCCTCAATCTCTGAGGGCCTTGACTCTCTTGAGCATCGACGGAATGTCGGTTGTCTCTCACTCTTTTATCGCTATTTCCATGGCCATTGTTCTAACGAAATCGCTAGCCTGATTCCTTGTAGACTCATTACAACGCGCGATACAAGATCTACAAGTCGCTCCCACCCCTTTACTCTCCGGGTCAAATTTGGACGTACCGTCAAATTTCGGGAATCTTTTCTTAGCAGAACAACACGAATGTGGAACAGTTTACCATCTTCTGTTTTTCCCTCGTCTTATGAGCCTGAAACTTTCAAACGGGGCGTGCATCGACACCTCCTTCACTCAACCTCCTAACACATTTCCCTCATCCTTAATTCCTTTCCTGCCAAGGCTGTGCTTTAGCATCATAGGGCATCCCCTGAGCTTTGGCAACATCATATATAAAAAAAAAAAAAAAAAAAAAAAAAAAGAGAGTACCTACTTTGCATTCAAGATTCTGCTTTTAAAGCAGAATACACGATATAATCCTTTGAAAGGAAATTTGTTTCTCGTGCCCCTTGAATTTCAAAAGCGCACCTCACTTGCGTGTGTGCTGTAGCCATAGTAATCTAGTCCAATTATTCATACATAACACATACACATATCTACATACAAGACAAATAGTTTTCTAATAAATTCTGATTCCCTCGGAAAGGTGCGGATTTAAGTATAATTAAAGTATGCTATAGACTAGACCGGCAAATACAAGGTTTAGCGGACAGCAAACTTTGAGTGATAGAATAACAAAAAATTATGAGGCTGGTTTATGACGTCAACATTAATGCGGTCGCCTTTCCGTCTAGTTACAGTATTGGACTTATAAAAAGTATTATAATATCTAATACAAACAATAAGTGTAGATTTCAGACTTATTTCGTACTTTTAAGTTTTATCTTATCTAGTCAATAGTTGTGCGGTGTCGGGTTTCTAAAGTTGTAAATAGCTTACAAAGTCCTCAACAAGCTAGTTCCTGTAACTCAGGTAAAAGTAAATCAAACTTCATTGAGTTTTACCTTCTTGCGAGTTAGAAAATACTCACGTGAGTTACAGAAACTGGCTGCAGATAATTCATACTTCAATGTTTTTTTTTCAATTCTCAAATGCATAGTAAATGTAACTATATACTAAATATATGCAATTTATGTATCCGAATAGTTAATAAAAGTAAAAGTTAACGTAAGCTTCGGTGCAATCACTTACTTTGTAATCAAAAGAACATGTAGCGATGGTATTATCATAATCGGTAGCAAGCATGCATTCAAACACTTGTGATGTGATGTAGATCTCAATCTAAAAATTGTGAGCAAACATTGACTTGAGAAAGTATCTCTTCCCATCATTATGGTTTATCTGCATATTTACTGATGCTCTAAACAGTCATTATTGTTGAAACTGCCACTTAATTGCAAGGTTGCCTACGGGAATTAAGCGTTTCGGCATTTTTAAAATTACGTGCAACTTTTATTCTTCCTATTAAAATCATTTTCTTCACTTTTCTTGAGCACTGGTTGTAACTATATAACGAGCTCATTTCCTACAGTAATTCTTGCAAAAATCTTACCTGAACGTTATTCGTTAAACTCACGAAATTGTATTGTAATATTATACAGATAATGTTAAACATGAAAGTTCCATAAAAGGTAATTTAATTAATTTAAATAAACCTGGTTTATGCAAAATATACAATTTCACTTCTCAATATAATGCAATTATTAATATTTGAGTATAAAGGAAGTCGATTCTTTTGAATCAAGCAAGTTAGTCACACTAAATAGAAACTAACAAATGGTAGCTTACCTATTAGTGAGATTAATAGTAACTTATTTATTAATTTTATTCAACGGCACCTCACCACCACGTTACGTCGCCGTTTCTTTGTGTTTGGATAGACTTTCCGTACAAATAGTATACAGTTTCCAATCTAGCGTGCCAAAATTTGAATGAGGGGTATTAGGTATCAACTAGACAAACAAAAAATTGTATGGCAGGGGGGGGGGGGGGGAGGGCAATCTCAACTGCTTCGGAGTTACAGGATGATTCATAAATTTGCAATTTTCATGGTATGCACATCACTCCTTTATTTCTGTCTCTTGATCTACTCAACCCAGCGACATCAAACAAATGCCGAAAAATTACTACCCCAGTGATATTTCCAAAATTTTCAACAATGTTGATCTAACTCCTACCATTGCAGTTACAGTCATTTGCAAAAATTTTTAGAAATTTGTACGCAGAAACCTGCTTGGGACATATTATAAAAATCTGCAATTTTGCTTGCTGCAATGCTTTTTACTGAATTCCAAACTAATTAAAATTCATTATATCTTACAAAAGCTGTTCAAAATGTCCTCCACTACTTTCGATTTATGCTAATAACATCCTTCTAATTCTCTGTTTAAGGGGCATTGTAGCCAGTTCCCAGATTTTCGTTGCTGCTTTCTCAATTATTCTAACTAAATCCTCTCAATTGTTAAATAACCTTGAGTAAACTCAATCCATCATTGTTCCTCATAAGAAAAAGTCCAATGGAGTAACGATTTGAAGATCTAGCAGGGCAAGGATTCGTCCAATCTAGCTTTCAGGAAATTTTTCATTCAGTATTAACTTTACAGTACCAGATGCGCTGGTGCTCCATCGTGTTGATAAAACATTATCCTTAGATTATCCACAGGGATGTCCTCTAGTAGATCTTGCAGTGTATTCTCCAAAAATTTCTCATACATTTGAGCATTTGCGGCAAAATTAATGGCCCTATTGGGGAAATTAAGAATTTGGGTTGGAATGAGATCCACTTATCCTATGTGGGTTGGTATCTGACCAGGTATGGTGGTTATGGAAGTTTGTGATACTTTCCCCGGCGATCATCCGTCATCAGAGTTCGGCCCAAAAACGCCCCGTTTTCAATGTCGCATTCCAGAAGCCAAATGCAAAATTCTAATCTTCTCTCAGAATCTCCTTCCAGTAGCCATTGTAATGGGAAATGATGACATGGGCGTAATCCTTCCCAAATCCTCAAAACCAAAACTTTAACTGAAGACACTCCTAATTTTCTTACGACTCGTCTCATGATCGTTTAAGGGTCTTGCCTGAAGAGGGTGATTGTTTGCTCCTCGACGTCCGCAGAGTCTTCCGATGTTTCAACTGCAAATTTCGTGCTGTTTGAAATTACACTTTCCTCCGGAAGGTCCCCTCTTTTGGGGGTGCACGTCGATAAGGGAATCTCCTTTCATGTTACAGTAAAACCGCATTTCCATCAGTCTACTAAACAATAAATGTAAAATAATAACTGTCGCACCTAGTTTTTAAATATAAATCAATGTACAGTGAGCGAAATTTGGATAGCCGCACATCAGTTTTTATACGTTTTGGGGTAAAAAAGAATGGTATTGCAGACAAAAAAGAATAATGTTATATGAAATTATAAAATATTTATTATTCAACCTAAAAAATAACAAAAATAGATATAATTTTATTACTCTTACAAAATTCTTTAAAAATGTTTAATCCAACTGCGAAATTAAAATAGCCTCTTTTAAGTTTTTATGACTAATTTTATTAGTTATTTAAGAAATAATAATTTAGTACTTAGTTTGAGCTCCATTCATTCTGACTACTTCAAAAATTCGATTGGGCATAGACTTAACGAGTTTCACTATAACGTTTTCGTCGATGGTCTCCCAAACATCTTTTATCGCCTGTTTCAAGGACTGCACGTCAAGAAATTTGCGTCCATTTTTATAAACCCGACGAGCCATAATACCCCACAAATTTTCCATTGGGTTTAAATCCGGGCTACAAGCCGGCCAGTTCATTAACGGGATCTCCCGTTCACGAAACCACTTTCGCGCCATGTATCGGAGCGTTGTCCTGCTGAAAAATTATCTCCTGGTCACCAACATTTTGCTCTAAAAATGAAATTAAAGCATCGTCCAACATTTCGGTGTACAGTGCAGAGTTCATTCGAGAAGTAACAAAGCACAAACTGAGCTTTCCATAACTCGAAAAAGCACCCCTTATCATTACATTTCCACCCCCGAAATTTCTGCTCATTCTGGGAGGGTTATTTTTCGTTCAATCATGCCAAGAATGGCTTAAGCCATCTGGACCGTCTAAATAAAATTTTTTTTCGTCCGAAAAAATAACCCTCCCCCACTCTTGGGCCCACTGCATGTGTTGTCGCGCAAATCCAGCCGAGCCATTCTGTGATGCTGCTTAAGATGTGGTCTCTTGAGGGGTTTCTTGTACATCACGCTGGGGGTAGGTTGTAAAATTTGTTGCACCCGCCTCTTAGTTACCGGCAAGTGCATTTCAGCTACGATTTGCGCCGCGGACAAGTGATCCTTTGTAGCTTTCGTCACAATTTTGTTTTTTTGTCACCTTGTCAACTTGGTGTTATTTCCTAGAGTGCTGTAATTTCGCCCATAACGGTGTCTAAGTGACATAAAATTCCGGACGACTTTGTCAGAGAAATTTAGGTCTCTTAAAAGCGTTATCTGCGCTTTTTCTTCACTTGTGAGAGATTTTCCTCTTCCCATCTTAAATTTATTTCGTTTAATAACTAAAATATAGAAAAAAGTTGTACTTACAGTTGTCAAAATAACTAAAATATATCAAAAAGTTGTACTTACAGTGTCCAAATAAAACAATAAAAACCAAAAGATATTCTGCGTCTATTTAAATTTCGCACTTGAAATGTCACTAACAGATTTAAAAATTCGCTATCACTGCGCTCACTGTACTGGAACTAAACATAAACAGCTCAAGTATGATCGACAAAGTAACGGTTTCCTCTGAAGTAAATGTAAAATTTGTGCATGCCATATAAAAAGAAAATATCTGTTTTTCCAGGAAACATTTTAGTGCGGCTATTTGAATTTCGCTCACTGTATTTCTTTGTAACAAGGTGACAACTTTATAACGTAACTGAGTATATTTCATATTATAATATTTAAAATTTTTGTTCGATTCACCCTCCTCCCTTCCTGAAAAAGCTGCAAAATGTTGGCGCAAATCGACATAGTTTGAACGGATGTCATCTTTGGGTATTTCATCCTGTATCTTAATATTTTTGGAACTTATTAATGTTTATAGCTTTAAAATTACCTAGTTTCCCGAGAACGTTTTCCTATCTGCAAAAATCTGGAATCAAAATATTGTGAAGATAACGGACATCCTTCAAATAAAATAAAATTAGCGCAGTATGTTCAAGTCTGGTCTTGCAACAGTTTGGCAAGACCAGGCTTGAACATATCGAACCTTATGTACAGATACAGAATACTTCAAGATCCCCTAGATTTTACACAGAACATTAATATATTTAAGAAATTTTAGTTACGGTATGGAATAAAATACCAAAAAATTTCTTCCATGTCATCTTTGTCTATTTAAACCATCGCCTTAAGCATTTATCAAGAAGAAAAGGGGTTTAATCAAATGAAAATTTTAAATATAATAATGTAATGTCTAGTTATGTAATAAAGTTGGTAAGTTGTTGAAATTAAATACATTAATTTACTTTTAATAATGAAGTGCTACAATTATTATTTTACACCCTGTAAATTATATCCGCGTATTCCTCAAAAGTAAATTCTACCAATTTTTAATAATTTTATCTTAAAAACAACAATAGTTATCGATCAGTTTTTCAATAATTATCGATATGCTTGCTTACTAACCCCTCGTTTATAGCAAAATTTCAGATAGATATTAGTAACACGACATCAGGATACTAGGGTGTGAACTCTGGCTTATACAAGCTAATATCGTATCGGGATGACTACGAACTAAACCAAAATTGCTTTGTTTTTAATTTTTATTGTTCACACACAAATCTCCTCGGTGATTACTCTACCGCCAACTATTTTCCCTCCGGATCGGTAATAGGAAGAAAATGACTCGTGAGTTTATAACTCAATGGGTTATGCCTTAACTACGCAATACCGCACTCACACTTCTCACTCACGATCTAATGCGGACATACCAACAGAGCTGACCTAATCCGGAAATTTGGAGGATTAATACCTGGGCATACCAACTTAATCAAGTCCTCCTTCATCGGACATACCAGATGATCAACAGGACTTACTCTTTTTTACTACAATCCCGGACATAACACAGATAAGTAATAAAACCACCCAATAAGCGGACATACCAGTGCGCTTCAGCTTCACCGGACACACCACGATCCGCTGAAGTCACATCCCTCCAATGTGCGGACACACCAGCACTATTGGCACAACCATACCAAGTCCCCGTCTAATCGATCGGACGCGTTGCGTGATCGCTCCACACTTTGTCGAATTTCTCCGAATTACTTTCTTTTCCTGTATTTTATGCGTGTCTCAGCAAAGTGAGTGCCACTCTTTCCCGGTCAATAACTTATCTGACACAGTTTCTTCTTATTCATTTATTTGTCAGTGACCTGATTTTGTAAGTGACTGAGTTTGTTTTTTTTCACAGTGCCGGGAAATATTTTTGTTTTTCACTTGGAAGTGACTCAGTTTGTTTATTTGCATTGCCGGGAAATATTTTTGTATTTTACTCGGAATTGCTGCAACCTGGTGAAGAGCTTCTTGGTTAACTTTTTATTTTTAAAATATTTCTGAGTAATCTTCACGCGTATAATGGCACTTTGCAAGCTGTGATGGCATCTGTGGTGGTGTTTTTCATGTCACTTGTCTCTCACATGGTCTCTCTACATATAAGGATTGCCCAAATATTAAGCCCTACCACGTTTTACGACTCCTGGAGGGAGTCGTTGCTACGCTCACCACAGATTAATCTTTCATAGCTGATAAGGTCAAAGAAATCTTTACAAACTTTGCTGGACTTTAAGTTTTGTCCGATGACTGCGCTGGTCTAAACTCAAAACTGGACAAGCTGCTTCATATCGCTGAGGTTTTGATCAATGACTCGTCGCTGCTTTCCAGCAGGATTTACGAGCTATCCTCAAAGTTAAGCGGCCTGTTCGCTTCCTTGGATGACCTTCGCACTGGTTCACCATCTCCTTCCATTGGCCAACCTACGGAGTCTATCATCTAAGGATGACATTTGGCGCGGTATCCGGCACGTCAAGCGGGATCTAGATTCGTGCTCCACAGCAATTGAAAAGAACTTTGAACTAATTGGCTCAGTCGGCTCTGACATCAGGAGTTTAACAATAAAAGGCTATCTCGGCCCCTCTTTTCCTCCGTCCGACAGTACAGCTGCTTCTGGTTTGAATTCTTCTTCTGGACCTACATCTTCTAAAGGGAACTGCTCCACTCTCCGAGATACAACTTCTGCAGCTCCGCCTCGATCAACCGTGAAAGTGATTTCTAAAAACCGAAAACGATTAACAAATTTGGCACCACCTGGACAGTATCGGAATGGGAGCAGAGACTCAAGGGTGCACCTCATAACGCCAACGATTCCTGGGTCCCGGAATTTTGGATTCACCCCCGTTAGCTGCCAAACAAGTATGTCTGGCTCATCAGTAACCCCTCCAGCAAAATTTTCACTCTCGGGACCATGAAAATTTCTAAGTGGACTAGGAAGTATGTTAAGTTCAACCCTAAGCCCTCTGCACCTAACCCTAAATTAAATGCTAATAAACCAAACCCCACTACCTACAACAAACGACCTTCTCCCATACCTAAATTTAGTATTCAGCCTAATCATAAGAACCTTAAAACTAGTAATAACATAATCTCTCCTCACTCTTCCGCACTCTCCTCACCTTTAGTGGTCTAGTGGTCCAAACTCCAATTGGCAGCTCAAAATGGGAGTATTTCCAAACTTTAATCTGAGTACTCCAGTCAAGTATCCTAACTTTATATATTCTCACACCCTTAACCCCACTGTTCCATTTACACCGAAGCCCTCGAACAATTCCATTCCAGCCGACAACCCAACAACTACTGTTTTGAGTTCTGTTTATCCAGCGCACCCACCTAACCATGCACTCCCAACTTCATCCGTGTGCTCACCTAACCGCAAGCGAACTTCTTCCGACCGCTTCACCACCTCTGATTCGATTTCCGTCTGTCCCACCCCTCCTCTGTATAAACCAAACCTTGCACCCGCTACCTCCTCCGTATGCCCACCTAATAGCATGCCGTCATCCTCTTTCACTGTCGCCCCGTCTCAAACAACTTCTACCTCCGTTAACCCGCCCATTCCGCTAACCAAAACTCCTTTATCCGAACATCATTCATGTATTGATCCCCTAGTTCCACCTACAGTTAAATTGAGTCTGCGTTCTGCTGATTCCAGCGATGGACGATACCTCTTGTCCCGTTTACGAGACCGTCGCATTTATGACAACGTACGTCTGTGTTGACGGTAAAACCAGCACCAACGTCATGTTAAGTATACAACAAGAAGGCCTGCCCACAGACCCAACAGTCTTACTCCAACTGTTCACTAAGTACCATGAATCATTCAATATACCTTCCCATAAGGTTTCAGAAGATTTATCCACCTATGCTGCGTACGTCAGTTCTCGCCGCATTTCCCATCTTCAAAAAAGTCGCAACGATTCCTTAAACTACTTTCGCTCCTAACCCTAACTGCTTTCCCTATTTCTGACTTCCCGCGGTTTCCGATCAAGTACCTCTCCCCATCATGATAAGTTATCAGTCTATTACAAGAACGTAAGAGGACTTAGCACAAAAACAACCAATATTTTCCTTAACTACCACAAATTCCCCCACGATATCTTTGCCTTAACTGAAACCAACCGAACACCAGGAATTCTCGACAACGAACTATTCCCTCCAAACTAAACCATTTTCCGTGTTGACGGTTGTACAGGCACAAATGATCCACCAGGTCGCGGGGTTCTCACAGCTGCTCACAACCGTTATGATGCCACCCTGCTAAAGACCTCCGACTCTACAACATCAGAATTTGTATGTATCAAAATAGCAAATGCCAGTCCATCTCTTATTTCAGCAAGCGGCTTACCACCACCCAGATAGTCTATATGTTAACCGACGTACTAATCCCTATCGTTACCTCTCTGTGTGACCCAGGAATAATCTGTGATAGCGAACTCAATTTCCGTTCCCACATTGACAGCATAATTAACAGAGCTAACTCCGCGTTAGGGTTTGTGAAGCGTTGGTCTAGAGAGTTCTCCAATCCTTATGTTTCCAACTCTCTCTACATCTCCTTGAATATGCCAGCCATGTATGGTCACCTGCACAAACAACTCACATTAATAGGATTGAATATGTCCAGCGTAGGTTCATTCGCTTCGCTCTACATGATCTTATGTGGGTAGACTGATTAAACCTTCCACCTTATGAAAACCGTCTGAAACTGATCGACTTACAACCTCTAAGTAACTGCGTGATGTTTCCGACATTCTCTTCATTTATCAGTTATTAACTGGTGCCGTAGACTGCCCTTTAATCCTGCAATCTTTACCCATCTATACCAATCCCCGTAACCTTAGGTTCACTCCCCTTTTCCGACTCGACCGCCATCGCACAAGCTACGGTCAAAGCAAGCCAATTACCAGGATGCTACTAAAAGTCAACGACCTTTCCTCTTTTGACTTATATCTGAGTAAATCATCCCTTCACAAAGCCTTATATATGATCCCGCCTATCCTGATCGTGATCGCCTTCCCTAATTCTTCTTTCTTCCGCCTTCTGCCTGTATCTACTATATTTATTTTTCATATTGTAGCTTATACTATTTATTTATTTATTATTACTTATCATTTATTATAGTTTGTAGGATTAGTATTATGTTTTAGCTTGTATTTTTTGTATTTTTTTTAGGATTTAGCTTGCATTAAGCTTAAATAAATAAAACTTCACCCCAACTTCACATACCACGTTCCATTGGGGAGCACTTTGACGGATTAATCATCACAAACACAGAAATACTGAAACGGCAACCTACGATTAGAGGAACTACCACTCATAACTATTGTAATAAACTCTAATTTTAACTACCAGCCCCTACAAAGTACCCACTACACAGTACACAGTACCCACCTTTATAAATTATGAATTTATTTAAAACACTGTTTAATTGAATTGAACTGAAATCACTACTTAATCCTTAAACTCTACTTTTAACTTTCCAAGTTTAACTAAAACTGAGGTTTTTTCCTAAGGAGAATAAAAGCAAACCTCGGGAAACTAAAGGGTTGGTCGATACCTTTGAGGTAACGCTAATTTTTTCTAGGAATTTTGGGTAAGGGTCATAACTTACGCAATTTTAAAAGAAATGCTCAATCTATTTACGCAAGCGGCGATATCGCCTTTCCCATTACATTTTCCCAGAAGAGGTAAAAGTTTAATTGAACCCGCCGTTTATTGCGATCTACATTAAGTATTCGAATATCTGAGGATTGTTAATCTATTTTATTATGTTTATGTCTGTCCTAGAAATCTTGGAATTTCAGAATTGGTTATAACCTGACAATTGGCAATAAAACAAAGTTACACCAGAAAACTCCCTTGATCACTGCTTTACATATCCCAGAACTGAATTACTCCTAGACACAATATATTTTAAGTGCAGAGTGAAATCGAGCTTTTTCTCTAGCTTCACACCAAGATCAGTAACACACTGAACGCGACGGATAGTAGTATCCACAAAGGTAAAATCAAAGATGACCTGATTGATGTTCCTAGAAAATGACATAACTTTACATTTATCGAGGTTAAGTTGCAGTCCAATTGAGGCACACCAAGCTCGAAGGTATTCAAATCATCCTGAATGCAGGAAGAATCATAACTGTTCCTAACGCATGAGAAAATCTTCATATCATCTGCGTAGATTAAGACTTTGGAGTGCTTAATCAGAGGGACAATGTCGTCAATGGCAAGAATAAATAGCAGCGGCCCCAGATAGCTACCCTGCGGTGCACCAGAAGAAGCAATAACAACTCTAGATAAAGTGTTACGGAAAGATACCCGATATGACCTATCTTTTAAATAAGAGCGGATCCAGTCGAGCAATAAAGACGGAAAACCCATTTTTTCAAGTCGGTGTAGACACATCCGGTATGGAGACCTCGCGGGAAGGCAGAGATTATGTGCGATGTAAATTCAAGCAGGTTAGTTTTCGTCGATCTACCAGCCAGAAAGCCATGTTGATTAGATGAGATTAACCCCTTACACTGCCCAACAAGCTGTGAAGATATAATAGATTCGAACAACTATAATTTGTTATTAAGTTTGTATGCCCCTTTTTATAAACAGGAATTACTTTCTGTTTTGCATGTTGTGTGCTGGGTTCCCTTATTTGTTTTCTTCCTGCTCTTTTCATTTACTTCTTATTTTTTCCTTTGCATGTTGGTGTGGGAGCCTCATTTCATCGTTTTAATGGAATAGGTGAATTAATTCTGGGCTCCTGCCTAAGAAGTATGTGTGTGTGTTAGAAGGGTTAATTCTATAAAAAAAATTCTTTCAAATTGTACCACATTGTAGATGGATAATTATCAGTTCTCTTCTTAATTATTACATATTAAAATGACGGAGAATTCATTGTCGGCCATCTTAATAATATCTTGGATTTGTTCGAAAAATTAAAAGAAGTCGACGTTAAGATGTAAGAATTTTGTTATAGCAATAGAGTCACGGGATGATTGACCAAAGTCTCATATATTAAAAACAAAATTAATAGAAGAAGGCAAAAGGCGAGAGGAGGATCCGGTGTGCGTAGTGGTTGAAAGTGGTGAAGCAGCGTTCTTTTCCAAACATCGATTCAAAAATCAAATGCAATTCAGCATCAATCGCAAGCCCAAAAACAGAAATGTGGGAAGTGTTATAAATGCTATAATAAGGGACATTATGCAGCGTCATGCCGAGTAGCTGGTTCATTAAAGCCGACAACACAGTTCGCGATGTTGAATGAAGCGAGCCGCCCAAATGTTCGTTTAACAAACTTTGATTAGGTTCTCGATAGAGTTCAAGTCATATTGAGCCACTCAGAAGACAAATCGATTAACTCCATTTTTAATTTTTTCTGACTGTCAGAATATAAACACTTATATTGTCAAATTCTTTTTGAAAATAAAATCAGGAACTCAGTATATCGTATCTTTAATTGTGGAGTGACCGATTTATCAAGCTGCTAGTTTTAATTTCCAAAAACAATTTCACAATTAAAGCATTTATATTCCGACGCGACGGTTGGAAAAATTGAAAACGGAGTTAATCGATTTGTCTTCTGAGTGGCTCATATGTTGTGACGGATTTGTTTCTCAATTTGAAACCACACGAAGAAGTAATTGAATTAGCGGCTAAAAATAAAATTTCGTCACAAGGAATCGGTAATTGAAACGAAAGACATGAAAATAGTGTTACATGCTGTCCTTGTTGTTCCGTTACTCTACAAATTTCATTTCCATTAGCAAAGCTACCGAAAATGGTCACAGTTATTTTCAATGACAAAAATCCGGTAGTTAAGGATTCTAACGGAAGGTTAGTACCTACTAAGAGCAAGCAAAGTTGATAATTTGTACGAAATAGAAAAGGAGATGTTGTTTCATTTGCGTTTAATGCGATGGCATCAGCGTTTCGGCCATGTTAATGCAAAAGATCTGCAGTTTTTAAGCGCGACTAATATGGTAATTGGACTAAATTTGAAATATACCGCGAATGCTTTGGACTGTGAAACGTGTTTAAATGAAAAATATGTACTCTACCTTTTCCAAGATATGCTAAAAATCGGAGTTCAGAGATCGTTACAGATCGTACACAGCGATATTTGTGGTCTTATGACAATATAAACGCCAGGAGGTTTCAAATATTTTTGTTTATTCATCGAATACAGTACAGTAGAAAAATTTTTGTATTAAAGAACAAAAGTGACATTTTCGATGCATTCAAGATATTTAAAGCTAGAATACCTCAGTAAACCATTTTCTCAGTTTTTAGACCAGGAAGGCATACAAAGGAAACCCACTGTGCAATGCACTCCAAAGCAAAACGGATTGGCGGAGCGTGCAAATTAGACGATTGTGGAAATGGCGAGATGTTTGCTCCTGAATTCAAGTCTTCCCGAGATGTGGAATCGATCATATACTCGAGCTTTAGAGAAAATGACACCATACGTGGCTTGGAGTGGCAGAAAGCCATCAGTAGAGCATATTAAAATCTTCGGTTCCAAAGCGGTAATGCTTAATAAATGGCCTGGGAAATCAAAATTCAGCGCCAGAGGTATTGCATGTTTTATGGTCGGTTACACACCCGAGTCGAAAGCCAAGTCACGCCAAGTACAAAAAAGCCGCGATGTGAAATTTACCGAAACTGTCGGTAAGCAAATTTCGTTCAATGAATCTAATGATTATACCATTATAGGCTCACAAAATCCAAGCAGTAGCGGATCGGGTGCAGAAACAGAAGTCCTTATACCTATGAAGAGGCAGGTCGAGACAAAAAAAGAAAATATAGTATTTGAAAACAGCTACAATGACGTTGTTGATGCTAGAGCTATTGCTGGATACCAGTGTTGTATGAGTGACACATCTAACGAGGATTCTGGCAGCACAACTGCTTGTAGTAATATTACAGTGAAAGAACAGAACCGTCCTCCCTATTTTCGACATTTGCGTCAGAAACTAAATATGCAAGAAAGTGGTTCAAGTCACTTTCCGTCTAACCCTTTGACAGTTAAAGAGGCATTAGGCCAAAGCGAAGCGAACAGATGGCTACAGGCTATGAAAAGTGAATATGACTCGCTTCTGGCAAATGGCACCTGGTAGTTGGTAGATCCACCAGATAATCGGCAATTCATAAGATGTAAATGGGTCTTCAATATGAAACGGGACAAGGATGGAAATGTGGAATGCTGTAAAAGTCGGCTGGTAGCAAAGGGTTGTAATCAGCAGTTCGGTGTAGATTATACTGCAGCCTACTTGATTGGAGTTTTGAAAGAGGAAGTTTTTATGAGCCAGCCGGAATATTTTGTTGATAAAGATAACGTGCGGAAAGTTTGTAAACTAAAGGTTGCATTATATGGATTTAAGCAGGCCGGTCGGGAATGGAATGCGAAATTGGACAAAGTATTACAGCACCTAGGCTGTATATGTAATGCTGTAATGCTGATATTTGCATATACATAATGAACAAAAACAACGAGATCAGTATAATTGCTGTCTACGTGGATGACATTCTTTTAACCTCCTAAAATCCACAAACTCTATTTCAACTCAAGACTGCAATAGGCAAGGAATTCGAATTAGTGGATAAGGGACCGATTGACTAGGAATGGAGGTAACCAGAGAAGAGGATGGAAGCATAAGTATCTCACAGCAACAGTTAATTCGGAGCTTCTTCGAGAAACACAACATGGTAACTCGTACTTGTATATGCAGCACTCCATTGGATCCTGAACAAAGATTTACCAAATCCAACGGTTGTTCTGAATGCGAAAAAGTCAGCAGGATAGAGTACCAGTCTCTTATTGGGCCTTTACTCTATTTGGGTGTGTCGACACGGCCAGATATTTTACATTCTGTGAATAAACTTTCACAGTTTAATGCAAACCCGCATAACGAACATTTTGCAGCTGCCAAGCATATTTTTAAATACGTAAACAATACAGTTAATCTTACTTGCAGAAGGACTGGTGGACATTTGAAAGGTTTCGCTTATACTGACTGGGCTTACAGCAGTGATGACCGGAAATCCTTTACAGGTTATGCTTTTTTCATTGGTGATGGAAATGCAGCGATAACTTGAGAATCCAAGAAGCAGACATCGGTTGCCTAAAGCAGTAAAGAAGCCGAATATATGGCTCTGTCAGCCGCGTCAAGGGAAGCAGTCTACTTGCGGTCTTTCATCAAGGAGCTGCGGTTTAATGAATTGGTGAATGGACCCACCGAACTGAAAGGCGACAACTTAAGTTCCCAGCACTTAGTCAAAAACCCCGTTTATCACTGCCGTATTAAGAATATTGACATTCGAGTACACTATGTACGAGAAGTTTATCAGAAAAATTTAATTAAGCTTAATTACGTGACTACTGATAAAATGATTTCTGATATTCTAACAAAGAACTTATGTTAAACTAGCTTAAATGTTGAGCCTAAATATTTGAATTTTTATATATCTTTTTTCTGTACTAGTTATGTCTTGAGAGGTAGTATTGAAAAAATAACTGCTTACATGGCGACACCTAACTAACATTCCATATAAATGTATATTCACTTTGTGTTTAGTCAGTCAGTGAATTTAGTCTAAACTAGCACTCATTGAATTTTGTAAAGAATATGTTTTTCTATTGTTTATTTTTTAGATTAAAGTTATCTGTCATAGGCACTCTGTGTTGATTTTCTTTGGCTTAGTTCCCTGCAATACCCTTCAACCCTTCTCTGAACCCGGCATTAAAGGGTTCCAGGCCATAAAGCTTTAGTCCAGAGCCGAGACCAGTAACCCTTCGGAAGGCGGCTCTGTATCTTTTTACCATCTCTGCCACCGTCGAACCTAAGGAAGTGCTAGTAATTACTTTGCCACTGGCACTTTCTTCCAGGACTGCTACTGCACTTTCAGCCGGCGCAAGCCAGCCTTCATAGCCGCCGCAAAACCTTCGAAAGGTAACACTAGTCTACACAATTTTGTACGACTGGATAATGAATAGTTGTTTCCGAAATAACTTTTCACGCTAAAACCGAATCGGGGCTCAGAATTGTTCTATCAAGTCTGGTTTTTGAGATATTCAAACCTAAAAGTGCTAAAAACACTGTTTTTGACATATTTTTAAGGTTATGTAGCACTGTGCATTTTTTCTTTATAAAAAAACCGTGCATGGGATCTAAAGTATCTCCACAGAAGCCGGAAGTGCAGTTGAGTCTTACTTTTATTTTCGGGTAAATAAAGCTTGTAATTGTTATCATTATTATTATCAAGACGTACCTTGTGCAGAGATGCCAGACGGTATGGAGCAAAAGTCGCCGAGCCGTGATACTGAAGTCGCCCAAAGTCGCCGCGCCATTATTTGAAATCACCCAAAAATCGCCTTTTGATTTTATATTTATTAAAATTGTTGTTTTTACAACTTTAATGTAATATTAATTACAACAAAGATACAAGTAGCACAAATTTAAAATTTTTGTAGAGGCGTCGTGAAAAACAAAAAATACTCTTAATTATTTAGTAATGGAAGTGACTATTTGCACTTACGTGTACTTTTATATTCGGGAGAGTTCCGCTTTTATGTGCTACTATAGAAATATATTCCCTGGCGGGAGCACAGTCAATGAAGTAACTAAAAGCCACACCTCTTCATCCCAGAAAGTCTAATAAATTGACGCTAATACACGTAAGTACACGTAAATACATGTAATTACAAATAGTCACAGTCTTGAATAATTCACCCAGTTGCTTCCAACTATTTATTACGCACATTTTAATCTTTTAGGAATTATTGTTTATATAAAGGAAAACGAAAATTATTATTTATTGAATCGTGCATGCGCATTTTCAAAACGTAACCAAGAACTGTCTTTGTGCAATTGGTGGGATTAAAAATGAACATATTTCAGATATAAACACGACGGCATTGAGCATACTTTGAGTTTGAGCGAAAAATTGCCATTGCGATAAATATCAGTTTGGACTTGTTCGGAGCTCGGTAAAGAGTAATTCGCACAAAACTAGAATTTGAGATGACTCGATAGCAAAAAATTTTCTACTGTAACAGCAAATAGCCCAAAAGCGCCCAGCAAAAATTGAAAAATCGCCCAAAAGCGCAGAGAGCAAAATTTTCTCGCCCAACTTATGGTTCAAGTAGCCCAATTGGTGAGAAATCGCCCGAATTGGCAACTCTGCCTTGTGAGTCATGGGCTATTGGGAACAATTTTAATATCAGGTGGCCGATGACCCATACGGTGAACACGTGTCTATATGGGTAAGATTTTACATAAGCCACGCGGTGAATCATCATTCTCGAATGTGTTAAGGTTAGAAGGCAGTAGCAGAAGCGTCCATTTATGGCGGGCATATTTTTAGATTTTTGTGCATGTTCCGGGAGCGTGCATACCCGTTTGGCGGTAGTATTTTTAAATTTTTGGGCCTGTAGCGGGAGCGTACCTAATAATACCGGGCTCATTTGTTCGCTATGCGTGCTCGCAACGGGCGCAGATGTACTTTTAAAAATATTAACGTCCGTACTTGCTTTGGGCGTGTTAATATAATCAATTATTATTATAACCTTTTTTCTAGGGTACATTTACATTCCCTCGGCCTACATGGCCGAGGCCTGCTGATTTTCTGTGACGCAATGAAAGGCACGCATTATGGACTGGTTTAGAAAATAATTGTGGCTAATGTTCACGCCTTTTATGGAGTCCGCTGTACGAAATTATAGTTGCTTTCACACGTTATTATTAGCACATGATGAACTTATTGTATTTAAATTAACAACACGATTAATTACGCCCTATTCACATGTTCTTAACTTATAGAAATTATAAACTAAATTCAAAGTTCCTCTTTTACTTATTAGGAGTGTATACGAGAGCGATTCGTTTCGCACTGTTGTTATCAATATCTGGTCCAGCCGCTTCAGATGGTTAATTCCCAAAATCTAGAGAGAGATAACATCTATTGTACCTGCATCGGAGTGCAATCGGGCTTAATTGCAACGTATATGAGCGATTGTACTCGTTACTATTTATATATGTATGATAATAGAAGCACGAAAGTGCGCCATCGTTAAACTTATCGTGGATTTGGTATCGCCACAATAATGAAGAGGTCAGTCTTTTGATTTTTTTTGCTTAAAATTACAATAACATCATCCAAAAACTAGGGTGGGTCCAGATTCTGGGTGTCGCATTGGTGCGACCCTTGAGGTCCACAGGAACAACTTCCCAGTTAATAACTATTTTCAATTGTTATTAACAATATTCAATTATTATTAACAATATTTAATTGTTAATGGCGATAAATTTCATGATCATAGTACAAACGAGTAAGTGAAAACTCAATAAAATTCATACTATTCGATTTATCGTTTTATTTATCATTAATATCTACTATTTATAGTTTTTTTACCATTTTTTTAATATTACACAAAAATATGTTGTTTTTTTTTAACTATCGAGTTGTATCAGAACCAATTAGATCAGATGAATCCTTTTAAAAAAGAAAACTTTCGCCCACTTTTATGTCATTCAAAAATACTTAAAAAATTGATATTTTAAATTTATAAATAAATAAATTAATGAATTTAATTTATCATGATAATTTCGTTGTAATCAGATGCAAAAAAAATTTAAAAAATTATTTCGTTATAGCACTATTTTTAATGAAAACCAAATAAATGCACTCTGTTTGGAATTCATTTGTTATTAATACATAATTTTGAATGGTTATAAACAATTTATAATTGATATAAACAATTCTTAATTGTAATAGACCATTTTTAATTGATATAAACAAAATTTATTCATAAAAGAAATTTTTTGTGGTAAAAATAATTTCAATTGTTTATAAGAATTTTTCATTGTTTATAATAATTTGCAATTGCTATGAACAATCTTCAATTTTGTATTCAATTTCCAATTTTCATAATCAATTTTTAACCATTAAAAAAAACCATTTTTTATGATTATAAACTTATTATTGTTATAAACAATTATTTATTGTTATAAACAATTTTTCATCATTATAAACTATTGCTGTTCATAATAAATTGTTATTATCCGACTTTTTGTTGTCCCGATCGTCATCAGAACAAATTATATCGAAGAAATCCTTTTCAAGAAAGTCTCAAATCAACTTTTTTTTCAGTTCTTTTGTTTAAACAAAAAAACGGCTGAACCGAAATTGATTAAATTTCGTTGAGCTGTTATTGATAATAATACGTTTCGAATGGCACCAGAGCGAAGTCGTTATCATTTTTTGTTCGCTAGATATCGTTGTCGAAAAAAGTGGGTCCGAACGTACGCACACAAAAACACACACACACACACATACACACACATATACACACTCACACACACACACACACATACATGTGTTCAAAAACATGCGTAAAACATGAATTTGAAATGTAAAAAAAAATTTAAAACTAAACATTTTGAAAATCGGGCCTACAATAACTTCCCTATATGTGGGAAGTTAATAACGTTAGGGTCGTAAACTAAACAGTCTTTGATTTAAAGTCATTCTCCGACTATAACTGTATACTATTCGATCTCGACCTATTTGGTGAAAAGCCTAAATTTGTCAGAAAACCAAAAAAAAACGGACTGTACGAATTACTATCAAATTACCAAATCTAAACTGTCAGCTATATCAGATCTAAACATAGATACAATTCAAGAGCTAGAATCTAGGGTACGCATATTCAAGAAAGGCATAATTCGGTATTCAATGTATCTTGTCCCCTCAATGGTAAGAAATTCCTACCGCCCTGGGGGAATGAAAATCTCTCAAGTCTCAGGAAAATTACTCGAAACATCTTCAACATCTTGAAGGATCGCATTAAGGTCTATAAATTAGCCATCAGAGAAGCTAAGAAACTGGCTTGGATGGAGTACTACCATTCCACTGGGAGCTAATTGACGAATCATAACATACTTGAATTAAATTTGTGTACATATGCATTGCCTAATAGACGAAAATGCGTTTAGGCTTAGCGCTCCTTATAATACACACTGTCGCAGAAATGTTAGCGAAAAAGAAACCGTATTTCACCTTCTGTATAAGTGTTCAGCTCGGGCAGGTGGCAAAAGGAGGTCAGTAGGAAATCACTTTCTGAAGAATCTTTAGACAATCTCAGGAGTAAGGAATAGGGAGTTAGCTCAGCTCCTTAGTTCTACAGGTTGGTTTCAACACACGTGTGAGTATTCTATTACATCGGGCCTAGAACAGGCCGGGTTCCCGCAGGTCGTAGGTGATACTAATAATGTGCTAATTGGAGTGCTCACCTAGTTCTCATCTAGCTGGTTAACCAACCCTGATGATATGAAATATTAACATATTAACGTATCAGGCCAAAATCCTGGAACACACTAATTGTCAGAGAAATCCCAAGGAACTTACATAAGTCGATTTTGACTTTTGACTAAATATTCTTTTTCCAAATTTGACTAACTTTTATGGACCTGTGGAATTTCACTGTTATTGTTATTGAACTTTCCGTGTTATTTGGTTTGTTCGGATTTCCCTTACTATTTGCGTGAATTAGGTTTGTTTTCGGTTGTTGGAATATTTGGTACTTACCACGCGGAATATGTTGAGATGTGTCTCAATTGAAAAGAGGAATGTCAAAATATTGCTGAAGTAAAGTCACTTAAAAACTATATTTAGGATTTTATAACTTTGAAAGGAAAGTCCTACTACTATACATCAACAAAACACGAAAAAAGGAAGTAAAAACAGTTGTCACCCCTCGTAACATTAGAAACCTAAAAACCCATATTTTATCGTTTATCGCTTTCTTGGAGAAGAATCATTGGTATTTTCACAAGTATTTAGTGACAAGAGAAGGATTATGACAACAGGGGGGCTATAATAACCCTCACAAGAGGTGGAAATTCAAAAAGAAAATTTCACCTTAAATCGCGATATCGATGAGAAAGCGAAAAGCATCACCGATTTTTCAAAGGTTATGAAGGAGAGGGCTGGAACAACCCTCCCAAGGGATAGAAAAAGAAAACATTTTTGTCTCTCTGAATTATTTTCTGTCTATTGAATTATTATTATGTACATAATTTTAACCTAAGAATTTTAAATCGAGAGTTTAAATTATGAACATAATTTTAATTCACGAATCATAAGATCCTTGAATTAAATTTGTGTACATACGTGCGTTTTAATATTTAATATCAAGCATTTCATATCTTGAATTAAAATTATGTACATAATTTTCATTCAAGACATAATTTGCATAATGCGCATAATTTTTATTCAATACTTTAAAGACTTTAATTAAAATTATGTAACAAAAAGACGAATTACAATTCAGGAAATAAAATGCAAGCTATTGAATAGCAAACCGGGCACGCCCTTTTACTATTTTAAAGCAAGCATTTCATATCTTCAATTAAAATTATGTACATAATTTTAATTGCCTTGAATTCAAGAATTTACTTTATTGCGATTTGAAAAATGATGTTTGACATAAAATGTGATCTGCCAGAACGATTTAGATACGGAAAAAGGTTTTAATATGAAAAGTCTTAAACTGTGTCATAGGTGGTGTGAAGTTTTGCAAAAGTGACTAAAAATATCCGTTTTAGGACCTGAAATGGTTTGTTGTTATCTAATGAAAGATATAATTACTTCCGACCGGATGGTAACGTTTGTTTCCTCTCAGAGCCTTAATTTTGTGTGGGCGGAGATTTAAAGTTGAAACTTTCTCGAGCATTAGATGAGAAATTGGTCACATTCTCCTCTTTCCATGTACATAATTTGAATTGTTCTGAATGAAAATTATGTACATTATTTTGATTCAAGGTATGAAATGCTGGCTATTAAATAGTAAAACAGTGTGCACCATTTTGATATTTAATAGCTTGCATTTTATTTCTTGAATTTTAATTCGTCTTCTTGTTACACAATGTCAATTCAAGTATTTTGGTTTTCAGAATTTACATTATGTACATAATATTAATTTCAGAATTAAAATTATTTAGGCACCTAATTTCAATTCAGGAATTAAAATTATGTACATAATGTTAATTAATTGGGAACTTTAAATTATGTACATAATTTTAAATCGGAATATTTTTTAAACAGTTTCATAATTGGAATTCCATGAATTTTAATTGAACTTTGAAATAAATTTAATATAAAATTGTTAGTACATTAAAAGAAAATAATAATTCGCCGAGTTAAACTTTAATCGCAGCGTAATAAAAATTGAACATTTAAATTTTTCCTATTTATAATTTTAATTCATTGATTTCAAATTATGCCCTGGCAGAATTAAAATCTATTTTTATAAACTTTAATTTCCCTGTGTGCAATTATTTTTTGAAACTTTTTCGTTCGAAAAATTTTTTTTATGTTAAATAGCAAAATGGCGTGCCATAATCACTGACTGCAGAGGCTTGAAAGACACAATTCAAGCGCTTCAAGATATCTTATCGATCAAAAGTGATATGTTGTTGATATTAATCAAAAATTTTTTGTGGAGAAGAACCAGTACCATGCTCGTCCCCCATGAATTGTATATCGCTGGAAAAACTACAGTGCAATATAGTATACTTCTGTAATTGCGCCTATACTCTCGTCCTGTGTCCAAGTATCGCGGTGTAACAGGAATTCACAATATACTATAGTTGTTATAGGGGGGGGGGGGTTGAGTTAAATCAGTTAAAGGCTGAGAAATATCGTACAATGTTGACTTTTGAGGTTTTCGAGAACCAACGCCATTAGAAATTGCTGCAGTGAAAGTGAAGTGCAAGTGAAAGGTAGTTCTTTCGGCTTGCAGAAGTTATTATTCTCTAAAAATTATATTAGGATTCAGTGGAATAATTCGTCGTCAATTTCTACTGAAGCCGACGTGGCCATGATGGCTCAAACTTTTCGTTTCTACTGAATTTGATTTCACTGAAAAAGGCATCTGTCACTTCTTTACTTTCGCTCTACCAACTTCATAAACAAGATGTTAATTTATCGATGAATATTCTCTTAAGTTATCATAGATTAAAATAATTTCAGGTGGAGCTCGGAAAGGATTACAGTTAGCGAAGGATTGGCTAAATTTTTCGAAGGGTTGGTTATCTCTATTTATGTGGGAAACTTTAGAATCATAGTGCGAAATTTATGACTTTTACATCGCCTATTCACAGTACCTCCTTTTGTTACAGTCCTCTCTCTGTCGTAACCCTTAAAAGATCTATTAATGATAACTCGATGAAGGCTTGAGGAAGTAGCTTTCGTAGCTGCAGCAAATATTAGCACAAAAAAAAAAACTCAAAATCCCGACTCATTCACTCCACAGTAAAAATTTGTACGTAATGAGTTTTACTTCTGAACCGACGATATATTATCAATAAGTTTATTATACTAATAACTATATCAATAAATAAATAAAATTAAAAAAGCTAAAAAAATAATATTTAATACAATTTTATTTGAAATTTCTCGTTTCATTTCAAAAGCCTGTGACCACGAAGATGATGAAGGAAATTTTTAATGTTCTTTAACAATAGAAGCCTACCCTAACCCAGCTTAAATATATCAAGAAAATTTAAAGTTGCTTATATAAATTTCCATTCACCCATCGGTTAATGGTTATTACAAAACATATTGAGAAATTGGAGATATAACTTAGTTTCACAATTTAAATGGGATAAGAAAATATAATACTAAGATAGAGTAATTTTTTTTATTTTCCATAGTAAATAAAAGAAAATGTTCGTGCAATTGGCTCTGGAATTAGCATTTTTTGATAGGTTATCTAAGATGTACCTAAGAGTTATAAAAAAAATCCTTATGCGACATCGGAAACCAAATACTGAGGTGAGAAATATGTACTATCAGTGAGGAACTAAAGCTGACATTGTTGTTTACTCCTTATCTAAAGGAAGTTGTTAAGAGATGAATTAACTCGACAATTGAAAAGATAATAAATGATGACACAAGAAAAATTTTCAGAGACGTTTTCCCTTTCTATGACTGACCTAGTAAAGAGCTCATCTCTAGATCAGGTTATTTTACGGAATGAAGACACGATCCCATGAAAGAAAAGAAGCAATCAGGTGCTTCACTTGCAGCTAAGTGTTTTCGCGCTTCATGTGGTATAAAGATAATTGTTTTGTAGGCTTTTTGTGTGATTCCACAGCGACCATCTTATAGTTTGGAATATATGAAAAGAAGTGGTACGTTCTCCTAGAGCCACATCTAAGCACGAAAGCTTCTGCGTTTTTATCCAATTTTTCTGTAATCTTCTTCATCTTCTGCTGACAGCATTCTTTAATGATTTTGTCTCGCTCCATACATTTAGAGACATCTACTGTTTATCGTTTTTTCTTCTTTTTGTACCAAAGATGCATCCCTCTGGTAGTTAGAAAAGTAGTAGTAATAACTGCCAATCTTATGATACCGTGCTGAAATTAAGAAAAATCGCTTCTGCATATAAAAGCAGCGATTTTTGGTGGCAAAATATTCAGTATTATTTTAACGTTTGGTGTGCTCGGGTCTAAAAGAAAGAGAATCGGAATTACCCGCATTGGTTAGTGCTTTGGTTGAAGGTGCGAGTTATTAGTGAAATTATTATTAGATATATAAGAAAAAATAAGTGCTTTCTACCGAAACAACAACATATTGCTGTCGTAATAATTTAACTTCTAACCAATCTGATCTCAAGGTGCTAAAAATTTATCCAAATGTTTAAATGTGTCTTATCCTTATATTCCTTTTTTAAGACAATTATACAGTAAAATTCATCATTGCCGTCTTATACTCATATTTGATAGTGTTTATGTCAATTCAAAACTTTTTTTTCAAAAACTGTAGCAAATCTTTTCTTATTTCCAACCCGGTCTTAATAATGCTAAGCCTAATATACTTTGCCATTTTTAAATCAATCATAATTCAAGGATAGCCTTGGTTTGTTTTAATAAATCCTGATGCAACATGATATAAAACTATCAAGAGAAAATGAAGTGCTCTTATTTCAACTCATTACATAACAATTATTTTCAAATATTCGGCCTTGTTTGAAAGCCCTTTTGAAAAAATAAAGACAACAATTTTATGTTCGAAATGTTTAATTGTGGTAACATAAGTGAAGAAAATAATACAAACTATACTCGTAAAGTGAAATAAAATTAAAAACGCAAAATGTTTGAATTGCAACTGCGCCAATATTACCTACTTTTACTTTTTTCAATAATTTATTGGTTTTGATAAAAATATTCCTAAAGCTATCGGTATTATAACATGGAGACAATATTGTTTCGTGTTATCGCTCCTAAAGGATTTATATCAAAAACTACAGCCACATATAGTCAGCGCTAAATTAGACATTAAAAGATCCCTACGCAATGAAAGTATCGGGCATAGTTGTATCTAATGCATAAAACGATTGTTTCCATTGCCGATTTTTCGTTAATTTTAATTTTTTCCATTATGGATTATTTTTAAATTTTCAATCCAATTAGTCAGGAAATAATAATTGCAATTAGGGTAATCTTTCAAATATTGAATCCCGATAATTTTAATAATCTAGCTTGAATCATCAGATTTTGGGCTCTGGATTTGATTCTGGAGTGCACGTTTACCACTTCACAATTGTTTCTCCGATTTTCCAGGATTTGTGGAAATTGGCAGCAGCAACCTTTGTTTTGCGGATTGGTAGACACAAAGCTCCTATGATGTCACAACGCAATATTTGGTTTTGGAAAATTTCGTAATAACAGCATACAACATACAAAAAATTCCATGCTTTCATTTGATTCGTAGTGTGAGAAAATATTCTTTAAAATTGACTCCTTTTCCGCACAAATTTTTTTTCAAAATAGAATCTCATCATATTTTGGGGTAATGATTCGATTTTGGGGTGCACGTTTACCTATCTTCAATTCGGGAGATAACGGACACCCGTATATATATTTATTCTTATTCAAATTTCCCGCTTGAGATATTTAGTACCAGCGGATTACTCGGAGGTACATGACCTGTGTTCTCCCTGGCAAGGCGCCATGGCTCATTACTAGTATTTGTATACAGACATAAATTTAAGTGCGAAACATACAAATTCATTTTCTGGTTCTTTTAACCCCTTGTGGGGCATAGGGCGTCTATTATACTGACTTTCCACTTGGTCCGGTTCTGCGCCAACGTTTTCAACTGTGACCACGATTTGTTGACCTGGGTACCTTCCGTCTCAACAGGTCTTCTCCATATGTTGCGCGGTCGTCCATTTCGGCGTCTTCCTTGGATTCCATGAGAATTTCAATATAAAACCTGCTGTGAGAGGTTGTTTGGCGCTTGTGTGTAGCCTATCCATTGCTACTTTCGCCTGTAAATACTGGTGTCTTTCCCGTCTTGGCCTGTAAGTCTGTGTAGGTCTTCGTTGGTAATGACGTCCGAGCGATGGATGCTAAGGATGTGCTGGAGACACTGGTTGACAAATGATTGCCGCTTATATATTATTTGACAGGACACTTTCCATGTTAAACAGCCGTAAAACAGAACAGATTTTACGTTCGGCTCGAAGATCCGGAGTTTTGTGCGTCTGGAGATGCTGTTATGGCGCCAGATCTTAGTAAGAGTATTAATTGCAACTCCAGTCTTATTGATGCGAGCCTGTACCTCAGCTTCAGCTGCGCCGTCCACTTCCTCTATTTGGTGCTCTTCTAGATAAATTTCATGTTGTCTGCTGGAGTCCAAGCTCATTGGTTTTAGCAACATTGATATTCAGCTCCGCTCTGCTCAGGGTATCGGATATTTGGGCTACATGATTTTGTTTATTAGATGGGAGACATACATCGTCGGTATAGTTCAGGTGGTTAAAGAGTTTCTATAAAATCCCTCGCGATGTGCCGTCTAGGGCACTGCGTTATACCTCATTAATGAAGATCAGGATAAGCAAAGGTGACAGTATGAATCCTTGTCTCACTCCATCCAGCACTTGGAAGGGCTCCGACAGTTTTCCCTTGTGTAAGACTCCTTTACAGATTCACAAACTAATAAAAAATACTTTCTACTCCAGTGTTAACAAAACACTACAGACGGTAATTGATGTAACGAATAAATGACAGAGCCGTACAAATAATAATAATATAAAATAATATTTGGATTTTTTTGTGTCTATTCTCAACAGCTTATTACTTCTTTTATTCTAATCCGAATATTTTTTCCGTTTATTTTTTTTTATTTAATCTCAGTATTTTTAGTTAAAGATTACCTTATTAATTTTAATCCCACCAGTTTTGATTACGAATTATTTTTTTGATTTTTAATTCCAGTATTTTAGATATCGAATTATTTTTTCAATTTTTAATCGCGATTTTTGCCGTTTGTTATTTGTTTTGTGTTGATAATTGTCAGATTATTTTTCTTAATTTTAATGCCAATATTTAACATTACGGATTTATTTTTAAATTTTTGTCTGAATATCTCTCAGTAATAATTGAAAGAAGTAATAAATAATGCATTATTTTTTCATGTCGTCGGTGGAGTATGTGATAACATATCATCCAACCAACCCGGAGCTCCTAAGTTCTTAATATTTGGATTTTTTTGTGTCTATTCTCAACAGCTTATTACTTCTTTTATTCTAATCCGAATATTTTTTCCGTTTATTTTTTTTTATTTAATCTCAGTATTTTTAGTTAAAGATTACCTTATTAATTTTAATCCCACCAGTTTTGATTACGAATTATTTTTTTGATTTTTAATTCCAGTATTTTAGATATCGAATTATTTTTTCAATTTTTAATCGCGATTTTTGCCGTTTGTTATTTGTTTTGTGTTGATAATTGTCAGATTATTTTTCTTAATTTTAATGCCAATATTTAACATTACGGATTTATTTTTAAATTTTTGTCTGAATATCTCTCAGTAATAATTGAAAGAAGTAATAAATAATGCATTATTTTTTCATGTCGTCGGTGGAGTATGTGATAACATATCATCCAACCAACCCGGAGCTCCCAAGTTCGAATCCCACCGAGAGCTGATAACAGATCACAATAAAAAGGCCATGGGGCTGCAGAGAAATTGTTAGTGGTTCCGAATCCACTTTAAATTGTAGGTCCACTTGCAGTCGTTATCTCGAAACGGGTGAAATTCTTCTCCCGCCCCATGTCCTACAAGGGGTTATGGGAACTAGAGAGAGCAATGTGATATTTTAAAATAATTTTATTTATGTGCACTGTTTTTAAAGATTAATTTTCCTCAGTTTGTTTATGCGACTACTTTCAATACATCTTGTAAAACAATTTTTTCCAAGCCATCATATACAATGGCCACTATTACAAACATGTTTGATCCATTAATATTATAAATATCAGTTTTGAAAAGCTACGTTCACTAGTAGGGTTTGTAATCATTAGCATTACATATTTGGGAAAGTGGATTGTACAATATAGAAAAGTCCGTTCATATGATTTCTTTACGGGCAATATTTTTCCTTTTCGACGTCGGCAATTGTAAGATAATGTCAGGTTCAGTAACCTGCAACATTTCTTCTATAAACTCAGGATCATTGACCTTAAAAAGATGTTCCCTAAATTGTCAGAAGCCTGAAGCACGGTAATATTGCCCTGAATAGGACTCCTTTATAATGGTTATAATTTTTTTGGGATGAATCTGCTACGTAAAGCTTTGCGTGTACAGGATGTATGATAAATCGTGTGCAAAAATGATGTATCTGGTAGAAGGGTTTCACATTTTTTTACAATGACAAAAACCAGTCTTATATTTTACCATAAATTTTTTAAAGTATTAGTGATATAGCCAGTATTAATATCTGAGTTGACAGGTAACAAAATTGTGCTAAAGAATGTAACTTTTTTTACAGCTAATAAATGTAAAAAAATTTTCTTCCAAACTTAAATTTTCGGGAAAAAGAATAAAGTTTTTCATTTCAAATGGAAATATCTTGAAAAGTTGCGCTGTATTTTTATATTTTTAAGTAGTGGCTAATGTGTTCTCTTTCAAAGGAAACTTTAAGCGCACAAGAATCTTTTACCTTTATCTTACATTACATGATCTTTTTTAACCGAATTCCCAAAAACAAAGAGGTTCTAAGTATGACCGGGCATAATTTTGTAACGCGTGGACGGATTTTACTAATTCTTCTTTTGTTGTTGTAGAGTATGTTCACCGATTGGTACCATGTCAAAAAATTGTTTGGTGGGGTGGGTTCGGGGGTGCTGGTGAAACCTAACTTCGTAATGCGTGTACCGATTTTCCCTGTTGGTTGTATAGAATATGATCCCCTCTTGCTAATAATGAAAAAAATTAGTTCTTGAGTGGGGGGGGGGGGGGGGAAGAGCAAGATAGGTGGTAACTTCGTAACACAACGACAGAGTTGGATGATTCTTTTTCAAATGTATAGAGTATGTCCCCCCATTGGTACCGCGACACAATTATAATGGTGGCGTTGTAGTAGAACAGGGGTTGAATGTCAACTTGTTAACGTACAACGATTTGGATGATTCTTTTTAAGTTATATAGAGTACAATCCCCCATTGCTAACGTAAGGATACATTTTTTTACTCGGGTGGTGGTGTGGGGAGAATAAGTTAACTTCGTAACGTGTGTGCCGATTTGGATGATTATTCCTTTGATGGAGAATATGTTGCCCCAATGGTACGACGACAAAAATCAATGGGGTGGGGTGTTTTGCAGAAGGAGCGTTACCCAATTTCGTAATGCACACACCTATTTGGAAGATTATTTTTTATTGTATACATCATACTGTATACATTGCTACTATATGGAAAAATTTTGACCTAGGGTTGTGGTGGGGAAGGGTTAGCCTAACTTTGTAACGTGAGGACTGATTTAGATGATTCTGAATGCATACAGTCTCTATTTGTATTGTAAAATTGCTTTGAAATTGCTTTATTCTTACGAGCAGTATCCTTTGAGTCGTATATACTCATATGAAAACAATACAAAGTGAAACATAAAATAGTTTTTAAAAAAAGAAGTTGAACCGACTTCACAAAAAGCACTAAATATTTATATTACGACATTTTAAAGTCGATGCAAATTAAAGAAACAAACAACTACCTTACTACAATTGAAGGTAATATAAAAATCTACCTGAACGTGTCAGCTCACGAAATCATAAGGAAGGTCGATTAAATACTTTTGTTGTAGTTGTTTGGTTTCTTTAATTTGCCCAGACTTCAAAATATCGTAATAGATATAAAATTAAAAATTATCTTATACTTTTTAGCGAATCTTGAGAAGTCGATTCAAATTTCTTATTGAAAAACTATTTGATGATAAAATCGTGAATGCTTATCAGCTTGTAAAATTTCAAAACATCACTTTTTAGTGGGATTTCGGTACAGAATATTTCGAAGCGTAAAGTAGTTACTTTGCTACTGATGGTTTAACTGGGAGTCTTAAGCCCGGAGGAATTTCCATTTATACATATTTCGGAATGGAGTTGGATAGATGTTTATCTAATTTCCCCAATTTTGCCGCATGCACAACCTCCGTCAACTCATTTTGTTTATTCAAGAATTGTATTTTTTATAGAAAGTGTCTTCAGGTTTGCTGCATTCTCAAATACATATAAGATGAGCTCGATTTCGGTGCGATTACTGACCCTGTCGCTTAAGTAAAAATTCTCTGCACTTCCCCAAAATTCGGTTGTCGATTGTTGTTTGGGATTTGTTTAATCCGTTAAGAACGTCACAGCCTACTCAAGATGCACGCCGGTAAAATATGACAGTTCGACCATTTGACTACCGAGTCATTACTTAATTTTTTTTTGTACCACAGATTAACCAATCCTAGCCAAAACCAAAGAGAAATACTGATGTCATTGACGCATTCCAAGCTCAATACTTTAACAAAATAAACACAAGTGAGAGTCTTCCCTTTAAAACACGTGAAAATTGTAAAGGAGAAACTTTTTATCGCAACCACATGTTCAGAACATTTGTACACTTGGACACTTCAAGTAAATGCCAAGATCAGGCTTTAAAAATATTGCGACAAACGCTATTAGAAAGTAGAATTCCCCAATCTTTTCCCTTTGTTTTCCATGGCAAGTTTCGACTTGCTTACACCTTCAATGCTCAGCTGTTCGCATTTGCTTCCGGGCTGTGACTACGTTTAACAGGACAGACGTTTGTGATGAAATGCTATGTCTTAAACGCTTTTAATTGGCTTTGAGATTTTATCAGATTCTTCGTCGTTCAAAGTTCCAAAGAAAAACTTTGACAGTCTGCCTATTCCACTCACGACTCCTCCTCTTGTTCGCGATGGCCGATCAAACAATGACCGCAGGATGTTGTTAGTCTCAATAACCTCAGATAACAGGATGAAAGTGATATGTAAGGTTTAAAGGGGGTATTATGAATAAGTTTTGATTTTCCTCCTATTTGGATTATGGAAGTTTCGTAAATCATGGTTAGTTTTTACTTCTTCTTTACCTTACTCACAATTAACACCTTATCTCTTACTGCAATACAATCTCAAGCCGATCCCGGCATATTTGATAACCGTTTTGGAGTTTTGCTTTAAATTCGAGTACATAGTCATCATAATTGTACGAATATACTGGTTCAACATTCCTTATAACCGAAGAGGGTATTTCAGATTTGATACCGGATAAGGCCTCTTATGGGAAATAATTGCTTGTAGTGCGTTGGGTATTGTTGTAAGAGAAGCACTGCGTAGTCTATCCAGGTATCCCATTTGTTAAGATCTTTCGTTGCATAGTTGCTCAAGTATTCTTTCAGAGTTCTGTGACATCTCTCTAATGATCCACTTGATTGAGGATGATAAGGAGTAGTTTGTATTTTATTGATTTTCGAAAGTTTGCAAATTCTTTTAAATAAATGCTAAGGAAATTTGCTCCTTGGTCTGTCAATAGGGATCGGGACGTAGAAAAGCGAAATTATTTTCCGAACATAGTTTTCTGCGACGGTACTTGTCTCCTGCTTGGCAGTGACCCTGTATGAACTTTGTGAGAAGGTGACCAAGTATTTTTTACCAGTTTTTGATTCGCATAATAATTCGACTATGTCCAAGCCGCGCATTCAAATAGCCGCATGGATTTCGATATTATTTCCATGTGAATTTCGATGTTGTGTACAATTTTACTTCTCTGAAAAGTGTTGCATGCGGATATTGCCTTTTGATTTCCTTAAACATATTTTCCCACACGAATTGGGACTTGATTCGCTTAAAAATGCGAGTGTCCCCTTTGATGTCCACCTATAGGATTTTGATGAGAGCCGTGGAGTAATGTTACAGTTTACATCCCTTCTGGCTCGGGTTTCAAGATCTATGACCAGGTTTGTTCATTTGTTGATGACCTCTCAAACACCATTCTGCCTTAGGATGAGTTGCTGCTATTTAGTGACTTAAATTTGCCTGCTGTGGATTGGGTGAGCACAGACGACGAGGGACTACTGCCATCATTGTCTTCCGCTCCTGGGTTTGCTGCATCGTTTCTGGATTACATTGCTTCTGCTAGCTTGACGCAGACTGGTGTACCGAACAACTCGGATCGATTATTAGATCTCATTTTCCTACCGATTCAACTTATCATCCTGCTCTTCATGCTGTTTTCTTCTTCGATCCTGTTGCTGCGTCGTCCCGTTGATAGGCGATTATTTTAACTAACTGTTAATTAACTTTAAAAAGGCTGACCCATCATTACTAAATGATTGGTTTTCGATAGGTCAAAAGGCTCCTTTACCTCACAACCGTGGCTTAAAGGGTCTTTAAGGCATCTGAAGAATATAGCCAGCAAAGATTGGAGGAGGTTCTGCTCCTCAATGAGTGACTCTGATTATCTGACCTCCTCTGATTTGTGTAAGAAATACATGTCAGACGTTAATGCATCATACAATGATTATATAGGTAGGATCAAACATACTTTGTGCAACAACCCTAAGCAGTTCTGAAGGTTTGTAAACGTTAAGTGTAATTCGTATCCTCCCTTATGCTACGATTCCCTGAGTGGTAACGACTCTTTGGCATTTGTTAACCTTGTGATTTTTTCAAGGCTGCTTTCTTGGATAACCCTTGCGATATTAGCTTTAGTGATTTTACTTATATAACGATGTTTCCGCCGATTTATCTTCAATCCAAGGATCTTATTTTTGAAGACGTTATAATTGCCAGACATCCTTTGAAACTGACTGACAGTTTCTCGAGCGATCCTGATGGCATTCCTACTGCTATTGTGAAACGATGTGTTATGTCGTTCATCTCTTTTAGCTCTTTTAGAATCCGGTATGTGAGGTTCGCTATTTTCATTGTAACCCCTCCTTATCTTCTTTCCAGCATGGGCTTATTAAGCGAAAATTAACTACAACCAACTTGTTGGAATTCTCGAAATATTGCATATCTTTTATTGAAAATTCTTAACAGGCTAATTGTGTCTTAACTGACTTCAGTAAGGCTTTTGATCGGATTAATCATTAAAGCTTCATTCATAAGTTGTTGCTTCTTGGTTTTACTCCGGGTCTTATCCATTCACTAAACCCACACTTGTCCGCGCGCTTTCCATGTGTTTCGTTTCATGGAATTCTTTGGTACGCCATCCGCAGTACCTCTGGGGTGCCACAGGGTAGTCACCTTGGTCCTTTACTCTTCATTATTTACATCAATGATGTATGTATCTCTAATTCCGTCACATGGGAGATTTTTGTATTATGCTGATTATGCTAAGTTATTTCGTTCAATTTTGAATGATCTTGACTGGAACCTTTTGTACTCTAACTTAGAAGCATTCTGCAACTGGTGTTCCATCAACTGCCTTACTTTAAATGTAACAAAATGTACTTTCATATCCTTTTCTAGTAAAAGGAAACCGCTTCTAATTAGCTATTCGATGGATGGAAATTTTTTGAATAGACTTGACAAATCCAAAGACTTAGAGCTTAATTCTCGTTTTTCCTTTGACGATCACATTGATACTATTATTTAGCGCTTCACGATACTCGAGATAATTCTCGCTGCCGGTGCCGGTCTCGACACGATTCCAGGACTAGCAGCAAGACCAATACCGTTGGTAACAGTGCGATACCGAGAGCGAAATTGAGGTGACGAGAGTGGACAAGATATTGGTTTTAATTATTTTATTGTGGAATTTTTTTTTAGTTGTTTCAGCTTTTATGTCGCTCCGAAAATTGTCAATTGTGTGATTTATGGGGCATACAAGTATACACTGCCTTCCCCAATCGCTTCTTTCTACATTATTTCCTTCTTCAGATATTTGTGTTTTATTCCCAAAGAAGAGACTTTGCTACCTTGTTTTGGTGAGGGGAATAAGAATAAAATGCATATATACATAAATAAATCACTTGTTCTCGCTCACCGTTATCCCACCGAAGTTCCCTTTTTTATCTTTTCGAGAGCGAGATCGGACCGAGCTGGCCTTGATTTCGCGGATATTGCGACGAGAGCAAGATCATCTTCACCTTGATGAGATCAAGATCAAGAGGTGCCAAAGTCTTGGTCTTGTCTCGGTGCCGTGAAGCCCTACTATTATTGGTGAGGCGAATGCAAATTGGGGTTTATTATAGAGGTGGTCTAAAGAGTTTAACGCCTAGGATTCACTTACTGTACACTCTTTCTTTATTGCACATTTGTTAAGTTAATTCTTGAGTATGCTAGCCCAGTGGGCTAGCTTTTGAGGCTTTTAATTCATATGCAATGAACGACCAGACAGTGTTTGTGTAAACTACGCCAAGGTAAAATAAATCTAATCAATTCTGAGAAATAGTTTAACTATTATTTGAACCTTAAAAATACTCTAAAGTCTTTGTAGAACTTTGTAATACAATAATAATGAAGCTTTTGAAATTACAAAATTGAGGCTGTGGATATCGAATAGGTCAAAACAACGTGAAAGAGTAAAATTTTCTTGTTGATGTACATGTTACCTCAAAAGCTCTTACACAAAACCAAAAATTTTCGTTCACACTGCATCTGTTCACCTTTGGAGAAGGAAAAATTTTAAACTCGACAAATTTTTTTTTATAAAATTTTACACATGGTGAATAGTCTTGACAAAAGTTGGATAGAATTCGCTTGTAGTTGACAACTCACAGCTGATTACTCAATAACTGTCTATAACCTTAACATTTCTATCCCCACTACCTCCACAAGATTTTTACTTGACTTCCAGGCTTTTTTATACCGATGGAAACGGACAGCCCTATATCACCCAATGATTTCAACGCATCTTCATTTTAAAAATTTTTTATGCTTCATATTATTGTATTCTGGAGTTCTGTTAAGATTTTAAAGCCAAAAGTTGAAAAGTTCAAATTATTTATTGATATTTGTTTTACTTTTCATTCATTCAATTGCCAATCTCCTTTTTAAAGTCTTTCGCAAAATTTATTGCTTTATTCCCATTCAATTTTATTATTTCAATTCACAAATATCACTGCATAAATAATTAAACCTCGAACTACTTAAGCGTACTGATCAAATTGAGAAAACTCTCACATGCGTTCTGAAAACACCTACGTCAAATCACCGAAAACCAAATCCCTAAAAGTAAAAGTCTATAAAGACAAAATCTCTAAAAAAAAGAAGAAATCCCTAAACGAAATCCTAAAAATCCATTAATTAAAAGGAATCCAGATAAAACACAAAATTCAAAATAAATTCGTACTTAATGCAATTCCTTTTAAAAATGTGAAATCTGATTTCTCAACTCAACTCTCATCGCATATCTTTTTATTTATATTTTTATTTTTCTATTCAAGACGAATTTTAATGTTTTACAGATATTTGCTCTTGTCCACTCTTGTTGCAAAATCAGTACACCTTTACAAGGTAAATGTTAGAGTATATATGCCAAAAATTGTAGCTCAAAATCAGAAAACAAAAAGGGTCAGAAAAAATTGTTTTTAAAAAGAAAGTTGAAAAGACTTCACAAAAAGCGCTAAAAGGCATAAAATAATTTTTAATGTTATATCTATTACGACATTTTGAAGTCTGTGCAAGTCAAAAAAATGAAACAACTACAACAAAAGTATTTAATCGTCCTTTCTTATGATCTCTAGAGCTAAAACGTTCAGGGAGTGTTATATATTATCTTTGTGTATTGTGGCTTTTTGTGAAGTCGGTTCAACTTTTTTTTTAAAAGCTATTTTATTTTTCACTTTTTAGTGTCTTCTACTCTACATAACGAAAAAAAAATCATCCAAATCAATCAAGGAACATACTCTAATCAACAGAAAAAGAATCATCAAAATCGGTCCACGCGTTACGAAGTTAGACTACCTCTCCCCTCCTCCCCACACCATAGGACCAAGTTGTTCTCCTATTAGCAATGGGGGATCACACTCTATTTAACAGCAAAAGAACCATCCAAATTGGTCCACGCGTTACAAAGTTAGGTTCCACCCCCACCCCACCAAAATTTTTTTTTCTCGTGGTACTAACCAGGGAACATACTTTACCCCACAGAAAAAGAATTATCCAAATCGGTCTACGCGTTCCGAAGTTAGAGCACCCCACCCTCCTCCCTAGACCAAATTTTTTTCTCCTATTAGCAATGGGGGATCACACTCTATTCAACAGCAAAAGAACCATCCAAATTGGTCCACGCGTTACAAAGTTACGCTTAGAGATATTATCATTATGGCTTTCTTTTTTTAGATATTTTGTCATTAGGGATTTTATTTTATTTCATATAAACCAGACCCGTTCGGAAATATAGTAATTCACAGTCTGATGTAACTAAGCATCTCCCCATTTGAAATAGGGACATGTGCGCTAATATGGCGGGTAATAGAGTAGTCTGGTCGTGCGAACATCTTCAAAGAATGCGTTTTCACCTGCATTACTTTCCTTTTAGAGACATGCTACATGTGCAAGAAGTTACCTCGTCTCAGCATGCCTTTATGTAATGTGTAGTAGAAATAGCAAGTAAACTTTTGGTTCCTACAATAAAAAGGTCAATCACAAAAACCAATTTACATTTGGGAAATAAATGCATGAGATGAAAACATATTGAAACTAAAATTAATTTGAAACCCACTTTTACTTTAACTTCCGTGAAAATGACTGACTGCCACATATTTCGTTCATCTTCATTCGCCGAAGTACTATCGGTGTAAATTACGTTTTACGGTCGTAACTGGCTTATTTCGTTTGTTCCTTTTCACACATGGTTTTCTGCAGTTGCAGAGCGACAAATAACATTTCAAGCTGCATAACAATGCTATAATTAATCAGCCAGGGCTTGGCATTGGCAAAATATGAAAGAACTAAGAGGAAGCAAACTGCCGTGAAATAGCGTTTGATAAATTAATGAGAAATTTAAGGGGAATTACAAGATAATTACGAACATTACGGGAACAGAAGAAAGCATATATCTTCACAAGGAAACAACTTCAATTGACCGTTACTGGGTATTTTCATCACTTCGTGGACTGAAACGAGTCTTTCAAACTTTGCTATGATTGACTACTTTCGTTTTTCTATGAAGTATCACAGATTGAAGATTTCATCAACACTGGTAGTTAGCAATTTAAATTATGTACACATAAAAAATCTGAACGCACTCGAAATGAAGAACGGCATGTAGAAAAATAATAATTTGCATTTATAAACGCACAAGTTCAATAGGCTATTTTATTTCTTACATAATGAAACATTTCCCACACTTTGTATCTTAGTTACATTTCCTCTCTTACTTTCAGATCTTTAAGCTTTTGAAGATGCGGTTGCTTCTTGCCCTTGTAAGCTGATTTAAGGATTATTATAAATTATTTTAACTTATTTTTTGTAATTTAGATATGTGTGCTATGGTCGAGTCTGTGCAGTGCTGACGAAAGGCATAAAAGGGAACGTAAGTTTGCTATAATTAAAATAGTGTGGGTATAGTATATTGGGATAATGTGATTGCAGCTCCCTCAAGTTACCTGCCGCCTTCTAATGGAAATGGAAAGTCGCCACCACCAAGCTCTTATATTCCACCGCCTTCTGGACCTAGTCGACCGTCGTCGTCCTATGGAGCTCCTTCAGGAAGTTCGCCTTCATCTAGCTACGGAGCACCTAGCCGCCCTTCTTCTAGCTATGGTGCACCAAGCCGGCCTTCTTCCAACTATGGTGCCCCAAGCCGCAATGGTGGTGGCTCGTCAAGACCATCTTCAAGTTATGGAGCTCCTGCAGCACCATCATCCAGCTATGGCGCACCTAAAGCATCTAATGGAGGTTATAGTCCACCGGCTACTAGTTATGGTGTTCCAGCTTCTTCGAATAGCGGCAATGGAGGTGGCCGTCCTTCATCGAGCTACGGTGCTCCTTCACGACCTTCTCCATCGGCAAATAAACCGTCTTCAAACTATGGTGCTCCTTCCCGAGGTGGTTCATCAGGCCCTTCATCAAGCTATGGCGCACCTTCGAAACCATCATCAAGTTACGGAGCACCAAGTAAAGGTAACGGCAATGGAAAACCGTCGTCGAGTTATGGGGCACCGGCAGCTCCTGCTACAAGTTATGGTGCACCATCTGCTCCATCTTCTGGTTACGGCGCACCGTCTGAACCCTCTTCTAGTTATGGTGCCCCATCAGCTCCTTCATCCAGCTATGGTTCCCCTGCAGCCCCGTCATCCAGTTATGGAGCTCCAGCAGCACCCTCTTCCAGCTATGGAGCACCTGCAGCCCCATCTCCAAATTATGGCGCTCCTTCATCTCCATCTTCTAGTTATGGCGCACCTGCTGGCCCATCTTCCAATTATGCAGCACCATCTGCGCCATCATCAAGTTACGGAGCTCCTTCGGCACCTTCTTCTAGCTATGGCGCACCCTCTAATGGCGGATACAACGGCGGAGGAAATGGCGGATATAGTGGAGGTGGTAATGGAGGAAGTAATGGAGGAGGTAATGGAGGCGGTAATGGAGGATACAACAAAGGTGGTAGTGGAGGGAGCGGTGGATACAGCAACGGGGGAAGTGGCGGGTATAGTAGTGGCGGTTCCTCTGGCGGATACAGCAGCGGAGGAAATGGAGGATATAGCGATGGTGGTAATGGAGGGAATGGAGGAGAAGGAGGATATAGCGCCAGTGGTGTGCCAGACACTATTCCTCAAAGTTATTCTTCAGATGGTGGATATAGTTACTAGTAACGTCTAGTTTCTAGTTAAAACTGAATAAAAATAGATGTGCCGTATATCATCAAAATTTTTTATTGTAACACATGTAAATTATTCTGATATTATATAATTGTATCAATATTAAGAAATAGAATAATACATGTTGACTTTCTTATCAATTATTATTAAGTTATGAATATCGCCAGTGTAGTTAAGACTCAATTTGTATAAAATGAAGACGACAAAATAAAATATTAAAATACTGTATTTTCTTGAATTTCACGCATAACCTTACATAGGTACTTCAAATTCTAATGAGTTTACAAATAAGTGAGCTTTTTGGGGACCTGGTCAAAATTTCTATCAATATTAATGGTTCATCTGTCCAAAATTTTTAGTGAGTAAGAAGGTAACGTCACCTCCCATATTTTTCTATAAGGAAATTCTCATTACTTTTATCGATCAAACATATCTCAAAGGCATACGCCATATAATTCAGGCAATTATGGTGTCGTTTAAAAGGTCTTAATATAATAATTTCAAACATTTTTTTGTTTATAATTTTCCGAATATTTTCATCAAATTTTGTTCGTTCCTGCCATTCCATTTCCAAAGGATTAGATCAAAGTTCTAAAAACATCTTGAATGTCACGAACATTACGAACATTTGAGGAAAACTATAGGGATCTTTCTATTTTTAACGGGCTTCCCAAAAACAAAAAGGTTCTGAGTTCGACATGTACTTTTTTATTTTTATTTTTTTTATGACCGGACATAATTTCGTAACGCGTAGACTGATTATGATGATTCTGTTTCTGTTGGGTAGAGTGTGGTCCCCATTATTAGCAATGATAATGAAAAAATTTGAGCTTAGGGTGGGGCGGGGAGGGAGGCTGGTAACGCGTGGACCGATTTTGATAATTCTTTTTTTATTGAGCAGAGAATGTTCGATTAGCGACTTTTGAGAAACTGTTTGGTGGGGTGGGGTTGTTGGGTGGGATAAAACTAAATTCGTAATGCGTGGACCGATTTCGATCATTCTTTTATTGTTGTATAAAGTATGATCTCCCATTGCTAATAATGAAAAAATTGGCACTAGCATGGGGTGAGGAGAGGGAGTAGTCTAATTTCCCAACGCGTTGATTAATTTGGATAATTCTTTCTAGTCTTTGTCGGGTAGAGTATGTTCTTTGTCGGGTAGAGTATGTTCCCCGATCGGTACCATGTCAAAAAAAATTTTGGTGTGATGCGGAGAAGGGTGATAGTGGGAGTGGAACATATCTTCATAATGCGTGGACCGATTTGGATGATTCTTTTGTTGTTGTATAGAGTATGATCCCCCATTGCTAATAATAATAATATATGTTCCCAAAGTGGGGTGGGAAGAGGGAGGGGTAGTCTAATTTCGTAGCGCGTGTACAGAGTTATACTTTTCTTTTTCTAATGTATGGAGTATGTTCCTCAATTAATACCACGACGCAATTATAACAGTGGGGTTGTATTAGGGGAGGGTTTGGATGTTAACTTCTAATACGAAGACGGATTTGGATGATTCTTTTTGTGTTATATAGAGTATAATCTCCTACTGATAACACTAGTTTACAAATGTTAACCTCATCTCGAGGTCTGGTTTCTCATAGACTTTTTTTAATGTATTTTGGGAAGTAGGTTCCAAAAATGGCACCAAAATTTTTTAATAATCGTTTTCTCAGGTACCAATTTAAATTTTAATCTGAGCTGCATTTGTTACACATCTTTTGAAAGGTAACTTTGTCCTCATTTCAACGCTATTCTGTTTACGCGGATCAGAAATTTGATGAAGTTACATGTGATCAAAGTCCAAAAAAAGGAATTTTTCCAGCATTTATAAAAAGTTACTAATTCTCAACTGCTCCGCTTGATTTAAATAGCTTTTTTTCATATTTTTATGATTTAGGATGAAAGATTATTCTTTTACAAAAATGTTTAGTGAAATTTACCCAAATCGGACAAAAAATGTAGAAGTTATTCAAAAACGAATGATAAAAGGAAATTCTATATTTTCACACATATTAGCGGAAAATACATCCGTTTGCTTGCGCTTCTTTGTAGAATCCGTGAGGGGTACGCTAATTTTGTAGTGTGTGGATCGATTAAGATGATTCTTCTTTTTTGTATTGAATATGTTGCACCACTGGTTCCACGACAAAAATTTATGGGGAGGGGTGGTGTTTGGAGGGGGCATTATCCAATTTCTTAATGCACAAACCTATTTGGATGATTTTTTTGTTGTTGGGTAGCCTAACTTTGTAACGCGTGGACTCATTTATATGATTCTCAATGCATAGAGTATTTAGTTGTATTTCGACAAAAATTCTGGCTTGTTGTTAGAGTTAAAGAGAGAAGAGAAGACTTGAAGTTGTTTTGTTGTACAGAATACGTTTCCTGATTGATAAACGATAACAATTTTGTATCTAGAGTAACTACGATGAATGTCTGACTACTATAATTCTTTATTCCTGTATAGAGTACGGTGGAGCACTTGGGCCATGGTAAAAATTGTTTAAGGTGAGCGCAAAGATTACTTACTACTAGATAAACGGCTTCGAATAAAGTATTCAAAAATTGTTGGTTGCTTTTATATATTTTCCGTATCAAGCAACCCTACAGTCAAAACTAAAAATTTGTTTTCTGGGAGAGTTTGTGAATAAGATACACGCATAATTTTCTTATGTGCATTTACAAATGTCAAATGTACTTCATTCATTAAAATATCAGAATACATTGATAGTTTGAAAGTTCCTTAGGCACGCAAGTAACTAACTCAGTCATGTACCTTACATTAATTATTTTTATTGGTAGTACCATTTGGTACATTTTTACTCTTCGACAAAATTTGGCGGTACTTTTTTGGCAGGAGTCTGTGATCCTCTCCAGATGAGAACAATATTTTGACAGGAGTAAGTGATTCTCTCAAATAATTTTGACAGGAGTAAATGTCTGCACACTGTGGTGCCAGTATTACTTTTTCAAGACTAGAATTTAGTGAGCCGGTTATCTGGTACTAAGTATTTTTGGTGAGGGTATGAAAGGGCGACCGTGATGAATTTCGTAATATGTTGTCGGATTTGGATAATTTTGTTACCCCTGTAACTTACCTCTGTAACTTTTGAAATTGCTTTGTTCTTACGAGCAGAATTCTTCGAGTCGTATATATGAAGACACTAAAAATTGAAAAATAAAATTCTTTTTTTTAAAAAAGTTTAACCGACTTCACAAAAAGCGCTGAAAAGTATAAAATAATCTTTCATTTTATATCCATTACGACATTTTGAAGTCGGTGGAAATTAAACAAACAAAAAAACTACCCAACCACAAACGAAGATACTAAAAAGGAGAACCATAGTCAGAACTTAAAACCACCCAGATCTCTGTATTGATGGGCTGTGAAAAATATATGATATTATCCGATTAGTGTAGGCATTTTAGAAAAGTTTTAACGTCTTTGGTATTTACGGGAAGCAGATGCTTCTTTTCAAACACTTTTAATCAGGGACCGAAAATAACTGTTATTTCCAAGGAAATTGGAGTCGCCAAATGAAATGAAACATACTGTGTTGGACATAAATATTGAAACTGACCCCATTTATGGTAATATGTCTTACTGCTTACATCTTCTTCCAAATAAAAAAAGTTTATTCTGTAAAATGGGTTAGTAATACCAAGTACGAAATAAAACTAAAAGAGATTTTAGTAAATTCATTTTTAATTAGGTAAATTAATTGATTTGATATAACTTAACAAGATTCCGATACAAAAATATTGCAACTAAAATAAAAGTAATGAACTTTTATAAAAATGTTCAGTATTTTGTAGAGTTTCAATTATTTTTTATTACTGCTGCACACCTTCTTCTCATTGACTCTATTAATTTTGTGCATGCGTCCAATGTTACACTGTTCCATTCCTTCATAATTGCTGCAAATAGGGCCACGTTATTGGAATAATTTTGTGTCCTTATACGCCTATCGACAATATCCCAGAGGTTCTCGATAGGATGTTGGATGTTGGAAGATCCATCTCAGCGGTATCTAGGTGATTCTCATTTAGTCCTCCATTGATTTCGGACAGAATTTTTAAAATTTAATTTTTATCCATTTCTATACCACAAAAACAGGTATTTTTAGACCTTAGAATTTTCACTAGAAAAAAAACAGTTATTTTGGACTATTTATTTTTCCAGTGCAAAGTAAAAGTTCCATTTGAAATTTAATTTTTTCTGTTTGACGAAAACTGTTAAGAAGAGCTTCTATTTTTTTCAAGCAAAAATAACTGGTCCATTTGAACTTTTATTTTTTCAGTCTGACGAAAACTGTTAAGAAAAACTTTTATTTTTTTCTGGCAAAAAGCTCTTACCAGGTCTATGAACAGCTTTACCAGGTCTATGAACAGCTATATCAGGTCTACTATGAGCTTTAACGGATCTATTACCAGCTTTAACTGATTTGCTTTACTAGACCTGGTAAAGCTGTTCATAGACCTGGTAAGAGCTGTTCTTAGACCTGGTAAATCCAGATCCAGGTCCAGGTGCAAACCAAAGAAGAAGAAGACCAATTGTAGCCTCCAAGACCGAATACCCAAAAACCAAGATGGCCGACAGGTGCCTTATCTTACTAAACAATCATCAACCTTGACCTTTGACCTTCGGAATCTCAGCCATTTCCTTATCTCCAGTGCAAATCAAAGAAGAAGAAGATCAATTGTAGCCTCCAAGACCGAAAACCCAAAATCCAAGATGGCCGACAGGTGCCTTATCTTACTAAACAATCATCAACCTTGACCTTTGGCCGTCGGAATCACGCTTTCTTATCTCTGCACCTCCAAAAATTGTTATGGGGTTTCTGCCTCACGTGAAATGTGCAAAAATGTGACGTCAGACCTCGATTTCCCTCACAATTTAACCAATTTTAAGGTGCACATTGCACATTTGAGGCAGAAACCTCATATTTATACTACTTAGCCTTGTTGCAAAGCTTCCGGGAGTGGAGCCTCATCGAGCTTATATTCTTATACTACCAAGCAGGATAAGATTTCCTGGCCGGATTTCTGAATGACGGTTAAGTTATTGTGTTTTAATTGGACATTAAAAATATATGAATGCCTTTTCTAGTAGAGAGAACCAAAACCGTATTGAAGCCACAGTGCAATTTATACTTGGACTCTTCAAAAGGCCACAATTATTCCTCTGTCAACTGAAAGCGGATATTCCTCTCCGATGGCTTTAGTTCATTCATCCGAAGGGTGTTCCAGTCCACGTAAGCGAATTCTGCGATCTTGGAACCGGCAAAAGCTCCTTTGCTGGTAAGATGGGCTGTGAAAACAAAATCCTCGCTCGTGGACATTCAGGAATGTCCGAGCCGGAGATTACCTGCAGCGCAGACCCCTCCGTCAACTTGCCCACTTTTAACACGCTTGTTCTGAGGAAATCGATGACAACGGAGGAACCATGCCGCTTTGATGACTGTCTAATTACCGCAGATGTGGGGCGGCGGCGTTCTTCGCATCTGAATTTTCAGTCGAAGTCAATGCCGAATTGAAATTAAAATTGCAGCTTCAGAATCTGTCACTTTCAAATATATTTGTATGTTACATTTCAAATGAAGAATAAGCTCGCTTAACAGTCGATTCGGAAGTACTATTTGCTTTCAGGGGTTAAATGCAGTGGCTTTGCCTCTCTGGCCCACTCGACTTCTTTTGCCCAGGGAACTTGAATATATTTTCTTTGGGTTCCTGCGAGCTAGAGAACAGCCTAGATATGGAGTGGATTTTTGTGTGACTTAGTAAAAGTTCTCGAGGAGCCCGGGGCTCGAACCCTGGAACCATGGCGTGATGATCATTATTTTAACTCAAGGTCCCATTTTCAGATTTGTTTCGCTTCATTGCCTACTGTTGTTCTCTGGCATCTAACTCCTAAATTAGAATAGAGGATTTTTACCACACGCATTATGAAAACCGGTTGTTTTTTATAGCAAGAAAGGTGAGATAGGAAGAGGGTCATATGTGAGTGGCTAACACGAATGGAAGGGTTTTTGTTTGTGCTTTTTCCTGATTTTCTTTTGTTCATATTTTATAATTACGGAAAAACACTCTATAAACTAGTTATTTAATGTCAATCAACATTCAGAGGGTTTTTATACTTTCGCACAAAAGGGAATTGCCGTGAATCATGTGGAAAACCTTGACCTCTCCCTTATCGGTTTTAATTGTGACTTATCCCCCTGGTCTTGCTCATCGGCGGCTTCGATAGGGTATTTGCTTAGTGTTGGATTATTGAGATACCTAGACAGTACATCTAGGCTGGGTATTCAATTCAATTCAACTTTATTAGTGGATTAAGTACAATAAGAAAATACATTCTTTTAAACAGTACTAATAAAACTTTTTGGAAAACTAAAACAATGGGGTAATGAGCAATTCAGCAAAAGAATTACTTAATGACAAATCCTTAAAACTATATCAAGCTTAATACATACAGGGTGTTTTAGATCTAACGTGCCAAAATAAGTGGTGTGATAGATCTCACCTAGCCAAACAAAAAATGTTGCGGCAGCGGGGAGGGCCATCTCAACCGTTTGGCAGTTACAGGGTGATTCATAAATTTCAGTTTTTCATGATATGCACATTACTCTTTTATTTTTATCTTTTGATCTACCCAACACAGCGACATCAATTAAACTTTAGAAAACTAATATCCGAAATACCTTTCCAAAATTGTAAACAATGTTGATCTGACTCCTACCAGTGCAGGTACAGTCACTTCCAAAAGTGAAATGAATGGTCCCACCAAATGATTGCCGATGATACCAGCCCAAACAATGACACTAAATCCTTCCTGAAATAAGGTCACCTTTGTCCTGTGTGGGTTTCATTCCAACCATGTATAGAGGTTATGGAAGTTCGTGATACCATCCCTGGTGAACTGAGATTCATCCGTCTACAGAATTCGATCCAGAAACGCCCTGTCGTCAATGTCGCGTTCCAGAAGCCAAGTCCTGAATTCCACTCCTCTCTCGGGATCTCCTTCCAGTAGTCCTTCGACTGGCTGATGGTGATACAGACGTTATCCCTCTCAATTAATAACCCTCCAAACCTTAGATGACGACACTCCTAATCTCCTTGCGACTCATTTCGTGCTCGTCTCAGGGTCCTGCCTCACGATGGTGATTATATGCTGCTAGACGTCGACAGAAGTTCCCGAAGTTTCGGGTCGTGTCTCCATGTCGTGTGAAGTTACACTTCCTGTTTCTCTTAACTTTCGGAAAGTCCGTGTAATTAACCCTCTTTGGGGTGCTCGCCGGTTAGGGAATATCCTTTGATATTCCAGTACAGCCGGTCTCTCGTTGCCGTCCAAAACACCATAAATGTAAATATTATCTGCGTATTCCTCAAAAGTAAATTCTACCAATTTTTAATAATTTTTGCTTAAAAACACCAATACTTATTGATTTGTTTTTTAATTATGATATGAATTCTTGCTGAGTGACACCTTTTTATGGCAAAATTTCCATCAGGTGCGAGGAACAGAGCGCCAGGATACAAAGGTGTGAATTCTGGCTAACACAAGCTAATATCAGCAATAAAATAAAAATTCACTAACATTGTCATAACTTTTTTGCAGCAATAATTAAAATTAATTACTTGTTAACTAAAAACAAACATTTTCAGCCTTCTATCTTAAACATTTTGTTTATTTCAAGAATTTTCTACCTAACGTGCAATAAAATAATTAGGTGCGGTTTTTATAATCCTTTATCTACCATCCCACGTTGCACCTTTTTGGAAAGGTAATAAGATGGGCAATTCAATAAAAATAAAAAAAAAATTTATACTAATTACATGAATTTCCGAGAAAATTCGAGAAAATGCTGAATTTTAGATAATTTTTTTCACTTTTGGAAGTGACTGTGCCTGCAATGGTCGGAGTAAGATCAACATTGCTAACAATTTCGGAAATGTGATTGTGATACTAGGTTTGTTTAATGTCGTTGTGTTGGGTAGATCAAATTATAAAAATAAAAGAGTAATGTGCATACCATGTAACTTCCTGTAACTTCCAAACGGTTGAGATTGCCCTCCCCCTGCCATACAATTTTTTGTTTGGCTAGGTGAGATCTATCACGCCACTCATTTTGGCACGTCAGATCTGAAACACCCTGTATATACCTAGCGTAATATTTCCAATGGAAAACAAAAATATCTCAGTTTAAAAATAATTATGTTTAAAAGTAATTATGTTAAAAAGCTACAAACCACACTAGAGAAGCCGAGACTACACTAAACGAGAAAAAAGAAAAAATTTCCCAAGAAACTTAATCTATATTAACACAACACTGCGTTACTACTTTTCTAAAACTCCGCACCGAGTCTACATGCTGCGTATCGGCTATTAAACAATTTTAAGCACGGATTGCACGAACAAAGTAAGAATCCTCCATGATTGAAGAGAAAAAACTAGGTATCAGCAGGTCAGAGCGCCTTGGAGAGTTCAAAAAAATCAATTTTACATGTAAGTAACCAGGATTTTTTGACTTAATAATTTGGTAAAGAGATGTCACAAGCCTACGCAATAAAAACTGCTCCAACGTACAGCCCAGCAGATGGTTACTATAACCCTGTTTGACGCCACACGTAAGGGACAGAGGAAGGGAAAAGCTGTTATTCACTCGAACCCGCTGCAGTCTATCCGATAAAAAGCTATTTACTAAGGACACAGCGATGTAGTGGAACTGAAATTTAGTAGCGAACTTCTCTAGCAAATTGCAGTGATTGACACAAATGATCCATATCCAAGGAACAGCGAACACCACCGGTAACACTCAGAAGAGCTGTTTCGCAACAACGAGCGCTACGGAATCCAGATTGGTAGGACTTTAGGCTCCAAATAATCAATTTGGATAATAATTTTTCAAACGCTTTGCTTAGGAATGGAAGTAGACTAATTTCTGAAATCATTTGGGCCCTTGGTCTGTTTTGCCTTCGCTACTTTTCCAAGCAGAGAGGAACTGAGAAGTGGTAAGGCACATGTTAAAAATATCTTAAATGGAGTGAATTAACCAGGGTAACAGTAATTTAATAAATTTTGGGGGAATACCGTCTGGTCCAACAGCATCAGATGTCACCGCTGTGATAGCAACGACAACTTCACCGGCATTAACACACCTAAAACTAAAGCAGGCCTGCCGGTTATCCGAGGTACCTCCGGTAATACCAGAAATCCACCGTCCAATACCACAAGATGAAAGCGCAGGCAAAGTAGTAAAATAAGTATTCAACATGTTTGGATCAAGACTGCATTCAACTTTGTCCCCGCCATAAACAGAGGCCTTACGCAAGTTTCCCCACAGAGTCTTCGAGAAAGCTTTGGATCAAATTTCATTTTATAGTACCGCCTTTTGGCCGCACGGATTTTTGAAGTAACCATATTTCTAATCGGCTTATCATGAGTTCGGCTTCCAAAAGTTTTAGACCTTAAATATCTTCGATATAGAAAATCACGTTCGAGAATTAGAGACCGAATCTCAGGTGTTAACCAGGGGCAACCGTTGTTATAGGTCCTACGTGTCTGAGATGGGCATACTTATCATGAAGATAATGTACTATTTCATAAAATTCTTCAACTTTGTCATCTAGTAATGAATGCGATGTTGAACCGTAACATGGTAGGGAATTACACTCATCACCCAATTGAGACAAATTAATGCCATTATAATTCCTGTAAGATATCGTTCTATACTTAAGATAGTTATTGATAATAATGTTATAAGTCAAGATAAGGAAGTCGTGATCAAAAGTAGATGGAGGACTCAATTGATTATAAAAGGAAACAGCATCACTATCTGCAATAAAAAATACATCTAGTAAAGAGGCATTGGCCGCATTGAAGTAAGTTCGCAGATTATTTACAACACGTAGATGAAGAGACTGGAACAAGAAAATAAATGATTCACCTAGAGCATTACGATTCAACAAGTTTACATTAAGTTCGCACCCAACGATAATATTTGAGTAACTGTGTGTTTTTTTCTTGGTGAGAGAAGTAAGGTTGCAAGAGGGTAATCTGTTAGTGTCAATCACGAATCGTAGGGGTTTTGCTTGAGTTTTTCCTGATTTGCTTTTGTCCATTTTCGTAACTTCCGACAAATTTTTGGCGTCAGGTTGATTTAGTATTGCTTGAGCCTTTGAATACAAATTTTTAGCGCTGCAAAACACTTATTAACCGGTTTTTTAACGTCAATCAAAGCCCCTTTCGTAGCAACACTCCCAGGGTTTTCCTACTTTTGCACAGAAGAGAATTGCCGTGAGTCATGTCTCGTGTAATTTGGGACTTAGAGAATACTTCACTTAATTAAGCTGCGTTCTCAATTGAAAAACTATTGGGTGGGCAATATACTGAGAATAGCAAACACTTATCGACCCCAAAAACAACCTCCACACCTACAAACTCCAGGGGAGCAGATTTAGAATATGTTATTATTCGGAAGTTGAAACAAACACTGACATAAATAGCCACACCCCCACCAACCCGGCCTACTCTGTCATTCCTACACAACCTATATCCAGGTAAGGAAACTAAAGTGGATGGAATCTGCGAATGAAGCCATGTCTCACATACCAGAATTATATGAACATCAGTACCCACCAAGATATCACGTAACTCATCAAGCTTAGATCTGATGCTTCTGGCATTCAAATTAACGATGTTCAAACCAGCTGACTGTTGACAAAAAATATTGATCAAGGATCTAACTTTTTTCGGCGTGAAAAAATTACTTGAATTAGGCATTCAAGTTCCCTTGCGAGCAAGAAAATAAGAACGCAAGCAGTGCAAACAGGGTGAACAATTTTCAATGTAATAGCAAATACGCGGTCTAGGCTTGAGTAGCGAAAATGTTAGTCTAATGAACAAAAAGAAAATATACATTTGAGAAGAGGCAAGATACAAAGAATTTATATACAAAGCAAAATGTTTAATACCAAAAATTGAGCAGATAAATAGAACAAAATTTAGTAAGCGAAAATTAAACTGAATAAAATAATAAAAAAAAAAAAGATGAACCGACTTCACAAAAAGCGCTAAAATGCGTAAAATAATTTTTAATTTTATATCTATTACGACATTTTGAAGTCGGTGCAAATCAAACAAACCAAACAACTACGTCAAAAATATTTAATCGTCATTTCTTATGATCCCGTAAGCTGAAACGTTCAGGTAGTATTATATATTATTTTCAATTGTGGTACTGTAGTTGTTTTATTTGTTTAATTTGCACCGACTTCAAAATGTCGTAATAGATATAAAATTAAGAATTATTTTATGCTTTTTAGCGCTTTTTGTGAAGTCGGTTCAACTTTTTTTTTAAAAACTATTTTATTTTTCACTTTTTAGTGTCTTCTACTCTATACAACGGAGAAAAAACAATCCAAATCGGTCTATGCGTTAAAAAGTTAGGTTTAACCCCATACCCCACCTCGATTTCACTAAAAAAATTTTCTCATGGTATCAATAAAGAAACATACTCTACCGAACAGAAAAGGAATCATCGAAGTCGGTCCACGCGTTACGAAGTTACTACTACTTCCCCTCCCCCACCATCACCATAGGACCAACTTATTCTCCTATTAGAAATGGGGGATCCCACTCTATACAACAGCAAAAGAACTATCCAAATCGGTCCACGCGTTACAAAGTTAGCTTCTAACCCCCCTCCCCCACCCCATTCCAACCAACAATTTTTTTCTCGTGGTATCAACCAGGGAGCATACTCTACTCAAAAGAAAAAGAATTTTCTAAATCATTCCACGCGTTACGAAGTTAGACTACTCCTCCTCCACCCAACCCCCCACCCTGGAACAAATTATTCTTCTATTAGCAATGGTGGGGCATACTATATACAACAGCAAAAGAACCATCCAAATTGCGTTACAAAGTTAGGTTCCATCCCCATTTTTTTTGGCATGGCACCAATCGGTGAACATACTCTAAAAAATGAATCATCAAAATCGGTCGACGCGTTACAAATTTATGCCCGGTCAGACATAAAAAAAATAAAAAAAAAAATACGCGTCGAACTTGGAGGCTCTTTGTTTTTGGGAAGTCGGTTAAAAAGGCGTTAAACAAATGACAAATTAAAATGAAAAATGAAAATGAATTTAACCTGAGAAACATTATCTAGATTTAGTAAAACAAATCTTGAAACTGAAAAATTACAAATAAACAAAAATAGTTCACCATAGCATAAGTAAGAGATGCACTCAGCTCCATAAGAAATCCCAGAAAACAGATCATCTTATTCGTATGCATGTAGCTCCCCGCTAGGCAGCACAAAGAGAAAGTAGCATATCCAAATTTTTAATCGTATGGCCAATGTCAGTTTTGTCCAGTCTAATGAGTAAGTGGCCATTTTGCATGTACGCATGACTGAGTTTTCCCATATGACGTAGTCGGAGAGCCTCACGTAACATTTAGTTTACCTTTGGGGTAATGCTTTCGAGTATATACACTGGACTCTCAGCAACAAAACATCAATATGCGATAGTTTAAGCTGACCAAACGCCTTCTGCGAAAACATAAACAAACGTCGTTTTTGTTGTTAACGTCTCTTTACTGCAAGCCAAAATTTGGCGACGAAGTGACTCCAAGGAAATTTATTATATTAATTACGTTATTTAGGACGAATTGACATGAAGGGAGGAGTATCAAGCTCACAGTGGACTGTCACCACTTTTTATTAAAACTTATTTTCGTAAATAAAAATTTATAATAACACGCACCTATGTTTGAAGATTTACATTTGTGACCTGTAATGAATTACAAGTTACAAAGTTATAGAAGTGCAAAAATGCACATATGCAACAAACCTAGCCTTAACCTTAATAAAGTCTGATTATCTGCCGCATAGTTATTTATGATAGCATTGTCTTTACCAATCCGATTGGTACTTTCTCATTAACAGAATGAAGGAAGTCCAATCCAATTTCATGATAATTAACATTTCTCAATTTGAATTCTGCACATTTCGCTTGTAGGTACTCTTGACCTGTTATGCTTAACAAAAAGGCGGCATATTACATGGAATGCAATGTTTCCGTTTCCTGCTGCCGGAAGATGACTAGTTGCAGACAAGAAATATGTGCTAGCTTGAAGATGATTATTTGTGGTTAACGTTTAAATGGTGCATTTGGAACTGATGAACGAATGGATATGAAATTTATCGATTTTCTCTTTAGATGAACTGTTCGTATATGAAAGATATTGTTTGGTAACGTTTTCACTCTGCGAATATTAATTTGCGGTCTAATATGAGCTTAAAGATATGTAAATGAAAACTATGAATGGATTTTAAGAGCTAAATTACCAAAGTTATCAGTGGCAAAAGTGTTATATTAAACATAAACAGAACCGACAATAGCAGTCATAAAAAGTAATAGCTAATAGTGTGACATATAGCGGGAACGTTTTTTCTAAAATATATTTATACTAATTGAAAGTTTGTAGGAAGGCATTTTTTCATATCTAAAAATGATATTAACATTCTGCTGGGCAACTCTGGGCCAAAGTGCTTTCCTCCTTAACAAAATAAGCATAAACAGCTAAATTATTATTATAATTGTTTTAACTTATTTTTTATGAGGGCACTTAAATCCGTAGTTTCTCAATTTCAACCGGTTACATAAAACTTAAGGGGCGAATTCACCACGGCAGATCAACATTTGCCTGCGAGCAAAATTACGTCCTTGTGACGTCTAAAATTCCTATTAAAAAAAGTCCTTTTCTCGCATGCAAATCTTAAATTAGTAATTAGTATCATGCTCGGGAGCAAAGCTCAATCCGACGTAAGCATTATTTTGCTTGAAATGCTTAAGTTTTGTGCAATTTTGCACCCATTTTCATTTAACTTCATTTTCGTTGTGGTAATATTTTTTATATTGACAAAAATGTTGTGTTACTAATCATCATTTTCTCAAAAAGTCAAAAGTCACTATATAAACATCTAAGTGTTCGTCTTTTGCAGGGTGTTTTCAATCAACCAGTCTCCTTTTATTTGAGAAATTATCCTTTTATGATAATGATGGCATATGATGTTACCATCTGCCTTAACACTTCTTCAATTCTTTGCAGAACAGATTGAGACAAGTACAAATCAATCTTTTATCTGGTGATGAAGTGTTTGAAATACGCTTCTCAAGTTCCTTTATAATTGTAGGTGATACTAGGATGCGAACCATTTTCTTCTAGTGTGAATTAAATATGCGTATTCTAAATAAGTATGTCATTCGGACTGAAGGAATATGGTTGCCCAGCTATTATATAAGGAGGTGTCAGTTAAGCGTTCGCTCTTTTTTCAAGTGGTATTTTCAACAGATAATATCGTATGACGACTTTATTTGCAAATTATTTGAAAAATTCTTGAAGCGGCCATTGTACGATTTTCAATATTTTCTTGAAATTCAAAGTGAATACTTCGGAAAGTTATTTCTATTAAAGTGGTATATGCCCAAATTAGATTCTTCATTGTCACTTCAATTATTAGTTATCCAAAATTGTGATCAGTTTTGCATTAAATTGATACATGCCGTAATGGTTAAATCAACTAGACATGTTTAATTGATTTATTTATTTCATCAAAGTCCTGATTACTACAAAAAAATAAAAAATAAAAACAGTATAATAAACTATATAAGATCAAAGAATAAGGAGAGAATTCGCAAAATATTAATACAGAAAATAAAAGTGCTAAAGTGTATAAAAGGTACATAAAAAGCAAAAAGTACATAAAGTGAAAAGTAAAAAATAACCTCAACAAAGCTGACTGCTCACATGATATCGCGATAGATGAAAATCAATGCAATCAAAAGAGGAATTAAAAAATCGCGATATCGATGTGATAGGCTCATTTAATCCATAATTAGTGCGATGAAAAGGTAACTGAAGATACAATTTGCATTATTATTTTTCAAGGATGGTGCTAAATTATAAGTAGGAGTGCATTGTTAGAAAATTAAGTAATAAGTGTATAAAAAATAAAAACTGGATTTTTCTTTAGTAAAAAACTTGAATTAAAGCCGCATAAATTTGTTCTTAATTATGGGTACACCTTTTTCATAGTCCATTAAAAATATTATGCTATTTTTAATATAGCATACGTACCTGTGTACCTGGAACCACCAGGAGCAAATAAACGCCAAAAAAGTACTATACCAATGACCTTTCCAAAATTGTCAACAATATTGTTCTAACTCCTTCCCTTGCAGGTACAGCCAATTCCAAAAGTGAATTTTTTTTCAATTATCTCAAATTCAGAATTATTACAAATTTTCCTCGAAACTCATATAATTAATACAACTGTTAGGTAGTGAAAGGATGTAGAAAATCTTCTGGGGAATATTATGAAAATCTGTAATTCCCGGAAATAAATTTTGAAATATCGAAATATTTTTTGCTTCATCGTCTTGTGAAGGGTCTTGAGAATACATCTCTCGACGATTATTTCAATTTGCAAACTTTAAGTGTCTCTTTTATTACTTTTTTAATACCAATTGCAAAACTTTGCAATTTATTTTCTCAAAACGTACTTTTTCGAAGAGGTCGGCGTGATCAAGCGAGGATGAACCAAACAACTACAACAAAAATATTAAATCGTCATTTCTTATGATTCTGTAAGCTGAAACATTCAGGTAGTATTATGTATTATCTTCAATTGTGGTTCCGTAGATGTTTTACTTGTTTAATTTGCACCGATTTCAAAATGTCGTAATAGATATAAAATTAAAAATTATTTTATGCTTTTAAGCGCTTTTTGTGAAGTCGGTTCAACTTTTTTTTAAAACTATTTTATTTTTCACTTTTTAGTGTTTTCTACTCTATACAACGAAGAAAGAACCATCCAAATTGATCCACGCGTTTAAATAATAGAATTAACCCTTCTAATTCAGAAGGCGCACTTCACAGGCAGAGGCCTGGAATCAATTGACCTATTCACCAGAATATAAGAAATATTGAGATGAATGAGGCTCCCACAACCCATGCAATAAAATATTAGTAAACAAAAACAAAATATGAACAATCCCAAGCACTACAATCAGGGGTGCAAAGACAACAGAGATCGTTTAAGCAAATCTTTAGTAAGAGCCAGGTCAAAAATAGGGCACAAATTCACGGCTCTACACATGCGGTTAATAGGCTCATGCATACCATAGTTAGAGCGAGAATGGATAACATGTTGTAAAGGCAATCTCCTTAAGCTATATGGGGTTTGCCTACAAGTAACCAAACTTGCAAGAGTGAGAGAATCTATATTTAAGTTCAAAAGCTGATGAATAAATACTAGGTCGGCAACTCTACGACGTTCTTCTAACGAGTGCATATTAAGCAATCGGAGGCGATCCTCATATGGAGGAAGCCTTAATGGATCATTCCACGGGAGGTCCCTTAGTGCGAACCTAACAAAGTTCCGCTGCACCGATTCAATGCGTCTAGAATGAACAGCATAGCAAGGAGACCAAACCTGAGATGCCTACTCAAGAATTGGTCTAACTAAAGAAAAAAATAAGTGAATAAGTGTCTGTCGATCACAAAACTCCCTTGACCACCGCTTAACAAAGCCAAGAACTGAATTACTCCGAGATACTATATGGTTTATGTGCGGAGTAAAATCGAGTTTCTTGTCTAGGATTACACCGAGGTCAGTAACGGACTCTACACGAAAATGACACAACTTCACATTTATCCAGGTTAAGTTGCAGTCAATTTGTGGCACACCAACTCCTAAAGGTATTCAAATCATCCTGAATGCAGGAAGAATCATAACTGTTTCTAACGCATGAGAAAATCTTCATATCATCTGCATAGATTAAAACTTTGGAGTGCTTAATCAGAGGGACAATGTCGTCAATGGCAAGAATAAACAGCAGCGGCCCCAGATGGCTACCTTGCGGTACACCAGATGAAGCCCTAACGACTCTAGATAAAGTCTTACGGAAAGAGACACGGTAAGTCCTATCTTTTAAGTAAGAGCAGATCCAGTCGAGCAATAAAGGCGGCAATAAAGGCAACCTTTCAAGCTTAAGCATAATCACAGGGTGAGGGAGCTTATCAAACGCCTTACTAAAGTCGGTGTAGACACAGTCAGTCTGGAGTTCCTGTTGGAAGGCAGAGATAATGTGTGATGTAAATTCCAGAAGGTTGGTTGTTGTCGATCTACCAGGCAGAAAGCCATGTTGATTATATGAGACTAACCCCTTACACTGCCCAACAAGCTGTGAGTATATAATAGATTCAAACAACTTGGGTATGCAGGAAAGCTTCGCGATTGGCCTATAATTTGTTATGGAGTTTTTATGCCCCTTTTTACAAATAGGAATTATAAAGGAGTTCTTCCATAAGGTAGGAAATCTGCCGGCCTGAAGAGATTTGTTAAAGATGAGTTCCAATGAAGTGAGTAAAGCATCAGAGCAGGATCTCACGAATACAGGTGGAACACCATCAGGACCAAAAGAAAAGTCCAGTTTGAGTTCCTTGATAGCATTCATGAAAATATCCCGAGATATAATGGGCAAAGAAATGGAGGTAGCGGGACGATTTTGGATATGACCAAACTCTTCCAGGGAAGGCACAAAGTTGCCTGATAAAAAGGCACCCTCAAAAAACAATGCAAAGTTATCAGCTATATCCGGCGCGCTACAACTAGAGGATCCATTAGATGGATAATTATCAGTTTTCTTTTTCAGATTTACAAATTTAAAAAAGGAACGAGGATCATTGTGCAAGCGACTGCGAACATTATCAAGGTATGCCCTGTATAAAGATGACGATAACGCTAAGAAGCATTCATGACAATAAACGAATTCAGAATAAGCTGACGCACTTCTACAGCGTAAGTAGGTTTTCCATAACCGATTTTTTTTATTCTTAAGACTCCGTAGTTCCCTAGTATACCACGGGGGAGAATGACAGGATGATCTCACCCGTTTAAGTGGTACACACGAATTAAACAGATCATAAATCCTATCGTAAAACACGGAAACGCAATCGTCGATATCGTTATCATTAAAAAGGGATGGGAAATCAATTGAGAGAATCCTGTTCGAAAGATCAGAGAAGTCCGCTCTTTTAAAATCATGAATGTACTGATCTACGTTGGGGTCAACAATATTGGAACCATCGTAACAAAAAGAGATGAAAATGGCCGGATGTAAACTGTCAATAGCGGATAAATTACGAGAAGTCGGTTCGACTATAGTGTTACTCGAATCAGAAGAAAAGATAAAATCTAACTGCCTTCCCATAGAGTTCTTTACATCACTCATTTGGTGTAAACCAGAGGAGGAGATGGCGTCAAGAAAATGGGAGTCTTTAGCAGTAAGACAATTTGAAGGAAGGTAGTCATCGTCATCAGCGTTGAATACCCATTGAACGCTGGGTAAGTTAAAGTCACCAAGAAGGATTATTTCGTCCTCTGGGTTTGTCATATTATTAATAAAACCTCGGCTAAGAATTAAAATATCGTAGAGACTTCGACCATCTGCATCAGCATGTTTTGTCAAGTTTGGAGGGATATAACAACATAGAAGGAATATATTCTTCTTTCCCAGAGCTATCTTAAGAGCTAAGAGTTCGATTGTGAGCGTGACGGATAAAGCAGGGATATCAACCAAACTGCAATCCAAGTGCGATTTGCATGCAACCAACACGCCACCTCCACGTGCCATGGAGTCAGAGTATCTATCCTTTCGAAAAATCTGATAGGACTCGTCAAGAATTTCTGCATCAGTAAAACCGCAATGAAGCCAGGTTTCAGTCAGTGCGATGACGTCGTAACAGCAGGCAAGAGAAGCCTGAAATAACTGGCTTGATCTTGTTCTTAGTCCCCTTACATTTAGGTAGTAAAGGGATAGCGTTTCAAGTTTTTTTGTTTGGTAGCAGAAGTTCTATTCTGAGTGTCTCCCGCGATATTCTCGGGCCAGAAATCCGGGGCAGACATTATCTCAAAAAGTTCTGGGGACGATGTCAACTTAAAAGAAGAAATGAGTCCTTGAGAATGACGAGATCCTAGAAGTTGACAACGGAGGAGTGCTGAGTCATCAACACCACTCCTCTCCCTCACGTAGCCAACAACGTCGTCAACGGAAGTCGAGGGATCAATACGGGAAACAAAAAAGGACCGCGGTGGTTGCGCAATCCTCAGGGTGAAACCCTCATTTCTAGAAACATTAATTGATGCGATATCATGCGATGGTTGAGGAACCGACCGAGAGGGGCCCTGCGATGGGTGAGGATTTGACTGAGAGGGGGCGGGAGATATGTTCCCAGCTGGGTCCAATGCAGGGGGAGGGGGAGTAGCGGAGGTTCAAGTGAACGAAGCGGTAATGCGTTCTTCGGCAGTCATGCTCGTGGGAGGCCCAGCAGCATGAACAGCAGCCGTATTAGGAGGTTTTGATGGTTGCGCTGAAAAATCATCGGTGGGAGATGGACCTATAGGGCCATTGGGTACTTTAGGACGCCGGCGTCTAGAGCGAGACCCAGACTGCTTCTTAGAGTCATCATGCCGAGGGACATCGGTTTCAGGCAAAATGGAGGCACCAGAAACAACAGAGGCGTCAGGCTTACTAACAGCGCGCGATAGCAGACTTCCAACATCAGAAGAAATGGTACTAATCAGATCGGAGTTCGTATTAACAGCAGTCTGCCAGGAGCCAAGGTCCGCTCTGATGTGTTTAACGCTACGGCGGTGATCATCAAGAATCGGCATCACCGGCTCACAGCTGGTTGCCAGTGCTGGCGGAGACCCGTCCACACCAGACAGCGTCGTCCGAAGGTCGTCAAAACCAGCTGACAAAAAAGATACTCTAGATAAGAGATCATGAGATTTCTCAAGCAGAGACTCAGAGCTTGATTTTAGGCCCTCCATAGCAAGAAGGAGTTTATCCAAGCTTCCGTTCAAGCAACTCATGTCATGAGCAACAGCCTGCAAAGATTCCCAGCTGGAGGACAAACTATTTATTTTGTTGGCAACGAAAGACTGTTCAGCAGAAAACGAATCTGCAATAGTCTTCATGAGTCTAAGGACATGACAGGGCTTAATGTCAAGACACTCATTACACGTAGTAAGTGCCCGCGCAGATGATTTTGAGGGGCGTTTCAAACATGCAGGATGAAACGAACCACCGCAAACACCATCGCAAACGATTTCTTCTTTGGAAATCACCAAAGAACAGGCCCTACACGTTGCCATAGGGGAAGAGGTAGCGAAAACGAATAAAAAGAAAGGGTCCACAAACGAGACAGAGTAATAAAAATTAAAAGAATAATTAAGAAATTTAAAACAAAAAGAAAAAATAAATAAATAAATAAATAAACCAAGAGACGAGCAACTCAATTAAGGAAATCAAATCAAGAAGGCCGAAAACAAAAGAACGAGGTATCCCAATAATGAATGCCACCAGTGTGACAACAAATACGTCATCAGCAAAATATCGGTCAAACGTCAAAGTGAGAAACGGCAAATGGCAGCTGTAACGCAAAACAAAAGCAGAGCAAAACTGAAGGCAGCAAAGGCAACCAAAACAAAAACAATAAAAGAGAAAATTTAATTTAAATAATCACAGCAAAATCTTCTTGGAGAAGTGAATACGGGAACACTTTGCTCACTCTGTACTCTGCAGGTAACAGACAATATTCACCGGCACCGGCAAAATAAAACCAGACAGCACTGAATAGTAATAACAAAAATCCACAAAAGATCACAAAACCACAAATACGTCCCGTCTGCATGCACTGTTACTGAACAATTTCAGAAAAACAAAAACACGTCCGCACTACACGAAGACTTGAACAACAATCAAAGTATAAAGTAAGGTTTAAGCCCCTACCTCACCTCCATTGAACTAAAAAATTTTTCTCATGGTATTAATCAACTCTACCGAACAGAAAAGGAATAATCGAAAGAGAAAAAGAACCATCGAAATCGGTCCACGCGTTACAAAGTTAGGTTTCACCCCCACCCCCCACCCCCACCCTACCAAACATTTCTTTGACATGGTACCAATCGGTGAACATACTATACCCAACAAAAAAAGAATCATCAAAATCGGTCGACCCGTTCGAAGTTATGCCCGGTCAGACATAAAAAAAAGTAAAAAAATAAAAATACACGTCGAATTTAGAACTTTCTTTTTGGGAAGTCGGTTAAAAACCTCAATATTAAACATATTTCTATTGATGTTAAAGTGTTCTCGGTCAGTGAAGATGACCATACAAAATTGATCAGCTCGATCAATGGCACAGACTATGAATACTTCTCATACACCAACTAAAGCGGTAAACCAACAAAAATTGTGTTAATAGGTTTTCAGAAATGTCAATTATAGATCTTTTTGATGAACTAAAAAATAATAATATCCATTGTACGGATATACAATACAATACAATACTTTATTCAAGGAAAAAGTACACAAGATTTGTAAATCTTTTATAAGTACTATCATACAAATGTTGGGACTAGAGATAATATCGTATCGATGAAAAGATCACACAATTTCAAGCATCAAAAAAGATAACAATCATAGATAAACAAAAATAATGAAAAATTAATTAATTGATATCTAAAAACTAAGCTATAAAAGCATGTACTGCAAAGATGATATCGCGTCATAAAAACATAAGTTTAATCTCAAAATATATAATCACCAATAAGCGTCTTGAATGCATTGACTGTACAAGCACTCTGGATGTTAGTAGGAAGATTATTCCATAGTCGGGCAGCCTGGACAGTGAAAGAACCCTCCATAATTGACCTATTGAATCGAGGAATTAAGATATTACGGTTGCGTTGCGATGTCGTAAACGTGAAAAATTCTCTGAGATACTCCGGCGTATTATTACTCAGTATCCCAAAAAGAAAAATCATTAATCTGCGCTTTATGTATGTATCCAGAGAACAGCCTAACAACACCGAACTGTATTGGGAAACATGGTCAAATCGGCGAAGTCCAAAAATGAAACGTGTGCAGTCGTTGAAGGCCACCTGCACCTTACGAGCACAGGTACTATCCAATCTGGGATAAATAGACAACCCAAAATTGAAAAAGGGTACTATCAACGCCTTTACCAGCCTCAACCTAATTCGAGTACTCAAAATACTTGCCGACAGCCACAACCTTCTTAACCCAGCATACACCTTACCAAGCATTAAGCGGACATTATCACAGCACTTCATTTCGGAGTTCAGCACGATTTCCAGACTAGTAATCCTTCTAAGAACAGGAAGAATAAAGCCATTCAGAAAAACAGGAGGAATTTCAATACCTTCCAGTGTGCCATTATAAAAGGAAATGCACTGCGATTTCACAGGATTAAGAAATAAACAGTTACCCGCATACCACTCAGATATTTTGTTCAGGTCGTCATTAATGCGTGCGATACAATCCTCGAGTAGCCCAATAGGTCTGTCTAAATATATCTGCACGTCATCAGCATACATGTGAATACGTGAATTCTTAACAACTTGAGGAAGGTCATTTATAAAGAGGCTGAATAATAAGGGACCAAACACGGAACCCTGAGGAACACCGGAAAGGGCTGGCATTTTACCCGAACAATTTTCACCTACTTTAACCTGCTGTTGACGACCAGAAATGAAAGATTCGATCAGCGTAATAGCGGTGAAACTGAATTTGTGATTATTAGCAAGTTTGTGGAGAAGGATGTTATGGTCAATAGAGTCGAAAGCCTTCGAGAAATCAAGCAGTACTAGGGTACAAAAGTTGTCATCATTCAATGCAGTCCTAATGTCAGTGGAGACTTTCAATATTGCTGTCTCACAGCTGCAGGAAGTTCGAAATCCGGACTGCCAGGATGTCAGCAAGTCATTTGATTCCACCCAATCCAATCTGCTTATACAAGAGCTTCTCAAGAACCTTAGATAAGAATGACAAAATACTTATTGGGCGAAAGTCGCTGGGATCAGTTGCTTTGGCTTTCTTGGGGATTGGCAGGATGGTAGCGGTTTTCCAAGTATTAGGGAACGTGGATGTGGTCAAACAAGTGTTCATTATATGCAGGATGTACCTGTCAATTAGAGGAAATAACAGCTTGATAAAGCGAGGCGGCAAAAAGTCGGGGCCAATAGCCTCGGACTTTACAGACATAATTGCAAGTATCTGTTCCTCAAGACAGATACCCCGAAAGTACAATAGATCCATAGCACTGTTTTGTACAATCGGGTATGTAAATGGATCTGAATTGTTACCACCTGACGGAATACCTGCGGACAAAAAGTGTGAATTGAGCTGGTCTGGGTTCAAGCCACAAGAAGCATTATCGGTCCCGTATACACCAGCGCGTTTCAAATTACGCCAAAGATCTTTATTTTTAAGTTTGGTGTTAAGTTTAACACTGTAATATTGTCTTTTAGCAGATCTTATTGACAGCGTCGCCCTGTTTCGCGCGGCCTTATACAGTGCTCGGGCTTCATTAGTTCTCAAGCGTCGAAATCGATGATATAAAAATTCACGCTCAGCAATCAGTGTATTCACATGTGGCGAAAACCAAGGGCAACCCTCCTTCGGGCTGCGTCTAACCCTTACGGGGACGTGTTTATCCAACAAATACTTCATCAGGGAAGTAAAAATGGAGACTTGCTCATTGACAGATATGCATTCAAATATTGAATCCCACGGAAGTTGTTCGCATTCCTCGAACAAAGCGTCCCTATCAATGAAGTTGTAGTTACGGTAAAGATGTTTCACCTGGGTACCCTGATGTAGCTTAACATCATAACTCAGACAAATCAAATCGTGGTCCAGAGAGCTAAAAGGACTAATTTGATTAAAAAACAATACTCGGTTTGAGTCCGTAGTCAGAAACAGATCGAGTACTGAGGGATTAGACGAGTTAAAGAAGGTTGGCTGAGAGTTGACTGGACTGAGGTGAATTGATTGTATTAAGTGTAAAAATCGTTCAGCCAAAAGATTAATCCCAATTGGGTCGGATAATGTTCACGTTGAAATCCCCACCAGCAATCACAGCATCGTAGCGCTGTGTAGCATTATATAAGCAATCTTCAAATTCAGTTGCACTTTCGCAGCTAAATTTTCCCGGAGGGCAGTATACAGCGGTCAGCACACACCTATCAAAACCTGAGGAGACCTCAACACCCAAAAACTCCACTTCACTGCCGTTCTGTGAGGAAAATAAGTGGTTCGCTATCAATGTCATAAAGCTGAAACAAAAAAGGTTCGAAACGCAAATAAATTATCTCCTATTATTATAGGTCTACTTTTTATATATATATAGTAGAGCGCTCTTCAATACAATTGTTCACTGGAGCCACTGGCGTAAACCAGAACTGGGGTTACCCTGTGCTACCGATACCGATATCAAATGTTTGTTACAGAGAACTAACAGGTGGAAAATTTGTATCGCCTATATCCCAGCCGTTTTTCATCTCTACGATCGTAGAGGGCGCTTCAAGCTCTACAACTTTGCCCCTGACGACTTCTGCGCTATCGTCAACCCTTATCACAGAGTTGGCGGGGGAAACATTTTCGGAGCGCAAATATTTTTTTTTTCATTAAAATTGAAAGTTGTAGCGCTTGAAGCGCCCTCCTACCGAGGTAGGTGATATTTTAATTAAAAGCTAGGTAAATGCTCCCTGACACCTGGACTACACGCTCCCAAGAAATTTCACACGATGCTAGAAACAGGAAACACAGTCAACCAGTGTCAAATAACTCAAACTACTCAGCTGTACTTACTCAAGGATTAAGTCACCAGCACACTACTGAAGAGCTTTTTTCCCATGTAGAACTTATGCAAATTACGAAAAAACTTATGGACAATCTAAGCTCCGCGCAGTCTAGAGAAGACAATATTGTTGCCAAATTTGTATGCAATGCAAGAAGTGGAGTAGTGTATTATGGAACTCACAAAGAGTCGTAGGTAAACATTTAGATCTTTTTAGTTACATTGAGATTAATGACATCGACGTAGTCTTAATTTGCGAAACATGGCTTAAACCCAACATTAGTATCAAAAATCAAAACTATAATGTATTTAGACTAGATAGATTACATAGCAGAGGAGGGGTAGTTGCCATTATAATTAAAAAGTCAATCCAACATAATCTTTGTCCATTTATCGTTTTGCAGGTCCTTGAAGCTTTGTCGTTGAAGGTCAACCTAAATAACAACAAAAATATGCGACTCTGTTAAATCTGCTAAATTCAAAACTGACTTGGGCAAGTTATTGAGAACAAATGGTGATTTTCTAATTGGTGGTGACTTTAACTCACGGCATAATTACTGAGGCTGTACCAGAAAGAACAAGTAGGGCGAAAAATTACATTCCTACATGTTAACTGGAAATTTTTCTCTACTATTCCCACCTGATCAATCATATTTACCTAATGCTAGAAAATGTCGGCATTCAGTGCTTGACATTAGTCTGACTAACTGTGCCATGCTCTTCAGCCAAATATTGTGCTCCGAATCTCTTTCTTCTGATCATCGTCCGGTCCTATTCAGCTTAAATTGCCAACCAAACAGCAACAACAATTTAATTTATGACATTCAAAATGCAAATTGGGACACCTATCGGAAAATTATCGCTTCTAAACTAAAATAGCAAAAAAAGACAATGGCAAGGAAGTCGCTTTCACCTTCACAAAAGCCAGACTAAGCTTCCTAAACAGTATTATCAAGGAAAAGCTAGAAGACCACAGAAACACACAACTCAACAATACACTCCGAGTACTGGAGAAAGGTTCAACAAAATTTTGAAATTTAACTAAGGTCTTTAAAAACAAACACTTCAGTGTACCCAGCCTAAAAGTTAAAAACTCGCTTTCTCTAACTAGAAGCAAAAAAGCATATGAACCTGGTAATGTCCACAAAACAACCATTTTTATATTCAATACTGCAAACTGAATCCTAAGTAACAAATACACTTAACAATCTAAAAACCACACCTATCGAGAATGACCTTAGAGCTATAAGACCTAAACAGGTAAAAAGTATCATACATTTTCTCAAAGTGAAAAAATCACCCGGTGCAGACGGCATCAGCAACAGCCAAATTAAAAACCTTCCTGAAATTGGCATCAAAATACTTTGCGAGTCTGTCTAAAACTATCTTATTTCCCTAGAGCATGGAAAAACGCTAACATCATTCCAATACCTAAACCGAGCAAAGACCTATCCGACATCTCTAGCTATAGACCTACAAGTCTGCTTAGTTCGATCAGCAACATTTTTGAAAAACTAATTAAAAGCAGACTCTGGGAAGTTGCAGACGACCTTAACTATATCCCCAATGAGCAATTCGGCTTTAGACTAGGACACTCGACCATACACCAATTCAAGCGCGTCACCCAATACATTAAGATCAACCTCCGCAATGGTAAATCCACAGCAGCAGTAGCCTTAGACGTAGATAAAGCTTTCGATTTCGTTTCGTCGATTTTCATTTCGGCATTAGGGGTTAATCTGCAAACTTCTACAATTAAATCTTTCCATATACCTAACCAAGATTATAGAGAGTTTTCTCTCGGACCGAACCTTTAGTGTTAATTTAGAGAATTACAAATCGACCAATTTAAATATATCTGCAGGTGTTCCACAAGGGTCTGTCTTGGGCCATTTACTCTATATTTTATACACTGCAGATATTCCCAAACCCAAACTCTGCAAACTTAGCTCTTTTTGCAGATAACACCTGTTTGATCACCTCAAATGACTCAGTCTCAGTTATGATATCAACCCTTGAAACTTATCTTAAAGATCTTAGCGACTACTTTCTTAAATGCAAGATTATGGTAAATACAACCTAACTATAGGCAATGTTGGCAACGAGCCACCAGAAACTTGCCGCACTCCAACATTAGATTTGACACTAGTGATATTAGCTGAAAATCGGAATTAAAATACTTAGGCATGACACTTGACAAAACCCTGTATCCACATGATCAATAGAAAATCACTATTAAATAGAAAAATCAATAGAAAATCACTATTAAAGCTCGACAACAAACTGTTAATTTACAAAACAATATTCTTGCCTGTTCTAACTTACGTAGCACCAAACTGGAGTAGTACCGCACAATGTCATTAACATTATAATTATGAACCTACCTAGATATTTTTCAACCAGAAGACTACACGACAAAGCTTGCGCAATTCTAATTAACGAGTCCATTACAAACGCACATAAAAAAATTTCACGAAGCAGTACATACTCAGAAAATCCTCTCATTAGTTCTTTAAGCCAAGAATGGGCCAACTCTTAAATTCTTCTTAATCTTTTCAATCTTTTATTTTTTTTTATAAAATTTTTTTTAATTTTATTTATTTTTATTTTTTAGCTTTAATCTTTAGTTTTAGTCCTTTTCCAATATTGAAGTTTTTGTAACTTTCCCCTCATCTAGTATATTAACAGTCCTTCATAACAAAACATGATTCTCCATTAGTGGGTATATATTATTTTCGAGTTGTATGGTAGGTCAACCGGTCTCTCAAACATTCTCACAGTATCCTAGTCTCAAGAAATTGATGTAAGAAAAGGTAAATAAAGAATTCAATTGAATTGAATTAAATGTAAATTATATCCGCGTATTCCTCTAACTTAAATTCAGCCAAATTTTAATAATTTTAAAGAACACTCGATTTGTTTTTCAACTATGATCGATATTCTTGCTAGCTGACCCTCCTTTATAGCACAATTTCCATCAGGTATTAGAAACAGAACTCCTGAATACTAAGGTGTGGCTAACATAAGTTAATATCGGCAATACAACAAAATTAAACTAACACTTTTATAACGTTTTTGCAGCAATAATTAAAATTAATTACCACTGTACTCTAAACAAACATTTTCGACCCTTTGTCTTGAAAATTTAATTTATTTCAAGACTTTTTTACCTGAAGTGCAATAAAATAATTAGATAGTCAGCGGCTGCTAAAAAAGCGTTTTTTCTAATCCTGTCTCTGGCCATGTTGTACCGTTTTGGATAAAAGGAGGGCAATCTAAAATAAATTAAGAACATATGTATTAATTACACGAACTTCCGAGACATTTGCTGAATTTTAGGTTATTTCAAAACATTTTTTTTATTTTGCAAGTCACTATAATGGTAGAAGTTATATCAACGTTGTTGACAATTTGACCTCTTATTGGAGTAGTAGTTTTTTGGCGTTTATTTGATGTCGCTACGTTGTGCAGATCAAAAATTAAAAATAATATAACGATGCGCATATCGCGAAAATTGCAAATTTAAGGATGGGAATCGAAAGAAAAAATATCAATACTTCGTATGGCAATGTATCGAAATGTTGCGATACCGGATTATCGATAAATTGAAAAAGAATTATCGATAGTTACCATAATTAACCATAAATTCGGAGACGAAGTTGGATCAATGGTTGAGTGGCACACATGGATATGCAGGTTTGAATCTTGGCCTACCTATGAGGAATTTCAAAAACCTCATCACCTTTCACTTAGCAAGACAATTCCAAATTAGGTCATTTATATTGAATAAAAAAATTTATTGGGAAAGATGCTCGGATGTAAGACTATTACCATCGTCGTCTAAAATTCTTTCTGCAAGTCAAAACAGCCTAAAAGTTTCCTTTCGACTAACACTTGGTTAAAGTCATTTATTGAAAAATGAGAAAGTAAAAGAACTTGTTTAACTTCCACAAAAACAGAAGTAATAATTTCTTTGGGATGGTGATCACTCAAAAATATGAGTGCTCAAAGAAAATGATGAATGTTTCGACTGAAAGTGCAAGCTGGTCATCATCAGCGTGGTACTTGCACTTGCCACCATGGACATCCATGAAGGAAGGTCAAAAACACAACTCGTATAAGTACTTAGTTTGAAAACTAAGTACGAATTATTTATGAAGAGGATTTTAAGTCCATAAAGCTTATAAAATACCAATACAGGTTAAATATGTTATGCCCAGGACGAATTAACATAATGGGAGGAGTATCAAGCTCGCAGTGGACTGTCGCAACTTTTTTTTATCAAAACTTATTTAAATAAATAAAAATTTATAATAACACGCATATGATAACTTTAAGCAACTTTTTATGTATTTTGTAGTAGCTATCTCTGTTTATAAATAACTTTATTGCATTTGTGACCTGTAATGAATTTACAGAAGAGCAAAAATGCGCATTGTAATCTACCTAGCCCCACTTTGTAGCTCCCAAACGATTGAGATTGCCCTCCTCCTGTCATACAATTTTTTGTTTGGCTAGGAGAGAACTATCATCCCACATATTGTGGCACATCAGATTTGAAACATCCTGTATAATGATTAATAGTAAAGCATTGTACTTTAGAACCAAGCTCACTGCAAAGACACCATTCTGACTTAAATATTAAATCAAGTCCTTCTTTATTACAGACGAGTCTATGGGACTCGGAAAATCTCGATAGAAGATACTTGCTCAAATAGGAAACCAAGTGCGTCAAGTACCAAAACCAATAAATTCTTGGCAAGAGGCCACATTAATAGTCCAAGCAAAGTAGTTTAATGAAACATTTTGGGTAGGCAAACATTATTTGTTGTGACCTGTTGAGGGGTTGATGCTGCTGCTGATTTTATTGCCTAAATTGTCGAAGCTTCTTCAACAAGATACTGTCTGAATTGACAAGGAGGGTGAGACTTTAAATTCAGTCTTAATATCAAAATATCTCGCACTTATCGAGTAGGTAAACCTTGGAAAATTCACATGCCCAAGATTTTATAATTCAAGCAATGGCACGCTATTTGTTAAAGCTTGTAAAGATCTAAAAACTAACCTGTAATACTTCCCTTTGCAAAGATAAAGCAATTTAAAGATTTCTTTATCCGTTTAGTTTAGAGCTTAAATTATTCATATATTTTTATGAATATTTTATTACCTTGAAGAAAATTGCGGGGATGAAAATTCAATGGTAAATAGGGTCTATCTACCTGGAAAATGTTTTGTCTTAATAATTAATTACCTTTGAATAAAATGATAAATCCTTTGATGCGTATTTATTCATATGCTGGTTGGGACTGAGATATTTCATTCGGCGTAATTCATTCATTATATTACCTCTCGGCTTCCGTAATATGGGAATAAATATCCATTTAAAGCTGGTGTAGCCATTCCCGCTTTTAACGGTACACCTTTATTAGGTTTTCCTTTAATCCGTTTGCTCTATGTCGGATTTATCAAATTCATCAAAAAAATCTTCCCTCTAAATATTATAACACTATTGAATAGTAATAGAAAATAACCGCAATGTAAAGTAAAAAACTTAACTACTTAAATCAATTGGCTGCCACGTGGGGGCATTGCCGAGAGTATCTAAAAGTATTCCGATACTTACGACAAGTATAGTACTTATCCCTTTTTTCTTCAATTATCGACTGGTATTCCACATCTTCTCCCAATTGTTGTTCTTTTTGAAATCTAAATCCACGTTGACTTTTTTTTCTTTGCAAAAAAAATTTTCTGTCCCTTTTTTTTTGACTGCACACTTTCCACACTTCTTTTCGACTCCTCCTCACCTCTAAAAAAATGTGCCTTTCTCTGACAGGTATGGATGGGCGATCCTCGATTCGATCTGTGCGAATCGATCTTTTAGCCTCTGATCTGCCGATTTTTGAATCGATTTATTTATTTCAGACTCCCATCGATTAAAGACAAGAGGCGACGCGATAACATAAAGCTGAGTCAGCTCACGTGGAAATTTTGTTTTTTGTTTGTTTTTTTTTCGCATCATCATTAATTTGTGTAATATTCAGATCTCTAAAATATGTTAGGGTTATCTGTATCACTACGTACCATGAAAACCCATACTGCCAGTTCGTTCGAGAAATACCGGAACGGCGGCGCGCTGATCGATATGTTCTTGAACTCGGCATGATTTTGTTGTTTATTTGCAGACTAGCAGGCGTTAAGGTGCTACAATTTGTGCTCACATAACACCCTTCTAATAATACTTCCCAAAATTTCCCTAACCAGAGGAAAGGCTTCATAAGCCTTTTGTTGTAGCTGCTCTAGTGTTGCCATGTCTTCTGAATAAAATCTTTTATTTAAATAACCGGATACGAATTTATCCATTGAAATTAAGTAGAGGAAGAATGAATTGGGGGACACCACGGACAGTCCATCGTCTATTGAACTTTTCGGTAAGCCAATGTTTAACCGCTCTATTAGTGTGGCAGGGAAGCGGAGCCCCTCGAACCGTTTTGGGGTTACAGGGTGATCCATAAATTTGCAATTCTCGTGACATGCACATCATTAGTTCATTTTTATCTCCTGATCTACTCAACGCAGAAACATCAAACAAACGCCAAAAACTACTAACCCAATGACCTTTCCAAAATTCTTAACAATGTTGATCTAACTCCTACCATGCAGGTACAGTCACTTCTAAAAGTGAACACAATGTTTTGCGTTTACCTTAACTTCAGTATTCATATTTTCTCCGAAATTTATGTAACTAATAAGCCTGTTTTTCATTTTTATTTTATTTCCCATCTTATATTTACAAAAATTTACATATCCAGGTCAGGGCCGGCTTTAGATGCAATGACGCCCGGGGCGTAAATGGAATGAGGAGCCCTTTGATAGTATTTTTTATCACCTCGAGATAATCAATGTAATTCAAAAATAGTCAATTTTCGAAAAGGTCACTCCCCGCTGGCAACAGTCACTGGCAAAGTCAACAAAATCCTGAAGGAAACCCAACCATTAGGAAAGGCATCGATGACATTTTTCTTGACGATAAATTCAAGAGCAAGTTTAATACGCCGTAATTGTTTCAACTCTTAATAAAGCAAAGAGTGTCAGTTTCGATTATGCGATTGTGAGTAAGGAGAGAAATCGTGTAAAAACCCCATAGATTTTTGTGATTATTCAACTGCTCAAATCCTTCTTTGACAGAAGCGAGGGCAGTATCGACCAGAACAATGAAAAAATCAGTTCTAAATTGATCTTCTGGTGTGAATATTATAGACTTATTTTGACTTTTGTAATCAGACATCCTCTTCTTTCTTCCTTAGCGAGATGAGCTGTCAAATGACGAGTCAGTCCCAAGATTTTTAGCAAGCTGTTTGGTAACTTGCAGAGCAGATTCAACGCCTTTGTTTTTATATCTGAATAGAAATTCCTATTGACTCAGCGGCGGCAGCGATGTCCATGGTTTTACTCTTCACTTGTTTTACTCACAAAATTGACTTGCAAAGGATGTCATACCAAACAACCAGTGGGATGACAAATTCGAATCGCATCATTTCATCAGCCAAGCATTTAGCTTCATGTTGGACAGCAGGATCTTTCAAATCAGAGTTGAAAATCTTCACTAGAGCTTCATAAACTTCTTTCGCCTGGTATTTAATGGCTTTAACCATGTCAAGTCTGCTTTCACAACGAGTTGTGCATAATACTTTTACAGTGAGATTTTGGACATGATTTTTAAGAATGGTTCATCTCTGGGTAGATGCTAAGAATAGAACGTAGATGCGCTGAAGTATACCAAAGAACGTCATGCATGTTTTTGATGAAGAGGCAGAATCGCCGATCACCAAAGGAATGGCATCCACACGTTACAATTGTTGCTCTCGGATTTAGTTCGAGGACCCGGGCTTGAACTCCTTTGTTTTTTCCTTTCATATCCTTATCCACGGATATCACTGATTTTTATGTTGTTGTTTTCAAGAATTTCGAGTAGAAGATTCGTCAGTCCCTCGCCCGTCGATGAAGAAGCAATTTTGAATCCTAAAAAATGCTCTGTGATGCTTACATCGTTATCGTCAACTTGCACAAATCTTACTGTGAATAACATTTGTTCAGTGTGGCTGATATTAGGAGTGCGAAGGATAAAACTAGTGACGAGAACAGTTACAATTTACACGAATGATCTTAATATATCTGTTTGTGGGGTTTCTTCTTCTTTCTGACAATAGAATGGTCTTGCTCAAACTTCAAACTTCATAATGTGGCAATGAGCAGTTGCGCCTGTAGTGACGGATAAATAAGTGAAATGATGGCGGCAGCGCGGCAAGTTTCAAGTTTTTGAATTTGGTTTACGGAGACGATATACAATTAGGCCGAGCAATTCTTAGCAGAATGATAAGAACATGTTAATTTCATATTTTGAAAATTGTATGCAATAAAGCACCACCCCAGAATTCCCCCCCCCCCTCCAAATTGAAAACCGCCCCGCGTATATACGTAAATAAATAAATAATAAATACGTAAAAACCTTTTGGGAATATTATAAAATCTGTAATTTACAGAAATTAAACTGAAATTAAGGCTAAAATGTTTTTTGTTAAATTCAAAACTTACATAATTATTGTTATTTTACAAAATTTCTTCGAAAATTTCGATGCATGCTAATAACCTCCTTTGAATTCCCGCTTTAAGGTTAAGGCTACAATAAGCCAGCCTCTGCCGTATTTTCGTTGATGTGGTTCCGATTCTGCTAACTAATTCTGTCGTTAAGCGGCCTGAAAAATGGCTGAAGTTTATGAATTTTTTTTCTCACTGTAAAAGGTAAATAATCTCTAATTCGACTTTTTCAGCTATTAGTACATTTACTTAAGTTCACAAAAAAATGTGGTTTAAATGTAAAATGTGCGAGATATCCACGCACTTTTGGAGCCGTGTATGCAGGATTCCGCCTTCCTCTTTTAACTGAAACACAAAAATCAAAGTTATTTGCAATGTAGAATAAATTTGCGGGGCCATGAACTATTTTCAACAAAATGCAATGATTTTTGATAAAATGGCGACCGTTTGAAGAAAAAAGCCCTTTTTGCCCTTTTTATGTTGTTCAAAGTGATTAACAAAATAGTAAATATTGTAACGTAAATGAGGCTCTTCGGGCTCGACGGATTAATTAAGACAATAATTTTCAATCACAAATTTTCACAATTTTATTCACTTCACTTAATTAGTTCGTTTAACAATTTCTTTTACACGTTTTCTTCACAATATAACGTTTCACTTTTCTAATTAACACTTATCACTTCGCTGGTTAAAGTACAACTGACTAACTAGGCTGCTACTCAGCCCTATTTATACTACTTAGCTTAATTCTAGAAAGTGCAGCAACTTAGTTCTACAAATTTCCGTTATTCATCAGTAGAAATATCGGAATGTAGCGATCCCAATCCCGTGGATGCTCATCTACTACTTTTCTGAGATGCTCGACCACTGTTCTATTAAATCGCTCAACCATCCCGTCAGATTGTGGATGAAGTGGTGTTGTCCGCGTCTTTCTTATTCCAAGAATCTCGCAAACCTTCTGGAATACTTCAGAGTCAAAGTTTCGTCCCTGGTCGGAATGGAGCTCATTGGGTACGCCAAATCTGAATATCCAGTTTATTATTAACTCCTCTGCCACTATCTTTGCTTCTTGATTTGTGATCAAATATACTTCTGATCATTTACTAAAATAATCCATTACCACTAAAACGTACCGATTGCCCAAATCTGATTCTGGGAATCGTCCCGCAACGTCAATCGCGATTCTTTCAAAAGGTGCTCCAACGTTGTATTGCTGCATCGCTCCTCTTGTTTTGATGTAAGATGCTTTGCTACTGGCGCAAACAGTACATTTTCGACACCAGTCCTCCACATCCTCCTGCATATGTAACCAGTAGAATCTTTCTCTTAATTTCCCCAAAGTCTTATTGACACCAAGATGTCCTCCCGAAGCACCGTTATGAAATACTTCCAGCAAATCCTTTATTTTGTTCCTGGGAACTAATACCTGCAACCGGCATGATGACTCGTCGGGTGTTTCCCATTTGCGTTTCAATATTCCATCTTCAACACATAGCGAATTCCATTGTGCCCAGTAGCTCTTCAATGTTGCACTTCTGTCTGAAATATCTTTCCATTGGGGCCTTTCATCGTTCTCCTTCCACGTCAAAATTGCAGATATATTCTCGACTTCTCGTTGAGCTGCTTGAAATTCTTCCTTGTTCCATCCTCCCAAGGTTACAACAGTTGTTATTTTAACAATCATATGGTGGCATTTCTCTTGCAGACGGGAACAGTATTTACAATCAGACTTACATGGTCATCGTGGAAGTGCATCTGCATTTCCATGGGATCTACCCTTCCTACTGATAATTTCGAAATCATGGGATTGCAGTCTTTCTAGCCATCTTGCAACCTGTCCTTCAGGGTTTTTAAATTGCATCAACCACTTAAGAGCTGCATGATCAGTTCGGAGAGTGAATTTTTGCCCATAGAGGAATTTGTGGAAATGCTTTGTTGCATCAATAATAGCCAGCAGATCTTTCCTCGTAACGCAGTAATTTCTTTCTTGTTTTGATAGAGCTCTGCTATAGTATGCCGCCGCCTTCTTGTGCCCGTTTACTTGTTGTGACAGCACAGCGCCAATCCCCACATTACTTGCATCAGTATCCAATATGAAGGTCTCACCCGCCTTTGGATAAGTAAGTACAGGAGCATTTCAAAGCGCCCACTTCCGTGCTTTAAAGCTGTTTTCTGCTTTTCCTGTCCAAACGAATGCCTTATCCTTCCCCGTTAGCTTATGCAACTCCTTTGCTATATCAACAAAATTCTTCACAAAGCGTCTGTAATAAGTGGCTAGTCCAAGAAAGCTCCGTAGCTCGTGTTTATCTTTCGGAGGGGGCCAGTTCTCTACTGTTGATACCACATGCCCAAGGAATTTGACCTGGTCTGCAAAGAGCGTACACTTTTTGGGGCTCAGTTTTAGTTTGGCTGACTTCAGTTTCTGGAACACTTCTCATAGATTTCCTAGATGTTCTTCAAAACTCCGTGCAATTACAATGATGTCATCCAAATAGACCAGGCAGGTTTTCCAAGTTAATCCTTGTAGAAAACCAGCCAGTCTGAATATGGGGGGAGTTAAGTAAACGGCCCTACCTACAATTGGAAATAAATGTGCCCTGGTGGCGTTACTACAACAAACAATGGAAAAAGAAGGAAAGGATCCAGAGGCTTTCGTTTTTGAAGACGAGGTAGAAAAAGAAGAAGAAGAAACAAGTACTCCAAGCATGCTCTGATGTTTGAAATGAAATCTTCCAAGGAGCAGTTAAAGACAGCAATGGACGAACAGAAATCATCAATAGAATGGTCCGTAAACGAATTAAAGGCATTAATGGCTGAACAGAAATCGTCGACGGCCGAATTGAAAGCATCAATAGACGAACAGGAATCATCAACACCAGAGTTGAAATCATCGATGGAAGGGTCCGTAAGCGAATTGAAGGTGGCAATGGCAGAACAGAAAGCATCGATGGCAGAACAGAAATCGTCATCAGCCGAGTTGAAATCGTCACTGGAAGGTTCCGAGAATGAGTTAAAAGCATCGATGGACGAACAGAAATCGTCAACGGCAGAGTTGAAAGTGACGATAGAACTGAGGTAAAGGCATCGCTGGAAGAACAAAAGTCATCAGTTGCGGAACTTAAAGCCTCCGTTGAAGAAGTAAAAGCTGAAATAGAAATGTCTGTGCAAAAATATTTTGAAAACCTAGAAAGCTCTATCAAGTTAAATCTCGAATCCCACTTCTGACACCAATTGTAACGTAAATGGGGCTCTTCGGGCTCGAAGGATTAATTTAGACAATTATTTTCAATCACAAATGTTCACAAATTAATTCACTTCACTTAATTAGTTCGTTTAACAATTTCTTTCACACGTTTTCTTCACAATATAACGTTTCACTATTCTAATTAACACTTATCACTTCGCTGGTTAAAGTACAACTGACTAACTAGGCTGCTACTCAGCCCTATTTATACTACTTAGCTTAAGTCTTAGCTTAGCTTCGAGTCAGCCTTGACTTCATACGGCATCTGACGGTTTTTAGTTACCGAAATTCGAGACATGCGCATTGCACAGCTTGATTTCGTTTTCATCACGTAACCTATGCCAGACTACAGTGCATGTTACAATATTAATATTTCTTGTTAAAAATGGTCCATGGCCACCTAAATTCAATAATCTTTATTTAGTAGAAAAAGAAGTCAATTGGTTGAACGGTTCGGCCGCAACTCTGCACGGCGTGTCTGAAAACTTGGTTTTGAGAAAAACGTGTTTAAAGTTTGATTGAGAAAAAATATTATTTTTGTTTCAGCTGTTCCTGTACCATAGAGCAATCCTTTCTCGTCCTTGTACAACTGATTTTGACTACCTACTATATTCAAGGAAAATTATTTTGTCCAAACAGAACATGTAAAAGAATTGTTATAGCTGCTGAGCAAACAATACGGAGCGCGTGCATCTGCAACGTAGGCACGTTCGCACTAAATCGGCTGTAACTTTTACTTTTGGAGGCTTACTCTAGACACTATACGGATTTAAAATATGCAAAAAAAGACAAATAATTTTTTTTTTTTTTTTATACGATGTGGCCAAATCCTAGGGGACAACCCTTTGATGCGTTAGCATGGTTTTGGCCGGAAGTTAATTAGGGTAAGGGAAGTGAGGAAACTTGAGTCTTGTTTGCATTGCTGCGAGCTAGACAACAGCCCAGAGACGGAGTGGATTAATTTGAAATTGCTCGACTAGAACCTACCCTTAACAGGCCTTGCAAAAATGTCATCCTTCATTATTTTTCATAAAACGAAGAAATCGTTGCACCTCGTCCAATGCAAGACTCAGGAAATTTTTTATTAAGTATCGCCGTTACAAAAATACTAGAATGCGCTAGTGTTGGTGACGCATTGCCCTAAGATTATCCATAGGGATGTCCTTAAGTGATCTGGCACTATTAAGATCTGGTGACTATTAAGCACTTGCGGCAAAATTATTAAATGGGTGTCGATGATACCAATATTAGTTAAGAATTTCGGCTGGAAGGTCCCCTTGTCATATTCGGGTTAGTATCCGACCAAATATCGAGGTTGTGGAAGTTTGTAATACCATCCCCGGTGAACTGCGATTCGTTCCTCCACAGAATTCGGTCCAAGAACGCCACATTCTCCATTTCACATTCCAGAAGCCAAATGCAAAATTCTAATCTCCTCTCGGAATATCTTTCCAGTAGTCCTTGGACTGCTGGATAAATAACACTCCAAACTTTAAGTAATGATACTCGTAACTGTTTTGCGACTCGTCTCGTGCTAGTTTTAGGGTCTTGCCTGATTTTGTAAAAGTATAGGTTTGCAACCCACTGTACGGCTAAACAGCCTTAGACCCAAAGCAGGTTTTAATGGCGACGCTACGTGTGCAACCAGCCTAGACTGTTTACATATTTCACTGTAGAACCGTCGCATCGAAGTGTATGAAAATCAATTAAACATTTACACATTTAAAGGCGACTGTAAAGGCGTACCGTTGCGTTCAGTTGATTCGCATAAATTTGGTAACGTGACGGAAAAGGTAATCGGCACTGCATTCAAGTGTACAAACGATGTAAGCTCAGTTGGCCAGTGGCGCTTCGCAAGAACGCAAATAGTTAAATACGCTTGAAGATCTCGTTCTTTATGATTATAGTTCAGATGGGCCATTAATAAAGGTTATGTAATTCATTGATATTACTGCATTTTGTACCTAATTCGCGTTATTCCTTACGCGTCATGGAGCGGAAAGACTTCACGCGCAAATGTTACACGCGGCAGGGCAGGTTCCAAACCATCGATGTACTCCAAATCATATTTAATAAAGCATGCTTTGTTCTCAGTGAAAATAAGAATAAGTCGCTAGCTACGACATGCAAAACTGCAAACAAAACAGCATTCATGACTACACTCAAAGACGAAAACTCTGATATCAACAAAGAAACCACTTTTTATTTCAAACTTTATTTGCACATTTCATAATCGTTTAATTGCGTTACTTTCTTCTTCACTTTTAAATTATTCACAGCTTAAAATAAGTAGTTTTATTCATTTATGTTTAAGAGCCTGATTTATCTGATAACATGAGTATGAAAACTACAGTTTAGAATATGCGTATAAAAATCATTAAAAAGTAACTGCATCGTTAGTACTTGTATATGCGAGCGAGACTTTGTTTATAGTATATGCCATGTTCAAAATTTGAACAAAACTTTGTGAAAAAATAATTTCCAAGATTAAATAACATCAGATAAAAATATTAACCTCCGTACACAAGTTATAAAGTTTTAAATAACTCGTAAACTTAACTGTACCAACTTAACATTTTTACAACAACCAAACTATATAGTACATGTATTTTATTTACACATTTATATGTTATGTTCTTAACGTTTCACGTTACCAGGTACTTCAGGTTCTATTGTGCGGAATTTGAGCCGCTTAAAAACAGAGAACAATTAAATACTGTTGAACATTTAGAATTACATCAAGACTTGTTTCATACTTCGTTTTACATTCCTTTCTTTAATATTAAAACAATATTCATTGTTTACATATTAACTGAACTCATAAAGCACGTCCTGCGACAAATCTTTTATTATCTTAAGTATAATTTCTTCAATACAATATTTGTTTATACAATTTAAATCTATATATTATTAACATCTAATAAACTTCTTCTGTATTTCTTTTGATATACATATTTATATAATATACATACATATACATAAATAACTTTTCAAAAATGATATGTTTTTGTTTTGGTATAGCATTTGACTTGTGGAAGGACACAATAATTGATATGTATCTTTTACACCCTTTCAATATAATATTATTGTTTAGTGTTATTTAGTTTACTTCTTCATATAATAATTATACACGTCATTCAGTTCTAGTTAAGCACATTTTAGTTTCTTTTAGAAATTTATGGTTATTTCCCTTGCAAAACTTTCTCAGTTGTGACTCTGTTTAAAAAAGAGTTATAGCATTTAAAACCATTTATTATTTTCTATATTTTCTTTAGAAAAGTTTACTTTGCATCAGAATAACTTCTGATAACTACTTTCGTTACAACATAGATTTAATTTTTGCGTTTTGTGTAATATGAGAAGGTAATCGGATATAATTTATTTCGGTATGTTGTAGGACAAGTTGCGTTACAACTTGTAAGACCAAATTTATACCTTGGTTCTTTTTATTCCCAATTATTATATTATAATTCTATTATAATATTAATGCCCATCATTTGGATTTAAAAATTGAATTTCAGTCGCGCATTACAGCATCGAGAGAATGTCTTGCAGCCTTGTTTTCATAAATATGGTAATATTTATTACGGCGCTTATAATGACTTATTCGGTTTACAGGACTACAAAAATGCTAAATGCTTGAAGTTAACAAGAAAGGACTTGTTATATATTTTTATGTTTTCACTAGCTGAATTGTTCAAAGATAGATCCCAAATCTGTTTTCAAGTTTGGTCTCCCAATATTACAAGCATGGATTAGGTTATTTAAATATCTACTTCTTCTTTCGTATAAGTTAGATATAAAAGAAATAGCTGACTCGTACTCCGGAGGAAAAAATTGATAAGAGAAACAAAAAAAAGAGTACAGCAGAAATTCAAATCCACTTTAGACTTAATTCTTGATAGACCAATAGTTATGATAGCAGCAATGATGGAAGTACAAATCTTTAAGTTTTTGAAAAACAATTGGTATGCATTTTCGAGAAGCTCAGGAAGATAGGAATACAGATCAAAAAAATCCCAGGTTTCTCCAGGAAATATTCGCGAGAATATTTTTAATTGATTATTGCATTCCTTGCAACTTGCAGTCTCAAGTGCAAGAAAGCTACCTCACAAAATATTTATTAACATTGGCACTAATGTTATCAGCCTTTGCCAGTGGCCACAGGTACCAGATCAATATTATTCTGGCGAAGTAGAAGATGAGAGTGACAGTGATTGTTAATCTGAGTAAGGTCATGCACGTAATTTAATTTGGTTTATATTTATTATATATTAAGTATTACTACTTTATCACTATTGACTACTGATAAACCTTAAAAGTACTGATAATATAATGAATTTCGTTTTAATGCATATTAAAAACGAGATGCTTTTTGTAGTAGTGAACATGTATATATTTTCATTTATCATTACTTTCACTATTGTTAAGGAGCATACGTTCCTTAAATCGGCGTTATAATATAGTTGAATGAGTTCGGAGTTTGGACACATCCTACTCCAGATACATGTCGTCATTCTTTCATTTATTTTTGTACCACAAATTAATCAATCCTTACACACATAAAAAATTGCACACTCTCCTAACCAAAACTAAAGAGAAATGCTTATGTCATTGATGCATTCTAACCTCAATCTTCAACAAAACGAACACAAAAGATAATATTTCCATAAAAACATGTTCAGAACATCTGTAGGTTCACGTCAAGTCAATTCCAATTTGGCAATTTAAAAATTTAGCGAGAAATACTACGAAAAAGTAGAATTCCACAACCTATTCCTATTCTTTACTGTAGCAAGTTTTGGTTTGTTTACACCACCAATACTCAGCTGTTCGACTCAGCTTCCGCGCTTTTATCTAGAGTAGGCTGTGGATTGGACTTTTTTGTCGTTTTGGCCAAGATGAAAGAAAAAACCCCGCTGTGCGGCATGGGGTTGTACTTGTTCGATAGATGATAGGGATTTGGTTTGTT